>OY728160.1:622104698-622744948 GCA_963277665.1 Viscum album
ACTCAGCGATCGTACGTGGATCAGTTCTACTGATCCTATGTGGGACAGATCCTATGTGGGTCAGTGCTCAGTGGTCCTGTGTGGGCCGGCGCCTACAGATCCTGTGTGGGTCCAATCCTATTTGGGTCATTGTGGGGGTTAGTTACCTATCGATCCTGTGTGGGTCCGATCCTGTTTGGGTCATTGAAGTGGTTAGTTATCTATCGATCATGTGTGTGTCTGATCCTGTGTGGGTCATTGCGGGGGTTAGTACCTATCGATCCTTTGTGGGTCCGACGTCTTAGATGAATCAGTGGCTATATCTGATCATCTCTATCATCATACGAAAAAGTATACCTGTGTGAGCTGAATCCTGTTTTTCATTCCAATGTGGGTTGTGTTGTGCTATCCGGTGTGGATTACATTTTTCTTTCCTGTGTGGATTGGGTTGTGATTTCATGTGTTGACTGGGTTTTACTTGATCTCGGATGTTGGAGCCGAACTGGAATTGATGACTTAGGTATATGTATGGGTATATACCTATGTAGTGTCGGATGTTACTTCATGATTTTATCTTTACGTTGTGGATTTTCCTTTGTGGATTTTGGGAGTACTTTGGGGGTCTCGGTGTCCATATTGAGTAGCTTATACTCACCCCTGCACGGGCTATGCCTGCACTACGTTGTGTTGGTTGCAGAAGACAGACAATGTTGATCGCGGTTGAGGCTTTCAGAGATGGTCGGTACCCGGAGGTGGACCACTGGGCGGGACGTACTCAGAGCGAACGGCTGAACCCGAGGATCTGTAGAGGCTATCTGTACTCACCCTTCATGTGGGACTAACCGTGGACGGCTCGAGGCTTCGACTTTACTTTCTGTTGCTGTTTTCTCTTTCCAGTTGTACTTTCTTTTTAGTTTGGGTTGGTATACTAGCCCACTTACTTTTCTGCACTTACTTTTGTATCAGTTTTTACATAGTTTTTACTTATACTGCTTGCTTGCTCTGTGGTGTTTTCTTACTTTACAAAGGAAATGCCTTCCCTTTTAAATGGGAATTACGCCTTGGTGATAGTCTCCAGCCCTTATCCTATGGAAGGCGGGCTTCGGGTAGTCACAGCACGGGCCCCGAGGATAGGTCGTGACATTATTGTTTAAAAATGATGACCAATAAAATCATATATTATAACCATGATTCATTGAAAAAATATTACTTGTTTATAAGACCATAATCCTAATAGAATCAACTAATAAGATCCACAAGAGAATAAAATTACAAAAAATATAAATTTTAATTTAGTACATATAATCATTAAATATAATATCTTATTTGAAGTATCCCATCCAAGAAAATCATAATGGATTAGTTTCTCATCCCATTAAATCATATCCAATTTCTTGGTTATATCTTTAGAAAACTATAGTTGTTACAATCCAGTACTAAAAAGTTTTTACTCCCTATTCCAATCTAATTTATCCCATTAGATATCCATATTTACCTGATTAATTAGGGAGATATATAATTTGGTCCCTCTTGTTACAAAATGAAATTCATACATATGTACACCACAAGATCAAATAACATTCTTTAGAACATAAATGGGGGAATCATAATGAATTTAATAAAAATAATATCATGCCATAATAACATATCTTATAAGAATGAAATGTGTTCCATAAATTGATCATCATAAAATATTTGATTCATGTGAAGGGGAAATGATTCATATATATCTATTCTTAAATAATCACAACTATAAACATTCCAATGAAAAAAATATATGGTATCATTTATCTGTTTTCCTTCTAAATCATATCTATCATAAAAGGATTTTATCGCGAAAGAAAAAATTATTTTATAATAGCACTAAATCATTTCTTGGGGAAAGTGATGTTTGACACAAAAATCACTAGGTTAAATCTGAAAAATTACCCAAACAAAAAGGGAAATATTTCATAGAATCGATCATTTTAATCATATAATTTTATAATCAATTCATTGATATGTTGTGGTAGAAGTACATTTTTTCATGTCGGTATGTTAAAACAATGATTTCATTCGCTTTTAAAAAATAAAATAAAAATCCTAGTCATTTGGAAAGTAAAATGAAAATTCCATTGAAACAGTTTTTTTTAAATATAATAATTTTTTAAAATTATTTCAAAAAAAAATATTATAATATACTAATAATTATTAAGGGAGTTAGTGAACATGCATATTGAAGAAAATGGATTTCTTAATAAGAGATAAATAAAGTTATTTTTCCTTATTATAATTATTTCATTGTCCTGAGTTCCTAATGAGAGAAAAATTAAAGGAAAAAATATAATCTATATTAATATCTATACGAAAATAAAATTCTTCTATTATTGACAGATATCTCAAAAACATTCCTGATCAGAGATGTAATTATAAAAATTTCCAATAAATTATACGCTTGTAACATAGATTTCTTACCTCATGTTTTAATTGCTTGGAATGAATTATAACAAACATTATGATAAATTAAAATTTATTATTATTATATTCAAGAATCATGTACATACTTTTTATATCATATATGATCCAACTATACTATTTTTACAGCATATATTAATATGTACTTGTTAAAATCTTCTTTTCATTGTTGATTTTTTGTTTTTTATTGGATTTTCAGTTCTGTATTTTTGGTCCATGCACAATGAAAAGGGTTATATAATATATATAAAATAATTATTAATATAAATATCATATATATTATATATAGATAGATAGATCTTCCATTGGTAGAGAATGAAAAATGAATTACCCTTTTCATGGAGATGGTAGGGTGTACGTATGTATGAATTCTATTTTCATGTATTAAAGGATGGAAATAAATAACGGTATATATTAACAAAAAATTAGATAATAATTTTTATAAAAAATTTAGAATATATATTTATTAAAACTATCATCAAGTAAAAAAATGATAAATATAAATAAATTTTTTTTATTACTTTTTGGTGGATGTAGTATAAACAGACACATGAGTGATGAAATAATTTTACAACTTATGGGAAGGTATGAAGTGAAATGTGAGATTATATTTATTTATGAATATTTATATCCGTAAATTTATATATAAAAATTTAAAACATCATAATAAAAATCCATGAATTATTTTGATGGAAAATTAATTGTATCTCTACGTGGAGGTGATAGTCCCCAAAAATGCACTAATGATACATTCATATACCATATTATAAAAAAGATGAACATTAATGGTCGTATAATGTTATTAATAATATTTTATTATTGTGAGGACACTGTTGTTATAATTTTTTTTAGGAAAACCAAATATTTTTATGAGGTAAACTAAAAAATTATTTGAAAATCATTGGTTTGGATGATCACCACTTCCTCAGTTAGACACCTTTATATCAATTCTTATGGAATTTTTGGGTGATCATATAAGAATACCATCACCTATAAATAATGGGTAGAGAAGTTCATAAGAGAACAAGTAAATAATATTTAGTTAAATATCACTCCATATTTTTTTGATGTGTTGAAGGATGGATTCCCTTTTATATGAGGAAGAGAGGACACAATTGAATATTTTAATTGATTAAAATATAAAATTTTCATAATAGATATAAATGATTCCAAATAAAAATATATTAAATATATATATAGTATGAGGTCAAAATTTTACCATAAAATCTGGATTTGACATGTTTAATTTTCAAAAATACCCTTTTCTTTAGGTTAAACCCCCAGTAAACTGGTTTTATCCATAACTACAGTGAATTTATTTACCCTATATAATATTTATTTTAGAAAAAATTGAAATTGACCTCATTAAGATATTAAAAATTATTATTCCAAATATATAATTTATATTATCAAATACAATTCTTGGAATTTGAGGAATCATTATTATATTTATCCCTACAAAATATGTTGAAAAGTAGTTTTACTTATAAAAGTGTTTTCTCCAAAAGATAAATTTAAAACAAATTCAAAAAATAAAATTATTTATATTGAAATATAATGGATTACTAATATCATAAATGTAGAAATGTTACATTTATAACCCATTAATTTTTTTTGAATTCACAACATTAAAATGATGCTTTTAATAAAAAACAATAAATTTAAATATTTATTGAAAAAATTACACTTTTTATAAAAATTATCAAAAATCACACTGTGTTAATATTAATATGGTGGGTTTTACAAGAAAGAAAAATGTTCTAAAATTTGAAGAAATCGATTATATTATTTTCTCAAAAATATTGATAAATATATCATTAGAAGAAAACAACATTTTCATAGTATATATTGACTATAAGAAAATTGTGTACATATTTATGAATAAATTTTATTTTTATTTTATTATAATACATATTTCATTTTCAAAATGTTTTTATTCCTATTATATATTCCAAATTAATGAGATTCCATGTATTTTAAAAAGAACTACACTCAATAGGTAAATAATGTCACTATGAATAGGAATGTCTGACCATATAATACTGATGTCATAGTGGATTAGTCATCCCACATTTATAAAAACATGATTCATATTTATAAATAAACTATTTGTCCCCAAACCTATGAGATTCACCAAAAACGCCTTTTAAATTACCCAATGGTCCACCATGAGAGATAACATCAGAACAATTGAAACATCCCAACCTCAAGATCCACTAAAAGATCCTCAATCTACTAGGTTACATAGCCTCAAGAATCCTCCCCATATGACAGAGGTTGTCGAATAGTAGCGGGGGACTTGGGTTTAACAGTGGGGAGACATTTCCCTCATATCAATGTGTAACCTAGAGGTAGTAAATATATCAGTCAATAATAGAAGATGTAAAAAATCCAAGTAGAACATAACATGAACATCAGTAATAAATAAACAATGCAATATGTAATATAAAACAAATCATGTGTCATATCACGTCTCTGCAATATCAAAACAAATATATAAAAGAATAAATTATAACACATGTATCAAAATACCAAAATGACTAAAAATTATTCTCTGTGATCGCATCATGATCCTAACTTGGTTAATGTATCCACTACTCCTAATAGACAAAAAAATGAAACATCATATTGTGGGAACTTTCCCGAGAGCCTACCTAACACTCTAATGTTTTTCAAGGTACAAGGTGGAGAATTAAAAATGGTGTGAGAAATTGCTCAATAAGAAACCCCTAATGTTTTTTAAAAAAAAATACAATCTATTAATAATAATATAAGAAATTTTAAAGTCATACAAAATGTATAAAATTAATGTTCGAATGGAAAATATAGTAAAACTAGGTGATGCAGACTATCCAAACAAGGCTCTGTATAAAGAGTAATCACAATCCCATAGACATGTACAACTATAATGAAAAAATAAAAAAGAAACACTCTCTTGTCAAAATACAATACTATATATGTGTACTAAACCTATTTATAAGAATATTAAAATACCAACCATGAACGTAAATATAACAATGTATATAACATCAATCACATCCATTCGATATAACCTAGTGTATAATATCCTTGTCATATAACCAAATTTATAACATATATCACAGTATTTCAATATAACCAATTGTATAACATCCATCACATCCACACCATATAATAAAAAGTGTCAGACCATGAAGTTCTGGGTCCAATGTGTAAAAGACCTAGGAATCTTCATCGATTCCTAAGACCATGTCAATGGAATCATGGTAAAAAAAGGTTGGCGTACAAGAAGCATGTAAATAAATTATGTTCGTTGTAAGAACAATAGTTTCTGATCTACGGTGTAGAAACGCCAATGTAACCCTATGTAATAAAAATACAAGGAGTGAATAAGTTGGATGAATACCCTACCATAATAACAACCCATGGATTGTAGAATTCTATGGAATCTTATGGAATCATGATCTATGATATACTGTCCAAGGAAGCCACTACCATAATAAATTCATCATTTCATTTCATTCATCACATACAATCTTCCACATTAATGAGTTCATTCTGCTTATTTTCATTATTTCTATATAAACAATTATATCAATTTCAATCATGTTAAAAGATTCCAAAACATGAATCACCATATCTTAATAATCTAAATTAAATTCAGTTAAATTTTTTTGGGATCCTTCCAAAAATGAAAGCACCCACACAACCAAAGAGGTGGTATAATGTTTGTAATATATAAGGTCTCATCCCATTGGTGGTATGGGTGGGTGAAAAATACCTCTTAAAACCTCAAATGTAGAGTGTAAAACCCTAATAGGCCCCAATTTATTCAATCAAGAATTTAAAATAATCATACTAGTAATAGTATAATGTTTTTCCTTTAAAAAAATTATAATAATATTTTAAAACATCATTATTATGGGAGAAGATATAGACCACCTACCATATTACAATAGAAGAAAAATCATCCAGTGTAGACCATGGATTAGGTTAAGATCTAGAGAAAAATAAATAATTTCTGAAAACAAAAAAAAGTAATATAATATTTCCCCCAAATAAATTCATAGTTATTAATAAAAATGAATAATGGAACAACCAGAATGAATAACACACCGAAGTAAATCCACTGAGATAGATGAGTGATTAAACTGAGTCAACATCATGGAAGGGAAGTAAATCCTTTGTTTAGGCTCTTACATCTGATTTTTCATCATAGAGATGGTAGGGGTAAGGTTTTTTTGGAAATCGGAGGCCCTCCGTCTAATTTTAAAAAACTTATTATTGGAATTTACATGGTGTGTTAATTATTTACTCATCATGTAATTATTGGGGTAGTCCTCCCTGGAAAAACACAATTACACAATGTGAAGTAATTTATCAAGAACATTACACATCACATAATTTATACTCATCATGTATTCTAGTCATGTAGTGAAATTTTTATAACTATGAATCTACAACCCCTATCTACACTCTTTTGAAAAACTACACAACCGACCTATTTCTCGACATAGGGTATGATCCAAATACAGAATGTAAGGAAATGATTAACATTATATACTATAATCATTACCTCACCATGAAACCAAGGATCATATAATATAACACCCCATAAGGTAATCCATACTTTAATTTAACCTCCATGGGTGGTTAATAACATCCTGATAATAACTCTAAATATTGAGCATGTGTGTCGGCTTCTTGGTTCTATGTATCGTCATGTAAACAGATATGCTACTATATAACCCCCTCTTGGGTAACAGATCATCATCAAAGAACTTTTATTCTCTTATCAATGATATGAAATGGATTATCATAAAAATATTTACTACCTATATCTCTACCTCTTCTAATTACAGATAATGAGACGATTCTGAGTGAGAATTTCATAATAGATATACATCAAAGATGTTGTTCATGGAACAAAACTACTGAAGTAATTATAATTGACATAAAAACAGACAAAATATGTGATATTTTGTGGCTCTCGTAAACTACCTAGTTACAATTTTGTTATAGAAATAGTGGTTGTTTTGCATGAGGTTAACATTGTGGTGTTATTCCCAGGCATCTGCGGGCAAGCATTCTATGAGATAGATGCCTAGGACATGCGACGTTGGGGAAAATAGAAAAAATAGATGGGAAGTAGTGGTGGGGATCCAATGATATTATTTGTTAAATTATATACTATTTAATGTAATAAATTGTTTTAGTAGACATGGTGATGTTGGGAACAAGGTATATATAACAAGTGATGATTTAATTTCAATTGTTGTTCACTATGCTTCAGCATGCTTGATAACTTTTTCACGAGAGGATCTAAGGAAGAACCTATTGAGTATATAAATTTAATCACCCTACACACACACATATATATATATACTATTTAAAAGTCACTTGGAGGTAGATATAGATAAGGCTGGTTACTACTAGCTTGGGGTTGTTGTTGTTGTTCAGGTCCATGGTTTATATTGTTTCACTTTCTTTTGGTACTTGCAGTTTTCCCTTTCAGTTGTAGTAGTTCTAGAATGAAATTAAAAATGTTTACATGGGATTCAATTATATTGTAATATTATTTAGAGTTGATAGAGTCTATATTATATTAATATTTTTTGTGGTTTCTCTTAGAGGTTAATGCCTCCCATTTTTGTGTTTACTATAACATGGGAGCTATTTTCCAACTCGGGTCTTATTAGTGGTGGGACTCATTCATCACTGTCTCTCTACTCTCATTACCATAAAAAGTGGGGTACACATTATGGGGATGTCTCATGGTGTATATTATATTTTAATAACTATTTTACATCATATTTAACTAATATTTTCATTAAACATATCCTTATTTTCTTCAATGTAATGATTGAATGGATCTCATTTCTTCGGAAGGTGGTAGTCCTCTATACGTAGTATCAATGATATCGCTTTCCCAAAAAATGAAATATATAAAGGTATGTTTTATACTATAATTTTAGAATCACAATAAATTCATATCTAATATATATATATATATATATATAATATCCATCATTATATTGAGACTCGAGAGGTGGTAATAGTGAAATGATGAACATCAACATGCGAGGTAATAGTTCGTCATCTAGATAATTAACTATTTCGTAACCCATTTGAAAGATGTCAAGATTAATGTAGGTCATAACCTTAAATTCCAAAATATTAGTACATTTAAACTTCATATGTTTTATATAATCATGGTATAATAATATCTAGCATTTTTTGAGGATGAATTCAAAGAAAACACTCATTGATGATTGTTAACTCTTCTTTGAGTATCCACCATAAGATTACAATAAAAACATTCATATAATGAATTTATATAAAAAATATGGATTCTATGATGATGATATGGATTTTTGGATGTGAATTTGATAGGTATGATATTATCTAATGGTGTTTTAGGTGAGAAGTAGAGTGGAGTGGGGTGTCCATTTTTAGTGAGGGAGAAGAAATAAGTGATATTTTAGAAAAAGAATAGAGTGATTGTACATATTTATTATATCATAGGGGTAAACTTGGGATTATTATCTAACCTTATCATTTTAATGGTATTAACATGTCCAAAACAATTTATACAAGTACATAGGTCATTTTTATCATTATCTTTTTCACATTAACCTCCAGTAGAACCATTTTTAGCTTTAATATGGAAATTAATTTTAACTGAATTCACTATTCATTCTGGTGAAAATGACCTTATTTTTGTTAAATTATATAAAATTGAAATAATTTTACTATAGTATGCATTCAAAATAATATTTCTATTTATAAAATATTTAAATAAAAAATCATAATTTTCATTATTCGTCATAAAATAAATCCTTTTTGAAGAATCCATTAAAATTTTCCATGCACAAAATCGATATTATGATTTAAAAACTAGTTTTAGGTTGTAAATTTAAAATTATAGATTTAAAAAAATTAAAATTTCAATGAAGTGCGCCATAAAAAAGTGATAAAAATAATTTTTATAAAAATATTATATTTACGTAAAAAATAAAATTTATTCTTATCTATTTTCTTGAAAACACATAATATTAATGTTAAATATTAGATTTAATATATATTGTTTAAATTTTTTTAAAATAATTTACCAATATTAGTTTATTTTATTTATTTTGCTAAATCAAGTTCAGGAATATATAATTAGTTCTACAGAAAAAGAATTTCATTATTTTCAAATGGTTTGTATTTTAATTTTTTATTAAATGCTCAAAAAATATTTAATATTATATATAAATGTAAACAATATTTTAAAATTTTTTTAAATCTTTTTCATACACGAAATACTATGAGCTAGGTGATAAATATCATATTAAATAATAATATTTTAATTGAATGACAAATTTCTTTTGAACATTGGGTTTTGTGTAACGCGAGATAAAATTGATATTGCATGTAACAAAAGATAAAATCAGTGTTTCATGAAATGAAAAATATTTATGAGAATATATTATTTGGAAAAAAATTATAAAATATTAAGATGTTATAACAATATACCTAGTGATTTCAAAAATATGTTCTTCTTATCCTTTTGAGATTTTGAAAAGGATGATATCTACAAGTGTATGAATGATTTCATGTTGAATGGTTTCATGGTAGTGGGATTAAACTCATAAATTTTCAACTTAATACCATAGTGTGATAATTCCCAAAATTTTAAAAGCATAAAAAAGATTTGTTTTAGAGAAAACCTAACTAAATTCAATGGAAATATCTTTTCTTGAATAATGTAATATCTTACTAGAGAAATTATATCTACAAACCAATATACCTTTATTCAGAGAAGGAATACACATGACTGTTAGTGTATGGATTTAGAATGTGTTAATAATATTAAAAAAATAAAATTTGAAATCTAATATTGAATCCTTACATCTAAAAAAAATTTACATCCTCATTTGGGATTTCATATTTAAAAAATCATCTGTATTATTGGTTCTCTAATAGATTAATGAAAAATATATCTATTCTGATTTAGATAAATAATCTTTTTTTATAATAAATGGGTCATCTTTTACAAATTTTTCAAATTTTAGGTGTCTCAACCATGTATTCCCAATATCTTCCATTGTCATTAGCATAGCTAATGACTATATTTATTTATTTTTCATTACATTTATTGAATAAGAACATAATAATCATATTAAATATTAAAGTTATCTCATATAACATAGATTGTTTTTTAATTTCATGACGTTTTTATTTTATATGAAGATTTTGGGAACTCTATTAATAACTAAATTGAAATTTTTTAATCCATATAAATCCATATTTTGGGAGAATTTAAACTATTCTATGTCACAATTCATTTTATGTAATGGGGTTTCTAAGATATTGAAAATGAAAACTACATTCAAGGGTGAAATGTCATGTTCAATTAATTAGGAATTCTTTTTTAGCAGGGTATTTTCATGGGATAAAAAATCATTTTAAATTTTTATGGTTTCATATACATAATTTATAGTAAGAAAAGTAAATGATAATTAAAAGATATTAATATATATAGATTTATCTCAGATATCACTTCATCGTTGGAATATTTTTTCACATCCATAAATTAGAGATATATATATATATATATACATCATAAATTTTTTTGAATCATTATTGATAACATTAATTTGGGTGGGATTAATACATGAGAAGAAAATCACAACTATGTATTTTAGTAAATTAACCTAGACTCTCCATCAGGGTAGATGGGGCATTAGGAATATTCATCTTTTTTAACATATCACTAAACTATATAATTAAATATAGACTATATTCCAAATCCAATTTATTTACTGATTTTAATGAATGATTAATTATTAAAATATTTCAGATGGGGATTTTTTTTCACATGAAATCCTCTACATGGTTTACTATCAGCTACACACTTGACGAAATTATTGATAATATCAAATGGATTCCTACAAGGAACTCGATGATCAATTTTTAAAAATATAATTATCTTGAAACACATATATCACTTGTATGTACTCCACTATCATATTTTATGACCTTATTAATTATTGAGGGATAGATTAATATGGAGTGTCTTGAATCCATGATTCAATTTTCAATTTTCAAAATGGTATATGCCTTTACCTTTTAGGATTCATATATCTCATTCTAGTTCCAAACATGTATGGGTACTGTCTCCACTATGGTGTTCCATATTTGACTCTATGTAATATGATAAAATATTAAAATATCGAAAATATTTTTATGAAAGAATTAATTCTACAATCATAATGTTTTAATTCATAAAAAATAGAGGCAAAAGACTTCCACAAATAGAACTGCTTACTTATAATGGTCTATGAGAAATAGAAAATATTATGTCATTATCGCTATAATTATTATTTTTTTCCCATCAATATAATATAATGAATATCCAAAATGACTACTTATATTCAACAATCACCAACATGTATTAAATGCAATATCAATGGATCAAATATTAGACTCCCTTGAAGAGGTAGATGTGATGATGTTTTTAAATGGTGTTTTGGACATTCTAAAGGCATATTATTCCATAATTTTTAGAATCTCAATACATTTTAGGTGGATCATTGGGATTTCATAAGTTCAATTATTATTACAAAGTAGTATAGATAATATAAAATTTGGACTTAGAGTGGCACATAAATTGTGGTATAAATTATTAATAAATGACTTCACGTTAATTGATATATAAATTATTCTATATAGGGGGATTTTCTCAAATTAGAGGATGAATATAATTTATAGGTGACCCACACATAGAAGGAGTCTATTACATTCTTCGATGATCTAACAAGGTTGGTAGATAATGAAAGAGTATCCTTCTATAATTTTACACAACAAGATGGAATTATAAACATTCACATTTCATACATTACAGGGGGTGTTTATAACCACCTCTAAATATATATGTAATAACACATTATTTTGATTTAATAAATTTGTTGGGTGAGTATATTCCTCCATCAAACCGCATTTTTTATCATTACTGCTGGTTTTTTTAATTAACATAATATAACATTACTGATAATAATTTATATTTAAAAAAATGGTTGGGGGATCCCTATTATACAAGCTCCAACTTAATTTAAAAATAAGAGTGTTAATGGGACATCCCTTTATGAATCACCATTATAAAGTATGATTATCCCTATGGACTCAGTGGTTGATTGAGCATTTTCTATTCTCTTTATAACTATTTTTTCATGTATTTAGTAATAATATACACCCATGATTCCAAAACCATATTTAATTTTTTAAAATAATTTATTATAAATTTATATTTTGACATAAAATTGAGAAACCCACATAGTTCATAATTAAACTGACATTCTACTATGTCACCCATCCCACAATATAAGAGCCTATTTTGGCGTCAAACTCTAATTTTAAAACCTTATAGATAATTAAAAATCTAAAAAAAATATTGAATTTAATATTGAATTATGTGGACTATATTTCAAAAAACATGGATAAATTATATGTATTGATAATATTTTCTAAAAAATATATTTTAATATTAATATACTAACAATTTACCACATTATAAGTTTACCTTGTCAAGCATTTATAATGATTTATTTTTGAAATTTTTTTGATCATTGGATTAGATAGACTCTTGTATGTGTGGTGTCTTATTTTTTTTTTTAAATTATATTTATACAATGGTTGATGTTTTCAAAAAAATATTTTTATTTGTTACTTATTTTATATCTTAATCAATATTCCCTCCTAATGATATATAAGGGTTTATTTTTCCACACATTCATAAATTAAAATATTATTAACATTTTCCACTTCCAATAACAATTTTGTAAATATACATATATTATTATAGAGAGAAATATGATGTCATTTCAGATTTCATTAGTGCATGACCCATCATGTGGAATACCAGAGATGATGCTGGGGTGATATATTTATGTAATTACATGACTATTATGATTATATAAGGGAATCAGTTTACACATAATTTTATTTATGGGTAAATATTTAGATAATATATCCTGAAGAAATCATACATTATTTATTTTTTACACACTTTTAATAATTTTTTGACTTTATGTTTATGTTATCACATATATTCACGACCTCCTCCCACCAAAGATTCCCCTCCTGAGCTGGAAATGGTGAAAGGGAGATAATCACCCCCGAGTCCCGCCTCCAGTAGGCCCCAGAGTGTCGACTAGCACCAAAGGTATGAGTTTTCACAAATATGGGAGGTATTACCCTTTTTATTATTTAAGATTGGGAAATAGGATGAGTCAAACACTAAAATAAAATGGAACATGTAAATGAAAATAAACCCAAAACCAAACCAATATGCATGTTTAATACAATACTGAAACAAAAGTACAAGTATAAGAGAAACTCCAAAGTACGATACCAAAAAAAGGAAAGAAAATCGCAACCAGAAAAACTCCAACGCCCAACTAGCTAGGTCCCACATGGTCCCAAAAGTCCTCTTGAAAACCTGAAAGTAAACATAGGATAAGCATACAAGTATACTAAGTAGGAGAAACTAAAGCTCTCATGCATAGGAGGAGAGACATCCTAATGGCCCATGAGAAAACTGAAGGAACCAAAGCCTAGCAAGGAATCTATTCACCAAACCTTACAAGCCACACTCACCAAATATCACAAGTCAATAGAATAGTATAGTAATATTTTCAAATTATGGGTATCATGTACCACCTTCTCACTGAATACTCTCAATACCTCATTCATAATGCTATGATGCTTCCAACTCTTACTGAGCTAGTGTCGCAATAGGGCCATACGAAGCTCAAGCTAGTACCGCAACCTAGTGATACGAAGCTCATAGTATCCCGCCGACACTCAACCATCAGTCATAACCACATCTCATCTCGAAGAAACCTAGGAACCACATCACATCTCATCCTGATGACACCTGGGAAAATATCACATCCTCATCCTAAAGACTCTTGGGAAACATCTTTTGTAACCATCCCGACAGATTTTGGGCTATAGAAGCTGGTAGAGGGAGCACAGGGAAGAACAGTAACCAGTCATCCTTTAGATGTTTTGGATTCTCACCCCCATCCCCTGGGTGTTCAGTACGTAGTGATCAACATGGGTGGGTTGGGTAAAGAAACATAAAATGTACATATTTATATAATTATATCAACCACTTAGCCCATCCTAAGGCTTCTACAAAAAAGATTTGAGCACATGCCTCGGCACTGCTACATCAAAAGTAAGCACATATTAAACATCCCCAAACTCCATTAAGCTTTTCATGTTTCAACAGTTTTACTTCATCAGTTCCTTAACTACCGAGCATCTAACAACAACCAAACTAGATCAATCGTTTGTAAAACATATCCCTTACAACCACAAAAAATGTTAGGGAAAACACAAGAAACACAAAAAAAATTCTTTCATCATCCATTAAATCGCATTGATTTTCTGTATTTAATCAACTACTAGGCCCCACAATTCATTATTTAACTCTTCCACTTTAATTCGTATGCACAACCCATCCCTGTTTCCCTACGTCCAACCATTATAACCACAAACCCATCAGAAACAATACCCATACCACAAAAACCCACGAAACACCCCTTCACATAATTAAACCCCAATCAACACCCAAAAATTAATTCTATAATTTAGTTTTACCGGGGTGATCATACAAGGGTTCCAGGTATTCATTTAATCGACCAAATTTACATGATTAACCAATTTCTACATTCAATGAAATTCCATCCACAAAACAATCCATAAAAATAAGAAAACATTTAGTTGTGCAAGAAAAGGCCCCCATCGGCCGTGTTTTTCAGTAGGCATAAGCCTATTCAATACACAACATATTAAAAGGATAATCATTGATGTAAATAAAACAAAAATGTCAACAAAAATTTCCCCAAACCAGTTCTTTAACAAGTTATTATCTTTATTTATATGTTCAACCGTATCTCAAGAAAACAAGAGGATACCCACCCTGCATGATGCATAAATGAGATAGAGATGAAGGTAAGATCCATACCTGATAGGTTTTGATTTCCTTCTTTGAGAACAACCACCACAAGTATTTCGATCACACTTCCTGATGAATATGTCCCCTTGTGGACGCTACGACACAACCACACTAACAACCAAGTGAGACTCTATTATGGTTTAAGGTGTCACTTGTCATAGCATGGCAAGGAGGAACATAAATAGGAGATCGAGGAAGGAATAATAATGGGGTAGAACGCACCATTAAGACGACATTCGTCAAAGAGCGTCATTCCCGTAAAATATAAACAATCTCCTTGGTAGAAAACTAGGAAGAGGAAGTCAAATAATATGGAAAAGAATGAGGTGCATTATGTTCGCCTCGTCGACACGATTCCGCAGCCACCAATCGATTGACGATTGGGGTCTAGATGAAGAAGATATGAGGAGGCCTTCTAGGTCATCAGGGAGCGTCTCCGTGCGAAGAATAAGTGGGGTCCGTAAATAACATGTGACCCTCTCTTATATAGGAAATGAAAAGGTAAAGCAGTATGAAATATGTATTAATGAATACAAAATGTGACCGTACAACTGTTACACTGTTTGACTGGTCAACACATGACACATCATGTGGTTTCCATGTGTTTGATGATAATAATAACCTCAATTAATAATATGTGTTTTATTGACCTGAGACATGAGTCATAAAAAGTTATTCATAATTGGTATTAAAATGACGGTCATAATTTCAGGGTTACGATGTTTTTGACGGTTCGTCAATCCGAGGTCGCATGAAGAAGTTATGGATGAAACACCATTTTCCCAACAAAATTAATAATTAAATTATTTTATTATTATTATTTTATTTAACCATTTTTTTCTTCAATTCAAAATCCCATGAAAAAAATCTCTCAAATTTGGGTTGCATCACCCCATTCCTCCTAGATTGATTTATTTTTTTAACTTATTTATTTTATTGCTTTAAATTTTTAATATTTATTTCCTTTAAACACTTTCTCTCTCCAATATAATTCTTTTTCCACAACTCCCTCATGATCCAAAAGTGGCGAATCCCCTTAATTATTCAATTTATGACATTCCCCATATCTTCTTTCACACATTAATTTTATTATTAATAAAATTAATAATAATAACACCCTTTATTAATGTTCATATTTAATCCCATTAAATTAGTTTACCATGATTATTCTAAAATTAAATTAAAACCATTCCATTTAATTAATCATAGACTAAAATCCACTATTTCCATTTATTATTGAAATATAATAGTAATAAATCCTATTTCAATTTTATCAATGGGTCTCCATCATTATCATTAATAATAATTGTTATTATTGACGCCCAATTTTTATCTTATCATTACTCCCTCTCTCCAGTCACATGATATTCAAGCATGGGTTGGGAACACCTTTCATGCGCCTCTTCATGTAATTATTATTATAACAAATTATTATATAATAATACCCTTTAAATTTTATTTAAAAAATTACATCTTTAATTTTGGGGAACCGCGCAAGACATCCTGTACAAGGTCACAGCCATGCACCCCATGCATTTCATTCATTTATAATTTATTACATGCGCCTAATTTATTATAATTTATTCCTTTATAATTTATTCCATGCGGCTCCCATTATATTCCCATTACACACATAATTTATTAATTATTGAAATTTAAATAAATAAAAAAGAAACCATGCACCTCCCACCATTGAATTAAATACATTCAATTTTTTTTTTATTTCACAATGATTAAATTGAAACCATTTAATCTAATTAACACAAAATATTTTCATGCCACCCTTATCAATTATTATTATAAAAAATTATTATTATAACATGCATCGTGTTTGACCACATCAAATTTTTACAATGTAATTGACCGAAGAGGCCTGATCCATTATATCATATACCGATTAAAACATTATCATCTTCTAGAATTAAAAACCAATCCATAAAAAGGGAAAAGTTCCAAACAACTACACCAAAATATTCCTCCCAGGACTCTCGTCATTACAAGAATCCAACCACTATCCTAATTAAAAGAGTTACAGAATTACTTCCCCCATGTCGAGATATTATCCACTTTAGGCGGCACTGACTCGCCTGTATGGGTTTAATCGCATCCACATTAATGCGTCTTGATTAGGGATTAGGTCCTCCCACCGCAATAATTTAATATTTCTCATACACACACTACCCCCAACACCGCAAAAAAACATAAAAAACCCTGCCCCAACACATGGATTTGGGAATTCCATCTCCCATGTCAAGATATTTTCCACATTGGGCGGCACTGAATCAACCGCACGAGTTTAATCGCATCCACATTAATGCGTCTTGATTAGGGATCAGGTCCTAATCTCCCAACATGTTAAGACTCTTCATAAACATTTAAGGAAAAGAGGGAAACAACTTAGCATTATAGGCTCATGAAAAACAAGGTCCATGCACAATGAATGGGAGAGAATTAGTTTCAACAAAATAGTGTGATGCTACTAAATCTAATCAAAACATAAACGAGAGCATTTAAGTAAAACCAAATACATCTCTCTCTATCTTTGTCCTTGCTAGGGTTGCCGCTTCTTTTGCGTGCAACTGTCTGCGTCCCACTCCTCTTCCTTTCTATTGACATCCACGTGCCACAGCTGTTTGGTAAACAAGGAACGCCTAAGCCCATGTAGCAAGGAAATTTTCTCAAGGTTTCATTTTATTTGGATTTATTTCCCAGAACACCCTAATCAAGTAAAATGAAAATCATCATGATACATGTAACATTCCTAGGGACTCTACCCTACAATCAATTTAGTCTTACTTAGTCATTCAGTAATCTTAGAGTCCTTGCATTGGATCACAGGGGGCACTAAAATCCCATGTACTTTCCAGTCTTCCCTAGCCTATGTCACACACCAATATCAGCCAACACTGTTGCCCAACCATCCCATGAAATCCTCACTAAGCCTAACTCATGACTCCGTCCTATCTCTCAAACGTCAGCTCTAATACAATTCTGTCATGACCCCCTCCCACCAAAGATGCCCCACCGGAGCTGGTAATGGTAAAAGGGAGATAATGAGCCCCGAGTCCTGCAACCAGTAGGCCCCGTAGTGGCTACTAGCACAAAGGGTATGAGTTTTTAAAAATATGGGAGGCATTATCCTTTTTATTATTTAAGATCAAGAAATAGGATGATTCAAGCACAAAAAGAAAAAAGAATAGGTAAATGAAAATAAATCCAAAACCAATCCCATATGCATGTTTTATACAATAATGAAACAAAAGTTCAAGTGCAAGAAAAACTACAATGTATGATACCAAAAAAAGGAAGAAAAAACTAAAACCAGCAAAACTCCAACGCCCAACTAGCAAGGTTCTGCATGGTCCCTAAAGTCCTCCTAAAAACCTAAAAGTAAAATTAGGGTGAGCATACAAGTATAATCACTAGGAAAACCTAAATCTCTCATGCACAGGAGGGGAGACATCCTAACGCCCTGTGAGAAAATAGAAGGAACAAAAGCCTATCAAGGAATCTATCCACCCAACCTTACAAGCCACACTCACCAAGTATCTCAAGTCAATAGAGTAGTATAGTAATATTATTAAAGTATGGGTACCCCGTACCACCTTCCCACTAAATACTGCTCAAGCCCTCCTGCATAACGCTCTGATGCTTCCCCCTCTTCCTGGGCTAGTGCTACAACCTGGCCATACAATGCTCATAATATCCCGACGACACTCAATCCTCAGTGATAACCACATCTCATCCCGAAGACACCTGAGAACCGCATCACATCTCATCCTGAAGACACCTGGGAACATATCACATCCTCATCCCGAAGACTCTAGGGAAATATCAGTATTAACCTAACCGAAGGATCTTGGGCTATAGAACCTGAAGAGGGAGCACATTCAAGAACAATAACCATCCATCATTTATATGTTTGGGAATCTCACCCCACTGTCCCATGGGTGTTCAGAACGCAATGATCAACATGGGTGGGGTGCGTAAGGAAACATAAAACGTACTGATTTATATAATTATCTCAACTACTCAATCCATCCTAAGGCTTCTACACAAAAGATCTGAGCACATGCCTTGACACTACAACCTCGAAAGTATGCCCACAATAAACAGCCCCAAACCCTATTAAGCTTTCCATGTTTCAACAGTTTTAGTTTATCAATTCCTTAACTATCGAGAAACTAACAACAACGAAACAAGATCAATCGTTCGTAAAACATATCCCTCCCAACCAAAAAATAATGTTAGGGAAAACAAAAGCAACATATTACCATATTATTTTATCATCCAATAAATCCCATTTTTTCCAATTTAATCAACTACCATTCCCCACAATTCATTAGTTTACTCTTCCACTTTTATTCATATGCAGAACCCATCCGTGCAGCCCTACTGCCAACCTCCATAACAATAAACACATCGGAAACAATACTCGTATCACAACAACCCACGATACACCCCTTCACATAATTAAACCCCAACCAGCACCCCCCAAATTCATTCTATAATTTAGTTTAACCGGGGTGATCATATAAGGGTTCCAGGTATTCATTTAATCATCCAACATTACAGGATTAACAAATTTCCATATTCTATAAAATTCCATCCAGAAAACAATCTAGAAAAATAGGGAATCATTTAATTTCTTAAGTAAAGGCCCCCAACGACCGTGATTTTTAGTAGGCATAAGAATATTCAATTCAAAACATAATAAAAAGATAATCATTGATGGAAATAAAACAATAATATCAAAAAAAATTCCCCATACCCGTTATTTAACCACTTATTATCTTCATTTACTGGTTCAACCATATCTCATGAAAACAAGAGGATACCCACCCCGCATGATATACAAAAGATATAGAGACGAAGGTTAGATCCCTACCTGAACAGGTTTTTATTTCCTTCTGTGAGAACAACCACCATGAGGATTTCGATCAATCCTCCCGAAGACTACGTCCTCCCGTGGAAACTGCAGAACAACCGCACTAAAAACCAAGAGATACTCCATTATTGTTTACGGTTTCAATTGTCTTAGCATGGAAAGGAAGAACAGAAAGAGGACATCGAGGAAGGAATTCAAATGGGGTAGAATGCACCATTAAGATGACGTTCATCGAAGAGCGTATTTCCCGTCAAATATTTGAAAATCACCTCGGTAGAAAACTATGAAGAGGACGTTAAGAAAGAGGGAAAGGACTGAGGTGCACAATGTTTGCCTCATCGACATGATTCTGCAACCACTGACATATCGAAGATCGGAGTCCAGATGAAGAAGATTGGAGGAAGGCTTCTGGGTCATCTGGGAGCATCACCATGCGGAGAAGAACAGGGGTCCATAAATAACATGTGACCCTATCTTATATAGGCAATGAAATGTAAAAAGAACAAAATGTGTATTAATGAATGCAATATGTGACCGGACAATTGTTATGTAGTTTGACTGTTCACACACGACACGTCACATGGTTTCCATGCATTTAATGATAATAATAACTTTAATTAATTATAGGTGTTTTATTGACACAAGACATGAGTCATAAAAAGGTATATATCATTGTTCTTAAAATTGCCGTCATAATTTCAGGGTTATGCTACCGATGTCGGTTCATCAATCCGAGGTCGCATGATGAAGTTATGTACAAAACATGGTTTTCCCAATAAAATTAATAATTACTCTATTATATTATCATTATTATTATTTTTAATCGTTTTTTTCTACAATTCCAAATACCACACACAAAATCATTCAAATTTTGTGTGCATCACCCCATTCCTCCTTGATTTATTTCTTTTTTTTTCTTATTTATTTTATTTCTTTAAATTTTAAATCATTATTTCCTTTAAACTCTTTCTCTCTCCAATCTAATTCATTCTTCCACAATTCCCTCATGCTCCAAAAGTGGTGCCTCACCTTCCTTATTCCATTCCCAACATGCCACATCTCTTATTTCTTACTTCAACTTTATTATAAATAAAATTAATAATAACAACACCAATCATTGATGTTCTAATTTATTCACATTAAATTAGTTTACCATTATTATTCTCATATTGAATTAAAACCATTCCATTTAATTATTCAAACACTAAATTCCACTATTACCATTTATTAGTTTAATATAATAGTAATAAATCCTATTTCAATTTCATCAATGGTTCACCATCATTATCATTAATAATAATTATTATTAATGATGCCCGATTATTATCTAATAATTACTCCCTCTCTCCACTCACATGATATTCATGCATGAGTTGGGAACCCCTTCCATGATCCTCTTCAGTTTTTTATTATTATAACAAATTATTTTATAATAATACCCTTTTAATGTTATTTACACAATTCAATCTTTAATTGTGGAGAACTTCACAACTCCTAATATACAAGGTCACGCCCATGCGCCCCATGCATTTCATTCCTTTATAATTTATTACATGTGCTTAATTTATTATAATTTATTCCATGAGCCTACCATTATATTCCCCTTACACACATAATTTATTATTTATTTAAATTTAAATAAATAAAAAATAAACCATGCACCTCCCCTCATTGAATTAAATACATTCTATTTTTTCACAATGATTAAATTAAAACCATTTAATCTAATTAACACCAAATATTTCCACGCCACCCTAATCAATTTTTATTATAAAAAATTATTATTATAACACGCATTGTGATTGACCACATCAAATTTGTTCATATTAATGGACCAGAGTGGTCCGTGCCATTACATATATAATAAGACAACAATATTTGATAGAAATATTAAATAAATTAAGGACTAATGACATCTACTTCAAATGATAATTTAAAAAAACTACTAAAATTATAAAATAATGAAATTATATTTTCTATTTTATGGGGAAAAAAACAATGTTTATAAAACATTAAACCTATGAATGTTTTTTTCAAAATCATGTCATACAATGAATAACAAATTTTATGAAACAAAAAATATACAAAAAATATAATTATATAATAAGATACTTATCACCTAATTTTATATATATAGGGTAATAATATGATTAAATACTTTTTCAAAATACATATTTTTCACAATCTTAATGGTTATTTATAAATATTTGAAACAAAAGAATATGTGTTCAGATAATGAGAATTTTTCATCAAAAGGTTGTTTAATCATTCTTTGAATGCATAATTTAAAATTAATTTTTATTAATTTTAGTAACTATATTTTAAAAATAACGTTTATTTTTGATATCATAATACAAGAAATAGAATTGGGTAAATTTATATGCTTTTTAGGAGATGTTTTTTTATTAAGAGTGAAAAATAATGGATTTAAAATTACAATTATATTTTATTATAAAAATTTATAATGATATGTAATATTTTTAATTATTTTTAAAGTAACTATACTTCAAAAATACATCAAATATTATTATTTAGTCCATTAAAATAATATCATATTTAATTTTCATATAAAAAATTTATAAATTTTATTAACATTTTCACTTTAATAAACTGTTTTTCGATCTTGTCCATAAGATTATTTTTAAATTAAATTATTCTATATCAGTGATTTGATTATGGAAAACTGAATTCCTTATTATGAATAATCGTAATTAATATTATAAATTATGTTTGCATTAATTTTTTTCTACAAATATTAAATAAAACATTAAATTATAATAATAGTGTTTAAGGTCAAAAAGGCTACTTAGTGATTAATTAGAAAATATAACGTGTAAAATGACTTACAAATTTTTTCAACATGCATTTTATTATATAATTTTTACTTTTATGATAATATGCTCTTATTTTATGAGTTATTTGGACAATGTACTATGATATAGACATAAATAATATGTAACCTAATGAAAAAAACCATACATTCTTTTAAAATTTATAAGGATTTTTTTTATAGGGGAAAACACTTTTTTTAATAAATATTATTTTAATAGATAAATAAAATTTTTCATCATATTAAATTATATTTATTTTTATGGATTAATTATGACATCAAAATTCTTATGAAATACAAATGAAATTATTATTTATTTAATAAATAAATAAAATAAATGAAACAAAATATTTTTAAATTGAGGTAAATTTGATGATTTATTATCCTCAATTAGTTTTTTACAATAAAATATCATCTTAAATAGGATTTTATATATTATAATTATTCTTCATAATATTCATGATATTTTTTAAATTCAAATTAATGAATAATGTCAAAATTGTTATTTATGCTAATTTATAAAAATAATATTATAATGATTGATTTAAAATTACAAAAGGGTAAATATTAAGTAATGTGACTTATAAATATTAATAAATATAATATTTTTTTCATTAATGGACCATTTTTTGTATTATAATGAATATATTGACCATTAAATAATAAAAACTATGTTAGGAGAGTGGTTATTTGTGCAGTGTTTTTCTGAATTACATGTGATTCACCTAAAATTATATTCAATCAAAACATGAGAGTTATATTTTTCAAATAAGACATAATATTTATTATTAGTGGGTCTAAATTGTATAATATATCTCAATATAAAATCTATTCATAAATGATAATATACTTTTGATTGAAAGCTAGTTAATATAATTAAAAAATGTAAAAATTGTAAAATAGGGAAACATCGTATTTAATGAAAAAAATGGTTAAAAAATGTGATTTATTTTGTCATAGAGGTTTGGGTCAATAATATCATAATGAGATACAATTAATTAATTATATTAAAGAAACATGAGGTTATGGAGGCATCTCCATATTAAATATTTTTGAGAATATTTGATAATTCATCTCATCTTCAACTAAAAATAGGAACTCAATACCCTCACTTTTTTACACCTATCATGAAATTTGGATGAACCATTATATGGACAAATAACTCCTTAGATTACCTGAATTAATCTTAGGGACATTATTTTTTCACAACGAAAACCAATCATGGATTTAGTGAAAACCTAAGGAGGACACCGAACAAAGAGGTTTTGTCTTTAAAAAACCTTTTTTTATTTCCTTATACACCAACATAAATTTTTATTAAACCATGATTATATATTAACTTCAGTGTATTAAATAGACTGAAATGTTTTTATGTTATATTTGAAACGTAAAAAAATACCCACTCTATCAAATTTGATGTCATATCATCTCTCATGTGTGCAATAAACTAACACTACATGAAGTGATGTAATCCAGTCACACTTTACATGTAACATATTAATGATGAGCATAAAAATAATATGTAATATATATTACTTAAAATAATACTTTTATTATATATATATATATATATTTCAAAAATTATTTTTCTATTAATTTGAAAATACAACTGAAAAACGTTCATGTTGACATACGGCTTACCATCTCCATGAATTGTGTACTTCATTTCTTATCAAAAATATTTAAGGATAAAAATTAATAAATATATAAAAAATATATATGATATTTAAATAATTTTTTACAATCTTTATATGACGAAATCGTGAATAAACTAAGAGAAACAATAAAATAACTAGTCAAAACATTCTATAAACACTATGAAATTATGACACGAAATAATTAAAATAATGAAATATTATTATGAAAACGGAAAATATATGTTATAAAAGGATCATATATGATATTATAAATATTTATATGGTTATAAAATATGTTATTAAAAATACTAAAACCATTATAGTGGATTTTATATAGTGTTCAAGCCAAATGAAGTGTAAATTAAGTGGTTTCACCTAAATTTTATGTCAATGAGTCATATTGTAATGTTATTCAACTAATGAGTCATATATGATTTATATAATTCCACATGGATGTGTAATATCATGATTTAATAATTATTAATTTAACATTATGTTTTAATTTGAATCATTTATTTTAAGACGGGTTCAATTAAAAGGTCTAATGTAGTATATAATTGTATAACTCGGTTTCTTTTTCATTGGATTAGACTACTTTCTCACTATCAATAATATTTTATGATCATGTTTGTAATAAATTATTACAAAATATTTTATTATTTACACATGTTATATAAGGATTTATATTTGGTATAAAAAATTGATTTATTGATTTATTTCCACTTTTGAAACATTATATGTGCAATGTTTAACTTGGAGTCTTATTTTATTTCAGATTCATTACACGTGTATTCTTATTATTGGTAAATATATTAATATATTAGTAAACCAATTAATTAACTTCCCATATGGGTTTTTAGGATAATATTCAGGTAATGGTACCATTTTCCCACACTTTTGTACTAAAAATGTTTTAGAGAATTTTTTTATGAGAATTCAGAATTATTTGTCTTTTCGATCAGAAACCAATTTTATAAACAAGAAATTTTTTATAAAAATTCATTTTATATTTTTCATATTAAAAATAGTTTATTAAAGAAGTAATTTCTGATTTTTAATTTTTTAAAATTATTTAAAGATATCATCTTGTCATTTTGTAAACATGCCTCTTTCCTCAATAAGTCATCATGCGAACTGAATCTTCTTTTTATTTTTTATGGAATGCATGGAATTACCCTGTATAATTTTTTTTATAGAATTCATTTCATGTTTAAACTAATATTTATGATGAATTTTTATAATGATATTTTGGAAATTCATTGTTTTTAAAAATGTGACACCCTGAAATTATCAAATATTTATTAACTATCGGAGGTCGTGTATGACATGTGACACCAAGAAAAAAATGACTATAAAATAAATATTATTTATTATATATTTAAAATTATAAATAAATTCTATCAAAATTATAGTTTCCAATTTATTCACTATTGAGTTTATGTTCATTACAACCAATAATAAGTTTCTTTGATATCATGCACTAAATGTAATAAATATTTTTATTTAATACTATTAATTTTATTATTTAAATTGAAAATTATCACATCACCATTAATTTTTTTGTTATGAATAGTATTAAATAACATCTAAGAATATACTGTTTAATTTATTGGTTTGTAATTAATTTGAAATGAATATAAAAAACCATTTAATATAAATGAATTGTTTTTCTAAAAAACTAATATTTTCATTAAAGGAGTTTCATCGTGATAAATTAAATTAAGTAGGATAAGATTAAAATAAAATATTGTTAATTATAAATATTGCATATTAAATTTTTTTTGAAATTATTTCATTATATTTTATAGGAAAAATATAAGAACAAATCCATTTTTACACATAAATTATATATTATTGTAAAGGTTGTTTTTACACCCTTTAATGGAGTAAATATTATAAAAATTAATGTTTACACAAATAGAAATTTTATTTGAAAAATAATCATCAATTTTGATATAATAAATATAATTTTATCTTATATATTATTTTTCTATATCATTATACAATGTTTTTTATTTTAAAAATATTGAAAAATATTGAAATTTTATTTGAAAAATGACATTTCATTTAAATAGTTTATATTGAAAAAAAATTTAAATTAGTATAAAATTATAAATAGTTCTATTAAACATAATTATATCTAATATTTTTCATTTTAATCAATTTCATAATAATTTATATAAGTAAACATTAAAATATATCTAACATTTTCACTTTAAAAACTCTTTTTCTCATATTGTACACAATATTTATTTCAAATTATATTTATATCAATTACGTGAATTAAAATTTGGAAAATGGATTCCATATTTATAATAATCATAATATATAATATCTATTAATTCAATTTTTTTTACCAAATCTATTAGTGAAAACAATTAATATTAATTTCAGCAATTAAGAAAAAATTTGTTTACCAAGAGATTAATCGTTAAACATAAGGGGACAAATGACCATTAACCGTGTATAAATACCATTTTAATGACATATTTAGAAATTAATAATTATATAATTTATAATGTTTGATTATCGGGGAAATGGTACATGAATAATGTTTTGGTGGAATTGACATTTTCAAAACACAATCAATTGTGCCACCCAACCCACTTATAAAAGGACACCCACTCCCTCTCCACATCACTCGACAAATACAATTTTGTTCTAACAAAAAATCCGAATAACATACCAACATCCCTCAAGTAATCCTAGAAGACTTATCCTGATCTAAAATATTTCTTATTAATGTAATAGTGAAATCCACTAAACGTTGCATAAAGAACATGAAATGATTTTCTAAAATCATTTTTATTTTATTTTCTCCTACACATAATTAAATATTTTTATAAAAGGATTATATAATATATTCAGTATAATTAATATAATGATAAGTTTTTATGTTATTTTTTTGTGCTAAAACATCACAGACATCAGTCAAATGGGTTACATAATCAACATTCGTGTGTATGGTGCATTACTGCCTTGCAAACTAAGGTTCCTCATTTTTCCATTACCACCATTCCAGGTTGGGAATAATGATATAAATTATTTTTATATTTAATATTTATGATATCTTTTATTTTTTATGAAGTTTTAATTATTATATTATATAAACCTTACTGATTTCTTTTTAGTGAGAATATGATAATGTTGTTCGTGCGTTCGATGTACTACTTCCTTACTAGGTGATATAATTATTTCACAAATTACATGGAATCTATTAAGAATGGTCTTAATAAAAGGAAGTCAAATATATGACCAAAAATGATACACAAATGATTATTGGTATATATATAGTTTACATTTCATTCTTCCAATATGGAAGAAAGATGGAAACATCAATCATGCGTACATATGACCTTCCATCTTCACGAACGATGTTATTTATTTCATATCACCAAATTATTTGGTTCTCCCTAAATATATTTGTAATTAATATATATTTTATTCAAATTATATTTTACATTCTCTGTATTTCTAAATAATGATATATGTATGGGGAAAAAATATTGTGTCCTAACATAATAAAATTTACAATAAACACATGAAACAATGAAAATAGTGAAGGATTATTAATAAACGGGTAATAATATGTCACAAAAAGGTCATAAAAAATATCATAAATATTAATATTTTTCATTAATAATATAATTTAACATTTAAAACCATTATACTAGTGAGTGAATTATGTTCGTCCAAAGAAATCATAAGGTAAGGGA
The DNA here is from genome assembly GCA_963277665.1 of Viscum album. Classification (NCBI taxonomy): domain Eukaryota; kingdom Viridiplantae; phylum Streptophyta; class Magnoliopsida; order Santalales; family Viscaceae; genus Viscum; species Viscum album. Next base: position 622,133,191 of record OY728160.1, read on the forward strand.
TTCAGTCACAGTTTCATTTTATGGAGGCATATTGTATTGCTATCCATATATTTTCATTGATATGGTGTATAAACATCCCATTTGACATTAAATATCATGAATAATACACAATTAATAGTGTTTAGAGTTTTAATTATTCTTATTTCATGAAAATGGATTTTAACATAAATTTACCAAGTTGTAAGGAATATTAATAACATAATTTCTTTTGGTTTGGTAATATTAATTTTGCATTGTTGTTAAATGTATTTGAATATCTACATAATTAATTTGATGATATATTGATGGATATAAATTTTTTATAGTAATTTATATTCAATACACATAATTGATCCATTGTTTCTTTCTCAGTTTATAATTATGATCATTTTAACGTTTTATTACACAATCTCATTCTAATAGAGATAGTTTATTCATAAAATTTCAAAAATATAAATTAAATGAAAATATTTTAATAAATCAATTAATTTTATTCTCCCCGGGGTTTTCAATTTTTTATGTATATTTAATATTTTCCCACTCTTTTATAATTTCAATTATTAATAAAATCCTCTAATAAACCATAACATCAGTTCACACATTTTTCAGTAATCAATTTTCATTAAAAAAATGTTCTCTAAAAAAATCAAATTTTTTTTCATTATTTTATTTAAAATTATTACATAAAAGTGATTTTTATAAAAAAATATTAAAATTATATTAAAATAAATATTCTTATTTATTCTTGAACAATGTACTATTCTATATTTTTTTCAATGTAAATGTAATATTCTGTTTACTTTGAATGAAATTACTTTTTTTCATTGATTTGAACCATCCTTAGAGATTTTATAATGAATTATTTTATATAATTTAAAAAAAATATTTGAATTTTTTTTAATTGTTCTTAAAAAATATTTATATTTTTATATAAATTTTATTTCTGTTTATCTTATGGCTATTCAATTATTAAATGAAAATGACCATTATATATTATTTAATGGATATATTTTGTATTGATTCCATTTTTATTCATCCTCTTGATTGGTTATGATTATTTTGAGCAACGATAGTATGTAAATTCAATACTTTGAATCATTTTAATTATCATTTAATTCCCCGTGATTTATTCTATTTTTTTGAGATCGATGAACATTAAATTTTACCAAATTATAAAAATTTATTAATAGATATATTATTATTACCTAAACTATATACCAGTTTTACACATTATGTTTACGTTGAAAGAAATTTAATTAATGGGAGAAATATTAATAAATATGTACTCTTTTTTGGACACATAAATTATAAAAGGAACCTTATTTATGAATTATATCAATTATTCGATACATGAGTAATTATTAATAATAGTTTGACATGATTTCATGAAAATTTAATCTATTCCCCTCAATGCATAGGTAGTCTCATGCGAGGAATAACAGAGATAACCACATCTAATTGGTTTTCACATAGTATGTTTTCAATTATATTTTGAATTATCTGGATGTTAAATTGTCTATGTTCATAGGAACACATGACATCGAATAATTATAAATTTCCTTTATTCAGGTCCAGTTATTGTTATCTACAATATTTTCACTATAACAAAATCAGTGGATGATTTTTATTTTTATTTTATTGATTAAATGGAATGGTTTTAATCTATCTACCCTTCCATATTGATTTTTCCATATTTTTTTATGATAGTAATGTTATTATTTATTTGTAATGTTGTATTTTTTATTTACCTTAATATATTTTTATTCACTTCATTCATAATTTTTTATTTTCATGGTATGTGTGTCCAGTTTTTTACATTGCAATTTTGATTATGATCATTGATTGATTATTTTATTTATTTTCATTAAACCATTCTGATAATTTGAACACATAATTATTTTTATATTTCACATATTATTACATCAAGTTTATTATGACTGATATAAAGGGGTATTTTAGATAGAATATAGTCAATTTTTAAGAAAATGATGACATTTTTGTATTTCAAAAGTATTGAAAGGATCATGTTTGTATCTATTTTACTAAGATTACTAAATTGATTAGTCCTCAATGATGTATATTGTATTATATTATTCCAATGTAATGGTAGTAGGAATGATCCCGAGGCTTCTACGGTTGTTCCGCCATAGTTGGAAACAAAATATGTTTAGTTGAAACCATGGAAACCAGATTTATGTAATCAAATATTAGAGAAAAATACACAGTGATAGAATTTGGGGAGAAGTATATATGAACATACTAATGTTTTAGTAAGATTTATATTATGTGATTTTCCTTTTAAATGAATAACTTCCTATATAAAAATAGTGGAGTTTGACCTAGAAAAAATTTACCTATGGGTAATTAGTCTAAAAAAAGCATGTTGTCCTGAACCAATCGTCCCTTGGTACATGACAACTCCCCTTAAAAATATCATATATTGACAAACCTAAGAGATATTATTTGGTTAATTCACTTCTCATTAAATAATTATTATAATCAATTTAAATATGCAAAAAAATTTAATGAATTGGGTTATACCCAAGATCAAGGAATAACCTATGTTGAATTAAAAAAATGATTAGTCTCTTTATAGTTATTTTCCCAGTGGTATTTTAGTTATATGAAACATGAAGCATAATAGTATTGTGTGAAATGTTATTTTAAATTTTTTATCCATTAACAAAATAATTATGGATAATATCACGGGTTACTGATTTTAATATTGATTATAATATCAAATTCATTAAAACCAATTTTTAAGACATATTTTGTAGGAATGTCAAATGAATAATTATATATTGTTATAAATTTATGGGTAAATTGTTTGGAATTTGAAATTTTATTAAAATAAAACTCCCTTTAAATTTTCTAGATATAATTTTAATGGTATTGACCACCATTCGGGTTGATATGATAATTAATGTCAATGTAATTATAATCAAATAATATTAATAGAGTCAGGAATTTTTTTAAACATTACTAAAATGATTGTTTATTCATTAATTTAAATTCATGGATGTCAATCATATTTTTTGGGAACCATATAATAATTTTATTAATATATATTATCAAAATGGTTTCCTAAATACAGTGTGATAAACTGTCTCATTTGGTATATTCGTCGGGCATGAACTCCAGTCTAAATGATAGTAAGGGTTTCAAACATACCACTAGCATACATGAAATCATGGTTAATGTTGAATTATTTAAATATGATAACTTATTGAATAAATATTAATTATGATTCTTTATTATTAAATTTTAGGGCTATAAAGAGATTTATTTATTGTCTTAGTTTTTAAAAATATATAATGGGATAATCATGTATCTCTTTTTTTGATCTTATGATCTAGTAAACATAAATTTTTGTGATACATGCATAAAAAATAATTATTTTCTATTTTCTTTCAAATAATCATTGATCAATATGTTACAAGAAAAACCAATGGATGATATTTTTCATATGAAATATAAATTATCATGTGAAATTATTTCCATATATTCTTAGATAGAATGAATTCCTAAACATTAGAAAAAGGACCTTGAAATTAAATGGTGTCATATTACCACAATTTCTTATGTTAATAGAATTTTCACATATATAAGATTTATGGTTTATATTCTATAAAAATTACATCAATCACACACATTATTATGATCACTGAACTCAAACAATCCCTTTAAATAATTATTCTTTTCCACTATTTTCATATAATCACTTCCCATCGATGATCTCCTATATATAATCTTAGTAGTGTGGTGTTACAGATGACCTTAATATTTCCCTCAACCTTTTATTAAGAGGATAATTTATTTAACGTTATAAAAGGATTCATTTTTTGATGAATAGTGAAAAATAATGATTTTTCATGTTTAAATTTTGAGGATACAATTTATTTATGACCTCGAGAAGGATATACGATAAAATGTAACGATAATAACATAATTTCTAGTCACATGTATAGAATGTAACAAATATTATAAAAAGTAATATAAAACCCCAAGAAACATCAATATGATTAATATTTTATATAAAATTAAATCTTTTATATTTCATAAAATGCATGAAATACTTTGTTTTCTTATTTTTCATAAATCATTGTGTTCCTTTTATAGAATATATTAGATGCAAGACTAAGTTATAAATAATACTAAAAACAGTATTATTTAAATTTAAAAATATAAAATTCCAATAAAATCATTATATATATGATTTAATAAATTATGAAAATTTATGGTTTTAATCATTTGTAATCAATTAACTAAAAAAATATAATATCCAATTGATTATAATTCAAATCATTATATAAAAGTTTTTATTATGTTTGAGAAGTTTCTTATCTAAAAATATTAAATTAATAAGAGGATTCACATAATGAAATTTATATAACAAATATTCAATATATTGTTTTTACATTAAATAAATATATTCAATTGTTATAATATAAGAACTAGTCAAATTTTACAAAAGAAGTATACTTTTCTAAAGTCACTGTTTTCGAACAATAATGGTGTAATTTTTTTTAAAAAAATTAAACCATTATAAATTTTATATTAAATTATAAATTCAATTTTAGATACCATATTTTTAAATTCAATATAGATTGTTTTTTGGGTTTCTATATGGGAAGTTTAATTTATTGATTAAAAGTGACAAATACCGACATTTTGATTGAAAACGATGTTTTCATCTAGAAAATTTATGAGGAAAAATTATATTTTAAATTGGTTATTATGTAAAAAATATTCAATGAAAAATTTATTAATCCAATTTATGTAATTGAAATAATTTTCATGTAGAAATTTTATACTAATAAATTTTGAACTTTATAACAATTTTAGTTTAAAAATAAACTTTGTCATCATGTATAAATGATTAAATTTAAATTAATATTGTAAAAATATTGGAATTAAAATTGTAAATATTTATTCCATAATTTGAATCATTATATAATTAATTTTATAATAAATTCAACTTAATTTTCTACAAAACTGATTTTTGAAATTGTTAAATTTAATGTGTTGATATAGTAAAAAACATGTTTCCCAATGGATTAAATAATAATCATAAGTGGTGTTATGACCAAAAAACTATTAAAACCCCATTTAATATAAATATTTTAAACTGTTAACGTCTCTTATAGATAATTAAAAAAATTGGGCCCTAGGTAAATGATAATAATGTTGGTTGAATTCACTCTTTTAAAAAATTTGAAATGTGCCTCTCACACCATTTATAAAAGGTCACCCACTCTAATATTCACTACTCACCTAATAAAAGAATTTATAGGGAGACTGAATAATATTTAAAATTCATAATATCATTCCCCATATACAATTATCTTTATATTTGGTTCATAGCCATATTTTTTAGGCATTAATATAATCTAAAGAAGGATACACAAAGAATATGTAATTTTTTTTCTAAAAGTGTTTTTATTTTACTTCTTTATCCACCTCCTTAAATTATTTTTAAATAGTTATTATATAACAAACTATATATCTTCATTATAATTTTATTGAGTCATTTTATTCTACAAAACTAAAATTTCACACCCATCCATAATTTTTTTAAGAATGCATCGTTCTAGTGTACAATAGACTTTCGCCTCATGAACTAATGTAATTCATTTTTTCCATTCCCACCATTAAAGGCTTATAATAATGAGATTAATATGGTTTATATGTGATAGTTATGAAATTAATGAGTTATTAATTCATATTTAATTAATATATAACAAATATCATCAATTCTTCCATTTTGTACAAAAACGATAACATCGTTTGTGTGTATTTGTGGACAGGTTCCTCGCAAAGTGATGAGATTCCTTCTCTCTTTACATGGAATGTAATAGGGATATTTTAATAAAAAAAGTAACCAATTTGATATTTAAATTATTATAAAATTATAATATCTATATATATAGTATAAAATTTTTATCAATAAAACAACAAAAGGAAACGGTGACCATGCGTAAGTATGACTTATAATCGACGTTAAAATTGTGTTTTATTTACTATCACCAAATATTATAGATTAATATTACAAAATATGTATCTAATATATGTATGATATTTATATTTTTTATTAAAGATATTTTTAAATCCTAATCACCAAAATAGGAACAAAAAAATAACAGATCGAAACATAATCTAAAAACAAGGAAATTAACACATGAGACTATCAAAATAATATAATATTATAAATGAAAAGTTGATAATATGGTATAAAAATAAAATATATGATATCATATATACTTATATGGTTTGTGGATAATTTTAAAACTTTTTTTATCCCAAATAAATTATGCTAAATCATGTTCAACCAAAAGGGTGCACAAGGTAAAAGATTCTGTCTAATTTTTTTCATTGAGAAATATTGTAATTTTACAAACCTAGTTTATATAATAATATATATATATACAATCCCATTGAAATATAATAACATGAAACCATAATTATTTAGTATATTTTGAGTAAAAATTTTAATTGACTCAACTAATCGGATTTGAACATAACGATACCATGTGGTAAAGGATTTTCATTATTGAATTTAATTTCATTTGGGTATATTAATTCATTACTTTCATTAATATTACCTATTTATTTTTATTATGAAATTTAGAATATTTTGGTTTAATTAAATTTTCTAATATGGATTAATATTGGATACAGATAATCAATCCATTGATTAATTATCCCTTCAATGTTATGATTAATTTTCGGGTTTATATAACAATCTCTTTCAAATCAAGATTTTTTATTCATGAAATTATTCTAAAAGAAATTATATGATGACTATTTAATTGAACCTTCAATTTAATTATCATCATGTTATTTTAGAGTTTTTTATTATTATAGTTCAATTTTAAATTTTTTTAGTATTAACATAATTGTTAATTTTTTAATTAAATCTCACAAAATTTTTCTCTTCATTTGGAAATCGATTTTCATACAAAACTATCTCTTATAAAAAAAGTTTGTAAAAGGTATTTTCATAATTACTTTAATTTTGATTTCTAAAATTAATTTTCTTATCCAAATTTTTTTAAACTAAAAGAAATATTTTTTTCGCATTCCAAAAAATGAACAGTTTTTACCATTTTACCGTATAAAAGGAATTTTATTTCAGATATGTGTGGATTTACACAATGTTATTTAATATGTGCTTAAATTTTTATTTTATAAATAAAATTTTAATTTTTTTAAGGAAAATAATTCTTAAATATAATTATTTTAAAAAAATCCAAATTGATAATGCTATTTCCCTCAAACAAATTTGAAAGACCTTAATGTGGTAATTATATAAATTAATGACACCAAACAATTGTTTAACAAAATAGATATTTATCATAATAACAACATCTTTATTCTTCCTCCAAATGTAATATGATTGTTTTGACCAATGATAGTATTGAAATTCACTTCATTGAATAATTTTCATCATAAATAACTCCCCTTAGAGTTATTCATTTTCCATTAATGATTGAACAATAAATTTCCCCTAATTATTCATGTTCTTTTTAATGTATTTTATTATTTCCTAAACCAAATAATTTTTCATTTACGTTATTTATTTATAATGTTATGTAATTATTTTAGAATAAATTATAAATCCATATTCTGAACCCAATTCAAAAATTTGATACTGCACATTTTTTATGAATTTAATCAGTTATTCTACTTATGAGGAATGTTTCAAAACTTTTTGAAATGTGTTACTTACTGTTTGATTTAATCACTATAATGAATCAACAATCTCATCAGATGAATCATATGCCTTTCCTCACTTGATTGGTTTTCAACATACTTGTATTTAAATGTCTTGTGAATGCTCTTGATATTAAGGTTTCCATGAGTTTGTGAATGATAGAATCCAATAACAAAGCATTCTCTTTATTCAAATCAAATTATTATTATTTTCAAAAATATCACCTTGAAAAATTCTAGGGATGAATTTCATTATCTATTTATTGACACAATATAATGTTTTTTTCAAACGTATCTTATTGCTATTCCATATCCATATATAATAATTATGTAACTAATTATATGGAATTTGTTTTCATTTATCAACCTTTCAATATTTTTTTCATGATTCCATCTTAGGTTTTTTATAAAATTTAATGTGTTTTTAGGTAATTAACATTCTATATTTTTTATGAATATTTATTCATTATTTACTATTCTTTATTTAAACCTTATTGAAAAATTCACCACATCGTTATTTTTTTTCTTTTCACCATAATTCAATAAAGTGAAGTTTAACTGATACGTAAAGATACACGAGAAATAAAATTTATTTTTCAAAAATATTATATTTGTAATTTGTGTAATAGAAATGTTTTGTGCGTCTCGAGTATATATCTAGTTTAAAAATACTAATAAACAAAATTTTCCATCATATGTATTTCCTTGTACATTATACCAACATAATGGTAGAAGGAACCGACTCAATGTTTTTGGTGTCAATTAACAATAAAAAAATATTTTTCAATGAAAATAATTTTCAAAATGTTTTATCTTTTATGAATTAATTTTCTAAATGAAATAGATATTTTCCTCCTGAATTTTTTTAATTAGATATTTTCATTCACCAATGAATATTCCCATATTCTTACTAAAATGGGTATAGTTTTTATCGATACAATAATTATTCTTCCTATAAATGGAATATGATAATTTTTAAAAATCATTTTATTAACATTTTATCCATTGAATAATTTTCATAGTTATTAAATTCCCATTGACATAATTAGTTTCTTATGATCATTGAACATTAAATATCACCTAAATATTGATATCATTTATCAAGGATATGATTTTCTACAATAATATATATCATTTTTACATACATAATTTTCATTGGATGTTATTTGATTAAATGGAGAAATAACTATACATCATTATGCCTTAAATAATAATGATATTCAATAAGAAACATTTTTTATGAATTAAATAGATTATTATATATAAAACTATTTCTTTGGAGATGTAATACATGGGTTGGGGACCGATTAATATAAGTCCCAAGATGTGAAAGTAGTCTCATGGGACAAATCATTTGGTTATTCTTAGCTATTTGGGTTTCACCCACTCTGTTTTAAACAATCTTAACGATAAATCATGATGATAAAAGTTTCATGTTCCTATGAAACTTGAAATTTAGTAGTTAATAATTTCCATAATTTTAGTTATTATTATTATCTTGGATATGTCGACTATGAAATTCACTCTGGAAACATTGAAATATCTCGTATTGATTATATGGAATGTGTTATTAGTAATTTCCCACCCCATATTGATTATACATTATCTAATTATGTAATAAAGTTATATAAATTATAGGGTTTTTAGTTATTTACCTTGGAATATTTATTATTCATTATCTACTTGTTTGAATTGTATGTGTTCACATATTAGATACCTTTCCATGTTTATTGTGCTTTCTAAATAATGATATCTTCAACATTTAATATCAAATACTTTTCATTTTATCTCACATTTTTTATTTCTATTCCAATAGATTCTATTAAGATTACTTTGACTGATATGACGAGATTTAATTCATGAATAAATAAATTATTTAAAAAATGTTCTACTTTTAAAATTTAACTATAATTCAAGAATCAGGTATATATTTTTTTACCAAGACTACTAAACTATTTGGGCCTTTAAGATTTTGTTCCTTGTATCTTATAAGATGCTATTGGTTTTATTAATAATCTATAGTAATCATGGGGACATGGTTTCTACATTACCTATCAAATGATATTTAATAGAAACATTCAAAACTATATTTTTGAAAAATAGATTAGGGAATATAACCCTAGGGTATAATTTGAGGAGAAGTGTAGAATAAAATTATAATGTTTTAAAATAGAAGATATTATGTGGTTCATATTAGAAATACGTCTCTATCTAGATACTAAAAATAGATATGCCTCTGAAAAATATGGACCAAAGGGTAATTACATTAGAAAGGTTGCTTCGGGCTACACATGGCCATTACATGGTACACAACCATTTTCCTTGTTTCACTCCCATTTTAAAACTCATGTGAGATATGATTTGGAAAACTAAAATTTTATTAACCAATATTGAATTATTTGAATAGATAATGACTAATAAAAAACATATGTTTAAATAAATCAATAGAACCATTTTTTTAGAAGTATTTTACCAAGGATATATTAGATATAATAATCACGAATCATCAATGGATATTGTTAGAATAGTATAATAACATGTATACTATTTAAAATAGGTGTTATAAATACCATTTGATTTTTATGAGTTCTAGGTTTCACATAAGTTCAGAATATTAAGAACATCATTTAAGGTTTCATTTTATGGGCGTATTCAATTATAAAATACATTTTAGAGAAATCTATAGCAAGTACATGTTTTAGTGGAATAATTAGTTGAGGGCTAATTACTATACATTTTTTAGACATATGTTTAATGGTGTTGATAAAATTTGGGTTTAATAAGATCATTGGTCAAATTATAATATTAGTCAAATAATTTTATTATACATTTTAAAAAATTTGTATTAAAACCATTGAAAAAGAAATTTTAACAGTAAATTATATTTCAATGATTTCTATAATATTTTCATGGAAACATTATATGAATTACATTAATATAGTTTAGAAATAATAAAACCTATATTCTACGTAGGAACCCATAATTTCCCTAAATGCCACGTGACTTGAACACATATCTGAAGGATGAAATGTGTTTCAGGCCAACCATTGGCTTATGTGATGTCCAAGATAACATATCGATGTAGTTAGTTAAGCCGTTTGATGAAAAAATATTAATGATGAACCAATGGTATTAATTTTAGGAGTTTAGGTATTAATGTATTAACAATATTAGGATTGGATGATATTTAGAGTTACATGGTAAAAATTTTCAGTCTTTTATGAATCATAATACCCAATAAAGGTGAATGTTTTTCATTCAGACAAAGAATATTAATTTTTTAAAACTAATTACTTTCAAATTGTGATTTAAGCACAACCATGAGATGAAATTGTGTTATAAATCATAAACTTATCAGGTATGTATATTTGCATATTATCATAAAAATTAAAATAATTACTCATTATTATGAAAATGATATTCAATCTAAAATTTATTCATAAAAACCTTCATTTAGGATGAAATTATGGTTGTATAGAACATCATATATTTATGGAATTATTCCATACAAATTCTCTATAATCACTCACTTTTGTTTTCACAATTACAGAAATAACCCAATATAATTATTTGTACTTTTTCCTACATGTCCATATCATCACATTCTAGTAGTGTTCTTTTACTCAGAAAAGTATTTATGTGATTATTCCATAAGAAAATTTTATGTTACACTATATCTTATTAAGATGATGGTTTACCAACCCTTTTCATGGTGGGGAATTTCAATAATTGTATTTTTAAATATATATCCCTTGATTGAAAAGATAATGTATAAATTATGAGGAAGTGATTTATTTAAGTTTAGGATAATGAAACACCCTGAAAATCTATTTTTTATTCATTAGAATATGAATCATGCATCCCTGGGATTATATAGACATACACATAACAATGAGTATCTTCTAAAGCTTGTGTTACATGTAATACTCGGTTTTACTAAGAAACCACTTTCAATAAATATTTTTATTTCATATTATAGTTAACACAAATCCATTGGAAGAAGGGTAAGTATATGATTTACTAGCCAATGTAAACATACATTTTAAATTTGTTTCTTTGTTATCTATATTGATTTGAATGAATACATTTTTTATAAGAATTATTTTATTACATGGCGTTATAATCGATAATAGCACAAATAATTTAAAAATATTTATTTTATAATTTAAGATAATAAATTTTAAAAATTTAACTCTATTTTAGAAATAATAATATCAAATTTATCTTTGGGTGATTTTTTATCAATTCTATGAGAAATATCTTTTTTTGATGAATAATGAAAAGTACACGATTTCAATTGAAAATAGTTCAATTGTTTTAATAAAATATATCATCAATAGGGTCAAAATAAAAAAATTCCCAATTATACATCTACTAATGAAATTTAGGTCAATGGAATTGTTTTAATATTTAATTTTTATATAAAAACATAGTCATCTTTTCACGATTTCAACATAAAAACCATGCATTCTCATCATGCTTGTACGGTTAAATTTAAATTAAATTCATCCACTTTGGTGTGATTAATTTTTCCAAATAGATTAAGTATTTTGTATCATAATAAAATATATTATCTAATTTTCTAAACAACCTTTTTTTTTTTAAAATGATAAGTGAAAACTGATAAGAATAATTATAGTGATAATGGTAACAATGAGATTACTCATTGGATAATAACATAATATAGGCTGTAAAAAGTCATATTAATTTCTCAAAAAAAAAATTTCTAGCCATATTAATTCATATATCACCTTAGGATCTAATATTATGATATTTTTGAAAAAGTTAACAAGAAATTTACCTATATAATAAGTTAATTTACGAAATATGTCAAAAAAACATACCATAATTTTAATATTTATAACGGTTAGGGATATAGAAAAAACCACATTTCTTCAGTTATAAATAATAAATTGAAATATAAATTAATTTTTTCATCAGAAATATTTGTATTTATTTTTTTGAGATGAATTATTTACTTAAAATGGTTAAGAAATTCATTCGAAATTATTAGTTTGTTAATAATTAACTAAATGTATGATGCTAAGATTATTAAAAGTATGGTTAATAGTGTAAATTATTGAATTACATTAATTTTTAAGATAATTATATCTTTTTACAGAGGTTTCAAATAAATATAATATAACTAAAAAATATTTGATAATTTTTAAAGTATAATTGATTGAATAATATCAAAATTGACATTAATGATATTTTATAATTAATTATATTATATTAAATGATTAAAAATTACCAAAAATGAAATCGGATGTCATGGGAATTATAAATTTTATTAAATATAATATATTTTCTGTTAATGGACTTATTATTCTTTTATAATGAGTACATTTAAAATTTTGAATTAAATTATATTTAACATGGTTACGATTTATGTTGTGTTATTTCACTTTATAGATGCTTCTGTAAAATTATATTTCTAACACAAATGTTATTTTTTAATTAAAAATTTCGATATCATATTTCAATTCATCTGTTACATATTTTCAAATTTATATAAATCTAATCTTTTCATATAAGTTAAATACATTGATTTGAAAACTAGTTAATATAATGATAAAAAAATGGTAAAATAAGGAATCATACGTACTATGTAAAAAATGTTTAAAACATGTGTTCTATTATTTGTTGATGGTTAGGATCAACAATATCATACTTCCACCAAATTAATTATTAATATTTTATCCTCACGATGTATGGGATACCAACCAATAGTAAATTTATCTGGTTATATAAAATAATATCACTCTTTAACAATTAAAAAAGTTTACTCACTACCCTCACTTTTTCAAACATCTCATGAATTTTTCCTCAACCAATATATGACCAATCAATACCCAAATTCCCTCCCATTATCATAAAGTCATTATTTTTTTGAAAAATATATCTGTTTATATTTATATTAATAACCATAGGATGATACCCAATGAAGATGTAATGTTCTTAAAAAGGGTTTTTATTTTATTTCCCACTCAACCTATATAAATTATGATTGTACCATTATTTTATCATAACCATATTATGTCACGACCCGTCCCTGAGGGCCTATATCGTGACTACCCCAAGCCCGCCTTCCATAGGCTGGGGGCTGGCGACTAGCACCAATGGCGTAAATCCCTAAACTAGGATGTAATTGTCTTTATAACAGTAAACAAACACAATAGAGTACGCAACTGGATGTAAAAAACTAAGTGAAATTGTATACAAAGAGAATGTTGAATGTAAAGGATCTGAAATACAAGCCCAAAAGTAAAGTACAATACAACTGAATAATAGAAGTAAAACAGCTACAGGTTCATCCTCATGGGTTCCCACTAGAAGGGTAGGTACAAATGGCCTCCTCGGCAACCCAAGTCTATAACTTCCCGAGTCCAGAGCCCCTCCACTGGTGCCCCGTACCTGGTTCGCCACATGAAATCAAGTGCATTTCCCCGATCGCCAGAGGCTTCCAACTAGCAGCGAGGGCCTTGGTGAGTCGGTGGGGAAACTATGCTCTCATTCGGTAAGGTATACAAGGTAAGAAAACAAAAATATACAACGAAAGAAGTAAACGATATGCACAACAACAGAAACCAAACAATGGAAGCAATGTAGATATATAACTATGATGAAAATGATGCAGAAGGTACAAGTATTTAAGGAAAACAAAAAACAAAACAATGTGTTTAAATACAACTGAAACCAACTGCAAAAGAAAAAAAAATCTCATCAGCATCGTGAGCCACGGCACGGTCCCATGCTCCCCAGCTCCTGATGCAGTCAATACCCTGAAGTAGAAGGGAACTTGCCTTTGTATATACCTGCAGCAACATAATCTTCTTGGTCCCAAAATCATGGCCCAAACAGGGTGTGAGATAAAAATCCGAGTAGGAAATCATCAAAAGATTTGTGCCTAACAGTCAATGAATACATGTCATTACTAAAACAATAAGCAGGAAAAAGAAAAACACAAATAGCTACAATCCCAGTTCTAACAAGCAGAACACATAAGTAAGACGTCAGCAACAAGAAGAAAACGGGTAACCCTCTGGGTAGCTCTCACAGTCTAACCCCTATTGTTCAACCTCGAAGTACTAGCAACCCTCTAGGAGGCACACACAGTCTCACCCATCTGGTTCAGCTACATAATTAAGCAGACTCTCTGGGGAAGAACTCACCGTCAATTCCCCCTATAGTCTCGTATCATGATAGATGATCTCTGGGGAAGCAGTCAATGTAAATTCCCCATGTGGCCCACGTCATAATTAAAAGACACTCTGGAGAAGCCCTTGCATCAATTATCCCCTTGGTCTCGCATCGTGATTCAAAGACACTCTGGGGAAGCCCTTCCGTCAATTCCCCCTTTAGTCTACTACTCTAGGTTCTCACTGTCCTGAGTGAAAGGCGATACATTCTCAGTGCCTGTGTATATCATCCAAGTAAACCTCAAAAACTACTTGTCTATCAACTAAGGCTCAACAGCAAAACAAGGCAACAGTACACAATCCTACAACTTGGCATGGAAACTGGTTAAACGCCAAACAGGCAGAACAAGAATGGCAAGAAAACTGAGCACAGACAAAATAATATAATCACAAGAAATAACCTCTACTAAAGCAATCAAGCAAAGCATGCAAGTTACAAGGGCAAAACAAGAAACACGCAATACCCCGTTCAAGGGTATTGGTGGAAATTGCACAAAATATCCATCAACATTCTACGGAAAGGCACAAACCACATACCGTGATCCTAGGAGATCGATATATGTGAACCTCGATGACAGATTACTCATAGAACAACGTAGATATGAGAAAATGCAAAAAACGTTCATCCCACGATAACATGAAAATAAGGAGGAATCAGAAATCAAGGCTCATGAAGAGGGAAGAACTCACCGCTGCGATTCCAACACAACCGACCATGCTCAAATCAAATAACGGACAACGAGGTGGAAGCTCAGAGATGATTCGGTCATACGGACACTCTCAGACGGTCGAAAACTGAAGAAGAAGACTAATATGGGGGTTAGGCATGACCCTGGTCCGTTTAATGAAAAAAAATAAAGTACACGACGTGTACTTCTAGAGTACATGGCGTGTACTACAATTTTTTCTGTACTCTAAAAAACCAGCCTCCACCTCATTTATACACACCGTGTGTGTGGCACGGACACGGACATCACACGTCTTTGAGCCGGAACATAGTACACAGTGTGTAGTTTGAAAATTTCCAGAAAAACCATTTTTCATAAAAACTCCAGAAAAAAAGATAAACATACCTGAACGAAGTTACATGTTCTTACAAACATTCCCCCTTAAAGAAATCCATCCCCGAATTTTCCGAACGAGGTGGAGAAGAAGAATCCCCGAATAGCTCCAGCCACTGCGATCGTACATCGGCCCCCCTCTCCCAGGTCTCGTATTGTACTCACCCGTTCTACCATAGCACTCGTACTAGAGGAACAGACCGCCCATGGAGAACCTTCGTACCACGATCGACAATCCGGATAGGATGCTCCTCGAATGATGCATCCACTTCAAACTCGACTTCCTCAAGTTGAAAGAAGTGAGACAGGTCTGAAAAGTAACGTCTGAGATGAGAAACATGGAAGACATCGGTCATGGACCGATACCTATGAGGTAGCTACAACCGATAGGCGACTGGCCCCACTCTCTCCAAAACCTCAAACGGCCCGACGTACTGCGGTGAAAGATTACACTATCTCCAAATCCCCTTGTGTCCCAACCTCGATGCGACACGTAGGAAAACCTGATCACCGACCTCGAACTCCAGAGGTCGTCATCGCAGATCAGCATAAGACTTCTATCGAGACTGTGCTATAGCCATCCTCTTCCAAATCAGCTCTATCTACTCTGAAGTATTCTGTACCAGATGAGGTCCCAGCAAATCTGCCTCTCCTACCTCCAGCCAACATAAGGGTGATCGACATGGCCTACCGTACAAAGCCTCGTATGGCGCCATCTGAATGGTAGCCTGGAAACTATTGTTGTAGGAGAACTCCACCAGAGGAATATGCTTCTCCCAAGAACCGCCAATGTCAAGGATGCAAGCACGGAGCATATCCTCAAGCACCTGGATCGTGTGCTCGGACTGGCCATCAGTCTAGGGATGGTATGCTGTACTCAAAAGTACATGTATTCCCAAGGCCTTCTGAAGTCCCTGCCAGAACCAAGAGGTAAATTGCACATCTCTGTCTGAAACAATAGAGCGTGAAAATCCATGTAGATGCACAATATCTATGATGTAAAGTCATCCCAGATCATCGACATTAAAGGTCTCCTTGATCGGAAAGAAGTGAGCAACCTTTGTAAGTCTGTCGACGACAACCCAAATAGCATCATTCCCTCGCGGTGACCTCGGCAACCTAGTCATGAATTCCATCGCAACATCATTCCACTTCCACTCCAGAATGGGTAACTGCTGTAAAAGGCATGCTGGTCACTAATGCTCTACTTTCACCTGCTGAAAAGTAGAACATCTCATTGCAAAACTAGAAACATCCTTATTCATACCTGGCCACCAGTACTGGCGACGAAGATCCTGATACATCTTGGTGACGCCTGGATGATCTTCCCAAACTGAGGAATGGAAATCCTGCATCTGCTCCTTGCGTATGTCTGCTGGCACCCATTCACGTCCTTGGAAATGCAAGATCTCATCTTCACCCACTGTTCATCTAGGAAGAGGGACCTCTCCTGACACACTCTCCCACATGACTAAGCCTTCTGAGTCTGATAGCTACCTCATATGTACCCGATCAAGTAGCGTGGAGGTAACAGCTACAGAAGATAGAAAAGTATGTCCCCGTCTGCCGTGCACCTCTAGATACATCTTAGAAATCATAGCCATCAGCCTCCACTCACTACTAGCCTCTTTAACTACCTGAATCTGAGTTCTCCTGCTCAATGCATCTGCCACGGCGTTGCCCTTTCCCAGCGTATATGCATGATCGAAGCCAAAAGACTATATATACTCAACCCACCTGCACTGCCTCAGATTTATATCACGCTGAGTGAAGATATACTTGAGACTCTTATGGTCAGTGAAGACCACAAAGTGCTCTCCCAGAAGATAGTGTCTCCAACAGCACAAGGCATGAACAACAGCTGCCAACTCTAGATCATGTGTAGGGTAGTTCCTCTCATGTTGCCTGAACTGTCGAGACCCGTACGCAACGACTCCATCTCCCTGCATAAGCACAGCTCCCAGCACGATACCCGAAGCATCAAAGTAAACAATGTAGCTCTTTCCTGGACCTGCCAAACCTAGTATCGGTGCTGACGTCAACCTCCCTTTCAGCTCCTGAAAGGCTGACTCATAAGAATCTGACCATAAGAACCTTGCCCCCTTCTTCGTCAGACCTGTCAAGGGTGATGCTACATGAGAAAAGACCTGAATGAAGCTTCTGTAGTATCTAGCCAGCCCTAGGAAGCTCCGTACCTCAAAAATGATCTTTGGATGCTCCCAGGAAACTGCAGATCTCACTTTATCTGGGTCCACAGATACTCCTTCCTCTGAGATAATGTGACCCAAGAAGTGGATCTGATCTATCCAGAAGTGTCACTTCGAGAGTTTAGCATAAATCTGATGCTCTCTCAGTGTACTCAAAAAGATCTTATGATGGTTGGTATGGTCTTGTCAAGTGTGAGAGTACACCAAGATATCATCCATGAATACCACGACGAAGGAATCCATGTAAGGATGGAACACTTGGATCATAAGTGCCATAAAAACTGCAGGTGCATTCATGAGTCCGAAGGGCATGACCGTATACTCGTAAAGATCGTACCTGCTCCTAAAGGGTGTCAGAGGTATATCTGATGGTCTAACGCGCAACTGATGATAACTGGACCTCAAGTCAATCTTCGAGAACACCTGGGCTCCACGAAGCTGATCAAAAAGGTCATAAATCCACGACAATGGATATCGGTTCTTGACCATCAACTGGTTCAGCTTTCAATAATCCACACAAATCCGAAGGGTACCGAATGCCTTATTTTCCAACATGACAGGAAAACCCCAAGGAGAGGTACTGGGTCAGATTAAACTCTTATCCTGTAGCTCCTCCAACTGCTTCTTGAGCTCCTGCAACTCAGGTGTGGCCATCCTATAGGGAGGAATGGACACTGGTGCCACTCCTGGAATGAGCTCAATAGAAACATATGCCTCATGCTCCGGAGGAAAACCTGAAAAGTCCTCTGGAAAGACATCCTGGAATTGATCCACCTCTGGAGGGAAGTCCAACTATGGAGTCCCCTAATCATCCAGGTAAGGTCTAGCAATCTGGGCCATCACTCCTCCTAGCCCAAGATGCTCGAGTCCCGCCCGACTCGCCCGAACATCCTATTCGCCTCTATGAAGGAACGATTCACCCTCTGGTGAAATGAAACATACTCTGTGGTGATAGCAGTCGACGATTGCATGGAAGGGAATCAACCAGACCATGCCAAGGATGAAATCATATCCTATCATTTCTAGGACATAGAGGTCCCATAAGAATCGATATCCTGTAACCTCGAGAGGGCACTCTCTACACTGGCATACACTAGATGTCCTCATTCCCAAAGGTGTGTCTAGTGTAAATGAGTCGGTAGAAGAAAAGGCACAGATTCCAAGGCTCTCCACAACAGCAACAGATATAAAGCTATGCGTAGCACCAGTATCGAAAAGGGCTGAAGATAAAACTGAGGCTACTAAAATCGTACCTTGAACTGTCGAAGGGTCGGGATCCTTCTCATGATAAGTCTTCTCCACGGCGAAAGAGTGGCCTGCACTGCGGCCCTGTGGCCCTGAATGACAACTCTGAGCTGAACCTCTCTGCTGGTGGTGAGGTACTGGTGGATGACCGCCATGGCCTCAAACTCCACCTCAGCCCGAATGGCTGGAAGAACTCCAGTTCCCTGACTGGTGAGAGACTGGTGGATCTTCTCCTGAACGAGGAGTCATGGAAGAACCCCGGTCACCTGCTGCTGGTGAGAAATCATGGCAGAAACCCGGAAGGTGACCCATCTTGCCATAATATTGGCACTCCACAGGGTCTCCCTAGCACTACAGCCTCATGTTCCCTGTCCGGACACACTGGTAGCATGTCACTAGGCTTCCTGATGATGCATCTCGCTTCCTCGAATCACCACGCGTAGGCTCCCTACGGCGCATCTTGTTGTCATCTGAAGGAAATCTAGCTCTGGAAGCAAAACCTCCCTAACTTGCAGCACTAGAGTCTCTTAGATTTCAATCCACAATAAGTGCATGGTTGACGATGGAACTAATGGATGTCAGCTGGAAGATGTTCACTTATGAGCGAATCCCCCACCTGAGTCCATCCTCAAACATCCTTTCCAAAAACACCCCACTCCCATTCCGAAGGGGTGTAAAATGCTGCAGCTTAGTGAAATTAGAGGAATACTCCATGACAGATAGAGTACCCTGCTCTAAGCTCATGAACTCCCAGGATCGATCGACCCTCAGGGTCACCGAGTAAAAGTAGTCGTAGAACACGCGCTGGAACTCCTCCCAAGTCATAGCCTGCTACTGACCCACCTGTGAGATCATGTCCCACCACCTCTTGGCAGAGTATCGGAGGATGAAGGTGGAGAGATTGACCAGCCTTTCTGAAGGCGTCTCTAGATGCTCAAATATAGTCAGCATGGATTCCATCCATGACTCTGCAGCCTGAGGTCCTCCCTCTCCCGAGAAAGTGGGAGGATGCGGGTGTAGAAAGACCCGCGTCAAGTCTGCCATAGATGTGGCAGGAGGCGGTGCTCCCTGGAAGGCCTGCATCATCCTCATGAAACCCTCCCTGAACTACGCATCGGCTCCCGCAACTGGTACAACAACTTGTGCCAAGGCTGGCTCGGCTGGGGGATCGACAGAAATTCCCTGATCAGCCCTGTTTGGCGTCAGATCACAACATGACGACAGACGTACGACTGGAGGACGTATCATAGGCATAGCTCTGAAAGATCAAAAGCACACCTTAGATCATGAAAACAAGGATAGAGAAGACAAGAGTATGAATCAGGAACTGGGGAAAAACACACAAGATTTCAAAACATGACAACATGGCGTGTATAAAAACTACACGGCATGTCTAATTAAGCCACTGACAAGGGCATGTACCCCTGACCTACATGTCATGTACACATCAAACTACACAGCGTGTTGACTCCAACACACTTCGTGTACTTGAAAACTATTCCCCTGCCCGAGTCTCCTTACACGGATAACCCACACGGTCCGACTCAACCCAAGACTACACGGCGTGTTCGAATCAAACACGGTGTGCACTAGACGAGGCTTCGACGGTCCGTGTTATTGAGTACACAGCCGCCTACACGGCTGGACCTTACACGGAATGCTCCGAACAAGCATGACGTGCATATGAGAAGGAGATACCGTCCCATGTTGTTCCTGACACGGCCGGGTACCTGGAATGACTACACGGCGTGTTCCGAATGAACACGGCGTGTGGAAAGAAAGGTAACGTTGGCCCGTGTTGTTCGTGACACGGGTGGGTACCTGGAGAAGACTTACACGGCGTGTTCCCTATGGACACGGCGTGTTCTACCTGAGCTTCCCCGACTCGTGTTGTTAGTGACACGGCCGGGTACACGTCCTAGAACCCAAACGGCGTGTACCAATGGTACACGACGTGTTCTTGAAGATACTTCTATGAAATTGTGTTCTGCTCACACGGTCAGTGACACGGCCTAAAAACTACCGGCGTGTATCTAAAAATTACACGCTGTGTATTCTATGTTTTTCTGGGCAGTAGCTCAGAAACTGCACAGAATTCTAGAACACAAAAACAAGGTGAAAAGTTCCAAATTACGATCTGTGAGGGCCCATAAAACGTCTAGAACAAAAATTTGGCATTCATTTTTAAGCAAGGAACAAAACAAACAGTTTTCCAACATAATAGAAGAGAATCTATCAAGCATCTATCACATCAGCATGCATAATTTTACACAGATCCAATCACAATAGCATTAAATCGCTAATCCACCCTAGATGGAATGTCAACAATGCATGACATGTGATTTCTACAAGTGCCTATATGATGAATGAGATGGAATAACCTCATCTCATCGGGTTGCGATAGAAATAGAATAAAAATATCAAAACAATAACCGCACAAGTCATACGAATTACTCTAGGTGAAAACATACCAACCATAAAATCTCAAAACTAGAAAACTGCAATTAACGAGGTAGTATGGATTTTTCATGTACATGGGTTAGCTAGTCCCTAGCACAACTTAATTCCATGTACCAAATCCGTCTTATCCCTGTCTAAGGTCTCCAAATAGTAAATAAAGAGAAAACAACCTCCTCTAATACCACTTTGTAATGT
Source organism: Viscum album (assembly GCA_963277665.1). Taxonomy (NCBI): domain Eukaryota; kingdom Viridiplantae; phylum Streptophyta; class Magnoliopsida; order Santalales; family Viscaceae; genus Viscum; species Viscum album. The sequence continues at coordinate 622,155,253 of OY728160.1, forward strand.
CATATGTCTGGAGCCCCTACACTGGTGCCTCGTACCCGGTTCTCCACATGACCTCAAGTGCGTTTCCACGAACTCCAAAGGCTGCCAACGAGCAGGGAGGGCCAAGGTGAGTCGGTGGGGAAACTATGCCCTCATTCGGTAAGGTATATAAGGTAAGAAAACAACAATAAACAACGGAAGCAGTAAACAACATGCACATCAACAGAAACCAAACAACAGAAACAATGTAGATATATAACAATGATGAAAATGATGCTGCAGGTAAAAGTATGTAAGGAAAACAGAAAACACAACAACGTGCTGAAATACAACTGAAACCAAGTGCAAAAGAAAAACAAATAATATCCTCAACATCGCGAGCCACGGCTCGGTCCCATGCTCCCCAGATCTAGATGCAGTCAAGACACTGAAGTAGAATGGCACTTGCCTTTGTATATACCTGCAGCAACATAATATTCTTGGGAACAAAAGCATGGCCCAATCAAGGTGTGAGATTCAATCCCAGTAGGAAATCACCCAAATATTTCTGCCGAATAGTCAATGAATACATGGCAGTACTAAAATAGGAAGCAGTAAATAGAAAAGAACAAACAGATACAATCCACAGTTCTAAAAAGAATAGCACACAAGTAAGCCATCAGCAACAAGATTAAAATAGGTAACCCTCTGGGTAGCTCTCACAGTCTAACCCCTATGGTTCAACCTCTATGTACTAGAAACCCTTTGAGAGGCACACACAGTCCCACCCATCTGGTTCATCTACGTAATTAAGTAGACTCTCTGGGGAAGAACTCGCCGTCAATTCCCCCTATAGTCTCGTATCGTGCTAAAGGCTCTCTGGGGAATCACTTAACGTCAATTCCCCATGTGGCCCGCGTCGTAATTAAAAGTCACTCTGTAGAATCCCTTCCATCAATTCTCCCCTTGGTCTCGCATCGTGATTAAAAGACACTCTAGAGAAGCCCTTCCATCAATTCCTCCTTTAGTCTACTACTCTAGGTTCTCACAGTCTTGAGTGAAAGGTGATACATGCTCATCGCACATGTACATCGTCCAAGTAAACCTCAGGAACTACTTGGATATCAACTAAGGTTCAACAGAAAATCAATGCAACAGTCCACAATCCTACAACTAGGCATGGCAACTGGCTAAATGCCAAACAAGAAGAACAAGCATGGAAAGAAAACTAAGCACAAACAAAATACTCTAATGACAAGCAATAACCTCTACTAAAGAATTAAAGAAAAGTAGGCAAGTAACAAGGTAATAATAGGAAACATGAAATACCCCGTTCAAGGTTATTGGTGGAAATTTCACAAAATATCCATCAACTTTCTACAGAAAGGCCCAAACCAGCTACCTCGTTCCTAGGAGATCGAAATACATGAACCTCGATGACAGATTCCTCTTAGAACGATGTAGATCTGAGAAAAAGAACAAAACATTCATCCCATGATAACTTGAAAACAAGGAGGAATCAAGAAACAAGGCTCAAGTAGAAGGAATAAATCACCGCTGTGATTCCAACGCAATTGACTGTGCTCAAATCGGAGAACGGACGGTGAGGTGAATGCTTGGAGAAGATTCGGCCGTACAAAAGCTCTCGGATGGTCGAAATCTGAAAAAGAAGATGAATATGGGGGTTAGGTGTGACCCCGGTCCGTTTAATGAAAAAAAGAATGTGCACGGAATGTACTTCTAGAGTACACAACGTGTACTTCAATTATTTCCGTACTCTGAAAAACCAGCCTCCAACTCAGCCTTACACACTATGTGTGTGGCCCGGACATGGCCAGCGTGCGGCTTCGAGCCGGAACAGAGTACACTGCGTGTACTCAAAAAGTACACGGCGTGTACTTTTAAAATTTCCAGAAAAACCATTTTTCTTAAAAACTCCAGAAAAAAGGAAAAGCATACCTGAACAACGATCCAGGTTATTACAATGTCTGCCCGTCTTCTCTGTGTACATTTCGTCGAGTGGTCCACCTCCAGGGACCGTCCTATTCTACTACTCTCTACCACGATCAGCGGTGTCTATCATCTACAACCAACTCAAAGAGGTGCGGGCATAACCCGTGTATGGGTGAGTATAACGATACTCAGTATGGACCTCGAGACCCTCAAGGTCTCGCAAAATATAACAAGGATAACAACAATTTTTGAAATCAATAGGTATATTTTACTTTGGTATATTCCCATACATATTCCTAAGTTATTTATTAACCCATCTCAATCATGAGGAAAACACGAAAGTCATTAACTCAGCTCAAAACCAGGATTTTTATTCTAGGGTGATATAATGTAACACTCTCAGTCATAATATAGAATCATTGGATGATAGTGTACTCCTCCTCTATCGAGTACAATGGGCATGCCACTTCACACATAGGTTCTTCCCACTATCCTCGGACTGCTGAGGTACTCCTCCTGTCATGTATCGTGGGTATACTGTGTCACATAGAGGCACTCTCCACCAAGGGTATGTCGCGCTCACATGGAGGCGCTCCCCGCCACGGGTCTGCCACGCTCACACAGAGGCGCTCCCCCTCGTATCCTGCAGAGGTACTCCTCCTGGCGAGTATCATGGGTCTACTGCATCAAACATAGGCACTTCCCATTATGGGAATGTTGCGTCACACAGAGGTGCTTCCTACTGGGCTAGTCGAAACACTCTGAGTCGAAAGGTCATCAGTGGCCAGGTCTCAACCAGCTACTAGGTCTTCGAACTCCGCATGCTTGCCTCCGGGAGGATCTGTTCCATGAGCTATTTGTTGATACTCAAAATAAAATGAAATATCATGTGTATGAATCTAAAAGTTATGCCTCGTCATAGGGGTCTCAATGCAATAGACGGCGTGTTAATCAGTCGCCCGGTTTGTGTGTTACTGGCATTTCCGTTCCAGGGACCCGGTTGATTTTAGGTCCAAAACAACCCGACCATTTCCCAAATGTGTCCAAAAATCAAGTGGAATATTACAAAAGTACCGTCTTTCACTAATATTTATGTCGCCGTAGGCTGTTTGTCAATCAGGCACCCATAGAACATGATATGGGCGAAAAGTTGTAAACTAGCCAAACAGGTCCACGTCTGGTCCGACACAGTAGAACTAACCCTGCCCGACACGGACCGTATCTGGTCCGAACCGGTCTGCGGGCCTGACCTGGACAGAAGAAACAACCCGACTCGAGGTGGAAGCCCAGACCGAAGGCTTTCTGACGAGACAGTGGTCCGGCCGAGGGCGGCCCAACCGAAGGCGGCCCCGTTGCCCGGCGGCTCGTGGTGTCCACATAATTTGTTACTAGGGGAAATATGTGCACCCCCTGGCAACCCAAACAGCTTTTTCATTCGTGTGTGAGCTGCAACCGGCACCATGTGGCACCGGTCCAGCACTCGCGGGACCGGACGGGGTCCCGCTCCTCCCGAATGTCCTGAGCGGCCATCCACTTTACCCCACCAACACGACGTGATGGCGACACGCGCCTCCACCATGACTCATCATGGATGTGGCTCTCCATCCGCCCAGCACGACGGTACCATGCCCTCTTGGCGACCCAACAGCCTTGCACCACCGGTTTCATCGCGGCCAGTCCGATGCCAGTCACGTTGCTCTGCCTCCGTCATCATAAAATGAGAACAATCAAAGGGGGAGGGTCGGGTCATGTTCGTGCAGTACGAGCCCTCCACATTATGTTGATATCAATCAGAATGTCTCAACCATAAATTTAACGAGGATGAGCGGAAATAAATTCTACACAAACCCCCTACATTCTTTTGTCGATGATTGTTAATGATTTTGCGGGAAGGTGGCGTCGTTTCATCGATGTAGGGAATTAGTGGAAAATCGTTGTTGGAGGATGAGCGTTCGGAGCGGACGTAGTCAAAGACGACATTGTTTGTGGTAGTCTCCTTATCTTTTGGCACGGTTGATGATCGATGAATATATTCAACGATCTTCGATGAACGATGAAGATGCGTTATTTGAGTTCTTCATTGAGAGGATGAGGTTCACCAAAATCATCCAAGTGATCTCTCAAAGTCCCACCCAAATGAATGTTTTCCACAAAAATATAATAATAGTTATTTCTATTATTTAATTGCTGGAAAGAATTCAAAAGATTTCAATATGGTGGATTTTAATTAATTAGTAAAACATAATCAAATAAATGAAGTGGGATGGATCAAATAAGTGGTGGAGGAAGGAGAATTGTCTCTCCACATAATTGGGGGTTCCAGGGGGTTACAACCCCTTGGTGGTCCCCACCATGGAAAATCCTCCCAAGGGAGGTTATGAGAGGGTGGTCCCAAACACCATAAGCTTTCATTAGAGGTTATGGTGTGTTGGAACCCACCACGAACCACCTCTTTTTGATTTTTACCACTGCCAAAAAAAAGGTAACACTTTGTTTTTATTCAACTTATTAAAAAACCAAAATAAAACTTCCATTATTATTAGAACACAACTGCGGTGAAGGTCTCACTAAAAAATCACCAAAGTTGTGAGTTCAACGGTGTCCTCAGATTTCAATTCCTAGCACCGGTTCAAATGTTATAAAATCCCGCTCGTACGCTTACTGAACGTACCTATAAAAAATTTTAGAAATTGATTCTGGGCACACCGAACCTCAGAATCAAGCGTCGTAAATATTCAGAGACTCGTAAAAATCCCATGTATTTATAAAAAAATTACAGGAAATTTCTAGGTATTTACATTCTCCCCACCTCATGGATTTACATCCCCATGTGCTACAACTCAAACTAGGAAATAAAATAGGGGTACTGAGCATGCATCTGAGCCTCTCGCTCCCATGTGCTCTCTTGGAGGTTCTCGTGCTGCCAACAGACGTTCTCCAGAGGTACCGACCGTCCATGTAGGACCTGATCCTGTTGACCATCAAGCTCCACTATAACCTTTGTGAATTTCACCCCATCGTCAATGTACAACTCTCTATGGTCGATGATGTGGGAAGGGTCATGCACGTATCTCATAAACTGAGATACGTGAAATACGTCGTGCGCCTGATGCAACTATGGTGGAAGAGCTAGCCGGTAAGCCACCTCGACTACTATGCTGAGGACCTGGAATGATCCGATGAATCGTAGAGATAACTTGCTACCTCAGCCAAATCTCCGTAGACCTCATTGAGGTGTGACCCATAGAAAGACGTGGTAGCCATCCTCGAACTCCAGAGGTCTCCATCTCCTGTCAGCATACGACTTATATCTGTTATGTGTTGTCTTCATCTGCTCATCGATGATCTGCACCTTCTCAATGGTATCCCATACCATATATGGTCCCACTAGTGCTGACTCTCCATGGTCTGTCCAACATATATGAGACATGCAAGGTCGACCATACAAGGCCTCAAAAGAATCCATACCGACGGTGGAGTGGTAGCTATTATTGTAGGAAAACTCTACCAATGGAAAGCGATCCTCTCATCTACGACCAAGTCGAGGACACATGCATAGAGCATGTCCTCCAGAGTCTCAATGGTAAGCTTAGTCTGACAATCTATCTGAGGATGGAACGCGGTGCTCTAGCGAAGTTGTGTCCCCAAGGCCTTCTGCAACCCCTTCCATAGTGAGGAAGTATACCGTGCATCACGGTCTGAGACAATAGGAGAAGGTACTTCATGAAAACAAACAATCTCCTGCATATAGAGGTGTCCGAATATTTCTACTAAGACCTTCTCTCTGATCAGTAGGAAGTGGACCAACTTGGTGAGTCTGTGAATGATCACCCATATTGAATCGTGACTCCTGGATGTATGTGTAAGACCCATCACGATGTCCATGGATATCCCATCCCACTTCCACTCTGGGACCTCTAAGTGATGAACCAATCCTATTGGTACCTGGTGTTGCACCTTCACTTACTGAAAAGTGAGGCATCGTGAGAAAAACTCAGCTACTTCCTTCTTCATAACTGGCCACCAGTGCGATGTTCTATAGTCCTGGTACATCTTCCCCACTCCTGGATGTACTGCTAAAGGAGAAGTGTAGATCTCCCTGAACACTTCCTATTTAAGTGAAACTAGTACCAAGCTACGTCCCTTTAAGAGGATGACATTCTACCCACCTTCAGAATATCCCTCAGGTGCATGCCCTGTGGATATCTGAGCTCGTTGCGTCTCACAGTCAGCGTCCCCAAGCTGTACCTCCCTGACTAATTGAAGAAGTGGAGGAGTGACTGTAAGATACTGTAGAAATAATGCTCCATCTCTATCCACAAAGGATATATGTAAGGCATCCAACTGCTTTATCGCCTCTCCTAGCAGTTGTATACCAGATCTCTTGCTGAGCGCATCTACAACAATGTTCCCCTTCTCAAGAGTATACACAATCTTGAAGTCATAGATCAAGAGTAACTCATGCCAATGCCATTGTATCAGGTTCAGGTCCTTCTGGGAGTAGATATACCTAAGAATCTTGTGATCAGACTAGACTGTGATATGCTCTCTCATCAGATAGTGCCTCCACATCTTCAAGGAGATGCCCACCACTGCTAACTCCAGGTCATGGGTAGCATAGTTCTTCTCGTGTTGTCTCATCTATCGAGAACCATACGTGATCATTACTCTCTCCTACATCAGGACACACCCAAGTCTGGTACCTGATGCATCGTAGTAAACTATATACCGTACGCCCTACTTTGGAAGCCTCAAGATGGGTGAACTAGTCAGCCTCTACCTCAGCTCCTGAAAATTATGATGGCGTCTCTCTGACCACACGAATGGTTTCCCCTTCATTGTCAATGCTGATAGTTGTGCTGCAACTCTATATATGTCTGGCACAAATATATGGTAGTATCCATCCATGCCCATGATACTATGTACCTCCGTCACACTCCTGGTGGCCCCCAAGAATGTATTGCCTCAATCTTCGCTGGATCCACTCCAAATCCAACCTCTGAGAAGATGGGTACCATGATGTGAACCTCTCGAATCACAAACTAAAACATCGAGAGACTACCATAATTCTGATGCTCTCAGAGTGTGTCCACTACTACCTGTAAATGGTATGCATGCTCCTCTTCAGTAGTCGAGTAGATCATAATTTCATCAATGAAGTCTATGACCAAGATATCATGGTATGGCTGAAAGATCATATTGATGAGACACATGAACACTGATGGAGTGTTGGATACGCCGATGGGCATAACCAATTACTCATAATGTCCATACTGACACCTAAAGAATGTCTTCTACAAATCCTCGTCGTGAAATCTGAGCTGGTGATAGCCTGACCTATGGTCTATGTTCGAGAACCACCGTGCTTCCTTGAGCTGATAAAAGAGGTCATCAATCCTCATGAGTGGGAACTTTTTCTTCATGTTCACCTTGTTCAGGCGACAATAGTCGACAAAAATCCACAATCTCCCATCCACCTTCTTGGCGAACAGAATCAGGGCTGCCAAGGGATATACACTAGGCCAAATGAATCCCTTCCCCTGCAAGTCCTCTCAGATGTACCCGCATCTCACGAAGCTCAGCAGGACCATCCGATATGCTGGAGTAGATATCAGTGTTTTCCCAGGGTACAGATCAATGTAAATGTCCACCTCTCTATGAGGAGTTAGTCCTAGAACATTTTCATGGAAACAATCTGGGTACTGATCAACCACTACAAGAAAACTCGGACTCTCCACATCAACTGGTCTGAGGGTAAGGCATGCCAATTGATGAGTGAGCGGCTACACCCTCCTACGAATAAGTCGGTCTTGTGCTGCAAAGGTTCCCTTCTCACCAGTAAAGGTAAACCTGGTCCAATCCATTCAGACACACCGCACTTTTTTCCTAATACAGTCAATCTGAGCATGGATGGTAGATAACTAGTACATACACAAGATGGCGTCGTAAGGCCTTGATGCCGCTACGAGGAGATCCCAGTTGAAGCTCTAACCTCCTAGAGTAATCTCACACTGCCACTACCAGTGCGTAATTGTTTATTTTGATCCTGTTTGAGTCTGTATCTTTGAGGATCGAGCCAAAAGCTCCGTCGGAATCTCCAAGCTCCGAACGAGGGTAGTGTCTATGAAAGAGTGACTGACACATGTGTATATAAGAACTGCAACTATGGTGGAGTAGAAATAGATAGTACCTTGAATCATATCTGGAGAACCGTGGTCGTATGCCTCAGCTACCTGAAGCTGAGATATCCCTTATCCACCTGCTCCCTAGGGTCGGGGTGGACCTCCTGGAGGTGGTGGCGGTAGCACCTCTTAACGTCGTCCACAGCCAGCTACTTGACCAGCTCCTCTTCCATGTCTGGCTGAGGCCTACAGACCACCTCGATCAAATATCTTCCTCCTCCGGGGAGGTCCCTCAACTGACTACTGATCATCTTTATGGCGGGTCCGCCAGTCATGTGCCATGTGACCCTGCCCACCGCATGAGTAACACTGCCTGCTCTGGGTTGGAAAGTCACCGCCCGGGTTCCACGAATGACTGATCCTGAGTAATGTGGTCACCCACCATTGGGTCTAGTCCTCTTGGACCTCTATGACATCTGTCTAATGCCAGATGTAGAAGACTCCGTTGCATGTCGACTAGTACGGGCTCTTGATGCTGGTGACTACTCATCAAAGAATCTCTCTACTAGGGGGGATCTCTCTAACACCCCCTCCTGCATCGGTTTGTTGAGGGAGATCATCTAGGCTCAAATATTTCTTATGATCCGTTGCTCGATGGTTCAGGCCCTGAAGAATAGGTCCTTCACCATATCTGTGGAGAATAACAAGATGTCGGTGAACCTCGATGAGTACTGTGTTACTATCCTGCTGCTTAGATGAAGATGAAGTAACTCCTTTATCTGCACTGCATGAATTATGGATGGAACAAACACCACCCGAAAGAGGCTCTCAAAGTCTGTCCAGAGTAGTGTCTCCTCATGGTGGACCTGTAGAATCAGGCTCTACCATCTGCCTGCTACTTCTTGAATGAGACTCGCAACAAGAGTCACCACGAGATCTGCCGGTGTCCTTACCAGCCTGAAGACTCTCACCATAGCCTCCAACCAATCCTCATCTTCCTGTTGGTCTATCTCTCCCTGAAACCTGGGTGGCCTCTGGTGCTGGAACTCATAAAACGTGCTCCAGGGGCGTATATCATCTGCTTCTGGGGCTGGTGGAATTGGCGGACCAACGGAAAGTGGTATCGTTGGTTACTCTGCTGTTAAAGGGCCCTTCATCGAGGCCTCGTCACTCGGTGGGTTGTCATAGCATACAGCTCTAGGGTCTCTAAATGGTCATCCATGTGGTGGCATCCAGAATGAAACAGATGCAACACATTCAAAATATTTTACCTGGTTAGGTGACCTGGTTGAGCTGACTTAAAAAAACGTGTGAAAGCACACACGAAATCAGTGTTTTTGTGGACTAAGTCGGAAATCAGAAGTCAATATCTTGCTGTATGGATACATCAGCCGCCCGCACCAACACTGAACTCCTTGAACTGAAAACCAAATAGAGTACCCTTTACACTATGGCTTCATAGAAAAGAAATTTCATAGTCCTATGTTTTGTGGTAGAACTGAAACTCCTCTGAAACCAATTTTCCATGACCTATCCCCTGAGGCCTGTATCGTGACTACCCCAAGCCTGCCTTCCATAGGCCATGGGCTAGAGACTACACCAAAGGCATAAATCCCTAAATTGGGAAGGTATTTCCTTTATAACAGTAAACAAACAAAACAGAGTAAACAATTGGAAGTAAAACACTTAGTGATACTTTATACAAAGAGAGTGCTGAATGTAAAGGGGAGGGAATACATGACCAAGAGTAATGTACAATACAACTGAAGAAAAGAAGTAAAATAGCTATAGGGTCATCCACCTGGGTTCCCACTTGAATGATTGGTACAGATGGCCTCCTCAACACCCAATGTTCATCCGTCCGCTCTGTGTACATATCGTCGAGTGGTCCACCTATGGGTACCATCATGTTCTGCTACTCTCTATCCTGATCAGCATTGTCCATCGTCTATAACCAACAAAACAAGGTGCGGGCATAGCACATGCAGGGGTGAGTATAATGATACTCAGTAGGGACCCCAAGAACCTCAAGATCTCCCAAAATCTAACAAGGATAAACAAAAAGTATGAAATACACTAATAAACCTCACTTAGGAATATGCCCATTCTTATACCAAAGTTTTTTAGTAACCCATCTCAATCATGAGGAAAACACAAAATTCATTAAGTCAGCTCAAAACCCGGATTTTTATTCTAGGGTGCTATCATGTAACACTCCCAGTCAAACTATATAAACCTTTTCTTATGGTGTACTCCTCCTCTATTGAGTACAGTTGTTCTGCCGTGTCACACAGAGGTTCTTCCCACTATCCTTGGACTAATGAGGTACTCTTCCTATCATGTATCATGGCTCCACTGCGTCACAAAGAGGCTCTCTCCACCATAGGTCTTCCACGCTCTCAATGAGATGCTCTCCACCGCGGGTTTGTCGCGCTCACACAGAGGCACCTCTCCTCATATCATGCTGAGGTACTCCTCCTGTCGAGTATCATAGCTCTACCGTGGCAAACTGAGACGCTCCCCACTATATTCCCGTTACGTCACACAGAGGCACTTCCCACTAGGATTGTCGAAACACTCTGAGTGGCACGGTCACCAGTCGTCAGGTCTCAGCCAGCTACTAGGTCTCCGTACTCCGCACACTCTCCTTCTAGAGGATCCTCTCCACGAGCTACCATTCGATACTCCAACCGCCACAAAATCCCAAGTAGAATTATCTCATTGGTCCGCCTTGTCATAGGGGACTCAACGCAACAAACGGCGCGTCAATTGGTCGCTTGATCTGTGAGTTATTGGCATTTCCGTTCCAGGGGCCTGGTTGGTTTTTAGGTGCAAACCAACATGACTATTTCCCAAATATGTCCAAACCTCAATTTGAATATTTTAAAATAAACATCTTGATCTATGATTTTCATTTCCATAGGTGGTTCGTCAATCGGACACCCGTCACCCAATATATGGGCGAAAAGGTGTAAACTCACCAAATGGGTCCGCGTCCGGTCCGACCCAGTCGGACCAACCCGGCCAGAACTGGTCCGTACCAGGTCCGACCTAGTTCACGGGTCAGACCCATTTCGAGGAAACGGTCAGACCCGACCCGAATGGGCGGCTCGACCCGATGGCGGCCCTGCCGAGGGTGGCCCTCCCAAAGGCGGCCCGACACGACGTTTGTCCGGCTGATGGCGGCACGACCATGGGCAGTCAGGCCGATGGTGGCTCGACCGATGGCGGCCCGACTGAGGGCGGCTCGGCTGCTCGCGAGGTCTGCCTATGCTACGACCAGGGGAAAAATTGTGCACCCTCTAGCTACCCGAGCAAATTTACTGTTCAGGTGTGAGTAGAAAATAACACCAGGTGGCGCCGATCCAGTACACGCGAGACCCGACGTGGTCCTGCTCCTCCCAGCTCACCCAAGCGGCCAGCCGCTCCACACCACCGACACGGCGCGACGGTTCTGCACCCCTCCATTGCGGCCCGCCCTTACCGTGGCCCTCTGCTGGCCTTCACGGGGTGTGACGGCGTTGCGCGCCTTTTCCGCGGCTCTCCTTCCACAGGGAACGACAGTGCCACGCCCTCTTGGCGACCCAACATCCTTACTCCACCGGTTTCTTCGTAGCCGGTCCGACGCCTGTCGCATTGCTTCACCTCTGTCGTCATCAAAAAAGAATATTCAAAGGGGGAGGGTTGGGCCATGTTCGTGCAGTCTGAGCCCTCCACATAACATTGATATAAATCAGTATTTCTCAACTATAATTTCAACAATGAAGAACAGAAATAAATTCTTCTCAAATCCCCCTACGTTCTTTTGTCGATGATCATGGATGATGTCTCGGGAATGCGGTGTTGTTTCATCGATGTCGTGAAAAGAAGTGGATAATCGTTGTTAGTAGATGACCATTCGAAGGGGACAATGGAGAATATGGCATTCTTCATGGTAGTCTCCTTCTCTTTTGGCATAGTTGAAGATCGATGAAGTTGTTCAGTGATCTTGGGTGAATGATGAAGAGGAGTTCTTCACATTCATCATTGAGAGGATGAATTTATCCAAAATCTTCCAAGTCCTCTCTCAAAGTACCACCCAAATGAATGTTTCCAACCAAAATAAAATAATTGGTTTGCCTATTATTAAATTGTTGGAATGAATTAAAAATATTTCAAACTGGTGGAGTTTAATTACTTAGTGAAACATAACCAAATAAATGAAGTGGGTTGGATCAATTAAATGTCAGAGGATGGTGAAGAGGCTCTCCACTTAATTGGGGGTTCTAAGGGGTTACAACCCCCAGGTGGTCCCCACCATGGAATATCCTCCCATGGGAGGTTATCTGTGGGTGGGCCCCACATACATAACCTCTCATGAGAGGTTATGGTGGGGTGGCTCCCACCACTAATCTCCTCTTGAAATATTTAACCACCACCAATAAAAAAAGTGAAAACTTTATTTTTATTCAACTTAATAAAAACCCAAAATCATACTTCCACTCTCATTAGGACGCATCTACAGTGAAGGTCTCACGAAGAAATCACTGACGTTGTGAGTTCAACGATGCACTCAAATTTCAATTATGATCACCGGTTCAAAAGATATAATATATCGCTCGTACATTTACTGAACGTACCTAAAAATCATCAGAAATTGAATCTAGGCACAACAGTCCTTGGAATCAAGCGCCGTAAATTTTCGCGAACTCGACAAAATCCCATTTATTTAAAAAAAATTCCACAGAATTTTTGGATATTTAAATATTATATTAAATATAATGAGAAGTTATGTAGTAAATGGTATGACCTAAGACTTCATTCAATTCTGGAAAACTGGTTTGGATATCATTGCTCCTTTTTACAGCGAAATACCGCCTCGCGAACCGTTTTCATTCTTTAATTCTATACATTGAATGTATGAGGATTGTTTTAATAAATATATGTTATATATATTAAATTATAATTTTACTAGAATTATGATATATATATATAATATTATCCATTTTTTCAATATGATTTGAATATTTAAAACAATGTTCATGCATACATACGACATACCGTTTCCATTAATAGAGTATTTGATTTCATATAAAAAAATTTAGTGTATTTATATAATTACATATAAACAATATATAAATTTTTATTATTTCAGAGTTTATATCTTGGAAAATATTTAATCACTATCAATGTTAATGTAATAAAAAATAAGAACTCAAACATTACTAAAAAAAGATGGTAATTAAAACCAAAAACAATAAAAACAATGAATTTTTATAAAAAAAATGAGCAGTAAGATGTTATAAATGATCAAATATGAAATTTTATATAATAATTTTGTTCATTTATGAATTAATAATTTTTTTTAAACAATTATAGTGGAGTTTTGTCACGACCCAACCCTACCCGGGTTCGGGCCACAACTACCCCAAGCCCGCCACCATAGGCCAGGGGCTGGCGATAAGCGTCGAATAATAAACAACTCGGGGAGGCCATTGCCTTAGTACCTATACACACACACACGCGGCCCACTCAATGAAGAAATGCAGAGTAAAAGGAAAAGTAATGTACTAACTGCTATAAACTTCCACAAAAGTGCATCGACCTCTAAACAGAACAATGTAAAAGCTGAAGGTAAACTGAAAAGAAAAAAGGCAAAACACATGCCCAACCAGAAAAGTGCCACAACCCATCAACATGTAAACCAAAGTAAACTGTTTGGTGAGTCCCACACCTAGAACCTAGCTAAGTCCACTGCACGTGATCCAAGCTCCCGAACTCCTATTATATACTGAAGTCATGACCAACTTTTCCTAACACAAGGAGCTAGGAACAGTGAGAAGATGAACTTCTCGTCGAGTCTTTGATACCTATAGTTGGAGAGTAGACTCGTCCAACCATGAGAAACTATCCACGAAAAGCATGTGGCATACCCCGAGAATCTTTGCCTCTCTTGGAAGGAGAGTAACTGAAACACAAGAAGTGGGTACTGGATCAATGTATATACATATCCATATGCTCAAACTAGAATCCCGAAAAAAATTGTAATGGGATCTCCATCCCGTAGCTTAGCCCAAGAAAATGAGTAGCCCACAGTTTTAGGTCGCGTCACAAGGACGTGACTCGGTGGGGAAAGAGCCCCTCATTCTTGAGAGTTATGGGGAAAGTCAAACCACACCACATCACTATCACATAGTCGATATGTCCTCCAAGTCAAGGTCATCCCATTACTAACCCATAAAACCAAGGGTCCCTCTCCGATAGTCATGTAGAAAATCCATAGAGGAGCATAGTAGAAAGGACTAAGTCTCAGAGAAGTCGTCTCGTAACCCACTGTCCAGCCCCGGTGGAGGGTAAACCCTAAGAGGTCATCGGGTAAACCATAACCCATTATCTACTGAAGGGTTAACCCTAATAAGTCAATGAGAAACTCACTTACCAGTCTCTACTGGAGGGTAAACCCGAAGAGGCCGATGAGCAACCCACTGCCCAGTCTCTGCAGGAGGGTAAACCCAATAAAGCCAATGAGCTACCCAATGCCCAGTCTTTTCTTGAGGCTAAACCCGAAGAAGTTGATGAGAAACCCACTGCCCATTCATTGCTGGACGGTAAACCCAAAGAAGTCAATGAGAAACCCAATGCCCAGTCTCCACTAGAGGGGAAACCCGAAGAAGTCGATGGGAAACCCACTGCCCAGTTTCTACTGGAGGGTAAACCCGTAGAAGTCTATGAGCAACCATCTTCCTAGTCTCTACTGGACGGTAAAACCAATGATGTCGATTAGAAACCCACTGCCCAGCCCCACTGGAGGGTAATCCCAAAACTACTCTGGCCATCCCTACTGAAAACAAACTCTTGGGTAGAGAATCAGTGCCGACGTAAATTACTGGTCACACTGAATCCACCAAAACCTACCAGGGAACTCGAAGGGACGTGATACTGAAAGAACACATGACTAAAGGGAAATGGGAACCCAAAAAATTAAGCAGATCAAACCGTCGAGAACAGAATGAGGGGTAAAAACTCAAACCTGCTGGATTAAACTGTCGTGAACAGAAGGGCCCTCTACATCACGAGAGGTCAAATGTGTGTAAAGCAAAACACGACACACACATGGGGCCAACATGAAGTGTGGACCTATCTCCAAACCAAGCACAAAAACGTTATCAGGTACTACAACATGTACCTCTATGCTTTCCCGAATACTCCTAGAGTATTCCACATTTCCAGCCCAATACTATCGTGGACACGACACCCATTGTCAACGCAAAAAGGCATAAACATATCTCAACCAACAAGTGTCATCCAGGGCCCTAGCATTGCCAAATACATCTATTCGAACATTAACTTCACTCACATATGAGTTAACGCGATCACATGCCAATGGTTCTCTATAAATATCATAGAAAAAAACACCACTGTAATACCTTTCATGATTCCACATTTAATCTGATCTTGAATGAGACTCCGCACATCCAAACATACCGTACTATTGTAATCCATTTAGAAAAATATGTGATATCGACTATTTACTCACCTCCAATGGAAATCCGATGCAAAAGTCACCAACACCGCTTTATGCCCGAACAACATCTCGTGGTCCCGAGCCTCGGTCCTAAAAATAGTCAGGCACATTACACCATTGTAATCTCCTCGAAAAGACACGTAAAATGAACTTCTCACTTGAGTACAACGGATATCCAGAGAAAAATATGTATTTCGCCGTACCGCGCATGGGAGGTGCTTCATTGGACCCACATCTTGGCCCTGAAGCGCAATGAACAGATTGCACTGTTGTGATCCTCTCAAAAAAGTGCATTAGATTGACTAATCACTTGTCCATAATGGAAACCCAGTGATAAAGATGCAAAACACAGCCAACTCACAAAATGGCCTCGTGGGTCCCGCACCATCATGCAGAATTAATGAGAGTATATTGTGACAATGAAATACCCTTGAAAAAACACCATGAATCGACTGATCGCACTCCCCGAACAGAAGTTCGATAGAAAAGTTACTAAACACTACTCGCAGCTTAAAAGACCGCCGATGGGGCCCATGCCTCAACTCCGGTTTGAACTCCTGAAAACCCATTGGAAAACTGAATCTCAATTCTAGGGTCTCAATGCCGCTAATGGTGCTCAAAATAGACATCAGATGTGTCTTCGACACCCAAAATAAAAACCCCTTGGAAAACGCCAATCCGCTTAAAGTACGTGTTGCTCCACTGAGTCCCCCATCTCGGGTGTTAAATCCCCCAAAAACATCTCATATTATACACTTTGAGTCGTGGTTTCCACTACCACAGATGTTAGGAAAAACAGACACCTGTAGTGGGAGATACGAGTGTCCGAAATTAGAGGGGATGAAACCCCTTGGGCTGGACTGGCCGGTCCGCCCGTCCTGGGCCGGCCAGCGGCTCAATCGCGCGGCCTGGCGCTGACCCGCAGTCCACCCGCAGACTGGCCCTCATGGGGCCGGTCATCATTCCGTGTGAAGACCCTCCATGGGAGGGTCTTTGTTCCCCAGTGGGGTCACGCACCGCGACCCTGGTCATCCATCGCGCCCCTGCGAGCTCGGCCTCACCGCCTCGCCCCGCTTGGAGCCGACGCCTCGGGACGAAGCCCTCGACCCCACAGTCAGGTGCCCCCACCTAGATAACCACCAAAGGCCACCTCATAGACTTGTGCCACCGCCTGAACCCGCACCACAGCCTCTAGAGGACGTTGGGCTGTCACTGACCCCCGACCGCCGCTCAAACCCACCAGATAACCCAAAACCCGCATTCTTCGTCGGACGACTCCGATCGCCTCGGAACTCGGATTTTAAATCCGAAAGATTCATCAGAAAGATACAAAAATGTACTAAGCATTGATAGGATTTTCATGATAATTCCAACGATGTTTGATGAAATAATTAGTGATCAATGTAGATCCGGAAATTAAAAAAATAAAACAGCAACGATCCTACCTTGTAGGGCGTTGCTCGTCGCTTCACGGGGGATCCACCGTCACCGCAACAACATTGAGAAGAGGTGGAGGTAGAGAGAATGGAATTTGAGAGGGGATCCTTGGTTGAGTTATGCTAGAGGATGAAAATGGATGAGGGAGGGGATGGGTTAAGGATTAAATAAAGAAAAAAAATACTTAAAAAAATAATTAATTTAATCTCCCAATTTAACCTGCATCTGAAACTCTCGATGTGGTCGAGGTTAAACCAACCCTAGTGTAAAAACCTCCTAACAAACGCAACGGAGGTCTCATAATTTTAATCTGACGCCTCATTCAAATGTTATAAAACGTAACGTATGAGGCCGCTAAATTACGAAAATGCCCCTCGGGCCATTTTCCACAGAATGCCCACGCCCGCAGAACATACACCCCTCTTAGGGTAAACGACATACTCCAGACCCAAAGGTGCCCTCAGTTTTCACATCTAAGCTACCGTTTAAGAGCCCTCTGATTTTAACCATTAAACTAATAAATTAATTAATTTAATTATCTGTCTAACGTTCAGTTAACGGGCGAGGGGTCCCATTGTCCTGTGCCGACATTTTCTATGTCGTTCCTATGGTAAAAATCCCATTTTGGACCCATTTTTACTCTCATATTTAGGATCTGAAATACCATTTTGGAGATATCCCATTTATTTGGTGTGCCCAGTGTGAACGCACTAAAAAATTTTATTCAGGCCACACCGGGGCTCAGAATCGCACACCGTATGAAGGTGCTTCTTTGGAATAACATCAAGAATATTCCAATGTCTTTTATAGAAAAAATCGGGTTCTTAAAAGTTTAAATTGTTTTCTACCTAAAGGATGTGTAAGGTAAGGGATTTTATCTACATTTATTTTCATTAGGGAATATTTTAATGATATGCATCAATTTTTTTATATAGTGTGTATAATACCCATTAGAATTTAAAGAAAAAATAATAATTCTTCACAGTATTTCGTGTTTAAATTATAAATATATAATTCATGTGGGTTCGAATTAAAATTTTCCATGTGATAAAAAATTACACAAATAAATTTCTTTTCATTGGGTTATATTAGTTCCTCTTTGACATTAATATTTTTTAATTATGTGTTTAATGGAATTTAACTATATGTTTTTATGTATAATTGTTTTGGATAATTTAATATTGATATACATAATCTAGTTATTTTAATATTCTCAATTCAACATCATGATCATTCCCTGGGTTACTTCACAATCTAAATTAATCTAAGATTATTTACACTAGAATTTTCATTGATGTATACTATTTGATCAATTTTAAATAAACCTTATCATTGTATCTACTATATTTGTCGAGGATTATTTTAAATGAGCAGTAAATTTTTATACTTTTTGGTGATTAAAATATTTAGGCCATTATTTAAAGAAATACTAACAATATTTATCTTTTCTGTAAGAAACATATTTTCTTCTAAAACCATGTTTTGTAAAAATATATAAAAAAAATTATATTATGAATTATCAATTTATTTACTAATATATTTTTACCAATTTTTACTATTTAATTAATTTCATTAAATAATTCTTCTTATTGATTTATGTTCAAGTAAATTTTTCTATTTTTTATAATGAATGATGAAATTACGTTTTAACTTGTATGGAACGTATAAAATTTCAAACCATCATTTCATTCAAACATTCATTTCTTATTTACATAGATATTATTAAAACCATTATTTTATTAATATTCTAGATATTATTATTTATTAAATAATTTATTTAAAAAAATTATTTCAAAAAATTATTTTGTAATTGAGAATGATATTTTACTCTAGAATAATTTTTTTTATCTAAGAAAAAACACTTATTCATAATCCAATGGGTATACATTTTTTTGATATCATGTATATTATTCTTCTATATAGATTATGATTATATTGACTTTGATAATATTGAAATTCAATTCCATGAATATTATTTTGTAGACATTCACATCCCCTTGAGTTATTCACTTTCCAGATATCATTAACATTAATTTTTTCCCCAATATCTATCTCATTTATCATAAATATAAATAATCACCAAACCTTATACCCTCTTTAAATACGAATTTTTTCTTTGAATTTATTTGATAAGTGGGTAAAAAATGATTAGTCGGTATCTTAAACTTCATATAGATATTTGATACAGAATATTATTTATGAAATAAATTGATTATAGTATATTTGAGGAATTATATAGAGTTGAAGTAAGCTGGTTGGGGATGGTTAATGTACTCCAAGTGATGCATCAGTTGGATCATCCAATGAATTGGTTGGATAACCTTAGGTTAATGGGTTTTCACCGTGTATGTTTTTAACTATATTTGAGACAGATCTTCAAGGTAAATGTATGATGTACCTAAGAAAAAATGTCGTCCAATAGTTATGAATTTCCTTCATTTTAGTTTTTATTATATCTAAGAAATTTTCATTATTAAATTTTATCTAAAATAATTTATTTATCAGGTATTGATTATATAGAATGTGTTTTCAGTTATTTACCTTTTCCTCTTTACAATGCCTTATCTATTTATGTATTAAAGTTATATATATAGCATTTTTGTTCAGTTATTTATGATGAAATATTCATTATTCATTATACAGTTATTTAAAAATAATTTTTTTTTCAGTTTTTTACCTTTCTATGTGTACTATGATTATAGATTCATTATTTCATCTATTATGCATAATCCGTATAGTGCATTTGGGCTCAAAATTTTTAATTTCCTTTCCATATGACTCCATAGTGATTAATATTATTGATTTGAATGTATACAATAAATTTAATATTGTTATTCTAGAAAAAACTATGTTTTAGTTTTTTTATTCAATTGTAATTGAAGACCTAATTAACTATTTGGTTTACTAAATCTATTAAACTATTCGGTCATTCATTATATGATTCCTTGTATCTAATACCATTGTAATGGTAAATAGATCATTCTCTTGGCAAAATAGCATCTTAGACAATATTTTTTTTTGTAAAATTATAACACAATTTAACAAAGAGAATATAACCAAATTTAAATCAAGAAAACAATAAAAAAATTCCATCATCAGTAATGTAAATATATTTATATCCTTAATTTTTCTATGATATGATTCCACCACAATTTAAAGTCATAGCCCATCTATAGTCATGTACATATCAAATTATCATAGAGACCTAATTAATATAAATGGAAAATATAAATAAATTAGAATAAATAGTATTGTTCATTGTCTACATAATAAAACATGGATAAAATCACTATGAATATATGATTTATTGATTTATTGATTCTCATTTCAACTAAAAAGATAAATGGTTTGTGAGATAATTTAGATGTACAATGTAATTTCTATATAAAATACCATCGAGTAATTATATGGCCATAGTCTAGGTTATGACAAGGGATATAAGTATCTTTTCCACATAAATACCCAAACAAATAGAAATTTTAAACAAAACGGTTCAAGGTATTAGGATAAAAAAATACAGACGGATATATAAGGATTCCAAAAATCAATTTGGAAATTTTTTTAAGATTGGTAATCATTATATTTTAATTATTCTAATTTACATTTTTTACAAATCCAATTGTATACCACAAATACATTGTGATAGATTTTTGATAAAGAACATATATTCCCCATCTGATTTTTTTATTATTTCTATAATAAGTTAAACATTGAACTATTTAATTAAATGAAATTCTATGAGTAAGATTTAACACTACCTAGTGGGCCACCTCATGAGGAATGTGTGGGAAAAAGGGATTCTAACTGAATAGACATAGATTATTATTTTTAATCTAACATAAAAACTACATCATCAATGTATAATTATTTATCAAAAAACCTGAGAAACATGATGTCTTCAACTTTTTCACTCATCTATAAAATGTTTATTTGAATAATGTAATTAAATAAGTAATTGGTATTATAGTTACAAGAAATATATTTCGATAAATAATATTCACCTTTTTGATTCTCATGTTCTTTTGATAATTTTTTATATTTTGAAATTTGTAAAATTTAGATTCATGATTAATAACACTATTAAAAATTTGTTTCATCTTATCTTCCTTTTCACCAAATTACTACAATTTCGTAAAATATTATCAAATAAATTTACTAGAGAAGCTTATTGAATATAATATGGATGTGATTTTTGAATTTTGTAAGAACATAAATAAATTTATGTATATTGTTTTTGAGGATAACCTGAATAAGATAATGAAAATGTTTAATAGGTTGTTAGATGATAAAGGTAACATTGTAACATATCTCTAAGAAACTAATGATAACGAGTGATAATATTAATCATGCTTTTATTTCCTTCACTTGATGAAACCTAAAACACAATAACTGGTATTTATATGTATTTATGATGAATCAAGTAGAATATTATTTTTTGTAAATATCCAAAAAAAATTACAGTTTTTTAAATAATTTGATGGTTAATAAATTTAATATTTAACATAGATATTTCTTTTCTACTATCAAGACCCGACATGATGTGTAACACCTGGATGTTTTTTTAAGATATATTTTTTTTAATTAAATACATTTAATTCCTCAGTATCTTGATTTTCATGAAATTTTGTGTTTAAACGAAATTATAGATTCCCTTAGTATAAAATGACAATTATAACCTAGAAGTTATGTTAGTGAGAATAAATATTACAAAATTTTAAAAATATATGATAAATCTAAATCAATTATATGTTGTAAAAATTTTATTAAGTGAATTAATAATTGTAAATTAAAATAATGATATATCTTTTTTATATAAGTAAAAATATATTATTGATATTTATCAATTTTTTTTTTCATATGGTATGTATAAACTCTATTTTTTGTATAAAAACCAATACATTTTAAAAGGATGTTTTTCCATATTTTAATGGAGAACACTTTTTAAGTTAATATTTAGACACATTAATAATTTTAATATGACAATGTAATGAATTACTTTGGAAAAAGTATATAAAAGTTTACGTCATATAACATTTTTATATTTTTCTAATAATCATCGTATTATGATGAATAGTAAAAATACGCTAAAGTTTAATTAAATTTTTTTTAATCAAGATAATTTATATAATTAAATTATAATATATAATGGTGAAAAATTATTAATTGAATATGTTTTCACAATTTAATATATTTTAGGTCATTACTATTAAAATTACATTAAATTCATAGGTAAAAACATTTCAATCTTTTTCAATGTTTTAACTTTTAAAACTCATTTTCACATTTTAACAATGAGAATAATATTAAATTAGTTGATGTAAATTATATGGCTTGAATATGAAAATTGGATTATTTATATGTAATAAGTATTTAAAAATTATGTTATTAGGCTAATTTTATTTTTAGGAATTATAAATAATAACTTTGATAGATTTTATTTACAACAGTTAATGGTAAATCATGTAATTAAGGCTAAAAATAATATTATAATATTTCTATAACACATGTAATAATATCATTAAAGAATATATTTTTCCCTAAAACATAATTGGGTCGAAGAGATATCTATTGGAACCCACTTAGATATGATTAAGAAGTTTAATTTATTTTAATTAAAGAAAAATGAAATATTTCACACTCTAACTTTAATAATTATGTTATTTTCAACATAATGATATACACAATATTAATTAGATTATAAATACTCATTTCAAATATAATTTTTTTTCATTATCATGGTAATTTATTTTTTATTTTTAAAAAATATATATTTACCTTAATAGGTTGTACATTAATGATGCAAAAATTATTTATTTAGTGACAAATTGTTAATATATATTTTATTGAAATAATAATACCCCTAAAAAGTCCAAAAAAAAATCATACTGTTATAGTATATCTAAACCATAAGAAACCAGAGGTTTTCTTTTTATTCCATTTGAATCATTATAAATGGGATTATGACACTTATATTATTTTATTTTGAATGATGTCAAAGTTGTCACCTTAATAATTTAATAAATATAACATTTTAAATGTGGGGTTGTTTAGAAGGTAAATTAGACTAAATGTATTCTTATAAAATATATTAAAATTATCTTCATCATCATATTTTATATTTAATTTTCATGTAAAAATAATTATATTAAATAATTACAATAATTTTTTGTCGTAATTTTTTTATTAAGGTAAATATCAAATAAATGGTTTGAAAAATATAAAAATGAATATTATATGAATTAATTTACTTGATCGAAGAATTTTATATACTAATATGACTTTTTATTAATCTATTAAATATTTTGGTTCAAATCTATCTTCTATGTAGATTTTATTTAAATTCAGATAAATAAATAGTGATAAAAATGACATTATTCATCTTTTATTAAAATAACATATTATTAAATTGTTTAAAAATTGTAATTTTTTAAAAAAATTACCAATTGAAGCATTTATGGTCCATAATTTCATAAAGTATCCAATTATGTAAATTTCACAATACATATGTATGTATTTTAAATGATTTACAATTTAGAATATTATTACCACAAATAAAATTAAATAGATTCAAAACGGATAAATCAAAATGATAAGGTTTGAAGGAAAATAAAAACCTTTATAACTATTATTGTTTGATGATTTAAAACACCATCACATCTCAACTTCTATGTTGAGTCATTTTGGTGGTTTTTATGTGGGGTTTTATTTTATTATAAATAAATATTTTTTAGGATTCCAAAATTGCCCGTCTTCTCTCTTATAAAAGGAAACCTCCTCCCTATTCTTTTCACTATATTTTTAGCTTTCAATATCCATCAATCCCTTCCCGTTTCCCTTATACACATCCTTAAAAACTCCTTATATTTCCTTGTCTTCTTCAAATACCATCTTTAGTGCCCTAATTGTAGGTTTAGAAGAGTCGCGTCGAAGAATAAGTAATACCCTTTACCGATTCTTTGAATCTTTTATATTGTTCTACATCCTATATATGAGTTATTTAATTATGAAGAAACAAATACACTACCACATTTATACAGATATGTTATTATGAAAATTAAACAACCATATTCCTCTTCATTTCATCTGATGAAAAATGAAATCCTAATGCTTGTGTACGTACAACATACCGTCTACACGATGTGGTGTAATTTGTTTTTATTCGCCAACATACATGGATGGGTATAATGATGCAATAAATCACTTTATATGATGAATGTAAAATTATGTTTATTCATAAATATTATACACCATACACTTCAATACAATTCCACAATCATGGGAATGATGTAATCGCTCGTGCATACGTACTGCCTATCTTCTCCACGATGTGATGTGATTAGTTCTACATGATATTCATTGAAGAATAGTTATATAAATTAATTTAATGATTAAATATGATATATATATTATACTAATAAAAAATCATTGAATTATATAAATATATCATAAAAATTGGAATAAAAATTTATTTGAAAAAAAGATTCATAAAACCATGAAGTAGTTAACACTCGAATAATGAGTAACAATGAAACATTACTAATAAAAATATAATAATATTAAATTATATGATATCATAAAAATTACTATGATTCATGAATAAGTAAATAAAATAATTTATATCATTATACATGAGGTTCTTATACATTCAAATCATATATGACTAAGGTAAGGGAAAATCTCGCAATATCATTTTTATCTGACATTTTTATACTTAAGTATTTACATGGGAATATTAATCTTCCATGTCCTTGTTTCCTAAATATGAAATTTTATTCTTATCCTCCTAAAAATTTTTAAATCAATTTTTACATAATGTTTAATTTTTATTAAAGGACATCAAAGGAATCTTTTATAGTTTTCGGTAAGAGAATTTTTTTGACTTTTCCAGAAAAAGTACTAGAAGAATTTTTTTAACTTATACAACCTGAATTAATTTTTAAAATTTTATAATACCTTATTTACATTAATATTATTCTACAATATTTGATGATTATTTTCATCAAATATCATTTCTTTTAAAAATCTCATGGCAATTTCAGAAAAAAAAATATTTCGTATATGAAAGGATATTTTCCTCAAGAATTCATTTCAAATTTTTTATCAAAAAAATTTTCCATCTAAGATGAAATTATTCAATATGGTAATTTTCAAGTATAATTCCTCAATTATTAACATGATTTGATTTTGTTTATGATAAAATTATATCCATTTGTCTTATATGAATTATGTAATGATGAGATGATGTTTATGAAACCCATTTTATTCATTGGGTTATGATGAATGATTTATGTTTATTATTTAGAACACGTAATAATGATTTCATTATGAGACGGATGGGACCTATATCTCACTCCAATTCATTGTGTAATGATTTATATCTCATGATATAGACATGGATGGAATGATATATAAATCTTGTTCAGTATTACTGGGATGGAATCAGAAGTGAAATCATTTCAGTAATGGACTCTATCTGCTATGATGGTCTTGGAAGTGAGCCATGACCAATGTGAAATGATATTCTATGCTTATGTCTGTATGGAAAAAAATGTTGTATTATTTCATGACTATTGTAATAACATTTTACTTTTTTTATTTATCCCTTGACATTATATAATGAAATTTTATATACAGGATAGTATTTTCAAATGTTATGTTATTATGAATCTGTTACGATTAATATTTCATTTATTTACTCTTTTTGAGAAAATGAGCTCACTCTATTATATCTTTTCTTTCCCCTGTTCATAAAGAATTATATTGAGTATGATATGTCAAAAATGTGTTTTCTTATGAAGAAATAAGTATGAGGCAATGTTTATGTTTTAATAACTAGTTGTTTACCTTTCTCAATTTTTAAAGTCACTATACCTATACGGTACACTCATGGAGTTTTTATATTAGCTAAAGAATATAAATCACTATTGAATTAATATCAACATATGTATTATAGGGGTCGTTATATTTAGTATCAAAGAATCATTTTAGTTAACCTTTGGAAACTAGGATGATAAATATTTTGTAAAAAACCCTATGGATATCTCTATATATAGGATACAATCTTAGTGTATTAGAGAACTTCACATGTAACCTAGGATAAAACCTAATGTGAATTATATATTATGTTTTATTCTGGATTATCTGGGTTTCACATTAGTATTATTTTTTCTCACATTATGATTCTTGTTTTCAGTCAATGGATAGAACCCAAAGATGCTGTGTTTCTGCTGAATGGAATGGGAAATGTAATGATTTTACCCCTAAGAAACAAAATGTTAAGGGAGATGAATTGAAAAATCATGTATCCTTGCTTAAATGACTCTCTAAAGCTATGAATATTGTAGAACATGAAAATGAAAAAAGGAGGGAGAATCATTATGTTGAATCCTTCAAGAGGAAGTGTCAACCTTCCATCAATGGGTCTTCTGATCCATTAGTCGCTGAACAATAGGGTAGTACCACTGAAAAATTATTTTCAGTTTCCAATGTTCAGAGGTTGATAATGTCATTTTAACATTCTATCATTTTTAAGGTGAAGCTGATCAATGGTGGAATATTATCAAGACTTTGAGTCAAAGAGATGATAATGTGTCAATGGAATGGGACAAGTTCAAGAACTTATTTTTCAATTAGTTCATTACTCATATTCTTCAAACAAAGACGGAGAGTAAGTTATTTGAACTTCAATAAAAGGATGATGAATTCATTGTTAACTATTATGAAAATTTTACAAGACATTTAAGGTACACTTCTAGAATTATTATACAACCTGAGAGTAAAATTGATCTATTTTTCTAAGGCATAAATCAATGACTCTAAAGTTCATAAGACCTAAGGGACATCAATAGCTAGTAGGAAATTCTTCGATGTGATCTCAATTTTGTGATAGTTATTGGAGTGACCCATTAGTCATATGGGATTGATAAGAAGAGAAAAATTGATTTCAAAGGAAAGTATAAAGACCACACTAAAAATAATACGTGTTTACCCATATACTCTGACGTACATGAATCTGTGTGATCACTGAGAGGGGGACGGGGTGAATCATTGATCCTTTAAAAATTTTAATAATTGATTATTTATCAATTAAACCTCTATGGCTTGTCAAGGCCTCGATCCACTTCTTCTTGTATCTCTCATCCATTCCTTGAGTGATGCAGTAAATGTAAAGGCACAAGACACAAGGATTTACAAGGTTTGGCTCCAAAGGACATCATCCTTGCCTTGTTGGTTAAATGCCCCAACATGGTTTCTCCACTATAATTAGTTTAGTAATTACAATGGGCGATACAGAGTCACACTGTATCTCTCTTGAGTCCCACAGGAGGTTCTTTATACTGCATCCCATAGTGTTACCAGAGTCCCACTGGCCTGCATCAGCTTCCACCAAATGCTTCTCCACCCTGCGTCTCACAGGGGGTCTTCTCCTGGCTCCTCGAGTCACACGAGTATCTCTTCTTCTTTTGAAGCTCAACAAGAGTATTAAACAACCTTGGATAAGGTCTCTTTGCCTTGATCACTTCTTCTGATCACTGGTGGTGACATGGACTTCTCTTCTTTGCTTGGGCTTTATCTCTTTCTTCTAAGGATGACCCGACCACTGTCTTTAAGAATCTTGATTGGCAAATATGTTCCTGCACTGAGTATGCCCAGTCAATCTTCTTGGTCTACTCAACTACTGAAAACTCAGGAAAATGATGTCTTTAACATCAGTCTGTCTTCTGTCTCTCTTCAATTCAACTTCATCCACTGAGTGCATGGCATCTCTGAATCTTCAGGCACTGATTTCATGGCTTCTCAATCTTCATGCATGACTTGCATGGAATCTCAAATATCTTCAAGAACCTTTGTTCTTGGACTGCTCAAATGCACACACACTGATTCTTTATTTACGTGTGCATGTGCATGCATGAATACATGAAATCCCCTTTTCTTCTTGGTGTTATAAACCCTTATAGGGTGTAATCCCTTTTAGAACACGCACCTACTTCTTCGAGTCACACTGCTATTATTTCTCACACACACCAAATAGTATGTTGTTATTTAGTGTTCATTTCTCTTTCTCTCTATCTTCTCAAGGTGTTCACCGACTTCTTCAATTATCCGTACATGCATGGATATGCATGTATCTTCTTCATTCACTTGGTCACACACAAGAGGTACAACCTCCTTCACTTGTGAACACACTAAGGCTTCAGACTTCTTGTTTCCTTGCACACACTTTGTTATTTTCTTCTTCTTCAAAGGGTGCACACTCCAGTTGTGCACACACAACCCTGTAGGGTCTTGGACATGCACTTGCATGAAACCATCACCCACACTTCTTCTTCATTGCACACACTCACCTGAGAGGTGTGTGGGATTCACTTCACCCGAACCCAATTCAAAGGAGGGAGCGCAAGTGATGCGGCCACCTCCTGCCTTCAAGCGCACAGGGCGCGACAGCTCCTACCGCGCAGGTGGCGCGGTGGCTTCCTCCTACCGCGCAAGTGAGAAGACAGAGAAGGCACGCAAGTTTGCGCAACTTAGTTACTTCCTACCTCACAAAGGGAATGCGGTGGCTTACTCCTGCCGCGTGAGTGTGCGGGCACAGAGGGCACGACCACTTGCTACCGTGCAAGAATGCGGGCAGCGGGCACACAAGGCTCGGCTTCATCCCCGTTGCGCAAGGGAGCACACAAGGAGGCTCGACTCAGTGTCTTCCTTCATGCAAGGAATGCGCGGTTCACCTTCGCGCAATTGGTTGTGCGGTTCTCCTCTCCAAAGATGCTCTGTTTTTTGAAACAGAAGCACTTGAATTTCCGGGAGGCAGCAACATTCTTCTCGTCGGGCTCTTCCTTTTATAGATGACCAGAGGATCTTGTTCTATGCTTAAAATCTTCAAAATATGTCATAATGATCGGAGGTTTGAATGCCCGAGATATTATCCCTAAAAATATTCAAACAATTAATTGTAAAACTCTGAAGATTTCCCTTCTTGAATGAGAGGATTCTATGTAGTATCTTCTCATCCGTGTGATGAGGATCACATGAGAAGATCCTCATGTGTCTGAGGTCTATCCATGCATGATGTGCATGGCCTCACATCTTTATTTTCGTCGGCCACCTTCTACTTTCTACTTTTAAAGTTTTCACGCAAGTGAAACTGCATGCAAGAGATTTGGTTCCTTCATATGATCTCAATGCGCCCGGAATGAGCTTGAATGGTGGCCAGAGTGAGGAGATCGATGTCCCGGAGAATCACAGGCTCACGGAGGTCGTCACCATGGCACTAGGGCATCGGAAGGTTGAAGACAATGCTCCCCCGAAAATCGGATGGCTCACACCCATTGCGGCTCAATTGAAGATCAGATGTGCAGCCAGGATCTCACGCGATGGAACGAGCAGCTGAGATAGTATGCGAGATCAGATGGACGACCAAGATAAGATCCGCGTCTAAAAATTTTGTCCCACATCGAAAGGCGCTGAGTTTCTTGCACAGTTTAACAAACAACTCCTCCCATCCATGGTTCAGAATTCTCCTCCCCCCCTCCGGTGCCGCACGCACCGGTTCTCCTTCGGGCATGCTTCTCCGCCCACTCTCCCTCTTCACGGGCGCACCCTTGGAACCCATGCTACACGGGTTCATCACCGTGTGGAAACCGCGGGCTACACATGGCCCGCACCATTCCTCGGGGAGGCCTTGGCCTTGAGGACTTCTCTTGAGCACGGTTCACCCTCGGGTCCCACAAGTTTTTGATGTAAGGGACCTTGGCTGGCCTCCTTGGTTGGCTTATTTTTTGTTAAAGTACATAGTTTGTACTTTTTATAAAAGCAAAGTAACCAAGTACAAAAATGCCAAACCATACTTATTCTCATCTTCTTAAGAAATCCATATATCTTCTTCAACATCTCCTATTCTTCTTCTATTAATGAATGGAATTACCAAGGATCTCTCAACTATCCTCATCAACTATTAATCATAAATCACTTAATCTTGAATGTTCTTCTTCAATCCTATCATAGATGAGGTTGAATCATCTTCAAATCCACATGCACTAAGAGGTAGTGCATGGTATTCTTCAAACCACTTCATCCACTTAGTAGTTGTGGATGGTCCATTTCTTCATTCCGCATCCACATAGTGATAGTGGATGGCACTTCATTATCTCCTCATGCATTGGGAAGACAATGCATGGACTTCTAACAATGTTGTGACATTGTATTTTCTTGATACAAGTTCTTTGAACTTAAGATCAACTCTACAATCATCTGATTTAGTATGGAGAGTGTTTCAAGCATTACCTCTTATGCCACATAGTGATTCTCTTATGTGACATGCTTCTTAGTACCATGGTCATTCTCCAATCATCACCATCACAATTACTTCCTTTTTCATTCAGATATCTATTCAATCCTTGACACCTTCTTAACAGCATCACCATTACCATCAAATCCTCTATCATTCACATATTGAAATTCCTTGTCATCCATTCAATCCTTGACACCTTATTGACAATAAATGCAACACAGTGCACAAAAATCTCCCCCTTTGTATTTTTTGTCAATATCACTAGAGCACATATGAATGGTCAATATGTGTTCCAAGCTTTTCTCCCACTTAATGGAAACAAAATGCAAATGTGTGGTGTGGTTCTCTTCAAAATATAACTTCCTCCCTTTGAATAGCATATTCTTGAAAATTACTAAGAGAGGGATGATGTCACATGTTCACTTTAGAAAAAGAGCCCTTAGAAAATCAACTCTATGTCTACTTGGCAAACCCGGTGTAGAAAACAAGAGTGATGTAACCAAGGAATTCAATGTTGTCCACAATTCACTATACATGTGAGATCATGCTTAGGCTTCAAGGGGTTAAAATTTATCAGATACATCAATGAATTGCTAAATCCTGCACATATTTCACCAAACTCATTAGAATGTTCTGGTGCAAAGATAAAGATCCCCCTTTCTTCCATTTGTCTTCAATCAATTACTCCCCCTTAATTGATATGTTAAATACAATTAGGAAACAAGGGATGAATGTGTGATTGTAATACCATTATTCTTCACAAGATGATATGAATCTCAAAATATCATCTTCTTCAAATTAGCACCCCCTCAAGGGGTGCACTCCATTCTGTCCATACCATTCTCAAGTTGAGAGTGATCATCATATTAAATTTTGTGAAATGTAAGCACATGTATATACCAGTGATTAGGGAATAAGATGGAACCTCCTTGGTTCATCAGTTTGAACAATAATGCTGAGACAATACTCTCAACCGCGATGTTCCACTTTCTCCATTCTTCACACTTGCACATTTGATCTTCAATGATGTTTGTGCTGGTGTGGATCTTAACACCACTTCAACTTCTTTGTGTATGACTCCTCTCTTTATAAGTGCCTTCTGAGCACTAGAATCTCCTGGTGAAATCTTCATTCTCTTGAATAATTCTTTTTGAGCTGGAATGAGTGTCATGAATTTATTACCGATATGACCAGCTTTATTGCACCACACACACAGAACTTCATCTTCATGTGAAATCTTTTGGTTTGAATTTTCACTAGCTTTTACATGTTTATTTTCTTCCATTCTCATTCTTTCCAAATATTCTGGCCAGATGATTAATATGTCATTTGGAAATGAAGCTTCAGATTTGGATGTTTCATGTGGTTCCTTTGATGATTTTAAGTTACATTTATTAGGATGATTATTTTCAATCAATCCCTTCTTCTTCTTCTAGATTGATTGTCCTATTGAGTGCGGTTTGATTCTATTTAGTTCCATGGATTGTTTACAAAGATCCATGGTATGACCTATATTTCCACAGTAGAAGCATTTTTTCTTGGTGGTCCTTCTGGATTCATCACCCTTCTTGGATTTTAAATCCAAGGACTTCTCTTTCTTTTTCAAGATCTTCTTGGGAGAATTTTCAACTTTCTTCTACTGGCTTCCTATGGATACTTCTTCATTATTAACCAGGTTCTGTGATCTTCTCTTCTTTTCAGCTTTTAAAACATTTGATGAATTTTATGTATCATTCTTGTGACCACTTTTTCATTCATCCCAGATGTTATCAAACATTCCAAATTTGTTTGCAGTAAACAGATGTTTCTGGACCTATGGATGTTGCTTCTTCATCTCTGGCTTTCTCCCCCTTGTCATGGGCTTCCTTTGTGCTTTTTCATTTAGAGTATTGTACCAACAATCCGTTTCACAATGTCCATACCTGTTGCAACACAAACATTGACCCACAAATCTTGTCTTCGTGACTTCTTCTGATTGTTGAGTCTTTCTCTTGAATTGCTGTGTTTTTTCAGAAGAGGTTTATTTCTTCAACATCTTCATCCATACTTGTTTAGAGTTATTCTTCCATCCTACACTTTTTGTGGAAACACATATAGAATCATTATTAAAAGATGGTATGGATGGTACCTTATTATTATAAGATGTTGCCCTTTCATTAGAGGATGTCCTCCTTTTGGAATCATCCTTCTCAATGCACACTTGAGTGGAAAAATTTCTTTTTTCATCTGATTGGGAGGCTTCAGTTTTGGGTGATTGCTGATTTTTCAATATCACATCTAGCTCTAAGCATTTCATGTTGAGAGAGTTATTCTCATCCTCAACAAATCTTATCCTTCCTTCCCAATTCTCTTCCAGTTGTTTCATGTGGTCTTCATTCACCTTCTTCATTTCTTGTAATGAATTTTCAAGCTCCTTTAACGTTTTTACATTGTCTTCTAGTTGAGAATCATTGACAATCATTGACACTCTATGCCTCTTTTCCAGTGCATGGAAAACTTCTTTAAAAACTATCTCAAAGAATTCTTTCTCAGAAATGATTCTTTTTAGTTCTTTAGTGGCATCATAAATTCTTTCACTGCAAAGGGAAATGGTTTCATCTTTAGACTTCACCAACTTTGTGAGAGTGTTGTTTATGCCAACCCTTCTTGCCAATTTATCTTCCAAAGAATGGGCTTCTTCTTCTAGCTATATTTTTTTTCCTTGAAGATCATGGATACTTGTAGCAATACACATTACCACTTCCCTGGGGACTGTCTTCTGAAGATATTTGAGTGCATTTAGAAGATCATTGATTGTTCCATCATCATCACAGCTAGATCAGGATTCATTAGAAGAGTGATAAAAGGAATTTTCATCAATTGTGACTTTCACATTACCTTCAATGGATGGTGTTTCTCTATTAGTAAAATCCTTCTTCTTCATCTTCTTGACATGTTTCATCTTTATATTTTTCTGAGTCTTGGGAGATATCTTCTTTTGAGGTTGTTCTCTCATTTACTCAAATCTTCACCTCATAACGACTCCCTTGGATCTTTTAGAGGCAACCTCACCCTGATACCAATTGAAGTGCCCATATCATTGTGATCATTGAGAGGGGGAGGGGGTGAATCAGTGATCCTATAAAACTTTTTACTAATTGATTATTTATCAATTAAACCTCTATGTCTTGTTAAGGCCTTGATCCACTTCTTCTTGTATCTCTCAGCCTTTCCCCGAGTGATGCAGTAAAAGTAAATGCACAGGACACAAGGATTTACAAGGTTCGGCTCCAAAGGCCTTCGTCCTTTCCATGTTGGTTAAACTCCCCAACATAGTTTCTACACTATAATTCGGTTAGTAATTACAATGGACGATACAGAGTCACACTATATCTCTCCTGAGTCCCATAAGAGGTTCTTTATACTGCATCACACAGTGTTACCAGAGTCCCACTAGCCTGCTTCAGCATCCACCAAAGACTTCTCCACCCTGAGTCTCATAGGGGGTCTTCTCTTGGCTCATCGAGTCACACGAGTAGCTCTTCTTCTTTTGAAGCTCTTCAAGAGTCTTCAACAGCCCTGGATAAGGTCTGCTGGCCTTGATCACTTCTTCTGATAACTGGTGGTGACCATGACTTCTCATCTTTTCTCGGGCTTTATCTCCTTCTTCTAACGATGACTCGGCCACTGTCTTCAATTATCTTGATTGGAAAATATGTCCCTGTACTGTGTATGGAAAATAAATCTTCTTGGTCTTCTCAACTACTGAAAACTCAAATAAATGATTTATTTAACTTCAGTCTAGCTTCAGTCTTTCTTCAATTAAACATCATGCACTGAGTGCATGGCATCAATGAATCTTCATTCACTGATTGCATGGCTTCTCAATCTTCATGCATGACTTGCATGGAATCTCAAATATCTTCAAGAACCTTTGTTCTTGGACTGCTCAAATGCACACACACTGATTCTTTATTTACGTGTACGTGTGCATGCATGAATACATGCACGACCCTTTTCTTCATGGTGTGATAAACCCTTAAAGGGTGTAATCTCTTTTAGAACACACACCTTCTTCTTCGAGTCACACTCTTATTCTTTCTCACACACACCAAATTGTGTGTTGTACTCTAGTGTGAATTTCTCCTTCTCTCTTTCTTCTCAAGGTGTTCACCCACTTCTACACTTATTCATACATGCATGGACATGCATGTATCTTCTTCATTCACTTGGACACACAGAAGTGGTATGGCCTCCTTCACTTGTGCACACACTAAGGCTTCAGCCTTCTTGTTTCCTTTCACACACTTTGTTCTTTTCTTATTCTTCAAAGTGTGCACACTCCACTTGTTCACACACAACCCATAGGGTCTTGGACATTCACTTTCATGAAACCTTCACCCACACTTCTTCTTCTTTTCACACACTCACCCGAGAGGTGTGTGGGATTCACTTCACCCGAACCCACTTCAATGGAGGGCGCACAAGTGATGCGACCCCCTCCTGCCTTCAAGCGCGATGGGCGCGACAACTCCTACTGCGAAGGTGGCGCGGTGGATTCCTCCTACCGCGCAAGTGAGCAGAAAGAGAATGCACGAAAGTGTGCGCAGCTCAGTTACTTCCTACTGTACAAAGGGAGCCTGGTGGATTCCTCTTGCCACATGAGTGTGCGGGCACATAGGGAGCGGACACTTGCTATCGAGCAAGAATGTGGACAGCGGGCGCTCCTGTCTCGGCTTCTTCCATTTCATGCAAGGGAGAGCACAGGGTGGCTCGACTCAGCCTCTTCCTTCGTGCAAGGAATGTGTGGTTCTCTTTCGTGCAAGTGGTTGCGCGGTTCTCCTCTCCAAAGATGATCTGTTTTATGAAACAGAACCACTTGAATGTCCGGGAGGCAACAACATTCTTTTCGTCGAGCTCTTCCTTTTATATATGATAAGAGGATCTTGTTCTACGCTTAAAATATTCAAAATATGTCATGAAGATAGGAGGTTTGAATGCCCGAGATATTCTCCCTAAAAATATTCAATCAATGCACCGTAAAACTCGGGAAGATTTCCCTTCTCGAATGAGTGGATTCTATGTAGTATCTTCTCATCCATGTGATGAGGATCACATGAGAAGATCCTCATGTGTCCGAGGTCTATCCATGCAGGACGTGCATGGCCTCGCAACTTCGTTTGCGTCGGCCACCTTTGTGTTTCAACTTTGAAAGGTTTCATGTAAGTGAAACGGCATGAAAGAGATTTGGTTCCTTCATACGATCTCAATGCGCTCAGAATGATCTTGAATGGTGGCCGGAGTGAGGAGATCGATGTCTGGGAGAATCAATGGCTCACGAAGGTCTCCAGCACGGTATCAGGGCATCGGGAGGTTGAAGACAACACTCCCCCAGCAATCGGACGTCTCAAACCCTTTGCAGCTCTATTGAAGATCAGATGTGCAGACAATATCTCACGTGATGGAATGAGCAGATGAGATAGGTTGAGAGATTAGATAGATGTCAATGATAAGATTCGCATCTAAAAATTTCATCCCACATCGAAACGTGCAGAGTTTCTTGCGCGGTTTAACAAACAACTACTCCCATCCTCGGTTCAGAATTCTCATTCCCCCTCCGGTGCCGTCCCGCACCGGTTCTCCTGCGGGCGCGCTTCTGCGCCCACTCTGCCTCTTCACGGGCACGCCCTTTGCACCCACGCTACACGGGGTCATCACCATGTGGGAACCGCGGGCTACAAATTTCCCGCACCATGCCTCAGGGAGGCCTTGGCCTTAAGGACATCCCATGAGCGCGGTTGACCCTCAGGTCCCGCAAGTGCTTGAGGTGAGGGACCTCGGCTGGCCTCCTTGAAAGGATTATTTTTTTTAAAGTACATAGTTGGTACTTTGTATAAAATAAAAGTAAGCAAGTACAAAAATTCCAAACCATACTTCTTCTCCTCTTCTTGGGAACTCCATATATCATCTTTAACATCTCTTCTTCTTCTTCTATTAAAGAATGGAATTCCCAAGGATCTATCAACTATATTCATCAACTATTAATCATAAATCACTTAATCCTCAATGTTCTTATTCAATACAATCATAGATGAGGATGGATCATCTTCAAATCCACATGCACTAAGAGATAGTGCATGGTCTTCTTCAATCCACTTCATCCACTTAGTATCTGTGGATGGTTCATTTATTTATTCTGCATCCACTTAGTGATAGTGGATGGAACTTCATTATATCCTCATGAATTGTAAAGACAATGGATGGACTTCTAACAATGTTGTGACATTGTATCTTCTTGATACAATTTCTTTGAACATAAGATCAGCTCTACAATCGTCTGATTTAGTATTGAATGTGTTTCAACCACTACCTCCTATGGAACTTAGTGATTCTCCTAAGTGACATGCTTCTTAGTACCATGGTCATTCTCTAATCATCACCATCACCATTACTTCCTTTTTCATTCTAAAATCCATTCAGTCCTTGAAACCTTCTTAACGACATCACCATCACCATAACATCCTCTGTCATTCACATATCGACATTCCTTGTCATGCGTTCAATCCTTGACACCTTATTAACAACAAATGAAACACTGTGAACAACATACACAAAATTTTGAATGAAACGTTGTGTAAATTATCTTAAATTCACTAGAAAATGTTTTAAGTGTGGATGAGAAGGTCAGAGGGCGGTAAAATGATGAAGTGATGGGAAAACGGTGTGTAATGATGCAAATAGAGAAATGCTACCCAAAATTAACCTCCTACGCTTTAATGTTACATGTGCAAGGAAATGGGTAATTATACTAATCAATGTCCAAATCCAGTGGTTATTGATGACGATTGATGTCAGCAAACACTTAATGCGAAAGACAAAGGCATGTCATATGCAATCATTGTCGGCGATGTGGAGTATTATAATGAAGTGGTGAAAGGTACACTTATTATCCACTCTAAAGTAGAATTTTTTTTTATTCTAGATCAACCCAATATTTTATTTTTAAATAATTTTCTAAGGGTATCACCATATTACCTCAACAATTAGATGTTGAGTTAGCTGTGACAATTCCAAATGGAACAACGGTCTTATCAAAAGTTTATAACTCACTTCTATTTTATGTTTGTGGGAATGTGTTTCCTGTTAATATTTTTATCTATTCTATTGTGAAATTTTATGTGATTCTCAACATGGATGTGCTTTCTCTATATGGATATCATATAAATTGACAAGGAAGGTAAGTCACATCTCATATTCTGGATCAATCTATGATCTTCTATCGAATTCAGAATGAATATAACCTCCTAATAGAAATTTGATCAATATAATGGCTCTTTATTCCCATAAATTAAGGTTATTTATTTCAAATGGTTGGGGATAAAATGATAATAAGGATACACCCATTGTATGGTAGTTTTATGATAACTTTTAGGATAAATATCTAGGTCATCCACCAAATTGTGATGTTGAGTTTTCAATAGAACTCATACTAGGTGATATGCCTATTTCATGGACACCTTATAGAATGGGTCCAATTGAGTTTCATGAATTGAAGAAGCAACGCTAAGAGAATCCTGAAAAGGGATTCATATAAAATATTGCATCACCGTATAAAGAACTTATTCTATTTCACATGATGAAACATGGATCAATTAAACTCTACATTGATTATCGAGAACTTAACAATATCACTGTCAAGAAAAAATATCCTATTTCCCACATTGATGACTTATTTGTCCAACTACATGGAGCTCAATACTTTTAAAATTTTGATATTCATTTAGGGTATTATTAATTATGGTTCAAGAAAGTGGATATACCAAAGACGACATTCCATAAAAGGTATGGATACATGTAATTTATAGTGATACCTTTTGGTCTTACTAATTCTACCTCTATATTCATGGATCTAATTAATTAAATCTTTATAATTGACCATTATCAGTTTTTTATTTTCTTTATAGAAATTATTCAGGTCTATTCAAAGGGAAAACAAGTACATTAAGATCACTTGAGAATTATACTGAAGACAATGAGGATGGATAATCTTTATTTCAAATTTACCAAGTGTGAATTTTGTCTTCATAATATCTCATTTTTTGGTCACATAATCTCAAGAGAGGGGATATTTTTGGATCCATTAAAGACAGTGATTATTTAGAGATGGTCAATACCAACAACGGTAACTTAAATACAACGTTTTATTGGTTTGGACGGATATTATCGAAATTATGTGAATGATTATTCATGATTTCCTAATCCACTCACTATGTTGACTTGGAATGTATTTATGTTTGTTTGGACAAAGGAATGTGAAGATAATATCAAATAACTAAAAATAATGTTAGCCAGTGCATATGTGCTCACACTACCTTGTAGTGGAAAAAGGTTTATGATTTATATTGATGCTTCTATGAAGGGGCTGGGATGTGTTCCCATGAAAGATGATTTGGTGATAGCTTATGCCTCATGATAATTGAAAATCCATTATAAAAATTACCCATCTTATGATTTGAAGTTAGCTACGGTAATATTTTCATCAAATATTTGGAGGAATTGTCATTATGGTAAAAGTGGTGATATTTTTTCTGATCATAAAATATTAAAGTATATTTTCACACAAAAAGTGTTGAATATTATACATAGATTATGGTTGGAGATGATTAAATATTTTGACATCTCAATACATTACCACCCTAGGAAAGTGAACTAGGTTGCATATGCTTTAACATGAATGGATCGGGCTAGCCTCTCTAGCATGAGGATCACAGAAGACAAAATATTTATGGATTTGAAAGGGTTGAATATTAAAATTCAAAATGATGTGGAGAAATAATTCCATTATGAAATGATTCTTCTACCATATATACATGAGATGATTAAAGTGGAGTATAAGGAAGATGTAGAAAAACAAAAAAAATGATAAATGTTCTATAATTCATCATTGATTGTAATGAGTTATTCTAGTTCAAGAACCGAGACAATATTCCCCCAATACAAGAATTAACCAAGGATATTCTGGATAAGGTGCATAGTAATTAATTTTCTATTCATCATGGAAGAAAAAATATGTATAAGGACTTGAAAGTGTATTTCTGGAGGGAAGGGGTGAAAAAAGATGTTCTTGAATATGTCTCTTGGTGCTTAATTCTTCATCATGTTAATACTGACCGACAAAAGTCTAAGGGGATGTTACAACCATTACCCATACATGAATGCAAATGGAAAAATATCATTATTGAATTTGTCATTGGAATTCCAAAAACATCTAAAGGTTACAATGCTATATGGGTAATAGTTGATCTCCTTATGTAGCCATCACACTTTATTTCTATTAGAGAGGATTTCTCTCTTTATCAGCTAACCAGGATATATGTGAAGTGTTAAGATTTCATGGAGTATCTCTTTCCATTGTATCTGATCGAGATCCAAGGTTCACCTCAATGTATTGGTGAAGTCATCAGTAGGCTCTAGAAATATAATTACTTTTTCGCACTGCTTATCATCCTCAGACAGACAGTCAGTCTGAGAAGAAAATTCAAACTGTAGAATACATGATTAGAGATTTTTTATGGATTTCAAAGTCGGTTGGGATCAACCACAATATTTTGAGGAATTTTCATACAACCGTATATTTCACTCAAGTATAACGATGGCCCCTTATAAAGCACTCTATGTAAAGAATTGCAGAACTCCAACTTTCTAGGATGATGTCGGAAAAATAAACCTATTAGGACCTGATATCATTGATGAGATGGCCGAAGATATTAGATCTAGTCAACAAAACATAAGAGTATATTAGATTTGACAAAACAACTATGCAAAAAACTGATGAAAAGTCATATAGTTTAAAGTAGGTGACAAGGTCTTTCTACGAATATCTCCCTAGAGTGAGTAATGAGATTTAGAAGGAAGGAAAAGATAATACATAAGTATATCGGTTCTTTTGAAAATTTTGATAGTGTTGGGAAGGTAGCTTACTAATTGGTGCTTCCATGGACTCTCTCACAAGTTCATGAAGTATTACATGTATCTCTCTTGAGAAATTATATTCCTAATCCTTTAAATTTTCAATGCTCAGAATTCGTATAGCTAGAGAACAATATTTTTTATGAATAAAAACTGATAGAGATTCTTGATCACAGAGAAAATGTTCTATGAAACAAGTGAAAACACTTGGTTAATGTTTTACTATCATGACCCATCTCCCTGGGCCCGTGCAGCGAGTACCCCAAGCCTGCCTACCACAGGTCATGGGCTGGAGACCAGCACCGAAAGGCATACTCCCTAAAACGAGAAGACATATCCTTTAATCTTGTAAAACCAAATAGTCCATGAACATGGGAAGATGCAATTGTAATGTAAAATGTTGTAGTAATAGAGTGCTAAATGTAAAATGCGAAATAATACATGCCCAACTGTAAAGGTAAAAGTACATCTGAAAATAAAATACAACTGGAAGGAAAAGGAAAACAACTACTGTGTCATCCTATGAAGTTTCTACCTAAAGGGTCTGTAAAGATCGCCACCTCATCACTACAGGTCTTCCCTTCTCCTCCCAGTACCGCCTAGTCCTGACTCTCTCAAAACTCAACCCAGTTGCTCGTCGTTTGCACAAGACACAACCTGGTGCGGTCATAGCCCATGTAGGGGACAAAATAATGATACTGAGTGGGGACCTTGAGACCCCGAAGGTCTCCTATAGTTACACAATAAAAAGCCATAGGGTAACACCACGAAGGTAGATTACCACAAAGGTAATGTAAAACATATCATAACCACAATCTCAAGCACGAGGTAAAGACATCTCAAAACAAGACTTATTCTAGGGGTAGTAACAAGTAACATCCCCAGTCACAACGTTGAATTCCTCAGTTGATGGAGAACTCCTCCTCTATCGAGTGCAGCGGCCTGCCGCATCACAAAGAGTTGCTTCACACTAACGTTGGACAGCTGAGATACTCCCCCTGTCAAGTATCATGGGTCGGTCATGTCACACATCGGCACTCCCCAACAGGGGTCTGCTGCATCCCATAGAGGTACTCCCCCTAGTGGCCTACTGAGGTACTCTTCTTATCGAGTACCATGGGTCCGCCACATTACACAGAGACATTGCCCACCGTGGGTCTGCCACATCACAAAGAGGTACACCCCACTGGTCCTGTCACATCCCTCTGAGTCATAATGGTCAGCAGTCATCAAGTCTCAGCCAGTCGTAGGGTTCCATTCATAGCCTGATTGGGATGAACTCTCCCCAACCCATCAGTCATACCTCATATTCCTTGGAGTACAAGGAAAAATAATCCCAATGGTCAAGAACATCCAATGGAACCCAACACAATAAACCACGATTCAATCAGACACCCGTTCTATAAGTTATTAGCATTTCCAGTCCGAGGGCCCGATTGGATTTAGGGTCCGATCCATCCCATCAGTACACCAAACATATTTAAAACTCAAGTGGAGTATAGAAAAAGGACATTCTCGATCCAAGGATTCAGGAGTCGTAGACGGTTCTCCGAATGGACGCTCAATTTTCATGTTATGGAAAAAAAATATTGGTTCAGATTGGCCCGGGTCCGGACCAACCCGACCCGTGGTGGGTAGGCAGTCCACCATAGCCGCAACTTGGGGGAGGCTCCCCCTCCCCCCATAATCTGAATGAATCAATGGTTGTTCGGTCACCCTTATGGCATGTGGGAATACTCGGAGGTCCTACACAGTGCATCCCAGCTGGCCGATTCTCCTTCCTGCGGTGCGATAGCACCGCTGTCCCCTTGCGGCTGACCGGGTACCGGCTGCCTTTCGGCCTCCATTGAGGCTCAGCGGCTGCAGCCTCCTACTCCACCAGTAGTTCGGACGTGCACTGCTACTCTGCCATGCAACCGAAATGATTTTGGCCACCGCCCTACTCTACGGTGGCCGAATGGTCGTGGTCTCCGTCACAACCAGCGACATGGATGCGAACCACCCTTCCTCCCTTGCGTTCAGACTAGTGCCTACATTCGCCTTCTTCCATGAGCTGATTTTGTTCCAAGCCCAAAAAATTAAATGTTCGCATATTCATGATCATTGCGTTGAGGGATCCATGTCCATATATAACACTCAACTAAACCATGTGTTTCCAGTGTCAATAAATATTATTCATTGAAGAATGCACGAAAAACACACGAAAAATACAGAGAAAGAGAAGCAAGGTATTTGTGCGGGATGATGGTAATGTTTTTCTTCCATTGATGCCATTAATTTAAGATATGAATAATTAATAAAATTAAATAATATTAAAAACAAACCCCTACCTCAATATCGTTGTAGAGAATCCGCGTTTGAGGAATTTTCAGCGATCGTTGTCCCAGCAACAAGCCTCCAACGATGTCGCTCGATTGTCATTCTTCGGTTCATGGTTCGGGGTCACTCCTCCCTGCCCACTAGAATCGGCTCTGTTATCCAAGTGTTTGGCA
Organism: Viscum album; assembly: GCA_963277665.1. Taxonomy (NCBI): domain Eukaryota; kingdom Viridiplantae; phylum Streptophyta; class Magnoliopsida; order Santalales; family Viscaceae; genus Viscum; species Viscum album. The sequence goes on from OY728160.1 coordinate 622,197,958, forward strand.
TCAAAACACTTTACCAGAGCTTCATCGCTTGGTGAATCAATTCCAATTCTTCACCGCAAGCTCCATATAAATAGAAGAGGGGGACGGTAAGTAACGATTGTTGAATATATGAAGGATTATTTAATAGGAACCTTCTTAAAATCAAACAACGTGATTAAATAGTATTTCAAAGGGCAATCCATTTAATGGCATGAATCTCCACAGGTCCCACACTACCTCTAGTCCATTAGTGGAAAAGAAATAAAATAGTGAGATTATTTTATTTCCATTCCTTTAAAATGTCACAAAAAATAACTTCTTCTTCGGACCTATAGTGGTCAAAGTGATGTCTCCTTTATGTTAATCCTAGTCTGGTAGATTTAATGGTGTCCAAATATTTTTAATCCAAGCACCATTTCAATAGTGAAAAAACTCCACTCACATGTATATTTTATGTACTCAAAAAAAGTTCAAATTTTTTTAACAGTGCCCCCTTACTCGGTCTGGTCAAGGATATAATTTTCCTATATGAAACAAATATCCTAATTAACCCAATGGTACTCTAGGATTTCCAATTTCAGTTACTTTTGAAATGTTATGGATTTTACAATAAAATTATTGTCACTTAATTATTTTATTTACTTCCATAAACTAACATTCACTGGTGGCTCGTGCCAACCATTGTTAGTATCTGCCTACAGAAATCAGACCCTCTTGAGTTTAGTGGTGGTCTCGTATTTTTAATTTGAGTTACCTTTTGTGAGTTATATCATTCGAAATATAAAATAACTTTATTTAATTATTTTATTTAGGGTTATGCTATTTTCGAGTAATATAACCATAGGCTTATGCTGACTAAACTTAAGTCGCTCCTCAAGTAAACACGCCATCCAGAGTGCAACGGTGACCTCATATTTCTGATCCAAGTAACCCTTTAATATTTATACCACCTTTCCATGAAAACAACTTTCGTGCGATAATTAATACTTAAGAAAATATTGATTGGTCATTCAAGGAACTCGGGGACTTGGAACCGCACACCGTCAGAATTCACGATCTCGAAATAATTCCATATAGTGAAAAAAATTAAACGTAATTTCTGGGACAATACATTCTCAACACGTTAGGTATTTACCTCTTTGAAAGCCACAACATATACTAAAGAAATAAATGGGGGCACTGAGAATGGATATGAGCCTCCCACTCCCATGTGCTCTTCTAGAGGTTTCCGTACTCCCAAGGAATGTGCGCCAGTGGTATCAACCACCCACGAAGGACCCAGTCCTGTCGATCCTCAATCTCTACTAGAACCTCTAAAAACGTCCCCCCATCGTCTATGTCCAACATTCCATGGTCGATGACTTGATAAGGTTCATTCACGTATCTCCTCAGCTGGGATACGTGGAAGACATCGTGCACCCACTCCAACCGTGGTGGTAGTGCAATGCAATATGCCACCTCACCAATCCTCAGAAGTATCAGAAATGGTCTGATAATCCTCAGTTATCACTTGAAACCTCATCTAATTGTCTATAGTCCCTGTCGAGGAGAGATTCGCATGAAAACATTTCTCCCCTCCTGGAACTCAAATGGTCTCCACCTCTTTCGGCAGAAGACTTATTCAAGGTCATGCATTCTTCACTTGCAGACAACTGATATCCTGGTATATCATTGCCACTCTGTTATGTAACATTAGAGGGGACGTATGGAACTCCCCCAACACATCCTCTTGTAGCACCAGCGGTACCATATTAGATCCTCTAAAGTGGATGGCGTGCTCCCCATTGTCAGAAAATCCATCAGGTTCTTGTCTAATGGATATCTGAGCACATTATGCCTCACAGTCAGTGTCCCCAAGATATGCCTACCAGACTCCCTGAAGGAGTGGAGGAGTGACTATCATAGATGGGAGTTATGATGCTCTATCTCTATCCATGAAGGATACCTCAGCAGTCCAATGTTAGTGGGAAGCACCTCGGTGTGACGCGGTAGGTCCACTATACTCGATAGAGGAGAAGTTCTCCAGCAGCCGAGGTGTTCAAAGTTGTGACTGGGGATGTTACTTGTTTCTACCCATAGAATTAATCCTTCAGTGAGATGTATTTACTTTGTGCTTGTAATTGAGGTTATTCTATGTCGTACTTTACCTATGTGGTAATCTACCTTCATGGTGTTACCCTGTGGTTTTTTTGTGTAACTCTAAGAGACCTTCGGGGACGTGGGGTCCCTATTCAGTATCGTTATACTCACCCTGCATAGGCTATGCCTGCTCCTTGTTGTGTCTTATGAAGATGACGAGAAGCTATGCTGAGGTTTGGGGGAGCCAAGACTAGCTGGTACGCGGAAGAGACAAGAAGACATGTAGTGCTGAGGAGGCTATCTGTACGAACCCTTTCTGTAGGATCCTTAGAGGATGACCTAGAAGCTATTTTACTTTTTTTAGTTGCATTGTAATTTCAGTTGAACTTGTTCCTTTACAGTTGTTCATGTATTCTTGCACCTTTTACATTCATCACCCTCTTACTACAGTAGTTCTACTTCGTATTTTCTTCTTCTCATGTTCATGGACCATGTGTTTATACAAGATTAAAGGAATTTACATCATGTTTTAAGGAGTATGCCTTTTGGTTCTAGTTGACAGCCACTGGCCTATGGAAGGTGGTCTTGGGTTAGTCACGGCACGGGCCACGGGGTACGGGTCAGGAAAAAGTGGTATCAATGGAGTTCAGTTCAACTAAATAACATGGACACTAATATTTTCTATTATGAAATATTGTTAAGTGTCATGAGTGTGGTTTTTAGTTATGTGAGTCATTTGTTGGGGCGACGGAAAATATATCCTTACACTAAGACCCAAAATTCTGATATCTGACTCAGTGCACGAAAACATTGATTGTGTGTGTTTCTGAAAAGTTTTTCTTTTATATTGTTTGGATTCATATCACCGGTAATAACTTTAACACCATGGAACACATGTTACTTATCAGAATGTCACCGCTAAGACAACCACCCATGATTCTTGAGAGAGTACACAATGACTCCCCATAGAGCAATGAGGCCTCGGTGTAGGACCCGCTTATTGTAGTATCACCATCGGGTGTTGTACCAAGAGCACTACAACCCGTTGGTCGAGCGTTACCACCATCCCCAACAGTATAAGATTCATGTCGACTGAGCGTATTGCACGAGTTCCAGCGATAGAAGCCTCATTGGTTTTGTGGCGAGTCATATTCCCAGATAGTTGAGGAATGGCTGGAGACAGTGGCTAGAGTTTTCTTCCTAGTTGAGACACCAGTAGATCATATTTTGATCATAGTTTCCGGTCCATTCTATTATGTGACCATGAGGATGGTCTTCAAGATAATGAGGCTTCGGTATGTGGACCGTTTCCCAAGATGGCACCTTAAGGTATTGTGCCAGCAATATCACTTTCCATTGGTCAGTAGTTACACCTGGTAGTACTGGTAGGGGACACATGCAGGCTTCGTTCCTTACACGTTTTTCAACACTAGATAATCGTCAGATTCCGAGGCGAGCCTGAGTCATAGGTGGATGAGGAATGGCATGAGGAGGTGGATGAGAGTTCCCTAGATCTCTAATATCTTTTGTTGGATGACATGTCAGTAGATGATTATTCATCGAGGCATACTGACCTTCTAAGGTACTCTATAAATACAGTACAATCAGTGCTTCAGGGCTTAGACCTATGAGCGAGGTGTGTTTAGGGATATCTGAGCCAGCACCGTTCAACTATGCATTCCTTCCTATGTTAGGGTGATAGAGAGAACATTTTCAGTTGAATTTTCATTGGTTGAGTAGATACAACTAGTGAATGTTATTATTGGGAAAGGAATAAATTGACGCCAGTCTCAGAGACTTAGGCATGTTAAATGTTTTGGGAAGAGAAAGTGTTAGGAATAAATGACTCTACAGAGATGCAGATGTGGAAGTAGAGCTGGGAGAGCAGCATGAGGTCGTGTACATTTCGAAATGTTACAACCACCACCGTGTGTGGTCCCAACCAGACTCAGGGAGTTAGTTGACAATACATGTGAGTAGATACATGGAGTCACAGAGTGTGACCCAAGGGCTCTAGGAATTATTCAAGGTATAGTCTATTTCTAAAACTAGGTTCTGTATTAATAGACATATTTACCAATCATTCCATCCTTCCATGAATCTTGTCCAAGACCTAGAGTTTCCGATTATTACATTGACATGACCCTACCATCTAGAGATACCTTTGGGAGGATAACCAATAATCACACATATTCCAAAGGTGTGATATATCCCTTAAGGTGAGAATTTATGTTGGAATGTCATTGTAGAAGTGTTTGGGCCTTATGATGTCAGTTTGGGTTTGGACTAGAAATCCACAGTTCATGATCAGATTGAATGTATTAGGAAAAATGTTTTTCATTAATTTACAATGTTGGGATGGGGTTTTCCATAGTCAGTGAAAAATTAAATCCAAGAAGCACAGGATAAACTCTTGCATTGGAGGGTTCCCCTGATCACTCTTGAGTCGGACAGACATACCCTTGTGGCATGAAGAGATTTTATTTTTTTGGTTCCAAATATGAGTGGCATAGTACAGATACAACTTTTCCAATTATGTATCTCATATTACCTCCCCGAAGGTTGAGGGGCATCTACATTGTCTAGGTACTATCAGAGATTTCTACCCGACTTCTCTAGGGTAGTGCCACCATTGTTAGCTTGAAAAAATGGGGGAGCCTTTACATTGAACGGAGAAGTGTCAATAGAGAATTCCAGATACGAGAGAGAGACTGAAAAGTAGAACTATGCTACCAATGATATGGAGATAAAAGCATTGGTCTTTGCGCTCAAGATGTTTTGACACCACTTGATGGGCGAATGTTTTACAGTCTACTCTAATCACAACAGTCATAGGTATATCTTCCCTCAGATGGACCTAAACCTAAGACAACGATGATTTCTAGAGTTCCTCCCAGACTATGAATTTATGATGGTATATATTATTGGGAAGGGGAACATGGTAGCATATTCACTCAGCAGGAGGTCTGATCTGTAGTTGTCAAGTAACATCAAGTCGTAGGGTTCCATACAAAGCCCGCTTGGGACAACTGCCCCAATCCATCGATCATACCTCAACTTGCCCCAATGTTCTATGAAAAATTATCCGCAATATTAATCACCTAAAAAGGGACCCAATGCAATAGACAGCATGTCAATCAGACACGCGGTCTGTAAGTTATTAGTGTTTTCGCTATGAGGGCCTGGTTGGATTCAGGGTCTGATACATCTTGGCTATACACCAACCATACCCAAAACATGAGTAAAGTATACCAAAAGGAATTTATCAATTCAATTATACAAGCTCCATAGACGGTTCATCAAACAGACGCCCAAAATTCTTGTTATGGAAAAATAGGTAAAACAGGGTCCAAATGGGCCCAGGTCCGGTCCAACTCAGGGAACCCATGCCTGGATCGCACCAACCCGGTTCTGGTCGACTTGACCAAGACTGGGTACAGGCTAGATGGCTTGGGTCTTAGTGGAACCGGCATACTGCGTCATGGTTTGGCCCGTCCCGACCTGTTGGGCGGCCTATGGTTCGACCCGCGTTAGGCAGACCCACTACCCTAGGCACAAAATAGGGGGAGACAACCTGTTAATCTGAACGGCCCGATGGCCATTTGGTCGCCCTGCTAGCTCACGGGACTGCATGGAAGTACTTCATGGTGTTCCTCGGCCGACCGTTCCAAACGTCCGGTTCTACATCCAGCAGCACGATGGGGCCAATGTCCACCTACAATCATTCAGGTTCCGACCACCCTCTAGCCTCTAACGCGGCCTAAAATTCGTGGCCATATTCTCCACCAGTGGTGCAGACATGCACTGCAACTGCACCATACAACCGACCTGATGTCGGCCGCCACCATGGTCTACTACAGCTGATGGGCTGCATCCTCCTTCACAACAGGTGGTGCGGATGTGCACCGCCCTTCCTTCCTCGTCACCGGTCGGGTTCCAACCGCCGCTTTCTTCCACGAGATGCTCTGGTTTCATTCCAAGCCTAAAAAATTAATTGACCCCATATTCCAGAATTTTTCATCAGGGGCTCTATGTCCATAAATATTACTCAACAATACTCTATGTTTCCTACATCAATAAATATTAGGCATTGAAGAACGCACAAAGAATGCTCGATGAATGAAAAGAAAGAGGAGCAAGGTTTATGTGCGGGATGATAACCATGGTTTTTTTGGAAAACATCATCGTGAATTTAATATATGAAGAATCAATAAAATTAAATAATATTAAAAATAAACCCCTACATCATGATCATTGTTGAGCGTCCATGTTTGAGGAAGTGTCAGCATTCATTGTCCCCGCAACAAGCCTCCAACGATGTCGCTCGATCATCATTTTTCAGTTCATGTTTTAGGGTCATTCGTCATTACCCTCTAGAACTGGCTCATTCCTCCATGTTTTTGGCATAAAAATACTTTACTGGAGCTTTTTGGCTTGATAAATCCATTCCAATTCCTCACCCAAGCTCCTTATAAATAACGGAGGGTGAAGGTAAGTAATGATCATGAAATTTAAGAAAGCTCATTTAATAGGAACCTTACTAAATTACAATGAAATTTATGAAAGCTCATTTAAGAAAGCTCATTCTCTTAAGTATTCCTTAAGACAATCCTGGCCCTATGGATTCAATGGTGTCCTAGGATTTTTAATCTAAGAACCGGTTCAAAAGATAGAAAACTCTTCTCCCACATTTACAGAACGTACCCTAAAAAATGATCGTAAAATTATTAACAGTCAACCTCGACCCTTAATGGTTGAGGTTAGGCTTTTCCTAAGTGAAACATGCCCCAACATACACAATGGTACTCTCGGATTTCAAATCCAAGTTACTATTTAAATGTAATGTATTTTACAATAAAATAATTGTCCCTTAAATATTTTTTTACAGCCAAATCCTAACTTTCAGTGGAGGCCTGCATCAGCCAATGTAAGTATCTTCTTAATGAAATTATACCCTCAAATGTTCATTGGTGGTTTTAAATTTTTAATCTGAGTTAATGTTTTTGAGTTATAATCATTTGAAAAATAAGATAAAATTAGTTAATTATTTAATTTATGGTTATGACATTTTCTAGTTTTCTCATCGTAGGCTTGCGCCTACTAAACATTAGTCATTCCTAGGGTAAAACTACCATCATGAGCGCAAAAATGATGTCAGATTTCTGATCCAAGTATCCATTTAGTAGTTATTTTACTTTTTCTAGAAAACTACTTACACATAGTATTTAAAGTCTAACAAAACTTTGACAGATCATTACGTTCACTCTGGGCCTCATAATATCGCACAGTCATATTTTGCGGTCTCAAAATAATTCTGTATAATTAAAGAAATTATTTTGAATTTTAGGGCAAATAAATTTAGGGAGGAACCACAAATTTGAATATGATACATGGGAACTTTAGGAAATGAAGTCGTAGAGGTATCCTCATTTGTTTGATTCTGTGTGACGAATTTTTAGGGAGAAATTTAGTTTAAAGGTAGTAGAATGTTACACCTGTATGTTTTTTATGAAATATTATTTTCTGTAAATAAATTTTATTAATAAGTATCTGTATTTACAAGAAATATTTAGTTTAAATGATCTGTTCCATGCCCTTTCTATAATATTGCCATTATAACCTAGCCGTTATTCTAGCGAGAATAAATATAACAAATTTTAAAAATATATGATAAATGTAAATCAATTATATGTCATATTAGTTAATTAATTGAATTACAATTGGTGAATGAAATTAATGATATATTTATGTTATATAATTGAAAATATTTTTTTATATTCATCATATAGATATTTTTTGTCATATGGTTTATATAAACCCTATTTACTTTATAAAAAATGAAGACATTTAAAAAGAATGTTTTTTATCATTTTAATTGCGAACCATTTTTAATTTATGATTTAGAAAATTTTATAATTTTAATATGAAAATGTAAACATTTTCATTTTAAATGAGATAAAAAATTTACTTTTGTTAAAATATTTATATTTTATGGATGAACTTCTTATTTTGATGAATAGTAAAAATACACTAAATTGTAATAAAAAATAAAATTTTCGAACGAGATAATTTATAAAGTTAAATTTTAATATTGAATGGTTTTAATGTATAAATATTAAATATATTTGACATTTAATATAATATATATCATTAATATTAAAATTTCAATGAAATCATAGGTAAAAACAATTAAATCATTTGCAATGATTTTACTTTTAAAACTCTTCTTATCATTTCAACAAATGGATTATATTTAATTTAATTAATGATACTTTTGTGTCTAGAATTGTGAAAAATTCATTCCATATTTGGAATCATTAAGTCCAATTTATGTGAATATTGTACTTTTATTTTTAGGCCTTATGAATTGTAACAACGGTAAATTTTATTTCCCTTTGTTTGATGTAAATTGGGTGATTAAGGGTAAAAGTAAAATTATAAAATTACTCTAACACTTATCTTAATATATTTTGATGATTATATTTATCTATAAGACCTAATTGAATCTAAATGATATCTATTGGAACCCACTTCGATGCGATTAAGACATTTAATTTATATTATTTAGAGAAAAGTGAAATATGTCTAACTTTAACATTAATAATTAAATTATTTTTAATATAAAGTTATATATAATTTAAAATCAAAAAAATAAATACTTTAAAAGATAATATTTTTTCATTAACATATTAATGTATTTTTACTTTTTAAGAAATATATAATTACCGTAATAGCTTATATATTAATGATGAAAAAATTATTTATTTAGTGAAAAATAAATAATATTGTTTTTATTAAAATAATAATACCCATAAAAGGACCAAAAACATGACCAAACCATATTAGTAGAGTATATCTAAACCATAAACATCCTATGGTCATCTTGTTGACCATTTTAAGCCTTATAAAATATATTATGACACTTGTATTATATTATTTTAAATGATGTCAAAGTTGTCACCTTCATAATTTAATAATTATAAAATTTTAATTGATGGGTTTTTAGAAGATAAATTTGACTAATAGTGTTATTTTAAAATATATTAGATTTATATTTATCATAGTATTATAATTTTAATTTTTATGTGACCAATAAGTATATTTAATAATTATATAAAAATGGGGTAGTAATTATTTTATTACGGTAAATATCAAAAAAATAGTTTTAAAAATATTAAAATCAATATTATATAAACTTATTAATCTTATCCAATTATTTTATAGAATAATATTACATGTTATTAAGATATTAAATAATTTTTTTGAATATATCTACTTTTTATTTTATTAAAATTCAAATAAATGAACAGTGTCAAAATTGACACTATTGATATTTTATAAAAATAACATATTATTAAATTGATTAAAATAAAAAAAAATAAAAAATTACCGATTAAAAATGTTATTTTCCAAAATTTCATAAGGTATTAAATAATGGATAATTCTCAACAAATAATTATGTATTTATTACCAAGTAATATTTAGAATTTTATTTCTAAAAATAAAAATAAATAGATTAAATAAATGTAAATATAAATGATAATTATTAATATAAAATAAAAATATGTATAATTTCTTATATCATATTACTACCCTATCACATCTCATATTTGAGGTTGAGTAATTTTGGCAGTTTTTAAGCGGTTATTGATTTTATTATAAATTAATACTTTGAGTAATCCAAATGTGCCACTCTCCTCTATGTTAAAAGGGAACTTCTTCCTTATCCCCTTTACTCCATTTTTATACATAATAATCGGTTTATACCTATTTATTTTCCTTCTCCACTTATCTAGAGACATACTAGAGGTCCTGGTATTCTTCAAATACCTACATTAGTTCTCTAATTAGAGGTTTAGAAGGGGCACGTCGAGGAAGAGGTAATATCCTTTACTGATTATTTCAAACATCATTATTATTGTACATCCTTTATATGAGTTGTTTCATTATTAAGTAATAAATCCAGTATCAATGTTATACTAATATTTTATTTTGAATATGAAACAACCATTTTCAATCTTCTATCAATCCTATGAAAAATGAAATCACCACGTGTGCATACGTATGACCTACTATCTCAATGCCCTACTTTAATCTGTTATTCATCACCAACATACATGGATGGGTATAATGATGGAATAAATAACTCTATATGATTATTTTAGAAATATATTTTCTCTGAAATTTTATACAACATATAGTTCAATACAATTCTACAATCGCGTGAATGATATCATCACTCGTGTGTACTTATGGTCGATCGTCTCCACGATGTGATGTGATTCGTTCGACATAAACTTCATAGAAGAATGAATATATAAATTAATTTAATGATTAAATATGATATATATTATAATTATTCCATTTTTTAAATGATATAAATATAACCAAAAAATAGGAATAAAAATTTATTCCACAAAACATGCAGAAGAACATAATGATATTAACACCTGAATAATGAGTAACAATGAAATGTTCCTAATAAATAGATATAAATATGACCATATATGATATCATAAAAAAGAATCTGATTCATGAATAAGTCAACGAGGTTATTTAACTCAATATATTGGAGTTTTCTAAATGTACAAAGCATATCAGACCTATGGTAATGGAAAATCATGCAATCTCATTTTTATCTGAGGTTATTTATACTAAAGTATTTACTAGGGATTATTTTTCATCCATGTCCATGTTTACTAAATATGTACTGTTATTTTTATGCTCTTAAAACTGTTTAAATCCAATTTTACCCATTGGTGAATTTTTATTAAATTATATGAATGGAATCACTTGTGTTTTTTGGTACATAATACTTTTAGACTTTTTCGGAAAAGGTACTAGAAGAATGTTTATTAATTTATACAGCATGAACTGATTTTAATGGTTATATAATTATTTCTTTCCATAATTCTTAATCTAAATTATACCATGATTGTTTTCCAAAAAATTATTTTCTTTTAAAATTTAATGGTATTTTGAGTAGAAAAAATGATTTTTAATAATAAAGGATATTAGCATCAATAATTTATTTCATGCGTTTTATCAAAACAATTTTCCAACTAAAAAGGAATTCATTAAAAAATTTATATTTAAAGAATAATGTCCATAAAAGTTAAATGGTTTTATTCTGATTTTGTTGCAATTATCTCCATTTGTTTTTATGAATTATGATATGATGTGATTATGTTTACGAAACCCATTTTATTCGTTGTGTTATGATGAATTATTTATGTTTATTTTGTGGATCACATAAGAATTATTTCATTATGATATGTTTTGGACATATATATACCTCCAATTAATTAGGTAAAGATTTATTTCTCTTGAGATAGACATTGATGATATTGCAATTAATTGTGGTAGAGTATTACATGGCTACAATGAGAAGTGAACTCGTTTTAGTAATGGAAATTATCTACAATGATGGTCTTGGAAAGGTGCCTAGACTAATATGAAATGATTTTATACTATTATGTGTGTATGACACTAAATTTTATGTCTTATTTTATGACAATTTTTATTAAATTTCAATTTTATGATTTATCTAATGATGTGACATTATAATCTTTTATATTTATTATATTATTTTCAACAATTATGTTCTTATGAATATGATATGATTTATATTTCTATTATTTACTCTTACTAAGAAATTGATCTCACCCTAATATATGTTTTCTTTCCCTAGGTTATGAATAATTATATTGAGTATGATATATCAATAAGGAGTTTAGTTATGAAGAAATAAGTGGGAAGAAATGTTGGTGTTTTTTAAACCAATTGTTTATGGTTCCATGTATCTAAAGATACAATACGTATACTATCCTTTTGTGACGTTTTCATATTTTTATCGAATATTATTAAATTATCAAGTAATATAAATGTACGTAAATTATGTTTCTTTATACTAGTGATACATTCTGGTTCCCAATATCGGTTTCTCACATGAAATCTGGCGCACCTCACCATATGCTAGCTGTTTCCAATATCAAGAAGGGGTCTAATGTATTTATATTTTAGGCTGAATATAACTTATTTATCAATGAAGAAGAAAAAATAAATATAAATAAACAATATGATAGTTATTATAAACAATATTCAGTGTAATAACATAACCAATATAGACTAGTACCACATGATAAACAAAATTATGAAACAATGAACAGAACAAAGTCTCTACATATTTCAAGCCATATATGTGAAATGTGTGAAATGATAGAATAAAATAAATGAATTTTTTAAGTAGAAATAGGGTCCCAAAACAATATATAGTTCCCCAATCCGTTATATATCCCATGTCATCCATATAGAATAAGAATATATATGTTATACATTCATACAATTGTTAGGTCAATTTGGGTATTGATTGGGAATCTCGACTATGGTGTGAGTACAACCCAGTAGGCCACCCACAAAAAAATCTAAACAAATAGAAAGTATATTATAGTGTATATAATTTTATAATAAATAATTTTTTACAATAATGTAAATAGTTTCAAATTTACTTATTCCTTATTTAATGAGGTAACTCTCGGGTTCATTATGACAGCATGTCCATCAATTCCTACTTTGGGTCATGCCAAATTTCTAACCACCCCAAAAAAGAGAAAAAAATATCACAATAGAATATGTTTTCATCAATCAATCCACTTAAACTGCACATTCAAACAATGGGGGCCACTAGAAGTGGTCTAGCTCCGCATGGGAATTTGGAGCAGCAATCCATGTGCCAGAACTCCTTGATCCCATGTATACATAAATATATCGCGGGTGTAAAGTTGTATCATTGAACCCCATGGGTATTTTGAGTAGTAGTCCATATAGGAATGCTTAATCAGATTTATCACATCAATTGGTTCTATTTTTTTGGTAATTTATCATCAACTATCAAATTTCATTATTCACCTATTATAAAAATTCATTTGTTAACAATGAAAAAAATAAATATCTTCATTTTGATTTTATCAGCATATCCCAAAGGTGGCTACAAATTTTAAAATTCCAATTATATACCAAAATTCATTAACCCAATATTTATAAATTATATAATCCCAATTCCGTAAAATTTAATTATTAAAATATTTATAAATTTTATAAAAACTTGTTAAATGAATTGATAAATTAAATTTATGATGTAATGTATCAACGTAGAAATAATTAATTTAAAAATTAATTGTAACAAATTAAAATCAAGAATATAGGAATTTAAATATATACCACATACCTCATGTTGTTTATCGATGTTCACCAAACCAATTCATGTATATTGAATCCAATTGATAAAAATCCAAATGGTATAAAGGATCTAATAACTAAATCATAGAATAAATGATCCATCGATTGGTTCATTGATTCATTATATAATGTGTTAGATTATCTATTAAATCGACTTCAGAACATAAAATGATGAAGAAGATAGGATATGTTTGATTGGAGGATAATAGGTATTAAAACATGAGCATCAGATATTTTAAATTATTTTTTGGGGAAATAAAAAACCACATGAAAATTTTATTGGTAAGGGGTGCATAGATTTACAAACTATTCACCTTAATTTTGGTCCTTTATATAGTTGTATAACAACTACTCATATGTGGATCGTGGATTGAAAAATGATAACCCAGCCATGAAAAGCCCCAATTTTGGGGTTTTCACTATTTTGGGAGTGGGGCTACATTTTTTTGAAAAACAGTGTGCATCCATGCACATCACCGATTACATGAAAATTTGACTAATATCTCCATAAACATACCAATGAAAAACCCATAAGATTCATAACCAAAACCTAGAAAATACTACCTGAAAACGAGAATGAGACATCTATTGAAAAGTTCAAGATCCAAAAATCTCCCACCATATAATATATGGACCTCATGATGTACCTCATGCCATATCAATGTTTACAAGGTAAAATGTTTGGGCCACTCAGCCTATGTATCTACATTTATCCCTTATGTTACCCTCTGAACATATCCATTCTTCCTGAATACTTAAACTCTCTCCATAGTTTTTAACCAAAAATCATTCTCACTATGATATATAACATGAATTTGATGCTTTTAAATGGATTTGTTGGCCCAAAATCAACATCATAAATATTTATCACAAGATAAGGGTCTGGGTTACACTATCTAAATTTTCACACATGAAACCCATCATTTATAGAATACTTATTCTATAAAAAATCCAATCGTTATGCCACTAGATCAGTCCTATCCACAATATCTAAATGTCCAACATCCATAGGAGCCAATATTCCCTACCTCTGAATCATATAGTGATATAGTAATGGAGACTTCAAATAGAAAACATGATTACCCATTGTAAACTCAATGGGTCATCAATGTTAATAAAGATAAAACCTTTTCCTACTCAGAGTCATATCCATGTGATACAAAATCAATAGATCCTTTTTGGATATCTCATATAATACACTCATTTAATAAAACATTGACTCCCCTGCATCCATCTAGTATAGAGGTGATCTAAATGACATAATATAAAGTTATTTATGTGTATCCATATGAATATTCTCTTAATTAATGTTTTTACACATGAAAAAAAAATTATATCTATGTGCTTATTTAACGACCTAGCAATGTATATGCCAGATTTTCATAGAATATCCTTCAATAAATATATATTACGTTATTATTACACATCTATTTCTATGAGGATATCATTTTCATAAAAACTTTCATACGAGGGACCTTAAGAAATAATTTCAAGAACCATAAATTAATATTCGAGTCACAGTATAGAACTATACTATTTAGAACCCAATATTGATGAATTGTCTCCCACACTAACATGTACCCCAACAAATCCCTTGAAAAATTCCACAAGATTTGTTATAAAACGAATTATTTCATTCATTAGTCCAATGATATAGAAATGGTCTCATAATATAAAGGTTTCCGAAAAAAACCCTCCTTGAATTCTTGGGTAACGTCGAGCCACATCTAATGTGGAATAGTTAATAGTTGTAGTAAAAAACTGGGTCATTGATGTTTTTCCTTCACTTATTTATATGGGTAGAAATGTTTTAGGAACCCTGTAATATTCCTTTTCATGATCATCTTCCAATATTGTCTATGTTGGTTATGGTATATTTTGGACAAATTCCTATTCACTACCCACATTAAGGCATGATACTATGTCACATCACCTCTCACAAAATTGTAGGTAAACCATATTGATTTCGTACATAGATGATATCATCCTCATATATAGTTTAATCAGATGTCGACTCATCAAAATCAAAGATTTCACTCAAGTAAAAACTCTTGGGTTTTTCATAGTGCCTCTCTTTGATCTGGATAATATGTTTGTACTCTACTGGTACTTATATAAGCGACATCTACTTTAATACCTCCCAAACAAACACATTAATCTCAGCAATTAAGATCATCGTAATCCACTCAGAGATATACTCTTGTTCATATGATGATTTATTTTTTATACTCAAAGAATCAATAACACGATTTCCCTTTTCTGGTGTATATGCTTTCTCAATGTCAAAATATTTCCCATAATCAACCCATATATAATACCAAGGATTCAATTACTATAACAAAAACCTGTAGTTTAGGATCTTATGATTGGTGTAGATAGTAATTTTTTTTCCAATGGAAAAATCCAACTACAATTTAGATCATGCGTGATTATATCCAACACTATCTCATGTGTGGTTTAATTTCATTCATGTGACCACAAATTTTGTGACCCATATGAAAAAAAATACCCATTCAAAAAATGCTCCATGTTTGATCCTGAATGAATAAACAAATATGTTTTAATCCTCCCAATTCTTGGGTATAATCAAAATCGGTGTGGTATCCATCCACTACATCAACTCCTTGAATGAATAATTAAAAATAATAGACCATTCAAAAATTATCCCATTCATGGAAAAAACTATTCGATCATATTTTGAGGGAGAAAATTCATAGAAGATACTTTTATTATATACTTATAAACCCATAATGATATGAATACCAAAAACACTCTTGGGATACTCCCAAAAGACAACTGCATTCACTTTCTTTGGGTCTATTGACACACCTTCTTGGGAGATGATGTGAACAAATAATTGTGCCTTTTTAATATAAAATTTAAATTTAGATATATTGGATATATCTAATGATATATATATGTACTACTAAGGATATTAATATTTCATTCATGACCATTATGAGCCTTGGAGTTCACTAAGATGATATATTAAAAATAAATCACTTTCTGATCCAGTTATGGTGGATGTTTTAGTTTATCAAGGTCATAGGGACAGTTTTTGCATTCATAAACATGAATTACATCACACTTAACTCATAGAGGCTATAACTACTTTTCGATGCAGTTCGTGCCATATAAAATGACCTAACTCCAAACTTATGATACCTTGTTATAAATTAAATCGTAGAGAAAACACCAACAACTCTAAAATAGTCAAAGAGAATTTCAACACATGGAACGACATACTAGTTCTTCACTACCATCCATATCATCTTTTTGTAATCAACAAAAAAATGTAACATCCCATCAACCTTATTTGAAAATTAAATGATGGAACCACAATGTGAATTAATTAGACTGATAAATCCAATATCCATCAAATTACATAGATGAGTCTCAAAAACATGATGCTCTGATTGTTCCATTAAATATGGTGGAATAAAAACAGATTCATCACTTGGAATGAGATCAATAGTAACCATAACTTATATCTTAGGAGGTAGACTTATAAAATATTGGGAAATATATCTTGAACCCAATCAACTATGAGGGGTGTGTTAAGACATCATACTTCACACTACCATTATCTAGAAAAATACTCGTAACTGGGGAAGTAATCTCCTTCATTGATAATGATCTTTCTCTATATAGCATGCCCTAATATCCCACTCTCCATAATGATCCTAATTTTTCTCCATATGAGATGTGCATGTCACCCTTATGAGGTAAAAATTTTTGTGGGCTACATTTGATAATATGTATTTGATACTCAAAATAATTTTAATCACTAAAATATAACCTATATATTTATCCCATATAAATAGATAATATCCATCCTCCTGAGAACAACATTTCCATAAACAAATGTCTCTCAGTCGTACTCCCAAAGATGTACCTATCTTCATAACCATTATCAAAAACATTTATTCTATAATAAAATCCTTCATAATCAGTGATAGTTTAAAACATGAGAGACTCATTTATTAAATAAGTCACTAAAACTTTTAGAACATACCTAAATAGTACCTCTAACCATGGATGATCCACCATCACTAACAAAAAACACATGCTCCTATGCATGAAACTATCATTACCCTCTTCCTTGTGCTACTGTCTAAGTCCCATAATCTACAATAGAATTTCTATATAGGTTCTCGTTCCCCATAATATCAAATCTACAACCTCAACATCATGAACCGTTAGAACTCCAAAAACCACATTGATATGGGTATTTCAATAGTTATATTACTATAACACGACCTACATCCTCTTTAACAACCCATAGTATGAGGGTCTTTGCAAAACCACTACAAATGACCCTTCATGTCACATTTTCGGCACTACACTAATGGTGGTAGAAACAATATATGAAAGTATCTTGACCTACTAAAATGGTGGAAGTATATTCAATTATTTCATTGAGTAATTAATCATTGTCCCTGGTAGCTCAATTTCACATCTCCATAGTTGACATTATCAATGAGACACTTCATACCATTGGAAGAAATACCTCCTAGACATCCAGTAGAAACCACCTACATCCAATTGTAAGACTCCTTCAGATTACCTTCATATACGAGGGCGTCATTCACCACTACAGAAATCTTCTTCGTCATGAAGATATTAATCAGGGAAATAATACCACATTTAGGCCTTTCATGGATATCCATTGTTTTTGTAGCATCATCACCTACCAATGATAGAAAGATAACTAAAATATGTAAGTTTACTATAATTGTAATTAAAAGACATATGTACATGCTTCAACATAATAAACACAAATTCAATCTCCTTCCACAGCGTCTTAGAGAAAAAGTTCCCGATAAACTTCTCATAGATTACATCCACTGTATTTGATAAATATATCCATCCTGATACTTAATGTCCCCAAACTCTTTGCAAGACCATATAATATATTAGTATCTAGTTTTAATCTATTATCTAATAGATTCTATTTTCATTTATGGAACCTCTAAATAGACTCAATCTATAACTTAAATTCTTGAGGACCACCAAATCCAATGAAAGTTGAAGCGTTATAAAACTAGAACACCCTTGGCCAGTAAGAAATATCTCTCAAAATATGACTTTTGTCTATTCCTATAAAATTCATAAAATGGGAAATGTTTCCATTGAACTAATTCCTCTTTCTTTCATTAAAAACTAGTGGAGCCTCATTTTCTACTACAAGCGGAACATTTAAAACCATGTACTATTGATTCCCTTTCAACAAGTTTCAAGATGAATGGATATATCTACAATTAAAAACACACATCATTGAAAACAAAACGCATAGACAACTATTTAACAATTGGGATTAAAATATGTGCATAACTGTTTATCTCACATACACCACCACATAGTCATTATCAAAGCACAAACACTAACCTCAGTTGTACCCAATATATGTCAAGGATAACATAGGGTAAAACATTTATATATCTTAAGGAATATCCTAAGAAACCATTTTTTTATAAATTTACGTCTCCATGTTTTATCATCATTTACAATTGTAAATTTTATATGAGGAACCATTTCATTTAAATTATATAAATAATTAAGTTCATTATAAATTAAAAAACTCACACAAAACAATCTACTTTGTGCATGCCTAAAATTATACCTTTCATAATAAGTCTCTAGTTCATAGATAGGTTAATGTATAAAAAACTATCTTTCTATACTAGGATATAAAAAAAGGGAAAATAAAAATAATAATGAACAACTACATCACTCGAGGTGAAAAAACATTCCATTATAACAAAAAAAACATCAATAACATCAATACCACCCAATGTACTTGGGGATTCCGCCATATATTGGTTAGCTACCCCCACACATGATCCCATGGAAAAGGCCCCATAAATAATACTATCATGTATTCTATCCCTAAATAGTTAGAATATAAAAAATAAAACTCCCATGATTCCACTTTGGGGCCTCCAAACCAAGTTGCCTCAAGTTGGTGTCCGGAGCTGGTTGGTCACAAAACCTCAGTCTCACTTCCCTATACACCAAATCATATTTAAATAAAGTGAGGGACAAATATTGATATCTTGGGGAGATTATAAAATATTTTTCAAATAATCACAAAAATAGGAAATAAATAAAAATATCCAGGTAATGATAAACCATAACAAGAATAATACACAGCCAATAATGAGAAATATCACATGATACTCCTGAAAAATAAACAATAACCAATAAAAACGTTATTTATATTTAATTCCAAATATATAATTACATGTCAAATGAATAAATAAAATAATGACACACTGACACACCCAAGAATGTCCCAAAACCATGTTTGGTTCCATATTCCATTATACATCCAAACATAGCCATCTATCATAGGAATATTTCCCTTATATTGTACTACATACATGATTTAATTTCGTTTAAAAATCAAATATCCTAAGATGGATGAGAGTACAACATTTTAGGCTACCAAAAATAGTTCCTAAAATAATCCATAGTATGAAATAGTGTATGCAATTATATAAATAATAATGTGAAATAATAAAGTAAAAATGTCACAATTAATTTTCCTTACTTGACCACATAAATCTCAGGTTCATGATTAAACCATAACCATCAATACAAGTTTCATCCCATTATAGAGTTTGAACCTTCCCCAAATATATGATACATTTCCAAATATCATGTGTTTTCATCAATCATTACATTCATAATTCATATTTAAACAATGGGGTCCTAGAGTTGAAGTATATAACCTTGATTATATTTGGAGTAGTAGCCCCTATACCAAGACATTGTGATCACAAGATTACATAAATATATTGGGGTCTAATAGATGAATTATTACACAATATGGGTATTTGGGTTAGTAGTATCTATCTAACAACACAGTCATCGATATCACATCACATGGTTCCATATTTCAAACCAATTATCATCAATTTCCAAAAAAAATATTCCCCCATTTCACAGTTTCATTTATCAAGAAATCACAAATTATAACTCGTCATTTTCATATTATTGGCATGAAAAAAGTTTGCCTACTATTTTCACAATTCAATTTATTGACCACATTTCATTAACCATATTAATCAGATACAGAATACCAAATCCACTTATTTTATTTTCCACAACATTTACCAATTTATTAATAACTTTTTAAATCAATTAATATATTTAATTCAGGATGTGATTTCCGAACATGGTAATATAAATTTTCATAATTACATACAAGAAATTAAAATCATGAATATGGAAATTGAAATTTATGACATCTAACTCATGTTATTTGATTTATTTTAGCTAAACAGAAACCATTAATTTTTGTGGAATGATATAAATATCAATTGAGTGGATGATATTGGACCAAATGTATAGTTGAGGTGATCCTTTGATCAAATAATTGATTTTCGATGAATGGGGTTTTAGAATACTTGGAACCCTCCTTAGATATTCCAAAAATTATGGAAATGGAATAGGTATGAGTGCAGTTATATTAGTTATAACTATGGTATTGATTTATATTACATAAATTTTAGGGAAATAATAATATGCAAACACGGTTTCCAAGATAGGGGCACAACATTTTTTAATTAATGAAACATAATAGTGTTCCTATATTTTGTGGGATTCATGATTACTATTTAGTAGAAAATTGTTTCAAAATAGAAGAAAAATATTAAAAGACCCTCTATTGGATTTTTCACAGTTCAGTAGAGAGGCTAAATGGTTTTTCCAAAAACATTTCAAAAACTAAACAACCCATTTTCTTCTAAAAAATTTCACATTTCACCCGAAACATTCATATTGTAAAAGCCATACTATAAATAACCAAAAAAGGTAAAAGTGTAACTAAAAAATTGAAGGAGGCATCTTTAAACAATCTTATGATATTATAAAAAATACATGAATCATTGATGACTAAAATGATTAGTTGAGTGAAGTGAAACTCCATGATTCTAATAGTTATTTTCTCTTATGTTATCTATATGATTATCACAGCTTCCCACAAAAATTCAAGAAATTTATATTCAATAAAAACAATTGTATTATTTTGTGTGTCTTTAAAAACATTATCTTTGTGTTATGTTTAGATACAAAAAGAATTTACTTATTGTATGAAATTAAAATTGTTATGGTTTGCGATACTGAATTAATAGTTTAATTATAATATAATTATATGTTTGTAATATCAAATATTAATTTTTAATATAACACATAAACTTCAAATAATACACAATAATCATATTTTAATATATAATCATATAACACCAAAAAAATGTTAAAAAAATAAAAAATAGTTTGTTATATTATTTTGAGACTAAAAACCCAGGTATTTTAGATCATTTCATATGTGATAAAATAAAATCATAAATATATAGTATTAATGGTTACACAGTGATTATAAAATTTATTCAATAATAAACATAAGTATTTAATTAAGATTGTTGATCTGAAATATATTAATTCATAAGTTTCTTTTAAAATATTTAACGAACCTGAGAGTGAATTAGATTATTTTATTTATAAATGATAAAAATAATTAGGGATAGTTAACCAAAGAATAATTTATCAAATAATTCATCAATAATTTATAATATATATTATATTTATTTTTAAACAAAAATTACATTTTAAATTTTATAATAATGTTTGTAAATAAAGTAACATTGATAAGGATTATTTTATGCCTTAAAAGTATTACATTATTCCTTTAGAGAAATTATATTAAAATAAAAATGTTACAATATATCAAAATCCAAACTATACTAAAATAAGTTTATCATATAAGACATCATATCAATTAAATGCCTTACATAAAAATTTACAGTGTTTGGATGGAAATAATATTGATAATATTTTTATAGAAAAAAATATTAATCATGAATAATAAAAAGGTGTTATATTTAATTATTATAAGTTTCTATGAATACTACTATGCCTACAATAAAAACATATTAGTAAATTTAATGAATATAATTATATATGTGGTTATAATATTTATATTTTACATAATGGGGTAATTATATAATTTAAAGAGGACAATGATCTAGATATAAAAGAAGATATCATATGAATAATTTGAACAATATTTCATGGAAATTAATTTTACAATGACATGTACTATATTTCAATGTTAACACCTAAGAGTTAAAAATTTATAACCTATGAGTTAGTTGATAAATTATTCATTAAGAAAAATTATTGGGTATACTTAGTGGATGGAATAAATTATAATAACATAAAATATATATTTGTTTATGAACTCATAAAATAAATTCCATGTAAAAAATCAAATTTATATTTAGGTAAAACGTATACAAGTAAAAAATACATCAACTTAAAAATGGGTATTGAGTTGAAAATATGACATAAATATAAGAGATGTGATTTGTAAAAAAAATTATTAAAGGTTTATGATAAGTCATTGATGATGATTATGTCGATGCCCTTTCAAAAATATTAATTTTATAATAAATTCAAATTTGAGTTTCTAAAATATCTACCATGTTTTGTATATAAATTGTACAATGATCTATTTATAGAAGAGATGTGGAATTAAATCATTGGTTCATTAATATTAATTTTTCCTATATTATTTTAATGGTAGTATAATAGTTGTCTAAATAATATATTTTGTTGAAATATGGAAAAAATATTAGTTTAAAATTTTCTAAGGATTATGTTGAGAAAAAAACTCCTATAAGAATGACTAAATGTTTTGACCAATGTTTTAGGGATCTAGATCTAATAAAATTGATTTACACGTTTTTAGGTTATGTCGTGGTACATATATATAGGGTATTAAAAATTAAATATACCACAATAAATGAGTGAATTATTTCCTATCTGAAATTATATAAATCCCTATTAGATGATTGGTTAAGAGACATGGGGAAATTATGATGATGCTATAAAGTTCATATTCTTTATAAATGGAATTTATCATGCATTACATGGTATATACTTCGTTTCATGTAAAATTATCACACATCATTATAGTAAATTATTAAAAAAAATAGAATTGGGAGATATTAATGCACTCAAAAATATCCTTTTATACTTTAGATAGTAAAAGGCCAAAGTTTCATTTACATGGAGGGGAAATAATAAAAGTTATTAAGGGAACACTATAGTAGTATTTCTATATAAAATGTAATCTAGTATCACAATTAGGATAAATAAATGAACAATCTAATCCCATTTAAGAAAATTATAATAATATATACATGTATTGAGGTTATTGTGTCTTGAGATATAGGTAACGAAAAAAATTGATAATAAGAAATCAATATTCGTTGAATTCTTATTAAAAAGTGAATTTTTATCACTACATATATTGTATTATTGGTGAATCATTCGTACTATAAAATTAAATAAGGTTGTAATGGAGGAATATGGGAATATACTTTGAGATATCATTTCTTAATGAATGTTAGTCATGTATGTGAAGGTATAGTTAGAGGTGTACCTATACATGAAAAAATTTCAAGCATGTAGAGTAAATTTAAACCTAAATAATCAACCAAACCTTGTTTTAGAGAATGTTCCATAGGAGTTTTATGTATTCATATATGTTTTATTGAATATTCTAATGATATTGGTGCTCAATATCTAAATGAATTTTATAATTTTTATTATAAGATAATTTAATTGTGTTATAAATATATTATCACATATTATATTTTATGGTTGTCGGCCCAAATGTTTATTTTCCTTATAGTGCATGTTGCCTTATTTTTTCAAAATAGTTTTTCACTACAATGAGACTGCAGAGATTTCATGAAAATAATTAAAAATATATTTCCAATGATATAGATACAACATAATGAAGTGAGATTGTTTATTTTTGGATAATAAATGTAAGGGGATCATAGTAATTATGTATTGTTTTCGTAAATTTTGAAATTAGAAATCTCTTATATTAGGGGTCATGATGTTAGAACCTTTAATAATAACACCATATTTTATATCAATCATTGATTTTTTTAATTTTAATTCATATATTTTTCTTTATTCACTATCACATTCTTAATGTGTTCCCTAAGTTTTTGTATCAACCTAGATTTATGTTTTCATTTCATTACCTATGATACTTGTTAAAGTAATGATTTCTTTTGAATTATAAGTGTGAAATAAAAAATATATGAAATGAATTAAATAAATATAAAACTAGTTCACTTATTATAAGCATCATAATAAAATTACATGATACAACGTTTTACATTCTAAGGATGATTAAATCGAATAAAATATATAATTTTAAATTATAAAATATATATATAATTATAATATTGTTATTTCATTTTAACTCCCTCGATCATTGAGAATCAATATAATTAAAAAACATGCAATGAGAAAAACCACTAAAAATGATATTTTTTTTAAACTCTGAATGAAAACTATAAAAATAAAAAGAGCACATTTTTATATCATAAATAACGGAATTTATATAATGTAATGAGGATAATATTACCTTTATTTCACTATTATAAATATTTATATTGTCATTATGTATAATAACAATAAACATATATCCATTTTATAATTACTATTATATAGTATATAATGATAAATATTATTTTAATACCAAATATATATAGATGGGTTATAAATAATTTATATTAAATAATATAAATTATACTAGAATACAATAAAAAGATATATATTTAATGGTGAAAAAACATTATATTCAAATGGAATTATTTTTAGAAATATTTATCGATGTTAATCTTATTAAAATGTAATTTTTTTTCAAAAACCTGAATTATTGAAATAAATATAATTTTAAGAAAATTTAAGAAAATTATTTATAATTTAATTAATTTAATGAATTGTGGACAACAAATATGTTATATATGGAATCATAAATTTTATTACTTATTAAATATTTTAATGTAAACTCCATTATATATCGAATATAAAATATAATAATTTTTTATAAATAATTAAGTAATATACCATTTATTTAATTATTATTAGTTATATTAGAATAAGAAAAATTCCTTATTGATGATTGAAAATAATTTAAGAAATTATTTTATGTTTCAATTATTTTTATTTATAATTAATTTCTAAAAGTTTTTGATTTTAAAAACAATAAAATTAATTTAATATTAGATATTAGTTTGTAAATTTTTATGGTAAGTTTAATTTAATTTTTCGTTATATAATATTAATCATGCTAAATTAAGTTATCAAATTGAATCATAAAATAAAATAATAGAGATTAAATTAGAGTTTATTTCATGAAATATCATAGGAAATTATCTTGAATGTGCGGATGATTTCCTTAATGACCAAATCAAATAATGTTTCCATTGGTTTTTCTTTTTTTAACCAATATCCCATGATAAATGAAATTACATACACATTAAGGAATGTGTATTATAAAAATTCCACTCACGATCTCAAATAAATAGATCCTTCTTTTTCCAACCACATCACACACATTTTTATCAAATTTCTATTCAATATATTCTGAAATACTCACAAAAATATTTAACCCCACATTAGGTTGCATTGTTCTTTAGAATAACTCCCCAATCCCTTCTAAATTATGAATGATTATATGAGATAAAAAATTTATCCATTATACATAATGACTATTTCTCATTACATTTTAATTATCTTCTTTATGAAACAATTTATAATAACTTCACAATCTTACTCATCCCTTCAATACTATTTATCCTTACTTTGGTATGATTAACCAAACACTTGGAAAATTAAAAAAAGTATTATTATAAATGTATATGAAAAAAATTGTTATAATAAAATGATATTAATAACAATTTAATATTTACATTAGTGTTATATAGTGGAAATATTATTATATAATGAATTTCTAAGATAACATCATATGTTTATTAAAATTCCATGAAACTAGTTTATTATGGATATAAAAATTACATATAATACCCATAAATCCCATGATATGAACATATAAATCAAATAACACTTTTGAAATACTATTATAGTATCATGAATATGGTGAAGAGGGTTAAATGATGTATATATAATAGTGAATGAGTATAATATATGAAATATCCAAATAATGGTTGAAAACCTAGAAATTGGTGGTTACTATAAATTTAAAATATGAAAAATATTTTAATATTTAACACAAAAGTAAAATATAATAAATAAAAAAATAAAAAAATATAAACAATTCATTAATAACTCATGGATTATTACATAGGATGTTTGAGTACATCCATGTAAGCAGGAATCCAAGGTATGAGTTTTTTTGGAGTTATTATTCTTTCACTAAGTCATTATCTCTATTAATTAAATATATTATTATAACATATTTTGTATCACATCAAAAAAATACAATACATTTATGTTAGAATGAATTTAGTTTCATTAATAACTTGTGATGCACGAAAAACTGTGTTGTGAGAAAACACAGGTGAGACATTCATTGAAATCCTAATTAAAAATTTAATTTTAAAACATTTATAAAATTTATTTTCAAATTTTTAATAGTTGAAATATCATAGGGTTAATTATGTAGAGATTTCTAAAAAGTTTCATTTTTTGATGAATAGTGAAAAACAGTAAATTTTAATTGCAAAATTACCTTTTAGATTATGTAATTTATAAAATTAAATTATATTATCCATAGGATACATATTTCAAATTTTTTAATTTTATATCAATTAATCATGTTTGGTTTATTTGAATCATTTAAATATTTAATTTTGATATAAAAACATTATAATCTTTTGAATAATTTCACCTTAACGACATGCTTTCACCAAAACACTATACGAAAAAATTTAAAAAAAATTACATCATATACAAATTGAATTAACAAAATTTAATTAAATATTTGTAATTATAATAAATTTCAATTATATTTATTTTAACAAATAATTTCACAAAAATGAATAGTCAATGTAGTAAATTTTATTGTTCTGGTTATGGTTTAACTAGGTTTTTGGGTTGTTAAATTGGAATAGTAAGAGTTAAAATGACCAAAAATATTATCTTAATTTTATTGAATGAGTTTCAATAGACCATGAAATAAATATATATTAAATATGAAAATTTATTTACACATTCCTTGGAAAATGACCCACATAAAATGTTATATAATTAAAAAAATATTCCTTTGTCTCTTTCATTAAATATATTTTATTGGGATAGGTAAAACCAAAATATTGGCCCTTCATAAATATTATTTTGAAATAATAATTATTTCTTATTATAATAATAATTTCATTTTTTTATATTAATTAGCTAATTAAAATTCTTCCGAAATTATAGTTTAGTAATTAGAAAGTAACTAAAATATTAAATAATTGATAAAAAAAATATAAGTGAATTAAATTGAATTAATATGTGTGTTCCATTATTTTTTTGGATGAATTTATAAAAAATAACGTATGTGACTTTAGTGACCCTTATAAATTAAAACTATTTTATTCATGTTATTGTTAAAATATTTATTTTTCACGATCATGCGCTTATGTTAAAATAACTCATTAAAACAAAAAGGACTTTTATTTTATATGTTTGATTTAATATTTGTAATGTGTGTGGATATATTTTATAATATTTATAACATTTATTTATTCTTAAGGGAAAAATTACATTTAATATAAAAGTAACTGCCATTGTGAAAAAATGGTAAAAATAAGGAAACATCAATGTTATGAAAAAAAAATTTCAAAACGTGTTTCTAATTGTGTAATCGATATTGTTATCGACCATATAGTTCCTCCAAAAAATCAATTATTAGTTATTTATCCTCAATATGTAATATGGACATACCAATAATGAATATGTTTGTATATTTACATGCATTCCAATACATTTTAACTATAAAATGGATCTCACTCCCCTCATGTATTCCCATATCTCAAGCCATTTAGATAACCCAAACCCTCCCAATATTTCTTACCCAAATACCTCCCCTAATCCCATAATAGTTAATTTTGGATGAAAGATAGTTTATGAAGGGATTACAAAAAATCCTATGGTCGATACATGAATCTGAGGTAACATTCTTCAATATACGTCTTTATTTTACTTATTTATCAACCTATTTAATTAATTATTAAACAATTGTGATACAATAACCGTACTATATTTCTTATAATTTTATGTTGTTATAATTATTTCATGAACTAATTCCATATCCGCTTCCATTAAATAGATTATGATGTCATCGTTCATGTGTACAGTGGACTACCACCTCCCAATCTGATGTCGCCCAATTTTCCAATACTGGTTATTACGGTTTTTAATGATGATGGATATAATGTTTATTAAGGATATTTATAAAATATTTATATCATTGGATTTTAAATATCATATATATATATATATCATACATATTATAGAAGATATGATAATGTAAGTCATTTCAAAATCAGACTACAACCTCATGAAGTGATGTGATTGGTCTTTAAATAACACTTTACATGGATGGGGATAAGGTTACATTTTTTTGGTAATATAAGAAATAAATTACATATTTATAATAATAACTACATAGATACTATTATATAATGATAATAGACATTTGTTTCTTTCAGTACTATTTTGTTATGTAATGATTATAACTTTGTTCTCATACGTGAGAACTACCACCATCACGAAGGGGTATGTAACTCTTTTCACCACTAAAACACATGGATAATATATATAATTATATAATATGTTATATATGATGATATTAAAATTACATAAATTTAAAATATTAGTTTACTTATTTTTATAGTGATCCTTAAAAACATGAAACGTTATTCATAAGAACATATAGCCTATTGTCTCTCAGATCATAAGGTAAATCCTTTTTCTTAACCAAAATTTATTATTGATATTAAAAAAAAATTTATTTACATATATGATATTTATTTTATTTTTAATATTTATATGAAAAAACTATATAATATTCAAAGGAACCATAACATTCATAATAATAATGGAAAGATAAAACCAGAAAATTGACACTTGATAAACCAAAAATAATGAATGATTATCAGTAAAATGGTGATAATATAGTAAAAAATGATCAAATATGATATTATAAATATAAATATTTTTATTTTATGCATCAATAAATTTCTTAATACCACTATAAAGTAAGTCAATCATTATAAAATCAAAAGGAAGTCTGAGGTAAGAGATTTTTTCATAATTTAAATTCCATTAATACATACATTTTTTTCTTAACCAATTCAATTATTTGTGGGGTAAATAAAACACCTTTGGCATTTAGTATCATGATTCATTCATTATTTGTGTTATTTTATGTTTCAAATTGAATTATTTCATCATAGGGGGTTTATAATGTTGAAAAATTGTTTTTAATGTGCAATGTATCTTTATTTTGTGATAGTTAAATTTATCAAAAAAATAACATTATTATAATGTGCAATGTATTTTCCTTGTTAATTTATATTCCATTATTTGACCATCATTTATTCATTTAATGTTATGATCATGTTACTGATTAAATGACATGTTTTTATATTCTTTACAATTACACATTGATTAGTACTAATCTATTTATATAGATAGGTTATTTAAATGGAATATGGTTGTCCCCATTAGTATTTCATGTTAATTATTTTTCTTATTAATGATAGATTCAGTTATACTTCACCATCACTATATATATGGGATAACCCTTACTTTTCCCGTCAATAGGTTATAAATTTGAATCATTTAAATGGGTTTTAAAAGATGTATTGAATTTTATTTTTTAATGTAAAATGTTTTATTTTATATTAAAACTTTATATTGTCTATAATCTATGTATTTGATCTCCAAAACCTATTAAATTTTTTGTCCATTTGGGATGTGATTCCTTGTATCTATTAAAATGTAATAAACTAAGGCAATAACTCTGGGATATTATTATTTTATACAAACCTAGGGAAATATATTTAGAAAAATATATATTTTGAAAAATAATAATTTGATAGACACTGAGGATAATTATAGAAGACCATCCTAAAATTTTTGTAAGATAAAGATTATGTAATTATTCTTTTCAATAAACACATGTATTACTATTACATGTGGGTGTGCTTCTAGAATGGTAGTGTAATAGGGAAATAGCATAGAAAATGCATGGTGGTCTTAACTCAATAATTCCCCATTACATGACAATGTGAATTAAATTTCAATTTTTTTTGACACTCCTGGGGGATATGATTATGAAAATTCACATTTTATTACAAAACATTATGAAAAAATCGAATAGAGATATCCCTAATGAGAGAATGTTTATTATTATGAGATTATATTTGAAAAAAATAAATTTAATGTTATGTATTATACTATTTATGGGTTTATACATTTTTTATCATAATTTTATTTTCTACTATATTATATTTCATCATTTATAAATGGCTCATACAAGAAGGAATGAGAATTTCCCCAATGAATGGGAACCGAATAGTAAGAATGATTGTATCATTTACACGATTAAGCCAACTATTTGATGGGAACTAGTCTCCTAAAAATTATCATCAAATGAAAACATAATATCATGTGATAAAAATATAGAGAAATAATTCACTATGTTTCATGAATTAGATATAATGAAAGATAATAAAAGGATGAATGATAAAAAATATGGATAATGTAATGATGATAAAAAATGATTTTCTAACATGTGAAATGCGTTGGAGGAAACAAATTGCCTTGTGATTAAATGGAAATGGAATTTTATTGTATACTGGAAAAACATTACATAACTCATAGGATTTAAAGGAAAATAAAATGTTTTCCAATGATCAATTCATAATCTAAAAGGAAATGGAGAACTACATAAACAAATTCACCAACTATTAAAAAAATATACCTCAGACGAAGCTAATGAATCATGGTATAGCATACATGATTGCAAATACAGATGGGGAATGATTAATTTGATCAGGTTTTAATCTAATAAGTATTTAATTTCAGAACTTTATCTACTATATCCAAGTTATAATAATTATTAGTTTAATGAGTATTATACTGCATTAATTTTTTGTCATGAATTTGAAATCCTAGGTTGAATGGTACCAATGGAAAAGAAATATTATCCAAGCACACTTGGCATATGGGACACATACTAAATAAATAAGGCTTAATTAATGGGATATAACCATGAGGGGTTATATACTATGTTTTCATCCTGTGTATTTGGTTTGTGTGCCTGTGTGTGTTTAATGTAATTGTATCCTTACACAACAAAATATATAAATACTATTTAAAATGTAATCATTATAAAATAGACATACAATTGGTGATAATGAATAAATTTAACAATGTTATGAAATATATATATATATATATATATATGAAATATTCAATCAAATATTTTGAAATTCATCGAAATAATATTAAATGTTATATTATAAGAATAAATCCAATTTGACGCATAAAAATGTAATATTATTCTATATGAATTTTTAAATAATTTTAATAGAGAACATGTATTATTACTACATTTTTGAAACATTAAAAAATTATGTTGAAAAAAATAAATATCAAATTTAAAATATGATAATCAAAATTGACTAAGGGAGTTTTTTTGTATTTTTCAAAAAATCAATATTTTCAATTGAGTAGTGAAAAATACTTATTTTTTATAAAATATTCAATTTAATTTAATTAAATTTATATTTAGGATTATAATTTAAACTCAATGTAACACATATAATATTCTGGTATAAATATTCTAATTTATATTATCAGAATACATTATTTTTCTATAAGTACAATTTTGTGTTTAATAATGCTTTAAAAAAAATTTCAAGTGCATTTTATTGGATTAATTTTAAATTACTTTATACCACTTCAGTGTTTCTAATTCTTAAATATTTATTCAATACATGTAATCAAAAGGAATAAATTTATAAAATATTATTCTCTTATTTTTTGTCAATATGAATTATATCATTTGTAAAAAAATACAATCATCATGGTTAAGTGTAAATAATTATTTTAGAGGTTAATTAATATAGTATGGGTCGTTAAATTACCCCAAAACATTTAAAAAGTATTTGGTTATTTATATTAAAAATTTAACTCCTGTTTTTCAAATTTGAGATATTATCAGACATTTTTTCAATATAATGAATTCTATGTTATGTAAATTAATGAAAATCAGAAATTTCACTTTCGTTATCTTAAACATTTTTTATGTGTCCCTATTTGTATGAAGGTAGGTTTGAAAACGAATATAACTGTCCATTATTAAAAAAATATAATTAGTTTAATGATATAAACATATTTAGGATTATTTGGAACCATATGGACGAGGTTATGATATTTAAAATCATTCATTTAATGAAAAGTAAATATGTCACAATAATATATTAATAACTATTTAATTTTTACTATTGTGTTATTATAGAGATATATTCACCTATAGATATTATTTTTCAATGATAAAACATTTACACACATCATCATATATTATTTGTAATTTCTAGAGAAGAAATAGTTACATGACATAACAATACAACGATGATGCGGTAATTATATTATTAATCGAAAAATCAAAACAAATGATATGTCAAAATTAATATTTTATCAAATTAAAAAAAATCAAGGTTCTATATGACATTTCTGGATTATTATGACATATTACAATTTTATTTAAAAAATTGTGTTATCCATCAGTATTATTTTTTGTAAGGTTAACCTAATGAATAATGCCAAATATGATAATACGGTTATTCTGAAAAATATATTATGTAATTAAATTATTTTTAAATATGAAAAAATAATTAAAATGAAAAAATATATTATAATATTTTATAAAATATCATAAATTTCTTATTTATTGTCTAATTAGTATTTTATATGTAAAAATTAACACCCCTTAATATTAAATAATTTTTAACATATATGAAATTAAAATATGTTTAATAATGTCAATCAAAATGATATTGTTAAATATAAAACCAAAACATGAAAAAATATATTGGATGGTTGAATAAAAACCATACCTTATATTATATTTTAATCCTTATAAATTTTGTTATATTTCGATTGAAAATGAATTTTATATAATTTAACATTTTGAGGATTTTTAAGGGTGCCCCATAACTCAATTCTGAAAGGGAACTACATACTTTATTTAATTTCACCATGTTGAGCCTTGCAAATCAATCAAAATCAATCCATTTATCCTCCTAACATCCTTCTTCATGTTATGGAGTCCTTATTACTCTAAAAACACCAAATCTACATCCATATAGAATATATCTAAAGAAAGACCTCTATAGAAGAGGTAATAGATTTTACCAACTCATTCAAATTTATTTTATCTTCTATATTCACTTTAAATATTTTTACCTTATAGAAAAATAAATCTACTATATTATACATTTTAATATATTGTTATTATTATGAAACAACAATAATTTACCATTTATATATCATATAAAACAATAAAGCATCGCACATGCATACGTACAGATTTCTATCTTCACCTCGTGATGTAAATCCTTTAAATGATCAAAATTTTAAAATGGTAATAATTTTTTTAATGATTACATATTATATTTATTACATTAATTTAATTTTTCAAATGTTTTTTCAATACCATATGCATGATAATCTGGAATGTTTTGACAAAACCAGAATGATAATAATATTATTAACAGACAATCTACTGAAGTGAATCAATTTTATTAATAAAAGTGGTAAAAATTATAATTGTACAATAAATGATCTCATAAATATTAATATGACTATATTTTAATTTAATAATATGATTAAATAAATTATATACGGGGTTATGACACGTACTATGGAAATTGGACCTGAGTTAAGGGTTTTTCTCAAATCAAATTTATTTCTCTGAGATACAGCTAATTAGCCACTATTTTCTTATGTGTGGTGTATGCATAAATCTATTTGTTATATCATATAATAATCCTATTTATCTTCGTGGTATTAATTTTTTATATGATGATAATTAATTTTATGGGATAAATGTTTCTACTATTTTTATAGTAGTAAGGATATACTTAACTCAATTTCCATTCATTTGGCTAAACTTATAATCCATTGGTTATGTCATGATATGATTATAAGTAAAATGATTTTTTTGTTTCTTATTTTTTATTAATAATTTTATATCTAGATTTTTGGGTGATAAACTTCATCGATTAAATTTTTTAATTCACACAAATTCATTTAAAATTTATATATTTTGTTTTTTATAAAGATTCTAATGGAATGTTTTTTATGTCTACTGAAGGAGCATATTTTGACTACTTTATTAAAAACTCATTTTTTTGGAATCTGTTATATTCATAAAATAATATTTCCAAATAAAATGGTTAATTTTATAAGTGGGATTCATTTAAATAAATTATTCTATTACAGAAATGACCTTTCATTCATGAAATTTTCAATTATTATATTAATATATTTTCATCTATGTCAAAACACTATATTTACTCTTATTATTAACTGAGTTTGATATCTTATAATACTTTCTACCAAATTTAAATGAATGGTTTATGATCAAATTTATTGGTGATATACTATATTGTAACTGTATTCGATATTACTCTGTATATTTATGGATAATGTAAAATGACTTGGAGAGTTATTTACATATCTTATGACAGATTCAGTATGAATATATATATATGTTAATAATGCATCCCTACATTCGGGTGGGCCATTTGTAGCCCCATTATTCATCGAAATGACTAATAAGACAAACTAGACTTGGTTTTTGCTGAGACCTTACACATTTATGGTTTCTATTTTATCTAGATCATTATGATATGTTTTAGATGTCACTAATTATGAATTATTTCATTATTAGATTAGCTACTGATATTAAATGTGATTATTCAACATTTATAATATCAATTGTAATGTTTCATTCACATGTGATTATTTACAAGGAATTATTTGATCATCGTTTATTCCCTCCATATAATGATTATAAATTTGTTTTAAGGCCATGTGAACCTAGTTATTTAGAATTACATATATTTTATGATTAATTATGATATATTCCACTATTTTTTTTCATGTGCTAATCATCTATGCTCACCCTTTTTTTCTATATGATGTCTATATATATATTATGATTTACAAGTATGGTTAATATATGGGGAATAATGGTGTTTTTGATAGAAATTCAATTTTTAATATTTTATTAAAATGTAATTTTAAATTTATGTTTTGTTTAGTATTCCATGACTACAAAATTTTTTAGTCATTTGGGATTTTAATATTTTATCTAGTTCCAATGTAATAAAGTAATCACTAAGATCTATGCTACAAGGGTTAGGGTATTTACAGTTGGTATTATAGAATGATTATTCGATACCATATGAATTAGATGTAATAAATCCCAGATAATGTAACATAACCGAAAAATAGACACTATTAATAAAAATTTAAAAACATCCAAAACAATACATTATTATGAAATTAGGTATGCATAAATTTATCAATTTATTTTAAGAGTTTCACTAATAATATATTGTATATAATGATAAATAATATTATGAAATAATTTATTTTATTTAATTATTATGAAATAGTGTTTAGTAGATGAAATGTAAATCATATCAACACATCTCATCTATGTTGGGATTACTATCTTGGGCATGATAACGTGTATTAAGGTAGAACATGAACATAATTTTATCAACTTATTACTATACATGGAAAACTATCTTAGTTTGTTAGTAATAACTTTACTCCCAAGGAGTAGCCTAACCGATAACACGATGTAACATTGTTAGACCACTTCTTGTGACAACAACCTCTATCATTCAATGGGTCTAAAACCACATTTCAAGTTGAGAAATGAATAATTTCTATAAATAAAACATTTGTCAATGGTGGTCCATGATTCAATTCACTAAGGATGAAGAGGAAATTTAAAAATTGGTATTGAATAATTTAGAGGAACATTTCATGAAAAAATATTTTCCTTGTGAAAAACAATAAGATATGGAGATATAATTATTGACACTAAGGAAAAAGGAATGAGAAAATGTTTCAATGTATAAAGATAAAATTTCAATCTCATATAGTCATTTCATATACTTTGTACATAATTCAGAGAGTAATACTATATGTTTCTCAGATACAATTAAACAAATAATTTTAAAGAACTTGTTTGAAAAAAATTATCATAAAATAAAGATATAGTATCATGTGATACAAATACAGATAAATAATTTCCCATTCTTATGAAATTTAATGAAGAATTGATAATAAGAGGATGGCAGATAAATATATGGTTATATAGAATAGGTTAATGAGATATTTTTCCCAACTTATAAAAATTGGGGATGGAAAACCCTTATATGTGCATGAAGGGAATGAAATTTTTCTATAAGTGTGGTAATAAATGACCAAAAAATCAGGATTATAATAGAAACAATTATGTTGACCAATGGATAAACAATAAGGAGATTCGGAACTGAAAAAATTAATTTCCCAAGCATCAAATGGAATATAGCTCATAAGAAGAATGATGACTAGCGTCAAGTTTATAGTTTTTTTACTAAATGAAATGTAGAATAATTGTAGTTTTAGTGTTTTTAGTTTCAAGAATTATTTTCTAATATTATGGATTTTATAATAATTAGATATATCAATATTTTATTATAGTACTTATTCATTAAAGATGTGGAAGCATACATGTTTGCATTATGGTTTTATAGTGATTTAGGTATTTATATATTTCGTATGTGGGATAAAGAGATATAATATATTTGGAGAATCTTATAATAAGTTGATTTTTGATATTTAGGGACCTTATTTATAATTATTTTTCATTGAACGTGAGAAATCATGTTTGGGAAAGGTATTAAGTTTAAATACTTCAAAAATCGATTAAGTTATACGTAAGAAATTGTTGTTTTTTATAACATCAAATTAACTTTCTGGTTTTAGTAAGAATTTAAAGGCCAAAAAAATCATTTAAGACAAAATGATCCCTTAAATGTTCATTGGGTATGAAACATTCTTCATGAATACCCATCTCTTGCTATATTAAATAAATTATAAATAGATCAAAAGACCTCCAAAGGATGATATTACGATTTTGATATGGCAGAAAATAAAGAATTGTTATTTTCTCATATTATTATTTAGATATTAATTTAATACTTTAAATATTTGAAAATGACTTTGAAATAATTTATATGTTTACATTTATTTATGATAAATCAATGTTCCATTACTAGATTAATGATTTATGATTGTGTGATGATTAACATTGTGATGGCCATATTTTATATCTATCTCTATCAGAACATAATGGTTATATTTTTCTTCTATATAAATATTTTAACATCTTATTAATTTTATCCTATTAAAATCCCTAATTTATTGACCTTCACATTTACCATTTAGTATATATAAGAGGATATTTTATTATGTATTTTAATAACGTGGGATTTCCAGAGGGGTATTCAAAAATGAGAAGTCCATGATTACCAATCACATTTTTAAATTGTGAGTATGAAGTTGATTGAAGAATGATAAAATATAATATTCCAATATTTTATGGTATATTTCTTTAAAATTTATCATCTTTGAGATATCATTTTTCATGCAACACTGAGATTAAAACCAGGATATAGTATATAAAATGAAACAATAACAACATATCTATTAAATGGGAGGGAATGAATAATATTAACTAAATTGTGAAATTTATATGATATACATTCATTGAATTAGTTTTAAATTTATCCAAATATTTTTATTGTAATAATATAATAATAAATCCAATTTTATGTCTAAATTTTCTATATTATTCTAATGTGGTTTTTACAACCATTAAATTATGAACATATTTTAAAATGTAATTTACACAATTTAATAAACATGATAGGAAAAGATAAAATTCATTTTTAAAATAGGGATACCAAAAATTATGTTTGGGAGTATTTTTTTTATTTCTCCAAAAATATTTATTTGTTAGTTCATAATGACAAATGTGTCATTTATAAAACTATCAATTTCGTTATATTAAATGAATATTTATGATTTTATTTTTATATTAAAATCATAAAAAATATATTTTGTTTATAAATAAAAAATATAAGTTTATCATTATAAATTAATCTAGTATATGTACTTTTTGGGGTAAATACAAATTTAAAAAAAAAATAGTTATCTTTTTTGAGTTCATTTTGTAAATAATTTCTACCCCATTTGTGTTAAGTAGTTTAAAAAATGGATTTCAAAAATGGTATTACAGAGCAAAAATATATTAAATTTGATTCATTTTAATTTAGTAAATTTGAATTGTGACATTGGTAAATAAAAAATTTATTATTACCTCGCTGAATTGAAAATAATATAATTTAAAGTAAAAAATAAATTAGAATAATTATTAAATTACAAAAAAATATTATAAAAAATATTTTATGATTTATATTCAACCCTTAAAACCTACGGTTAAAATTAGAGTTATTTATTAATCACATTTCTAGGATAATTACTTATATATTATTTAAAATAATGAAAATCACAAAAATCACATTCTTTGTTTTAATTGCCTATTATGTGTCCACATTGGAAAAAATTCATGTCGTTAAAAAATTTTATATTCAATTTTAAACTACATAGAATTATTTTCATCATTTAAATTTATTTATATGTTATTGGAACCATTATGATAAGGTAATTATATTTATAGTTGTTTATTTAATGAAAAAAAATATTACCCATTAATATTTTAATAAATATATTATTTTTTACTATGGTTTTATTTAGACTATATATTCAACTATATATTGTATTTTTAAAGGTAAATTACTTATCAATATTATTTATTTTTTTTAATTTTTTTCAGATATAATTACCTTAAATAATAATGCAATGATGATGATATAATTATTTTATTAATGATAAAATTAAATAAATTATATTAATAATATTACATTAAATATAATTCAAATATATTAAGTTTCCTCACAATCATTTATGATTATTATGAAATTTTAGGGGTGTAATAAATGTTCTGTTTTGATGTTAACATTTTTTATTATTTTCATTAAGGCCATTGTAATAAATAGTTTTGAAAATGATAGTAATTGTATTTTATCAAAAGAACTTGTTATTAAACTATTTAAAAATAATATTAAAATATTTTTAAAATAAAAAACGATTATTATTTGTTCTACGTTTTCATAAATTATTCATTTACAGTTCAATTGAAAAGTTATATGCCCAAATTAAAACCTTTTATTGTGACAAAATATATTATGATAATTATAATTAAAATAAGTTTACGAAAGTCAATCAAAATGATAGAATTTAAAATAAATATAAAAAATGTAAAAAACAGTTTTATTATTATATTTTAACTTTATCTAATATTAAATTTTAATATTTGCCTATTTACTAGTATTTGTATAGAAAATAAATTTTTTTATATTTTAAAATTTGGAAGAATTCCAAGGGTTCCCATCACCTAAATCATATATGGAAAAGCTCTATTAAATTTCACCCCTTTATTCCTTCTACATAAAAAAATTCATCCCAGTTATCATCATAAAATATTTATGTATGTTACATAGGACATGTAATTCCATGAATCTTATGCATAGATCACTTGAGGAAAGATCTACAGGATGTCTGCTGAGGAAGATGTAATCATTTTTACCAACTCATTCAAAACCATTTCGTCAATAACATCTAGTTCATGTGTTTTTAAAATTATAAGATAAAAAATATAGCATTATATATATAAATATTTAAATTATTATGATGAAACAAACATTATTTAACTATTATTATTTATATGAAAAATGAATACGCAGCACATGTATATATAGGGACTGCCTTCTCCACATATTGATGTAATTCATTTTATAAGTTAAAAATTAAAAAAAAATTATTTAAGGATTAAAAAATATATTCATGACATTAATTATATTCTTGAATCTTATGATCTATACAACTTTCAAGAGAACGATCCCAACCATGACAAAATAAGGATGAGAAACAATGCAATTAACAATGGAAATGGTGAAATGAATAAATCATTTCTATAAAATAGTGATAAAATGTTACAAGGGGATAATATATGATATGATAAATATTAATATTAGTCTAATATAATTTAATAATATGTTTAAAAACATTATAAATGAGGTCCATACATGTACAGTGGAAATCAAACCTATGGTAAGGGTTGTTTCCATCTCACATTTATTTCTGTGAGATATGATTTATTCACCCTATATTTCATGATTTTAGTATATGTATAGTAACAATTATTATATCATATAATTAAACTATTTATATTAATGTAAATTAATTTTATGTTAATTATTTTTTTAGTGCATATGTTTTTATTTTTTCATAGTGGTATGGAAATTCTTAACCTAATTTCCATTATTTGGGTTAAAGGTATAGTACATAGATTATTTCATTATACTATTATTTGGAAACAAAATTTTTATTATTTTATTTTTTATTCATAACTGTATTAATTAAATTTACATATTATCCTCAAAAGTGATTCTATTTTTTAATGATAAAACATTATTTTAAAAATAATATTTTAAATGTTTTTATTTCAAAATTTAAAATGAATGATACTTATATCGAATGAGTGATTATTCATTATTTCATATATCCATAATTTTTTCAATAATCCATTACATGTTTAAAAGGTTTTTTTCAAATAGAATAATTTTATTAATTATGTGTCTTCTTAAATAAATGATTCCAACATAAAAATTGTATTTCTCTGAATAAATATTCAATGATTTTTTTGATTACTTTCGTCTATATCAACACCTTCTATAAAATATTCTGATTAATTAATTTTATCCTCTTATTTATCCGTATATCATATTTTATTGAATGGGTTATGATCATTTTTTCTGGGGATATACTATCTTATTACCATTCTCAATATTACTCTAGATGGTTTATGAATATGATTATTCCTTAGCTAAATTGTATCCATTTCATAGGCTAGATTAAATATAAATTTATATGATGACTATGTCTCACTCATTTTATATTATGAATTAATTGGAATTATTGTTATTTTGTTCGAGCCCTCTATATCCCTTCAATGCATCGATAGGTCTCATGAGACAAACTAGACATGTTTTTGGAGGATCCCATTACACAGTTCTTTAGAATTATTGAATGAGACCGTGATGGAATGTTTTAGACATCCCACCTTATGAATTCATTCATTAGTATATTAATTATTTACTTTCAATGTGATTTTATGAGTAAAATAATATTCATTACTATGTTTTATTCTCATGTGACTATTTATATGTCTTTATTTGATCTTATTGTTTCATTCTATATTATGTCCATCATTAGGATTTAATGTAATGGGTTTTTAGTTATTCACATTTACTTATTGTGTTTGATTATTTATGTTTTCATTCACTGAATGTCATCTGTTACTAAGCATCTAAGGTCACCCCTTATTAAGGATTTTCTTATCCCTAGGATTACAGATGTATAATTTGATTAACATAGAGGGTTATGTGAAGGAATATAATGGTTTTCCAAATGAATTTATTTAATATAATATTTTTTTTAATTGTAATTTTTGTTTCATGTTTGTATCTAGTTCTCCAAGAATACGAAACTATTCAGTCCTTTTGGATTCAAATGTTGAATCTAGTTCCAATGTAATAATGTAAGGCACTAGCATCAGGCTACTAGGGTCATGGTCTTTACATTGACATTCATGGAAAAAACACTATTTAGGTAATGATAAACCTTAATATGTTCTTAATATTAAATATTGATTTTTATATAATGTGATATTTCATATGGACAATGATAGGTTTTTATTATTAACTCCATCGGAAACAATTAATTATTTATTGAAAAAAAAATTATGCGAATTAAGGAGTCCAAATAATAATTTTATTTAAGGAATATATCTAGTAATCTGTGGCTGGGTTAACGAAAAAAGGAAGAAATAAATTATTCCACTATCATTTGTGTTAATTACATTTATTATCATTTTGCATGAGAATATTAGATGAAGGCATGAACATGTTTTGTATGATGTGATTAATAAAAACATTATATCATTGGGATTATTTATTAGTTAATTTAGGAAATGCAGCGGCCTTAAATATAATGTTATTGATCTTAATATTTTGGAAGGTACATCTGGTTATATATTTATGAAATGGTTCAATTCAACTTTGAATGAGGTTTTATATAATAATTTATTAATTCACTATATAGAGAATTATGTGTGTTGGACAAATTGTATAATCCATATTAGTTCATGAGAATATTTTGAGATAAATATAAATAAGATTCACTATTGTATTGGTGTTATTACCTAATAAATATGAACATTAACACTTCATGCCTAGAAATTTAATTTTTTTGATATTAATTTAATGGAGTGAGGGATGCATTGGGGTTATATTTCAGCACAACCAATGTATGAAATAGTTCTTATGAAATTGAAACATATAAAAAAGTTTATTTTCTTATAGTATTATATTTTAATATAATTATATTACATTAGTAAAATTATATTGAAACAAAATATGTATCCTTTAATATTCATATCTTTGAATCATATGGTTTTTAAATCAACACATATTTATGGTTTTGATCCCATTAAAATTCCATTGATCGTTCACTCGGTTGTGATCAATGAACTCAATCACACTCTAAAATTATTTATGATTTTCATACATGTATATGTTTTCATTTCCAACCAATGTAATATTACATGGAAACATTGTCATTTTTTATTCTTGGTGTCCACACATTCAATCTATATTATAAAGAAGATATTTTATTAACCCTTTTTACAATATTGGGTTTCAACCACTGGTATTTCTAAATATCAAACCATTGATTATTTTTCTCAATTTTGAATTTAATGGAATTTTTTCTAAGGTGTGAGTAATGTAACACAAGTAGACACTTAAATATATTTTTTATAAACTAATTTAAAATCCTAGATAGATTGTGTGGCATGAAACACCCATATAATACAAAACACAATTTATTTAGGTTTTGTGAACTTCATTGAAAATGAAATTTGAAATTGTCTAGATACATTTTTGGAAAAAATTAAAATAAATATTTTAAATATTTATACAAGAATAACCATGGGGTAAAATTTGGATATTTTTATGAAAATTTTCATTTTTAGACGAATAGTTAATATACAGAATTTTAATTGAAAAAATATTCTTCGTTTATATAATTGTTAAGTATAAATAAGATTTTAATTTTTGTTTCTACATAATTAGTGATATATATTTCAATTTTTCAAATTTGGATCCTCCGAATCATTTTCATATAGAATTTAGATATTAAAACATTATAAATGTTTGAGCATTTTCACTATTAAACTATGCATTCTAGAAAAGTTTGTGAGATTAATTTAAACATAACATTTTACACATATGTGATCACAATTTAGAAAAAAAGGTTTAAATATTTTTAATAAGAATAGTTAATAATTTTTAATATTTTAAAAATAATTTTTTCCCAATATCAATAGTGAATTCCATAAATAGTAATAATCGTATTTAAGGTAAATACATTTTTTGGGGTGAAATAATAAAAATGAGAGTAA
The DNA here is from genome assembly GCA_963277665.1 of Viscum album. Lineage (NCBI taxonomy): Eukaryota > Viridiplantae > Streptophyta > Magnoliopsida > Santalales > Viscaceae > Viscum > Viscum album. The sequence continues at coordinate 622,241,795 of OY728160.1, forward strand.
AAATTAAATAATTTTTTTGTTAATTTTAATGAATTAGTTTATTTAGAGATTGGAAATCAAATTCTCTAACATATATCAAAAATTTTAGAAATTACATTGAATATAACCCATATAATATTTTTTGTAACATAAAATAAAAAAAAACAGTTTTATTCCTTTAAATATCTATAATGAATTTTGGCATGTAAGAAACATAGTTTTGGTTAAAAATATTATTTTGAAATATTATAGATATGTTTAAATAATTAAAATTTATGAATATTATTTATAGATTAATTAGTATCATAAAATTATTAATAAATGACAACACAATAATTATTAAGTTAATAAAAAATCAAATAACTGATACAAAAAATAAATGTTATGTAAATATAAAGAATAATTAATTTTATATAATTTTGAAGATAAATTTATCATTTTAAATATATTTTAACATAATTTATTTTAATTTCCTCGTTTTATTCATATTTTAATATTACATTTTAAAGAATAATGAAATAATTGACAATAATGATATTTTAGGATAAATCATATTTTATTTAATGATTTAAAATTGATCGAAATCATATGTTATTCCAATTAATTTTTCAATGGAAATAAATATCAATTATGTTCCATTAATTTAAAAATAATTCTTTAATACTGAATATAATGAATCCAAAATACTAAATATTTGTTTAGCACTATTAATGTTGAAATGTTATATTTTGACAATAACATGCTTGTGTTTAAAAAATTGTAAAAATAATTTCCTTATAAATTGGATTTTTTATTTTTATTTATATTATATATAATAAGTTTCACTTTAAAAAAATCCTAAACTATCAATTACATTTGTTAGAAAACAGGTTACCATAGTGAAAACAAAATTGTTAAAAATAAGAAAACATTGACGTTAAGGAAAAAAATATATAATAAATGCCTTTAATTTTTTTGAGGAGTATATAAAATATATACTAACTAAAAACATTTACTTTTAAATTTTTCATCCACTTTGGGGATTATTTACCTTCCAATATTAAACACTTTGTATTATTTAAAATATTGCCTCTCCTTATCAACTGTATAAGGTAACACACTAGCCTTACTTCATCACACATATAATGAAATATTTCTAGACTATAGACTTCAAAAATAACATCCATTTTTCCTTTTATTCACCTTAAAATCATTATTTTATGAAAAAATCAATACTATGAATGTTTTAGTGAAAATTTAAATAAGATACCAAATTAAGAGTTAATGTTTTTTAGTGGGATTCTATATTTTATATCTTTATGTACCTCTAGTAATTTTTTTTAAAAAATGATGGTATAATAAAATTAGTATCATGATTTTACATTGTTGTTTTTATAATAAGGCAATGACCTTCAAAAATATACACATCCAAAAAATGGGTAATGAAATCATTGATCGTGTCTACGGTGGAGTACCACCTCATGATCTTATGTCATCCATTATTCCATTTATACCTATCATAGTTGGGAATGATGATAGATATATACTATTTATATCATATTTATCATATATTTTTACATATGGAGGAACTGTGTCATGTATATCTTTAATCTTCCATTCTATTGGAGAAACAATAATGTCACTTGTGTGTACGACAAACTACCACATTGGGGAGTAATGTGATTGGTCTTTCACTAAAGATTCACATGACATGATATAAGGATAAAGATAATTTTAATATATGATATAAATGATAAAATTATTAAAATTATTAAAATATTAAAATTATGGTAAAATAATATATAATATTTTATTTCATTCCATTCCTCTCACGAAAATATATTAACATTGTATGTGTACGTATAGACTACCACCTTTATAAATCTTTGGGAATCTATTTTGATAACCGAACCAAGTTAATAATATGTACATTCAAAAAATATTCTATATATGATATAAATATCATTCTTGAAATTTAAAATATTACATTCTTCTTTTCCACAATGATCAATGAAAAATGGAAATGACAATCATGAGTATTTATGACATACCCTCTCTATGATGATAATGTACCAAATTTTTCATAAGAATCATTCACGATTGATCAAAAATTATAGTTGTTATTTTAATAGGATAATTCTTTTCATTATTAATATTTTTATTTATATAATTTAATATAAAATAGTCACAAGAACCTGAAGTTTGAAAAAAATTCCCGAATGAGAAAATCATGAAATTAACACCTCAATCAATGAAAATAATGAATTATTATTAATTAATCGGTGATAAGATTTTATAAAAGTATCATATATGATATTATTAATATTAATTTGGTTCTTTCATAATTTAATAAAATGTTTAAAACCACAAAAAATGATATCGAGGAACATAAAATCTTATAGAAGCGCAATGTAAGGGATTGCATTTGAATTTATAATCCATTGAAACTTATTTATCATTATTCAGCAATTTATTATTATTTCATATATATAATTCCCTTTAAATTTAATATTACGATTCATTAATTATTATTGTTATTTTTTCCATTTGAATTATTTCATCAATGGTATTTTGGATTGAAAATTTTGATGTGATAAAGGATACTATGAAATCACACTATCCATTTTGGTGGTTATCTTTCTCTCGAAAAAGTAAATTTATTTATATACTTTTTCATCTATAATAAAACATTTATAAGATATCCACATTCTTGTGTAAGGGATATGATAATTTTATAAAAAATATTCCATTTTATTAATGGTGTTTACTTTGAATATTTTTGGATTGATTGGGGAAATATTGTTAAATATGTTTCATTTCCTTAATACAGATTTTAATAAGGGACATTGTTAATGAATTAAATTTATTATTAGACATATTATTAATGATTTGGAAATTAAATACATGGGATTTTTTGCATTTAATTAAATTCTTTTGATGTTATAGTAGTATCATGATATAAATCGTATTGGAAACTCAAATGAGTTTCTACTAATAGACTTAAACTACGTTCAAGATTGATTATGAAAGTAACTATCATGAGGACAGATAATGATATTTTAGATGAATGAAATTAGGAATTAAATAATTATTGGTATTCTATGTGATTATTCGATTAGTTGTATAATCTATGATTATACTCCACGCTAATGTTATTATTTAAAAGGAATTATTTTATTAGCTATTATTCCTTCCAAATTATGCTTGTGTTGTTGATTAATTGGAATTTGTTTTGGTTATATAAATTTTCATTTTAATTATTCCTTATATATTCATGACGTAACTATATTAAAATGTCATGACCTTTTATTTATTTACCTTTCCATAATTATTAGTATATATTCATTAATGGTGGCTTACATTGTACATAACCCTTACTCATATTCTGAGATCATGCTTAATTGGTTACTATTGCCTAGGTTATGAAGGGGGTCCATTGAATGTGTTGTCCATGATTATGAAAATCATGTTCTTCTATGTTCTGTTTTCTATTTTATATTCCCAATATATTATGGGTACCATATACGTATCTAGTTTTCTAGAACTGATAAACATTCCTATCATTCAGGATGTGATTCCTTGTATCTATGCCAATGAAACAAAGTAATCCCCTAAAAATGAGCTACTAGGACTAAGGTCATTATAGATTATATCTTTCATATGGATATATTATATAGTATTTCTTCATTATTTTCTATGAATTTTCATTTATTTATAAAAACCTTATTTTCAAATTATCATTATATCATTCATTAAACTGTTTGTATGGGATTAATTTACAATCCCATATTTTCGTTGATATTGTTAATATCTAAATTCACATTTTATTAAATTTGATGTTCATTCCCTCTAAAACTCTATTTATTAGATTATTATAAGGTTTTTGTGATTGTTTACTTATCTAAACTCTATTTTCTACTTCAATTTTTTTAATTCACATAGAATGATGAATTTAGGTTGAACCCATTAATCTCTTAATTTTAGAAATAATATTTTAAACAGAAATGATTTTTTCCATATTCATTAAGGGATATCATTTTCTCTAGGTATATGATTTTTTAATATTATTTTATATTTAATTGTTCTTTATTTAGAAATTTTGTAAAGTGATATTTAACTTTTCGCACATTATTACTCCATACTTTTATTTTCTATGGTCTTATTTAGGTTGATTTCATTCCAATATCTTATGATTATTCAAAGTAATTTTTAGTTCAATTAGAAATTTTTTAAGGATAAATAGTAAAATTATTTCATTTTCTTATCAAAATTCAAAATGTAAATTATTTTTATTATTATTTTCTAACAATAATTATAATTCTAAAATAATATGCTTTCATATATTTCAATATCTTTTAATTTTTCATAAAAATTAATATGGTAATGTATCCTTAGATCCATCCAATATTTTTATATAGATGACTAATTTTTATGCCTTTTGATAAGTATTACAATAACTAGTTCATTATCATTTATTAATAATGTTTTAGTATAATTATGAATGTTATCAACTTTATGTTGATGACATATATATGGTTTTAAATATTATGAATGTTATATCTAGAGTTATTTATCTATTAAATGACTTTAGTAATTAATAATTTTTTGTAGAGTAAATATGGGTTCGTTATAAATTTTCCATTCATTTATGTTTAGAAAATTACAAACACTCTATCTCAAGTAAAATTATATTTCCCTGATGATTTATCCTAATAATAAAAGTTTCTTTTCCTACGGAAATTTTATCCTTACCATTATATTCATTGTTCTTGTTATAATTTCTCTAAATATAACAGGTATTATTTATAACTGTTAAATTTGGTTTCATATTTAAAAACCTTATAATCCTATTAATACATTGATATATAATTCTTCAGAATTCAGATTCCGAATTCTCTAAATTCAGATTCCGAAATCCTCAGAATTCTGTCTCCGATTTCTCTGAAATTAAAATTATGAATTCTCTGAAATTCATACTCCGGATTCCTTACAATTTTGATTCCGAATTCCTCAAAATTCTATATCTGCATTCCTCAGAATTTTGTTTCTGAATTCCTCAGAATTCAGATTAATAATTTATAGAAATTTGGAATACAAATTCATTGAATAAAATAATTTGTACATCCATGTAATATAGACTCTGAATGTTTATTTTCTTATAAATTGAAAATTATATTCCAAGAAATAGAAATGTGTATTTGGTTAAGAAATCATATTTTTCTTACCCTTGTTTTAGTTATGAAGTAATGTCATACATTCATTTTTAATTAACAGTTTTTTGACTTACACGTGTTTAGGTCCCTTCGAGAATCATGGAAAAATATAACATTTGGAGGATGGAGTTGGCCGTTGGGAAAATTCTTATAAATATGAGCTCATTTGAATGAGTTCTTTACTATCTCTATTACTATTGAGATTACATACTACAGAAGTGATTTCATGAAAAAGATACTCTCATGCATTGTTCATATTGAACATCTTGTTCTTCTTGCTTCTTATGACTCAGATAGTTTTTGTGTATAATCGAGGGCTTATGGGTATCGGAAGATAGAGTTTTCAACTACCTTATAGTTCAATAACTTCCTTGATAATGAAAAAAGAGGTGTAGATGACCTTGAATTTAGTGGGTTTGTGGGGATATCAAGACAAACTCTGATATTCTTATCGAGGGCTTACCATGGTGTGCGAAAGAAAAACATTCATGGATGTATAAGTCAAGGAACCATTATCCAAGGTTGTTGGATACACTACACATTGGGAAAATAATTTCATATTTGTTAATTGTATTGTTTCAAGTTTTTTTTTACTGCATTTTGATTAATAAAAAATGCATAACTATCTTATACATTCTTGTACGTGTATACTTTGAATATTAAGATTCTATACGATTTAAGGTAGAATCAGTGTCCTTATAAGATTTTCTTATGTTTCATTTTCGGAACTATATTTTCAGAACCTAGAAAATTTGTATAACTATTATTTCTTGTGAATTTACCTTGTTTAACATTGTTAAAAATAGAATGTTTTATATCAACTTGAAATGTTCCAATGGAATTTCTAAAGGATACAATTCACCCCCTCATATATATTGAGAATCTACATTTATTATTTTGATCTTACAATTGGTATCAGAGAAGGTATCTGAAATACTTATATTCATGTATATGTATTCTTTATCAATTTTTCGTTGTTCTATATTCTTCATTCATAGCACATTTATCCTTGTTTACAAACATTTTATATTAACAAGTTTATATGGAAAAATATTTTCTTTTAGATGGAACGAATCAATATAGGTTCGATTGACAATATTAATCCTTCTAGACCACCTATATTTGATGGGAATTATTATGAATATTGGAGAGATGCTATGAAGATTTTTCATTTTAATACTACAGCGGAAAACTTTTTCAGGATTATTTGATATTAAAAGATTCTTGGTAAGAAGTATGAAACTTTACTACCTAAGAAAAGACAGAATATCAAATAAACTACAATGTATACAATACATTGTTGCATTCCATGACCATGAATATATATAATCATATTTTTTCTTGTCAAGAAAAAAAATTGTATTTTGAATAAATTTGAGGTTTTTCAATTTTGGTACATCCAAGTATATACAAACTAGAAGATCCATCCATAGAGAAGAATATCATGGATTTCTATTTCCATATGGATAACTAGTGTTCATGGTATAAAAAATGATTTTAAATTTGGTTAAAAGTTTACAATCCATGGGTGATAAAGGATTAGATGATGAGTCACATGTGGAAAAGATTATAGATATCATGCCTAATGAGTGGGAATCTAAGAGTACAACTATTAATGAGAATATGAATATTTCTCAAATTACACTTGATGAGCATTTTGGAACACTTCTTCAACATGATAAAAGAATTAAAATATATGATGATTTGAATAAAAAGACGAATGGAAATAGAAGTGTATCTTTTACTACTAAAAAATGACTCCAGAAAGGGTTACAAGATACCATTCTAAGGAAGTAACTATTTTATCTAAATCAAGTGAAAGTGAACATTCTAATAATGAACTTGCTAATATTTCTCAAAGGATGAAAAAGATAGTTGGGTAGAAAGACTTTCAGTATAGATTTATGATGAATGAAAGAAAAGAAAAGAAAGAATCTTAAGTCACTTGTTAAGAATGAAAAGCATAGGGAATATAAGGCCATATTGTCCTATTCTTAAGATAAACTGTTGGAAGGAAAAGCATTCTGAGGGGAATAGAAATAAATTCTACAAAGCTAAAGATAAGAATATTTTTAAATATAATGAAACCTGGAGTGCCAATGGTGGAGACTCTTCTGATGAATCCTCCGAGTATGAATCTTCAGGTCAAAAGAATCTTGGTTTAATTTCCATGTTACCTATTGAAAATCATTTACTAATGGAAATGGTACATAATGATGAATCTATAACCAATGTATCATTTAAAGATAACTATAGTGATAATAAATATTTTGAATCTTTGAATGAGAAATATTCTTATGATAAAGACAATACATTACCTCTATCTGATGAACTTTCTAGTTTTACTATGCTTCTTGAGAATGAATATTCTAAAGTCAGGAAAAATCTTGAACATGGAAATTCTACAATTTTTTTCCATACTATCGAAGTATCAAATTCGTTTAAAGATCCTAAAGAAGAACATTTATAAAACAGTTGAGGAAGTTAATTATGAGAAGGGTAAACTTTCTAAGGATTTAGAAATAGTAATTTCTATGAAAATTATTTTAAAGACTATCTCAACTGATAAAACTATTGTTTTTTAGGATAAAAACATAGTTATTAAACTGAAGTCCAAAATATTTTCCTTGAGGATGTTTTTTCCAAACTTACCATAGGTAAATGAAACTTTTATAACATTTATTCCAAAATTCGACCTCTAAATAATAATTCTGGATTGAGTTATACTCATAACAATCTAATTTTTATTAATAATTTTTTCGTGCCTCAAAGTGCTCCTTTCTGTACTATGTGTCACTTTGGTGGGAATTGGGAAAAAAATTCAAACAAAACTCAGTCATTTGGTTTTGATAGAGCTTATTTTTTTAAGAAAATGTGGATTCCTAAAATTATTCATTATGATGTTTTAGGATCCAATATTGATTGGATTTCGAATGTCTAACACACTTATTTTCTGGAAAATAAATATAGTGCCAACAGAAATACATGGTATATGGATAGTGATGTTCCTGGTAGATGACTGGTAACAAAAACTTCTTTGAAAAGATTATCAAGGTGAAATGGAGAAAATTATCTTCCTAGGATGATGACTATGGAGAAACTATTGGTATAGGTAACATTATTTTTCTTAGCAAAACATTTATTTCGAATGTTTTATTTGTTAACGGTGTTATGAAAAACCTTATTAGCATAAGTTAGTTACCTGATGAATGTTGACCTGTGAATTTTAGGAATGGAAATTTATTAGTACAGAATTCCAAGGAAGAGTTTATTATATCATCCCACTGGAAATATAATGTATACACACTAAACGTAGAAGAACATAGTAGCCAAGATCTACCTTGCCTTAGTGAAATGGAATATCATTCTTGGTTTTGGCATATAAGGTTTGGACATTTTATCCATAAATAACCTATGCAACCTCTCTAATAAATTACTAGTTAAGGATCTAATAGATTATATATTTGATTTTTCAAAAGATTGTGATCCATGTCAATATGGAAAACACCATAAATCATGTTTTAAATCAGTCGGTTAAGTCTCAACAACAGATTCACAATAGTTGGTGCATATGGATGTTTTTAGTCCAACACAAAAATGAAGCATTTTAGGAAATTATTATGTATTTGTATTAGTTGATGGTTAAACTAGATATACATGGGTCTATTTTCTAGAAACCAAATCTGATTGTTTTTGTTATATCAAAAATATAGAGCCTATTTTAAGAATGAGATAAACTTTTTTTTGATAACTATTCATTTTTATCATGGAGGAGAAGTTCAAAATTCTTATTTTGAAAATTTTTGTAGTAGTAAATGCATTACTCAGAACTTATCAACTCCAAGAACTCCTTAATAAAATGGTGTTTTTGAGAGAAGAAATATAATTCTTCAAGAGATAGCCACAACCATGTTGAGTGAATATTCGATAGCCAATAATTTTTAGGATGATTTTTTATATACTTATTATTATACTAAAAATCGATTATTGATTAGTCCTTTTTTAACAAAACACTTTATGAGTTATGGAATGATAGAAACCCTTGACTTTCCTACTTCAAGGTATTTTTTTAAAAAGTATTCATTCTAAATAGTAAAGACAATCTACATAAATTCTCACAGAAATCTGATGGAGGAATTTTTTTACTCTACTCCACAACATCTAAGGTATATAATGATTTTAATAAAAATACTTATTCTATTGAATGAACAGTACATGTTATATTTGATGAAACCAATCCCTTTGTCTTTAAAAACCCTAAAACTACATCTTCAGATGTGTTTATAAAAACTATTTATCAACCTTTAATAAAAGATCATTCTGATAATGTAACACCCCGAGATTTTATGAAAAATAATCTTTTTAATTTAATTAATCTCTTCTATTGTACGCTACACCAAAAGGAGCTTGCACAACACGCATCCTTGACTTGCCTTTCATTACACGCAATCACGACCTTCCTTGATAGCGTGTGAAGTATGCAATACCGAGTTTCACTAAACAACGATATGCTATTAAAATATTATTAAAACTAGCTGTTATGAATAGTAATAACCACTTTTTGAAATTTTGAAAATTTTATTTTTCAAAATGGACTTCATTTTTGGATTCGGAATATCGAAATTAGCTTAGGGTGAAATTTTGGTAATTTTCGGATAACTTTCATATTTTGATGAATAGTGAAAATTACTAAATTTTAATTAAAAACAACTTTTTCAATCTAAATAATTAATAGTGATAAATTATTAATTTGAGTGGTTTTAAAGTATATTTAGAATATATTTTTACAATTTAATACAATGTTGGTCATTGGATTTAATTTCACATTTAAACCAGACATAAACATGTGTCAATCTTTTGATAGTTATTATCTCTTAAGAACACGCTATTTTTTTTGACGACGGGAATTAATTTTTAAATTAATTAATGAAACTGATATGTTTTGAATTTGGTAAAATAGAAATCATTTTTGACTTCATAATATCAAATATTGCTTAGGCCTAATTTTTGGTATTTTTCTGAAAACATTCAATTTTTGATGAATAGTGAAACCACTAAGTGGTAGTTAAAAAAAACTGAATTTTTCATAAAACATAATTTTACTGCTTCTGTGAGTGGAATTTCAAAAATCCGAGAGACACGGTTGATGTCAGTATGTAAAATGTGGTTCAATGAGATGAAAATAATTTTTTATGAATAGTAACATTTTACTTTTATTTACCACGGTTAAAAGTAAATAGGGTAATTAAGGGTAAAAATGATATTATTATTAGCCTAACACATGTCCTAATTCTATTGTATAAGTGTAATTCGACCAAAAACAAACTTAGGAATAAAATATGACCATTTAGTCCCACTTGTATTAGATTAGGACATTTATTATTAATTTATTTAAAGAAGGGTTAAAAGAGTTAAAATCAATGTTTATTTACTAAAACATTTTTAATATGGGGTTATACATAAGATAAATTCGACTATAAATATTTATTATAAAGATAAAAAGATTTAATACATAATGGTATTTTATTTTTAATTTTTAGACATTAAATAATTTAATTTATTTATGACACAACGATGATGCAGTAATTATCTTATTAATGAAATATTGACATACTTGATGTTATAAATACTCAAATAAATATAATATGAGACTTTTTATGTATTTCACTAATTTTCTAGGTTAATATGACATGTTATTATTGATTTAATTAACTTTTTTCGAACTTATCATTCAGTTATAATTTTCAAAAAAAATCAATTTCTAAATAGTGTCAAAATGGACATAAAATAGTTTTTAAAACAAATATTATATTATTAACTGTTATTTTATTCCTAAAATCAAAGGTTTGGACAAATGACTTAGATAGGGTTATATATATTAATAATAAACAATTTGGGGTTCGTTTGGCTTCTTATAGTATGTTTATTAACCTTATAGTGTAAGAACACAAGAAGACATAGTAAAAGTAAAATTATTTAACTTAATGTTAAATCTAAATGATAAGGTTAAATTAGGAACTTAAACTTGTCTAAATTCTATTGGATGAGAGGATTTCGACCCATCCCCACCTTAGCCTTGAAATAAATCAATTTTGATCTATTTAAACCCTATCATGACTTTATAATAAAATAATATTTTTAGTTATTCCAAAGGTGCCCCTCTCCTCCCTTATAAAAGGGCACCTCCTCCCTCTCTTCCTCACACAACATTGAGCCTTCAAGCTCGGCCAAACCCTGACAAATTCACTTCTACACTTCCCTAGAAACATCCTAGAGGTTCTGGTCTTCCTCAAAGATCAATTTTAGTGGCCTAAGAGGAGGTCTCAAAGAGGCGCTTCAAAGAAGAGGTAATTTCCGTTGCCGATTCTTTCACCTTTATTTCTTCTTCCACTCCTTCTTCTTAGATTTTTTCATTATGAAGTAATAACATCAGTATCACTAATATACTGATATGTTATTATAATTATGAAACAACCCTATTTCATCATCTATCCATCATACGGAAAACGAAATCACCGCGCGTGCGTACGTACGGAATACCGTCTCCACGCCGTGGGGAAATCTATTTTCCACCACCACCTTACATGGATGGGTATAATGGTGTAAATAATAACTATAAATAGTTATTAGAACATCATATTGATTCTGATATATTGTATCATCCACTCCAATTCAATTCAATAATTATGGAAACGATATCATCGCTCGTGCGTACGTACGGACTACCGTCTCCACGACGCGATGAGATTCAATCTCCATGTTAACCATTTAAGAGTGATTATAAAGTATATATAAGAAATAATAATGAAATATATGACATTATAAAGATACTGGATTTATGTATATATGTATTTCATCTACTTACTTCCATTCAACTCAATAAGGAAACGAAAATAGCGTTCATGCGTACGTACGACCTACCGTCTCCATGAACGGTGTATTTCTTTCCATTTACTAATTTATTATATATATGTATATTCTTAATATATATTATATATAAATCGTGTTTTATATTATGTAATTAATTAATTATGATCTAAGCAATCATATGAATAATTACAAGTCAAAACACGGATGACAAATGAAACAATTTTACCCAAAATGCTCTTTAACATAGAATTTACAAAAGAAAGGGTAATAAAAATTCATAAGTGAACCATATATGATATCATAATAATGATTATGATTCTTGAATAAGACAATAAAATTATTTCAATCATTATACAGGAGGTTCGGACACCTATGAAGAAAATCGGACCTAAGGTAAGGGAAATATCACAATCTCATTTTTATCCGAGATTGTTTATACATTAGTATTTACTGGGGTGTATTTTATCATCCACATCCATGTTTCCTAAATATGTATTATTATTTCCATTCACCTACAATTGTTTAAATCCTATTTTACCCTTTGGTGTGTTTTTAGTAAATGATATGAAAGGAATCTTTTGTCATTTTTCGTACGAGGTACTTTTTGACTCTTCCTAGAAAAGTACGAGAAGAATGTTTTTTTAACTTATACGACATGAATGGATTTTTAAAACATTATTTCCAAGAAGCATCCTAAAGTATTCAAGTTTATTTTTAAACATCTTGTTTTAGTTTAAAGTTGTATGAAATGTTAATAAAGGAAAAATGTTTTTAGAGAAGAAATGATATTTTCCTCAAGAATGGAGTTCAAGTGTTTTATCAAAATTATTTTCCATCTAAGATAATAAAGGGTTCTGTTTTTATACCTATTATTACATTGATTTGATTATGTTATGATGGAATTATTTTTATGAATCCCTTTATCTTATATGAATTGTTTTATGATGTCACGATGTTTAAGATTCCCATTTTTGTTACATGGGTTATGCTTTGATGTATGGTTTATGATTTTGTGGCACACATAAGAATGGTATCATTATGAGATGGGTGGGACCTATATCTCCCTCCAATGCATTGGGTAATGATTTTATATCTCATGATATAGACATGGCTGGAACGGTAGGTTATACCGATTTAGTGAAACAGGACTGAAACGAGGGTGACTCGGTTCAGAAAGAAACTTTGTCCACTAAGATAGTCTTGGCAGTGAGTCTTGACTAACAATAAATGATTCTCTATGATTATGTGTGTATGCCACAATGTTTCATGTTTTAAGTTATTATTATTGTGATTACATTTCACTGCCATGATTTATCCCATGTTATGAAATTATGCTCTCTTTTGCAAGTTAGGATTTTCAAAATGTTATGTTCTTATGATGTGATTGGTATTCCTTTTGTTTACCCTTACTGAGCATTTGAGGTCACCCTATTATGTTTTCTTTTCCCCAGGATATAAAGAAAGGTTTTAGGTATAAAAAAAGGAAGATCTTTATGGGAGATGTAGAAGATCTTTCACCAGGATTAGAAGATTATATTCCGAGTTTCCAAAGACACTAAACAATTACGATCCTTGTGTGTGTGTTTTTGTTATGTACTAAGTATTCCGCAAATGTAATTTAATGTCAATGTACGTCATGATTCGGGTCTCTACAGTTGGTATCAGAGGAAAGGTTTAGTCAACCTTTGGAAACTACGATGCGAAAACGTTAGTGAGATCCCTAGAGATATTTCTATGGTATGTCTAGGGATGTCCCTAAGGTTAACTATACGTATAAGTCATAGTACTAGAATTACGCTAACGATCATAGAATTAAACCTAAGATGTTAGATATTGAAGGTACTCCCCCTTTATTATGTTGTTTTCCCTAGAATGATTTTTTCCTCTCACACTATTCTTTTTGGGTATTAGACGATGGCTGGAACCCAAAGGAACCATGTTGATCAATGCAATGGACAATGTAATGATTTCCCTCCTAAACAAACAAATGTTATGGGAGATGGAGTGCAAAATATTATTTCTATACTTACACAAGGTATGAATCATTCTGGACTTCCAAATGAGCAGAGATGGGAACATTATTCTATTGAGTCCTTCATGAGGCAACGTCCACCTTCTTTTAGTGGGTCTTCTGATCCACTTGTTGCTGAACAATGGATCAGTACCACTGAAAAGATATTTTCAGTTCTTCAATGTTCTGAACATGATAAAGTCATATTAGCAGTATAACGTTTGGAAGGTGAATCTGATCAATGGTGGAATCTTATCAAGAATACGAGGCCAAGAGATGAAATTGAGTCCATGGAATGGGACGAGTTCAAGAACTTGTTTTTCAGTATGTACTTCCCTCGTATTCTTCGAACAAAGATGGAAAAGGAGTTTCTTGAGCTGAAGCAGAAGGATGATGAATCTTTTGGTATATACGAAGCGAATTTTACAAGACTTGCAAGGTATGCATCTGGCATTATCATCCAACCTAAAAGTAATGTTGATCGATTTTTTCGGTGTCTTAAAACCAATCATTTGAAGGGCATTATCTATAGGAGACTTCAGTATCTATGAAGAAATTGTGCGTTTTGCTATCAGGGTAGAAATGGAAGTTGGTGTTACATATCCATCTCATGGTATTGACAAGAAACGAAAGATGGAGTTCAAGGAGAAATCTCAGAATAATGGTGAAATGAATATGAATGTTTCCTTATGCTCAAAGTGTGGAAAGAAGCATGGTGTAGATTGTCTTAAAGGGACTAGAAAAAGTTTTAATTGTGGAAAAGAAGGTCATCGAGCAGCTGAGTGTCTAAGTAATGGAAAAAGGGTTTGTAATGATGTGAATAAAGCAAACACTGCAGATAACGCACCGCCAACACTTCAATGCTTCAAATGCAAGGAAATGGGGCATTATGCTAATAAATTCCCTAATCCAGGGGTTAGTGATGATCGACATGAGCAACCTCTTAAGGCAAAGGACAAAGGGATGTCACATGCGATCACTATTGGCGATGTTGAATATGACAACGATGTGGTGGAATGAATAAGTGTTTATGTAATGGGATTCCATAATAATGTTGTATCATGGAGTATTGGAATATTTATGTATTGGTCTAATGTGGTATTCAAAGTGATTGAGATATTTTTGGAAATAATATGATATGCGCATAATGAAGGGAAACGAGAAAATGAAATGTTTGACAGTATTCATGATCTCATGATTGATATAAGGACTAAGTGATATCATGGTTTGAGTATATAGAATTTTGAGGATTTTGGTATGTGGAAGGTGTTAACTTTTAACTGCATTCATGTTTTCACTAAGGTTCAATGGGTATTCAAGAGAATACATGATTAATGACGTTTAATGTTTGGAATGTGACCAACAAAACATATCTTACGATATATGGGGATCAACGATGGTATTAAATCTCTAGTAATCGTTTTCACTATGTTATGAGAGTGGACTGCAGTATTATGGATAAGCCTAAAGATTGGAATGGATTATGTTGAAAATAAGTTAGTATTGTTTAAGGATAGAAGTTTTTGTTCGATATTATTGATGGGATGTTATAGTAATATAGTTTTAGAAAAAGGAAAACCTATAGGATGGGCGACAGCCCATCGCGTCAGACAAGGCTGTGGGAATCGAACCCACAACCGAAGTGCGACTAGCCTTTCTCGCCTACCACTGGCCTACAGGAAGTCTCTGGTTAGTAGAAACTAGTTTTATTTTATTAAGCGGTATGATATATGAAGTATAAGTTCATTTTTAGAACCATATACGATTTACCATAAGATGGACTTATAACTTTTGCTAACCTTTTGTTTGAAAGAGATGGAATGACCCATCATTATATCACATGATCTACTAACACATCACGAATGAAAAATTCAACTTCATTTCTTTAAGATATGAAGTGGAAATTGTCCAAAGAATGACCAACGGTGAGACTATACCAAAATCACGAAAGTATTTCTTCTAATTCCAATTTCATCAACTTTAGGGAAATGATCTTGAAAACCAAAAATGTTTTCTTAGTGCTCTTATATCTAATGAATTAGATGGTACCTTAGATCGTCACAAATTTATGGCTTTGTGATTGATATCTTTTCCATAGCCATGTTCTCTACCACTCTCCATCAGAACATGATGGTTAGATTTCTCTTCCATATCCATATTTTCACATATGTGGAAACCCAGTGATTAGTTTATTTGGGTAACCGTTACGTTTCATACTTTTGTTTTTAAAGATTGGTTTTGGTATTCCTTTTTACGATGTGGGTTTCGATTAAAGAAACTTTAGAATAGTAAACCATTTATAACCTCGACGAATTTCGAGGGAGAAATTCATTTTAAGGGGGGTAGAATGTAACACCCCGAGATTTTATGAAAAATATTCTTTTTAATTTCATTAATGTCTTGTGTTGTACGCTACACCAAAAGGATCTTGCACAAAACGCATCTTTGACTTGCCTTTCATTACACGCAATCACGACCTTCCTTGATAGCGTGTGTAGTATGCAATACCGAGTTTCACTAAACAACGATATGCTATTAAAATATTATTAAAACTAGCTGTTATGAATAGTAATAACCACTTTTTGAAATTTCGTAAATTTTATTTTTCAAAATGGACTTAATTTTTGGATTCGTAATATCGAAATTAGCTTAGGGTGAAATTTTGGTAATTTTCGGATAACTTTCATATTTTGATGAATAGTGAAAATTACTAAATTTTAATTAAAAACAACTTTTTCAATCGAAATAATTAATAGTGATAAATTATTATTTTGAGTGTTTTTAAAGTATATTTAGAATATATTTTTACAATTTAATACAATGTTGGTCATTGGATGTAATTTCACATTTAAACCAGACATAAACAAGTGTCAATCTTTTGATAGTTATTATCTCTTAAGAACACACTATTTGTTTTGACGATGGAAATTAATTTTTAAATTAATTAATGCAACTGATATGTTTTGAATTTGGTAATGTAGAAATCATTTTTGAGTTCATAATATCAAATATAGCTTAGGCCTAATTTTTGGTATTTTTTTGAAAACTTTCAATTTTTGATGAATAGTGAAACCACTAAGTGGTAGTTAAAAAAACTGAATTTTTCATAAAACATAATTTTACCGCTTCTGTGAGTGGAATTTCAAAAATCTGAGAGACACGGTTGATGTCAGTAAGTAAAATGTGTTTCAATGAGATGAAAACAATTTTTTATGAATAGTAACTTTTTACTTTTATTTACCACGGTTAAAAGTAAATAGGGTAATTATGGGTAAAAATGATATTATTATTACTCTAACACATTTCCTAATTCTATTGGATAAGTGTAATTCGACCAAAAAAAACTTAGGAATAAAATATGACAATTTAGGCCCACTTGGATTAGATTAGGACATTTATTATTAATTTATTTAAAGAAGGGTTAAAAGAGTTAAAATCAAAGTTTATTTACTAAAACATTTTTAATATGGGGATATACATAAGATAAATTAGACTATAAATATTCATTAGAAAGATAAAAAGATTTAATACATAATTGTATTTTATTTGTAATTTTTAGACATTAAATAATTTAATTTATTTATGACACAACAATGATGCGGTAATTATCTAATTAATGAAATATTGACATAATTGATGTTATAAATACTCAAATAAATATAATTTGAGACTTTTTATGAATTCCACTAATTTTCTAGGTTAATATGACATGTTAGTATTTATTTAATTAACTTTTTTCGAACTTATCATTCTGTTATGATTTTCACAAAAATCAATTTCTAAATAGTGTCAAAATTGACATAAAATAGTTTTTAAAAAAAATATTATATTATTAATTTTTATTTTATTCCTAAAATCTAAGGTTCGGCCAAATGACTTAGATAATGTTATATATATTAATAATAAACAATTTGGGGTTCATTTGGTTTCTTATTGTAAGTTTATTAACCTTATAGTGTAAGAACACAAGAAGACACGGTAAAAGTAAAATTATTTAACATAATGTTAAATCTAAATGATAAGGTTAAAATAGGAACCTAAACTTGTCTAAATTCTATTGTATGAGAGGATTTCGACCAATCCCCACATTATCCTTGAAATAAATCAATTTTGAGCAATTTAAAACCGAAATTGACTTTATAATAAAATAATATTTTTTGTTATTCCAATGGTGCCCCTCTCCTCCCTTATAAAAGGGCACCTCCTCCCTCTCTTCCTCACAAAACTTTGAGCCTTCAAGCTCGGCCAACCCTTGCCAAATTATCTTCTGCACTTCCCTAGAAACATCCTAGAGGTTCTGGTCTTCCTCAAATACCACTTTTAGTGCCCTAAGAGGAGGTCTCAAAGAGGCGCTTCAAAGAAGAGGTAATTTCCGTTACCGATTATTTCACCTTTATTTCTTCTTCCACTCCTTCTTCTTAGATTGTTTCATTATGAATTAATAACATAAGTATCACTCATATACTGATATGTTATTATAATTATGAAACAACCCTATTTCACCATCTATCCATCCTATGGAAAATGAAATCAACGCGTGTGCGTACGTACGGAATACCGTCTCCACGCCGTGGTGAAATCTATTTTCCACCACCACCTTACATGGATGGGTATAATGGTGTAAATAATAACTATACATAGTTATTATAACATCATATTGATTCTGATATATTTTATCATCCACTCCAATTCAATTCAATAATTATGGAAACGATATCATCGCTCGTGCGTACGTACGGACTACCATCTCCACAACGCGATGAGATTCATTCTCCATGTGAACCATTTAAGAGTGATTATAAAGTATATATAAGAAATAATAATGAAATATACGACATTATAAAGCTACTAGATTTATGTATATATTTATTTCATCTACTTACTTCCATTCAACTCAATAAGGAAACAAAAACAGCGTTCATGCGTACGTACGGCCTACCGTCTCCATGAACGGTGTATTTCTTTCCATTTACTAATTTATTATATATATGTATATTATGAATATATATTATATATAAATCATGTTTTATATTCTGTAATTAAGTAATTATGATCTAAGCAATCATATGAATAATTACAAGTCAAAACACGGATGACAAATGAAACAATTTTACCCAAAATGCTCTTTAATATAGAATTTAGAAAAGAAAGGGTAATATAAAGTCATAAGTGAACCATATATTATATCATAACAATTATTATGATTATGGAATAAGTAAATAACATTATTTTAATCATTATACAGGAGGTTCGGACACCTACGAAGAAAATCGGACATAAGGTAAGGGAAATATCACAATCTCATTTTTATCTGAGATTGTTTATACTTTAGTATTTACTGGGGTGTATTTTATCATCCACATCCATGTTTCCTCAATATGTAATATTATTTCCATTCACCTACAATTTTTTAAATCCTATTTTACACTTCGGTGAGTTTTTAGTAAATGATATGAAAGGAATCTTTTGTCGTTTTTCGTACGAGGTAAATTTTGACTTTTCTGACAAAAGTACGAGAATAATGTTTTTTTAACATATACGACATGAATGGATTTTTAAAACATTAATTACAAGAAGAATCCTTTAAAAGTTTTCATGTTTATTTTTAATCATCTTCTTTTAGTTTAAAGTTGTATGACATGTTAATAAAGGAAAAATGTTTTTGAAGAAGAAAGGATATTTCCTCAAGAATGGAGTTCAAGTGTTTTATCAAAATTATTTTCTATATAAGATAATAAAGGGTTCTATTTTTATACCTATTATTAAATTGATTTGATTATGTTGTGATGGAATTATTTTTATGAATCCCTTTAACTTATATGAATTGTTTTATGATGTCAAGATGTTTAAGATTCCCATTTTTGTTACATGGGTTATAATATGATGTATGGTTTAGGATTTTGTGGCACACATAAGAATGGTATCATTATGAGATGGGTGGGACCTATATCTCCCTCCAATGCATTGGGTAAAGATTTTATATCTCATGAGATAGACATGGCTGGAATGGTAGGTTATACAGGTTCAGTGAAACAGGACTGAAACGAGGGTGACTCGGTTCAGAAAGGGACTTTGTCCACTAAGATAGTCTTGGTAATGAGTCTTGACTAACAAGAAATTATTATCTATGATTATGTGTGTATGCCACAATGTTTCATGTTTTAAGTTATGATTATTGTGATTACATTTCACTTCCATGATTTATCCCATGTTATGAAATTATACTCTCTATTGCAAGTTAAGATTTTCAAAATGTTATGTTCTTATGATGTGATTGATATTCCTTTTGTTTACCCTTACTGAGAATTTGAGCTCACCCTTTTATGTATTCTTTTCCCCAGGATATAAAGAAAGGTTTTAGGTATAAAAACAAGGAAAATCATTATGGGAGATGTTGAAGATCTTTCACCAGGATTTGAAGATTATATTCTGAGTTTCCAAAGACACTAAACTATTACGATTCTTGTGTGTGTGTTTTTGTTATGTACTAAGTATTCCTCAAATGTAATGTAATGTCAATGTACATCAAGCTTCGGGTCTCTACAGATAAGGAAAGTATCTATGAAAATATTACTAACGCATTTACCCCCAAATATTTCCTACCATATGTTGAGGAAAATGTTTTAAAAATCCCAAATCAGTTGATTCTTATGAATAATCCAAGTGATAGGATCATTTGTGATGTAAGTAACCCTTTAAGTACTAGAATTTCCATAAGAAATGAAGAAGAACATCTAGCATTTCTTTCCCAATTAGAACCAAAATGCACTGATGATGCATTGGGTGATGATGATTGGATAGAATCCATGAATGATGAGGTAATGAATTCGAAAGGAATAAATTATTGACCATGGTTGAAAAAAATAAATATACTTTTATTATTGGAGTTAAATGGGTCTTCAGAAATAAGTGTGATTAAAATAGATTCATAATTAGAAATAAAGATCGATTTGTTGCTGAAGGATATAATCAACATGAAGGAATATACTATAATGAAACATATTCTCCAGTAGCTATATTTGAATCTATTAGTATTTTAATTTCCTTTGGAGCATTCTTTAAATTAAAAAAATTTCAAATGGCTATTAAATGTGCTTTCCTTAATGGATACGTTCAAGATGATGTTTTTGTTGAACAACCTCCTGTTTTTGAAGATACAAAACATCCTGAACAGGTTTTAAAACTTAGAAAATAATTATATGGAATTAATCAATCCCCTATAGCTTGGTATGATAATCATTTTGGGTTTTTTTTTCAAAAAAATTATGTTAATGGAAATTTTTATCAAACCGTTTTATTAAAATAAGATTATAAAAATGTTCTCAGTATTATAATTTATGTTGATGACATTATATTTGGTTCCACTCAACAATCATTAATTGATTCCTTTGCAATTCTAATAAAATCTGAGTTTGTAATGAGTAAGATGGGGGAGTTAACATGTTTCATTGGTTTTCAAATTTTTCAAAAACCAGAAGGAATTCATATATCCCAATATAAGTATATTAATGATCTTCTTAAAAATTATGGATATGACAACTCTAATAGTATAAGTACTCCCATTGGTACTGAAAATTATCTTGATCTTGTTAAAGCTGGGAAAATGATTTGTCTCTAATTAAAATAAACCACGGATTTATCACTCTTTTATAATTCTTGAAATTATTAGGTTTTAAAAAAAATCAGATGCTAACATTGGTCGATGTAGAATGGATATTAAATGTACATCAGGAACATGTCATTTTTGAGGAGATTTATTAGTCTCTTGGTCATGAAAAAAGAAACATACAGTAGCACATTCCACTGCTGAAGATGAATATATAGCAGCTGGAAGTTGTTGTTATCATGTTTTTTGGATGCAACATACACTCACATATTATGGTATGAGTTTTAGAAAAACAAAAAATAATGTGTGATAATACTAGTGCCATTTCATTAAGTAAAAATCCAACACATCACTCTCATGAAATACACATTGATATTAGGCATAACTTTTTTATAGATCACACACAAAAACGATATATAATTATTAAATTTATCTAAATAAAAGAGCAACTTGCTGACATTTTCACAAAATTGTTACCCTCATATAGATTTGAATATAATAAAAAGAAGTTAGGAATGCTAATTTTAAGGTAATTTTCCGTATTATCTTCGTGTTGAAACCAATCTTGTTATAATAAGAAACACATTTTCATTGCGGGAGTACATTTTTTATTATTAAAATTTATTAGTAATCAATTTTTTTCACAATCAAAATTTTTCATAATCATATTTTTTTGTAGTAAAATATTTTTTGAAATTATTTATTTATTTTCTATTTTTTTAATGAAAAATATTCAATCAAAATTTTTGTACTCTATGTTTTCTTCGTCGATTTTTAAAAAAAAAATTAGAATCTAATGTTCTTCAAAAAGAATATTCCTTATTATGAATAATTCAATTAGCAATCTAGAAGGAATGTTTTCTTCCGTAAGTTTTTTTAATCGTGTTTTTTCTTGTTTTTTATCTTGTTTATGAAACATTTTCAGATTCAGTTTTTCTTAAATCTGAATTCTTATCATAAAAACCTCAAAAGATCGGAACCTATCAAAATCCTTCTCTGGTTATCATGTCAACTATCAGATTTGATTAGATGGTTTTAAACCATTGGATCAACCCTAAAAGTTGAATCGCCACCTCAATCAACTATAAAAATCCCCATACAATGGTTTTCCCACATCGATTTTTCAAGTATTCGTGTTCTGAAGCTCTACCTTTGTACATAAGGCCATTCTGAGTCACAAAAGTTTCTTTAGTTTTGAATGTCTGCTGAAGCTTCTCCTCAGAAAGATATGATGATTGTGAAGGAAATATCTGAATTGAATATTTTCTGAGAAAGGATATTTGATCAGAAATTCCTCAACATGTATGATTCTATTATATCCAATAATGTTAATATGAATGGATATGAGAGTCTTTGTATTTCAAAACTGAAGGAACATGATCCGATCTAACTGGACTTGTCGATTGAGTTATTTTATACATGAATTTTCTTCAAGGAAGAAGTTTGAGACATGTTTTCTTCTAAATGTTATAGAAATACCTACTCTCATTTATAAAACAAATAAACATTTCTTATTGGAAGTCATTAGGAAGGAGAATAAGAGTTTTGTAATCATAAATTACTTAATTTATTGAGATATTTTGATAAGAAAAAAAGGATATTGATGTTATTTGTCTAAAAATAGTGAAGAATCTAAAGATTGTTCATCTGTCAATGAAAATATAGATTCTTGAATTATGGGTTCAAGGTTTTATAATTCCGAGGAAAGGAGATAAGGATACTCTGAAGAAGAGTGATATCTATATATTGGATTTCATGGTGAACCTCAAGAATGATTAACCAGGTTATGTACACCTTGGATACGATTGAGAATATCAAGAATGGAAATATGAAAACTCTAATAACAATGTACCAAAAAATTCAGTCATACATTGTTTTTCTTTCCCTTTAGGCATTCAAAATTCCTTTTAGTTCAATTATGATAAATTATAAGGTGATGTTGTAGAGAGATGATACTATAAGAAGAATGAAAATTTCTTTCTCAAGTGAATATGAATAATTTTATGATCTGTCTGAAGAAGTAGAATATTAGTAAAAGACCCCGAAAGTAGCTGAAACTTCTATGAAAGGTGGAAGGAAGAGAAAGGATAAGAAACTATAAGATAAAATAAAAACTCATGTGTCTATGGAAAATTTTTCCACAACACCAATGAAAATGAAGAAAAAATCATATCCTTATGATTTTGTGGCTATGTGGATAGAAGATAAAAAAAACATGAATGAAAGGGATCCAAAGTTTGGCTTCAATTCTCCAGAGGCAAAAACATTGAAGGAAAAGGCTGCTGAGAATCATCCAAAAGGAAGAGAAAGAATAGAATCAAGGGAAGAATTTGTCAGAAGCTGAACTCATCCAATAAATTATTAATGATAATGAAAAAATATCTGAACAAATTGTAGTAGTGGAATATTTTTTGATTAAATCACTTAATGATACTCTAGGAAAAGAAGTGGTGATTCCAGAATCGCATCAAGAAGAAGAAATTTATCAAGAAGAGGAAGAGGAAATAAAAGAAGAATAATAGGAAGAAGAAGTATGGATTGAAACTGATGATATCATAAATCAAGTTAAATATTAACATCTTAAGGAAAGCTTCTATGTAAAATTATTGATTAAGAGTTCTCATGTCGAATCGTCCAAACTTGATACACAAGGGAATGAATATATGGGTTAGGAAGAAGTGAATAAGCCATCAGATGATGAAAGTAGTAATGAAGTCTTCATTCATCTGGAAAATCCGATATCCAATGGGGAGAAGGAAAACGTTGAGGAAGATAAGATTTTTCATCTATCGGATAGTAAACACAAATCTCCCAAAGTACCAGATAACATTCTGAGAGCTGATAAAGTAAAATATGTGCCAATAGTCACACCTAGTAAATCTGTGGTGAAGAAGAAATATGTTGGTGCTTCATCCAAAAGGAAAGGCGATGACATAGAAAAAGAATCATATCTAACCAAAAACTCAGAATTAGATTCATCTGCCCTTGGACATGATTTTTTTGTTCAATAATTGAAAATGTTGGTTGGTACTATTCCCTTATTATAAAGCATAGAATCATGATGCCAGATGCTTCATCATACGATAAATCAGAAATCAGATTCAGTTTCCATTGTGATGGAAAAATATGTCAGACTAGGGGCAGATTTTAAAACCTTCCTCATTGGTTATGGGGGTCATAAAATATCTTTCAAGAAGATTACAAGCTGGTAAAAGAAGAAAATTGAAGAAATTATAATATTCTATGAATTTCATGATAATGTAAAAGAAATCTTTTATACAGAATATGGGAACATCAAGTATCCTTCATATAGTTTTAAAGAAAAATTAAGCCTCGAACCGACTACTCAGAAGTAGGAGGTTACATATCTGAGTGAGAAGCTTAATACTATAGAGATTAATTGGAAGAGGGAAAGGGCTCTCAGAATTGATATTAAAGAAAAGATTGTTAAGAAAGAAGAAGTTTTGAAAGCTCAAGAATAATGTTTTAAGGATACAGAATAAAAAATTAAAACCATAGAGACGAGTATTGAAGAACATGATCAGTTTCTTATCCATGTATAAGAGGATCACAAGGATCTCAAGAATGTAAAATACATTGTGAAGAAGTTGATTCCGAAGGATAAAGAATGATAATTCCATCCCATTTCTATTTTTGTTGAATTTTTCCATTTAAAAATCCATTCAACATTAATGAAATGTGAGTTGTTATTTATATAATTTAGATGTGTTTGTTTAGTACTAATGTTTCAGATACCAAATTTTCTTCTATCCATAACCATTATTCCTTTTTGAAAATCACAAAGGGGGAGAAATGATTGATAGAATGAATACAATGAAAAAAAGTATTTTCTCTATCTTACGAGGAGTTCATCGAGGGGAATGTTAATATAAATGATGTTTCTCATATGAATGATAGAGTAAACTCATATTAAAGAAATCCAAAATACAATCCTTTGTGTTTCCAAATACTAAGAGGAGATAGTCGTATTCACATTGATCCATAAGTAATGTGAGATAAGTTTTTTATCTTGATGTCCATAAAATTTCAATGTCCTTATATACTTTTTCATATGGATGTTCTAGTTTTCCAAAAAGGGTGATATTGTTCAGTCAATAAGGTTTCATTATGACTTTTCCATTACATTGTGTTTTTAAAATCAAATACTTGCTCTCTCAAGGTAAATTTTATTTCCCTGATGATTAATCTTAATAAAGAAAATTTTACTTCCCCAAGGAAATTTTCACCATCCCATTATTCAAATTGTTCATGTTATAATTTCTCTATGTCTAACTCAATTTTGTTATAATTGTTAAATTATATTTCATATCTAAAAATTTTGAAATCCTATAAATAATTTGATATAGAATGCGTATGAATTTGGATTCTGAATTCTCTGAATTCAGATTCAGAATTCTTCTGAATTCAGAATATGAATTCACTAAAATTCATACTCCAAATTCTCTGGAATTCCATCTCTGAATTCCTCATAATTCTGATTTCAAATTCCTCAGAATTATGATTATTAATTTCATATAATTCTGATTCTGAATTCCATAGAATTTCATCTCTGAGTTTATTTAAATTATGAATCTAATTTCCTTGGAAAACTGAATCTATATATCCACATAATATATACTCTAAATTTTTATTACATAGTCTCAGAACATTATTTTCCTAGAATAAGAAAAAGTCGATTTGGTTAAGAAATCATATTTTTCATACCCTTGTTTTTGTCATGAAATGATGTCACACATTCTGTTTCTAATTAACCGTTGTTTGAGTGACGCTTGTACAGGTCCCCTGAGATTCATGAAAAAAATAAGACCATTGGAGGAAGGAGACAACCATTAGGAAAAATCTTATAAATAGGCACTCATTTGAACAAGCTCATTCTGGAATCGATTACTGTAGAAATTAAATGTGGCTGAAGCTATTTTTAGAGAAAGAGGCTCTAATTTTATTGTGAACTAAACATCTTGTTCAACATGCTTCTTAGAACTCTGATTGTTGTTGTGTACAGTCATGGTCTTACAGGGATGGTAATATAGAGGTGTCGACTACCTTATAGATCGAGGACTTATTTGATAAGGAGGATAGAGGTGATGACTACCTTTAATATTGAAGGCTAATGGGGACAACAAGACATACTCTGATATTCTTGTCGAGAGATTACCCCGATCGGGTTTGAATGATTTCCTTGAAAGTATAAATCAAGGAACGATTATCCAAGGATGTTGGATACCCTACTCATGGGGATAAAATATTTAATACTTGTTACTTTTATTGTTTCAATTTTATTTTACACTAAATTTTGACTAATAATGAGACTATATCTATCTTATACATTCTAGTACTTGTATACTCTGATTAGTAAGATTCTATACGCTTTAATGTAGAATCTTTGTCCTTGTAAAAATTTCTTAGTTTTCATTTTCAAAACCATATTTTCAGAGCCAATCAAGTTACAAGAACTAAGATGTCTTTTGAATTTACCTTGTTTAACTTTGTTAAACATAGAATGTTTTATATCATCTTTAAAATTTCCAAAATAATTTTTAATGTATTCAAATGACCCCCTATTGTATATTGAGCCTCTAAATTAATTATTTCAATGCTACAATCACATGAGATGACTATTTCATTTAATAGGTGAGGTTATCCAAGGAAATTACATTATTATAGATGGGAGGAAATCCGAGTTTACTATATTATTTTAAAAGATATGTTATTCACGTCGAATATTTTATATATACAAATGATGTTGTTAAAATTACCCAAAATGTTATGATTTTAATCGAAGTTATCTTGGAAGTATGTTTTCATTTTCTATGTCAATAAATTTTCTAATGATAATCCACCATCGAAATTTCATAATCATGTGATCTAAATTTCATATCCCCAAAAACATGATTATATTTCATTATGGTTCATTTATGTTTATCAGTTCTAATATTATGATTTAGGAATATTATATTGGGTATAATTATCACAAATTATGACCCCAATATGTTATTAATTTCCTCATTCCATTTCTTCCATGATTATTTCTTCTATCTCATTTATGATCTAATGATATATCACACATTTATATGATTTTTTTACTTTAAGTGTTTTTATAATCAATCGGTATGTTTTGAAATCCCCCCATGATTTCATTAGTAGTTATATTTCTATTTGGAATTAGTATATATATATTTTTTGTGGGATTTTGAACTAATATAGTCCAATGAAACATTTTTCTTACTAATATCCAAATGCACTAATCCATTGGGTTCTGATATTTTGTGTTTAATATTTGAGAAGTAATATTTTATGTTAAAAACGATGGAATATATATGTATGTATTGCATAGTCCATATCAATTGGTATCATAGAATTTTTAATTTTTGGCCTTTAGGAATATATCTTGATGTGTATGATTGGTGATTCTTATATTGTTATTAGAGAGGAGTTTAATTGTATTTTGTTATTATTATAGGGATAATAAGTTGATAATAAATAATGAATCTTAGGATGAATTGATAAATTTTTATGTTAAATTTAATGTATCATTCATAAATTCTATGGTTTCATATAGTATGATTTTTTTAGGAATTATATTTAATGTACACAATCTTTTTTATTATTATATTAATATGATATTTTTTTATTACAGTGATATCCCTTTTTTATTAAATGGTGGGAATAATAATTAACAGATATCAGTGGAGTATATGTATGATAAAATGATTTTCCTAATGGCTAACCAAATAGGATTTATGATTGAATGAATCATTTGATATCTATTTTATCACTTTTTATTATTAACAAAATATACCCATACAAATTACCAAATACACCAAAAAATCAAAAATTCATTATCTAGTAATTTATGTGATAACTGTCACTATCTTTAATGGTATATTATAACCCAATAGTAGTTCAATAATGGGGTGATACATCCAAAAATAATTTTCATATACATCTTTTTTCAAGGCATATAGATGTTGTTTTGGAAGTTTATTGATTCGAATGTGAGGTAGACCAATAGTGGTGTTCAATTAGGAATTCATGTATAGTTGAATGAATTGAATCTATAGAATGAGAGTGTTTTAAGAAATTATTTATATATATATATATTTTTATATTTATTTTACTCATACACTTTTTATCAATGTGTATAGTGGATTTATAGCGTATAGAAAAATCGATAAATGATTTATGGGGCATAGAGGTGAAATTCACATGTCATATAAAGTATTACATCGAATTTATCATTAATTTTAATATGTGATTAGATTATATATTAGTGGATTAACACTATTTCGGTTGAACAATTTAATGACAAGAGATGTTGAACATTATTATTTTCTTGAAGGATATTCCTTAAGGGTGGATATGTAATCTAGATTCTCTAAATAAAATCAGGTATTAACTGATAATAAAAACAAGTTAATTTTATGGAAAAACTAATGATAATTCTACAAGAGAGAAGTGGATTAATATCCCTTAATTTTATGTACACGGAAGAAATCACTAATAAAATTGAATCCAATAAATAGAAATATTTTTAATATGTTGTAAATGATGTAAAAAAGTTATGAAAAGATATATACTGCTTGAAGAGGTTAATAAGTGTAATTGATAATATAAAACATTAAACCAATCTAACACCAAAATTATAGTGTTTAAAAATATGGGTGTTTCATCACTACCCTTACCATATGATAAAGATTAATATTATGTGATCTCTCACATAATAGTGGATAATGAAAATTGATATGGTAAAAGGTACACTTATTAGAAAATAATGAAGGCATTAATTGTAATTTTTTCAATATGTTCCTTCATATTCCAGATATGGATAAAAATATTTCCAAATAAATAGAAAAAATGTCGGATATTTCTATATATTAGTAAACAACCATTACTATTATGATTGTATCCCATGAATAGCACCCATTTCTAATTTTTTATTCCTCACATTGTAAAATTTATCACAGTGTTTTGAATTTACAGACTTTCTCAAATAAAATCTTTTATCATTTTCTAGGACATATATTTTTAATTTCATATTCTAGGAACTTGTATCAATACAAAGGGTATTAAAATAATCATATGAAAGTAAATATTTATTATTTATCTAAATTACCAATAAGGAGGGAAAGAATAATTTTGAATACTAAAACTATCAATATATTCCTATAATGAGAGGTATTGTGATTTTTAAACTGGTAAAATATAGTAAATTCAATATATCTTTTTGAATCATATCATTATTAGTGAATATATTAAAGATACCCTCATCAATTTTCTGTGTTCAAAGATATTATATTTTGATGATGATATATATTTTAAAGCGATAATATAACATCCTATATTTAAGAATGAATTTTATTTCTCTAGTTTATTTTTATTATACATTAAAATGAGTTAAAATTTACGTTTAAGATAATTAATATGAAAAATAAACCAACTTTACAAAAATTTATCAACTCATAATTATATATTAAAATAAAAAGTACATGTATCCATTGATTAGATAACACATTCAATAAAATCTCTTAATAGTGTATAACATAAAATAGGAAAATAAATAGAAAAAAATAATATCATTACAACTAAAAATCATATGGATCACCATCAACCATGAGAATCATTATTACTATATCTAAAAAAACAATTATGGGGATATAATTAATATAGAAATCATTTAATAAAATAATAAATCAATACTATTGGAATGGTAATTATATTTTGTGAAGTTAAAATATAGTAAATTTATAGTTTGTAATTGGGGAAATCTAGCCCTTATTTCACCATTATAATATTGAATACACAAATTGGGTAAAATATCAAAAACACTTTTATTAGATTGGAATTATAGGAATATAAATCGAGAATAAATTATATGATATATACATATATATACTATAAAGTAAATTCTTATAATAAAATAAAATATTTTTAAATGATATTAAAATATTAAAATATATCTCTGAAATTTTATTTATTCAAGTGAATTTATTTTAATAAATATGTTCGGTATTAATTTATTCCATATAATTTTTTTTCAATATAACGGGTTGACTAAATAAATCATATTATTGGTAAATCTTGTAAATAATTTTAAATAATTAATATTTAAATTTTAATTAATAAAACATTAATGATCAATATCTAATTAAATATGTTTTTAATATATATTTGTTATTAAAAAATTTATATTTTACAATTAAATTTATAATATTTACATTATAAAAGTTTATGAATTTTATTAGTATTATATATAATAGAATATTACTTTTAAAATAACTACTATTCCATAATATTTAATAAAAATAAATACTTTTTTGTGGTATAAATATATTTTAAAAAAAAAATTTCTGTTATAAAATTATTATATTAAAATAAATTACATTAATTTAATAAATTAAATCATTTAAATTATATTTAACATCAGAAATAAAAAAATTTAATGTATCTAGTAAGATAAATTTCATTTTTTATAAATCAATGCCAACTGGATTAACATTAATTTTCACGATAAAGGGTTAATTGTTGAAATGGGGATAAAATTAGTGGTAGGGCCATAACATTTAAAATAATTATTTTTAAATGTCTTTATGGGTAAATTATTGACATACCATCATACCCTTTTAGTATTTCTTCTTCTTTGACCAAAAAACTATAATAAATAACATTCCATACTAATTAAGGAATATATATTTAGGAAACTTCCACCCAATATCAACTATAAAAGATCTCATACGTTACAAATATTAACCTATGACGTTGCATTAGTTTTATATTAAATATCTACCACAGTTTTCACCTTGATATTCTTCTCTCTTGTTGGGTAGCTCTTTATCCCAATATATGTTTCTAATTCCTTCAAACCCAATAACAGTTGTAATAGAATATTAAATTTATTCTTTGTATTTAATGACATGCATTCATTATATTTCATTTATATTCTTATAATAACTCTTATAAATAATTATTTATGACGTTTTTTAATATAAATTATATAATAGTATTTATATAATTAATATATTTAGTAATATGTCATCATAATCATACGCATCTGTCGATTTTATTGATATCTTCTTTTAATTGATTTAACAACTTACATGGAAAATGCTATAAATTTTAGTCACAGTTTTATATGAAAAATAATTCATGGTAAGATATGAAATTCATATGGAAATATTGTTACCATTATTTTTTTGGAATGGTAATATAAATATTTATCACATTGTTAATATAACATTGTATATTTGTTAAATATTTTGGATATTAGCCTATAATGGATTTCATCTTTACAAACCTTACACAATGATACCACGAAATCAACATAAAACATGATAGGAATTATGGACATAATTATAATTTGTTTTTAATATTATAGACTTGTTTATCACATGAAGAATTATTGATGATGAATACCCATATATTAAAAATGAAAAGTAACAGGTGAAAAAACTAATAATTAATGACCACTATAAAGTAAAAATTTCTATTAACTATATAATAAAATTATATAAGAGTATAATAAAAATATTAATAAATACAAATAAGATCATAATATATATGATTACAATTTTTATTTTTATTATATAAGATGTTTGATTTTGTATGATAGGACAACCCATATCTTTAATACCTATTATTTCATCATTTTTTATATAACGATACAAATATAACAATCTAAAAAGATAAATAATCATAGAGTATATTATTAATTATATGTATATGAAAAAAAATTTGAAACATGGATATAATAAAATTATTTAAAACCCTTATAAAAATACATCAAATATTTTGTATGTTCTAAAACTAGAAGAGATAACGTGGAGATGTACATAAGAAGGGGTGACGTATAAAACCATATAAGGGAATACTAATATAATAGAATGAAATAAATAAATATAAATAAGTAAAACTAATTACATGGTGACATAAATAGGTGGGAATGATAATCATAAACATATATTGATTGTATATTTTGATATCATGATGTAATCCTCTAAATGTGGCAATAATATAAATATTGTCATCATAAGTGTAACACCATGATATTTTATGAGAAATATTTTTTTTATGTATTATGTTATATGAAACACCAAATGAAACTTTTACTATACGCAATACTGGCTTGGCTTGCGTGACATGCTATTGCATCCTTCGTCGATAACTTGTGTTGTACACAATACTGAGTTTCACTAAACAAAGATATGTTATTAAATTATTATATAAACTAGCCATTATAAATATTAATACCCACTTTTTAAAATTTTATAAATTTTATATTTCAAAATGGGCTTCATTTTTGGATTCTGAATATTGAAATTATCTTAGGGTTAATTTTTTTTATTTTTCTTAAAACATTCATTTTTTGTTGAATAGTGAAAAACATTGAGTTATAGTTTATAACAGATTTTTAATTTAAATAATTTTTTATTTTTTAAAAAATTATTAGGGGTCAAAATAGACACTTAATACTTATATACAGTCAATTTAATTAAATTGAGTCATTTTATAATACTTTTTTTATATTAAAATATTATTTCACTTTTCATAGTCTTTTACCTATCTCCTAGGAGAATTTTCGAATTTACATAAAACGTAATTTTACCACTTTTGTGAGTGGAATTTCAAAAAACCTAGATACAAGGTTGATATTAGTAAGCAATATGTGGTCCTATAAGATAAAAATAATTATTGGTGAATAGTAACTTTTTACTTTTAATTACCGCGGTTAAAAATAAATAGGGTATTTAAGGGTAAAAAATCTATTATTATTACCCAAACACATGTCGTAATTCTATTGTATAAGTGTAATTCGACCAAAAACAACCGTAAGAATAAAATATGACCCTTTAGGTCCTCTAAGATTAGATTAGGACATTTATTATTATTTAATTGAATGAAGAGTAAAAAGAGCTAAGATAAAAACCTAATAACTAAAACATATATAATATAGGGTTATAAATAAGATAAACTAAAATATTTATATTAATTATAAAGATATTATGATTTAATAAATAATGGTATATTATTTATAATTTTTATAAATTATATAATTTAATTTATTTATGACACATGGATGATGCAGTAATTATCTTATTAATGAAATACTAACATAATTTTTATTTTAAATAAACAAATAAATGTAATTTCAGACTTTTTATGACTTAAACTAGTTTTAATGGTTAATATATCATATTAGGGTTTTTTATATGAATTATTTTAAAGTAATAATGCTGTTATGAATTTAGAAAAAAACAAAATATCAAACAGTGTCAAAATTTACGTAAAATTGTTCTTAAAAAAATACTATATTATAATTGTCCAAAAAAACTAAGGATCCAAAAAAAGACTTATATAAGAATATATATGATATTAATGAAAAAATTGTGGTTTTATTGGGAGTTTATAGTACGTTTTTTTACCATATATTGTAAGAATACTAGAAGACATGGTAAAAGATAAATTATTTAACATAGAGTTAAATCGAAATGATAAGGTTAAAATGGTAAATTAAAGATGCCTAAAATCTATTTTTTGAGAGGATTTTAACCAATCCCCACCCTTTCCTCGAAATAAATCACTTTAGATCCATTATAAATAGAATATGAATTTATTATAAAATAATATTTTATGTTTTCCCTAAGGTGTCCCTCACCCCTCCTATAAAAGGGCACTCCCACTTCTATCTAATTCACAAATCCAAAGCCATTTGTCTCGTCCACACCCAACCCAAATACCCTCTTAATTGTCCTCCCTAAATCCTATAGGACTTTCTTTAGTCAGAAAACCATCCTAAGGGGCCATTTTGATCAAATCAAAAGGAAGAACCTGAATAATAGGTAAATGTCTCACCAACTATTTCATGTTCCTTTCTTATTCCACTTCCTCCATCATTGTTGTTTACATTATAAAAATATAAATCCAGTAACTTATATATAATTTGATTTCATTATGAAAATGGAACAACTATATCAGTTATTTTATCCGTCCTATAAATGAAAAAGTCACCACATGTGTGTATGTACGACTTACCATCTCCACGTCGTGGTGTAGTTTGTTATTCAAACATTTCATCATTTGGATGGGTAGAATAATGGGTATAAATGATATAAATAATAAATATAACATTATTATAATTTTTTATATATGATATACCATCCAATTTTAATCTATTTTAATATCAAATGAATGATATTGTCGCTCGTGCGTACGTAGAGATTACCGTCTCCACAAACGCGATGAGATTCTATCCCCATCGTATTGATTCAAGAATAATTTTCATTTTATGTTTAAAAATAATGTTTATGGACTTAATATCATTATGGATATTAATATTATACATCCATCCCAATAAAAAAATTTCTTATGTAACAAACCATATAAAAGAAAACGAGTAAGTTAACACCTAATATGACGATAATACTAAAATATTATTAACAAATAAATTTTAGAAGATCATATATGATATCATATTTATGTATATGATTCATGTATAATTTAATAACAATTATTTAACAATTATACAGGAGGTTAAACTACCCTCGACCAAGGAAAAGTACAAGGTAATGGTTAATTCAACAACCTCTTCATTATTCAAGGTTATTTATATGTAATTATCTATTGGGGCCTATTTGTCATCAAAATCCATGTTTCCTCAGTAATTAATATTATTAATATCCCCCTAAAATTTTTTAGATCCAATTTTACCTATTGGTGAATTTTAAGTAAAATATATGAAATCAATATTTTTTTGTTTTTAGTACGGGATACTTTTTGACTTTTCTGGCCAAAGTACGAGAAGAATGTTTTTTACCTTATACAGCATGAACGGATTTTTATGCTTTCATAGAAAATTATTTCCATTAAGATTCCTTTATATTTTTTCATGTTTATTTCCATTTAAATTCTTTTATTTTAATTCTTTTTTGATATGTTAATAATGGAAAATGTATTGAAGTATAAAGGATATTTCCCTCAAGAATAGAGTTCATGTGTTTTATAAAAATTATTTTCCATCTACAATAATATAGGGTTCTATTTCTATCTCTATTATTACATTAATTTTATTATATTATGATGGAATTATTTTTATGATGTCCTCTTATCTTATATATATTATGTTATCATGGCATGATGTTTATAAATCCCATTTTTATTAAATGGATTATGCATTTTTGTCTGATTTACGATTTTGTGGAACACATAAGAATGGTTTCATTATGAGATGGGTGGGACCAATATCTCCCTCCATTTAATTGGGTAAAGATTTATATCTCATGAGATAGACATGGCTAGAACGACAAGTTAATCTGGTTCAGTGATACAGGACTGGAATGAGGAGTGAACACGGATCAGTAATGGACTTTGTCCGCTATGATGGTCTTGGAAATGAGTATTGACTAATATGAAATGATTTTCTATGATTATGTGTGTATGCCAAAAAATTTCATGTTTTATGTTATGATTTTTGGGATTAAATTTCACTACTATTATTTATCCCATGTCATAATATTATGCTCTTTTTTGCAGTTTATGATTTTCAAAATGATATGTTCTTATGAATATGATATGATTGATATTTCCGTTTTTTAACCATAATGAGAATTTGAGCTCACCATTTTGTATGTTTTCTTTTCCCCAGGTTAGGAATATGGGTATTTTGTAGAATATTCCAAAAGGTATCATAGATATGATGAAATAAACGTGAGACAATGTAGATGATTTATGAACCATTTGTTTATGTTTCCCAGTTTCTAAAGACACTATACCTATACAGTCCTATCATGATTTTTATATATGTTGTAATAAGTATGCATAAATTATGATTTAATAACAATGTATGTAAATAATGGTTCGTTATAGTTGGTATCAGAAGAAAGGTATATTTAACCTTTAGAAACTAGGATATTAAAGCCTTTGTAAGAACCCTAAGGATATTTCTAAGAATAGAACACAATATTCATGTTTTCTAAATGGCCATGAATAACCTATGATATGACCAAAAGTGTGAAATTTTATTACTCATTATGTGGTTTTCCTGTTGTGATTAGTGTTTCGCACACTATTCTTCTTGGTTTTATTCAATGGTTAGAACCCAAAAGAACAGTGTTAATGCTGAATGAGATATGAAATGCAATGATTGTCCCCCCCTGAGCAACCAAACATTATTGGAGTTCGAAGGAAAAATATTGTATCCATGCTCACTCAACATTCACAATCTATGAATCATGTATGACTTGAAAACGGGTAATGGAAAGAGCAACATTCTGTTGAATCCTTCATGAGGCAGCTGCCACTTCATTCAGCGGGTCTTCTGATCCATTAGTGGAATCTTATCAAGAATATGTGGAAAAGAGAAGAAATTGAGTCATTATCATGGGATGAGTTAAAGAACATATTTTTCAATATTTACTTCCATCGTATTCTTCAAAAAAAGATGGAGAAGGAGTTTCATGAACTAAAGCAGAAGGATGATGAATCAGTTGGTACCTACGAAAAAAAATTCAAGACGTGCAACGTACACTTCCCGGATTATTATCCAACCTGAGTGTAACATTTTTTGATTATTTATTGGATTAAAACCAAGTCTTCGAATGGAATTTCAATAAGGTACTTCAATAGCTATGAGGAAATTGTTCGATGTGCTCTAAATGTTGAGATGGAGATAGGAGTAACCCATCAGTCATATGGGCTTGATAAGAAGAGGAAAAATGAATTCCATGTAATGTTTAAAGATCACCCTAAAAAGAAGATGATTTTTCCCTAATGCTAAAAGTGTGGAGATAAATATGAATGGAATTTTCTTAATGGGACAAGTAGATTCTATAATTGTGGAAGAGAAGGTCATCAGGAAATTGAATGCAGTAGTGATAGGAAAAAGATGTCTAGTGGTGCGAAAAATGAAAAGGCAACATAGAATTCACCTCCTACACTTCAATGTAATAGGTGCATGGAAATGGGGAATTATGATAATAAATTCCCTAATGCATGGGGTTTTTATTATGATCGACGTCAAGAAACTCTTAAGGCCAAAGACAATGGAAATTCACATGCAATTTTTATCACCAATGTGGTGTACGATATTGATGTGGTGAAAGGTACACATACCATCCACTCTAAAGTAGAATATGTTTTATTTGATTCTGGATCCACCCACTCTATTTTTTCTGAAAAATTTTCTATGGGTATCGCCATAATACCTCAACAATTAGCTATTGAGTTAGTTGTGACAACTCTTAATGGAACAATAGTTGCATCAAAAGATTATAATTCTTCTCTAATTGATGTTTGTGGGAAAGTGCTTCCTGAAAATATTGTTATCCTTTCTATAGTGGAATTTGATGTGATTCATGGAATGGATTGGCTTTCCTTATATGGATCTCATATCAATTTCCAAATAAGGGAAGTCACATTTCATATTCCTGATCAATCTATGATCATCTATCGATTCAAGGGTGAATATAATATTCCAGTGTAAATTTCTTCCATCGGATGGGTCTTTCTTTCAATAAATTAAAGTTATTTATCTCAAATGGTTGGAGAGAAACTCACGATTATGAAATTTTCTATTGTACAATAGTTTTATGATTTCTTTCCAGAATAATATCCAGGTCTTCCACCAAATCATGATGTTGAGTTTTCAATAGAACTCATACCAGGTGTTATGCCCATTTCAAAGACACGTAATATAATGGCCCCAATTGAGTTGTAGGAATTGAAGATGAAACTCCATGATAATCTTGATATGGGATTCATATGCCCTAGTTCATCACCTTGGGGAGCACCTGTTCTATTTGTTTAGAAGAAAGATCTATCAATGAGACTCTGCATTTAATATCGATAACATAACAAGATTGCTATCAAAAATAAATATCCTCTCGGATGAATTGATGATTTATTTGACCAACTACGCGGAGCTCAATACTTTTCAAGATTGATCTTCGTTCAGGGTATCATCAATTAAGGGTCAAAAAGGTGGATATACCAAAGAGGACATTCTATACAAGGTATGGACACTATTAATTTAAATTGATGCCTTTTGGTCTAACTAATTCCCCATCAATCATCATGGAAATAATGAATAGAGTATTTAGAGACTATTTGATCAATTTTTGGTAGTCTTTATAGACTATATTTTTATCTATTCAAAGAGAACGGAAGAAAATAAAGATCACTTTTAGGATTGTATTAAAGACCCTAAGAAAAGAGAATATTTATTCCATATTTACCAAGTGTGGATTTTGGATTCAAAAAGTTTCATTTTAGGGTCACATAATCTAAAAAGAGGGAATATATGTGGATTTATCAAAAAAATAAGGTTATTGAAAGATGGTCGAGGCCAACAACAGTAACTGAAATATGAAGTTTTCATAGTTTAGCTGGGTATTATCGACGTTCTGTGAAATATTTTTCAAGATTATAAATCCCAGTCAAAAAATTGACTCGGAAAGAAGTTATTTTTTTTTGGATGAAGGAATATGAAGTGCATTTCAAAGAGCTAAAAAGTATGTTAGCCAGTGAACCTGTTCTCACACTGCCTTGTAGTGGAGAATGGTTTGTGATCTATAATGATGCATCAAAGAAGGGGATATGGTGTGTTTTCATGAATCATGATATGGTGATAGCTTATGCCTCACGAGAGTTGAAAATCCATGATCAAAATTACCCAACTCATGATTTGGATTTAGCTGCGATAATATTTGCATTAATGATTTTGAGGAATTATCTTTATGGTGAAAGGTGTGATATTTATACTGATCATAGATGTTTAAAGTATATTTTCACACAAAATGTGCTTAATATACACCAAAGAAGATGGTTGGAGCTGATTATGGATTACAACAAGTCAATTCATTAAAACCCTGGGACTGCAAACAAGGTGGCAGACACATTAAGTTGACAAGACCGTGCTAGATTATCCATGATTAGGATCACAAAAGATCAAATATTTATGGACATTCAAAGGATGTATCATAAAATTATAATGGAAGGGGAAAAATATTTTCTTTCTCAAATGATTGTTCAACCATATATACATGTGAAGATTAAAGAGGCACAAAAAGAATATGTGGAGTTATAAAAGAATGTGATAAATGTTCATGAATTCCAAATTGATTGTGATGAAATAATAAGGTTCTGGAATCATGTTTGTGTTCATCCCATTCCAAAATTAAAAAGTAAATATTGGATGAGGCTAATAGTTCTTCATTATCTATTCACCCTGAAATCATGAAGATTTATAGGGACCAGAAAGAGTACTTCTGGTGGGATTTCCTGAAAAGAGATATCACCAAATATGTCTCTCGATGCTTGGTTTGTCAGCAAGTCAAAGCTAAGAGACAGAAGTCTAAAGGGATTTTACAACCATTACCCACACTAGAATGGAAAAGGGAAAAATCACTATGGACTTTTTCACTAGACTTCATAAAACATCAAAAGGAAATAATGCTATCTAGGTTATAGTTGATCGTCATACGAAGTCGGCACATTTCATTGGTATTAGAGAGGATTTCACTCTTGATCATCTTGCCAGGATATATGTAGAAGAAGTGGTAAGATTGCATGGTGTAACAATTTCCATTATATCTAATCGGTATCCAAGGATTAACTCAAAGTCTTGATGAAGTCTTCATCAGGCTCTAGATACAGAGTTATGTTTCAGCACTGCCTATCATCCTCAGAAAGACGGGTAGTCTGAGACAACAATTCAAAATATAAATTTTTTTTAGAGAATTCTCTATGGATTTCATAGTTTTTTGGGATCAACACCAAAATTTGGTGGAATTTTCTTATAATAATATATTTCACTGAAGTAATCATATTTCTCCTATGAAGCTCTCTATGGAATGAAATTCATAGCTCCAACTTGTTGGGATGAATTTGGGGAAAGAGATCTATTAGGACCTGATCTTGTTGATGAGATGGAAGAAAAGGTCAGATCTATTCAAAAACACATAAGAGTAGCTTAGAGTCGACAAAAAGTTATGCCGATAACCGAATAAAAGACCTAGAGTTTGAAGGGGGTGATAAAGTGTTCTTACAAATATCTCTTTGGAAGAGAGTAATGATATTTGGAAAGTAGGGCAAGCTGAGCCCAAGGTATATCGGCCCTTTAGAAATATTGGATCGTGTTGGGAAGGTAGCATACAAATTGCTACTTCCACCAAATCTTTCCTAAGTTCCTGATGTGTTCCATGTATCTCTCCTGATAAAGCACATACCCGATCCTTCACATGTACTAAGGCTGGATGTTGTAAAACTGGAGAAATATCTTTCAAACAAAGAACAACAGATAGAGATTCTGAATCGTAGCGAAAAAGAAATATGAAACAAGACCACTGCCTTTGTAAACGTTTTATGGAGGAACCACCAATTAGAAGAAACTACATGGTAACATGATGATATGATGTGGAAGATGTATCCTCATCTGTTTGTTAGGAAGTGATGAATTTCGAGGGCGAAATTCATTTTAAGGGGGGTAGAATGTGACACCCTGAGATTTTACGAGAAATATTTTTTTATGTATTATGTTATATGAAACACCAAATGAATCATTAACTATACGCAACACTGGCATGGCTTGGATTACAAGAAAGAGCAACCTTCCTCGATAGCTTGAGTTATACGCAATACCGTGTTTCACTAAACAACGAACTGTTATTAAAATATTATATAAAATAGTCGTTATGAATAGTAATACCCACCTTTTGAAATTTTATAAATTTT
This sequence comes from Viscum album, assembly GCA_963277665.1. Classification (NCBI taxonomy): domain Eukaryota; kingdom Viridiplantae; phylum Streptophyta; class Magnoliopsida; order Santalales; family Viscaceae; genus Viscum; species Viscum album. Next base: position 622,283,193 of record OY728160.1, read on the forward strand.
ATCTTTCAAAATGAACTTCTTTTTTTATTCAGAATATCAAATTTTCATTGGGTGAATTTTTGATATTTTTCTGAACACTTTCAATTTTTGATAAATAGAAAAAAACACTAAGTTATAGTTTAAAAATGATTTTTTTTTAAATAATTATTTATTTTATTTAAATTTACATGGGGTCAAAAAAGAAACATTATACCTGTATATATTCAATGTATTTCATTAGGGTCATTTTATAACAAATTTAGATATATATAAATTTTATTGAACATTTCACTGTCATTTACCCACCTCTTAGGAGATTTTTCAAATTTACATAAAACATAATTTCACCGCATCTGTGAGTGTAATTTCAAAAATATTAGAGACACGGTTGATATCAATATATAAAATTTTGTTCAATAAGATAAATATAATTTTTGATGAATAGTAACTTTTTACTTCTATTTACCATGGTCAAAAGTCAATAGGGTAATTAAGGGAAAAATGATATTATTATTACCATAACATATGTCCTATTTCTATTGGATAAGTGTAATTCGACCAAAAACAACCTTAAGAATAAAATATGACCCTTTAGGTCCACATGGATTAGATTTGGACATTTATTATTATTTAATTCAAAGAAGATTTAAAATAGATAAATTCAAAGATTAATAACTAAAACATTTTTAATATAGAGTTATAAATAAGATTAATTAGAATATAAATATTCATTAGAAATAAAATAGGATTTTCTTTCATAATGGTATTTTTTTTATAATTTTTATACATTAATAAATTTAATTAATTTATAACACAATGATGATGCAGTAATTACCTTATTATTGTAATATTAACATAATAGATTTTATAAATACCCAAATAAATTTAATTTGAGACTTTTTATGAATTACAATAATTTTATAAGTTAATATAACCTTGTTTAGGTTAATTTGATTCGAATTAATAATGCTGTTATGAATTTAGAAAAATAATACCAAATAGTGTCAAAATTGACATAAAAGAGTTTTTAAGACAAATATTATATTATAATGGTTATAAAATATAAGGATTGGAAAAAGACTTATATAATAATATATATAACATTAATGAACCAATTGGGGCTCGATTGGTAGTTTATAGTAAGTTTATCTACCATATAGTGTAAGAATAGAAGAAGACACGGTAAAAGTTAAATTATTTAACATAGAGTTAAATCTAAATGATACGGTTAATGTGGAAACCTAAATGAGTTTAAAATACATTGGTTGAGATTATTTCTACCCATCCCCACCATAGCTTTGAAATATGTCACTTTGGAGCCATTATAAACAGAATATGAATTTATTATAAAATAATATTTTATGTTTTTTTCAAGGTGCCCCTCACCCCTCTAGTAAAAGGGAACTCCCCATTCTATCTAATTCACACTTCCAAATCCATTTGACTCGGCCAAAACCTACCCAAATACCCTCTCAACTGTCCTACCATCCTTCTAGAGGACCTCATTTAGTCATAAAACCATCCTAAGGAGCCCTTTAGATCAAATCAAAAGGATGAACTGGAAGAAAAGGTAAATGTATCACCACCAATTTCAAGTTCATTTCTTATTCCACTTCCTCCTTCTATGTTGTTGCCATTATAAATTATAATCCCAATATCTTCTATATACTATGATGTTATTATAAAAATGGTACAACCATATTAGTTACTTTACCCATCCTATTAATGAAAATATCACCACACGTGCGTACGTACGGCATACCATCTCCATGTCGTGGTGTAGTTTGTTATTCAAACATTTCATAATTTGGATGGGTATAATAATGATTATAAATGATATAAATAATAAATATAACATTATTATGATTCTGTATATATGATATACCATCAAATTATATACTATTTTAATATCAAAAGAATGATATTGTCGATCTTGCATACGTACAGACTACCATCTCCACGAACGCATTGAGATTCATTCCCCATCGTATCCATTCAAGAATAATTCTTAGTTGATGTTTAAAAATAATTTTTAAGGACTTAATATCATTATAGATATGAATATTATACATCCTACCCATAACAAACATGTATTATGTAACAAAACATATAAATGAAAATGAGTAAGTTAACACCAGAAACGATGATAATACTAAAATATTATTAAAAATGATATATTAGAAGTTCATATATGATATCATATTTATGTATATTATTCTTTTATAACTTAATAAAAATGTTTTAACTATTATATAGGATGTTAAATTATCCTCATCCAAGGAAATGTACAAGGTAAGGGTTAATTCTACAACCTCTTTATTATTCATGGTTGTTTATATGTAATTATCTATTGGGACCTATTTATCATCCACATCCATGTTTCGTCAATATGTAATATTATTAATACCACCATATAATTGTTTAAATACAATTTTACCTATTGGTGATTTTTTAGTAAATGATATGAACGTAATCTCTTCTCTTTTTCAGTAAGAGATACTTTTTGACTTTTCTGGCCAAAGTACGAGTAGAATGTTTTTTTAACATATACGGCATGAACAGATTTGTATGAATTCATAGAAAATTATTTTGAATAAGATTCCATTACATGTTTTCAAGTTTATTTCCAATTAACATCTTTTAGTTTAGTATTTTATGACATTTTGAGAAAGGAAAAATGATTTTGAGGTAGAAAGGATATTTTCCTCAACAATGGTGTTTATGTGTTTTATCAAAATTATTTTCCATCTAAGAAAATATAGGGTTAGGTTTCTATCCCTATTGTTACATTGATTTGTTTATATTATGATGGAATTATTTTTATGATGTCCTTTTATCTTATATGGATTATATTATGATCGAATGATGTTTAAAAATCCCATTATTATTACATTGCTTATGCTATGATGTATGATTTATGATTTTGTGGCACACATAAGAATGGTTTCATTGTGAGATGGTTGGGACCTATATCTCAACCCAATGCATTGTGTGAATATTTATATCTCATTATATAGAAATGGCTGGAACAACAAGTGAATCTGGTTCAGTGATACAGGATTGGAACGAGGAGTGAACTCTGTTCAGTAATGGACTTTGTCTACTATGATGGTCTTGGAAATGAGTCATCACTAATATGAAATGATTTTCTATGATTATGTGTGTATGCCACAAAATTTTATGTTTTATGTTTTGATTGATGGGATTAGATTTCAGGACTATGATTTATCCCATGTCATGATATTATGATCTCTTTTTTAGGTTATGATTCTGAAAATTTTATGTCATTATGAATATGATATGATTGATATTTCCTTTGTTTACCCTTACTGAGCATTTGAGCTCACCCTTTTGTATTTTTTCTTTCCCCCAGGTTAGGAAAAAGGATATTAAGTAGGATATTCCAAAAGGGACTCTATATATGATGAAATAAATGGGAGACAATGTAGATGACTTATGAACCAGTTGTTTATGTTTCCCAGTTTCTAAAGACACAATAACTATACGGTCCTATAATGATTTTTTATATATTGTAATACATATTCTTAAATTCTGAATTAATAACAATGTATTTAATGTATGGGTCTTTATAATAATCCTGAATAATGTATAATGACTATGATATCATAAAATATGGTGCTTAGGAAAACCACCAAAGAGTAATAATTTATATCTCATGTGATAAAAACATTATCCAATATTTGGTGATATATATAATGCAGGGACCATCAGAAATATTCTTATCACATACAAGAATTTTCTTTCATCCTAAATCATGAAATATAATTACATCATTCATAAATTATAATTGTATGATTAATGAGTGATGATTACATACATGATGCTCCCTAATAAATGAATTGTCTCTAAACATAGTTCAAAAGATCATGTGTTAAAATGAATCTGTGTATTCAGATTATAATATTAGTGCATGCATATACACAAGATAATTTAAAAAGTATAATATTTGTACAAAAATAAATTTGTTGCATTTTAATTAGAGTTAAATGTGGACATTAATTACTTATGAATACAACCAAAATAGTACATGGATGTATAAAAATATTACAATATGAATTATTATAAATCAAAAGGAATTATACTGTGAATGCAATCGAATAAAAGGAACTGGTAAATATTCTATTTCCTTGATAAGTTACTTCTAAAATCAAGGGATAAGTTATTAAGGACATGGAAACATCGTGGGAGATCATTAGATTGGGAGAAGAATAGAATTATAATTTTTTTATGTAATTAATAATGGTATTTTGGGTGGTTATAATAAATACATTGATGTTTAAAAAAGAACAATATGTCTAGTAATGTAAAATACATGCAAAAGATAGCCTAAACCAAACACGAAATATTATTACTTAAATATGACTATTATAACATAACCATTGATTTTATGGGCATGAATACTAATAAATAAATTATGATATATATATATATATATTAATTACCAAGTGAATAAATTTTCATATATTAATCATTATTAAATAATAAATAAATTTTTATAATATCATTTTATGATTATAAATATGTGATCTTTAAAATTAGAATTTTATTTTTTATGACATATAATAAAAATTAATTCATACAAAATTAAAATAGAAGTTTTATAATTAATATATAATTTTCTAATTATTTCGTAAATTTTATTTTAGGTTTTATGTTTTTTATTTTTATGATGATATTGTTTTTTAAATAGACATTAGATAATACAGAATTTATTGACCGAAGTATTGTTATTTTTATGTTTTTTAAAATTAAAATATTATTCTAAATGGGTTATAAAATTTTACTAGTCCCATATGAACCAAAATAATCAAAATAATATCATTTTCATCAAAATTAATCATTGTTTTGGGAAATAATGTTTTATAATAAAAAAGCTATTTTTTATTTAGAAAACTCATTTTTCCTCTCATTTTTATTATTTTTTTAATTTAATTTCCATATATTATAGGAATTGTATTTAACATTTTATATTTTATATTTTTAATTATGTAAAATAAATTTGATAAATAATTTTAGTTCAATTTTTGAGATTATGAATAGAAACCATGGTAAATTTGATTGAGCACATTAATGCGAAAATTGTTAAATTAGGGTTCAAACTAATGTAATAAGTCCACAAAAAATTTAACAAATATGAATTTATTTCCATGAATGATTTTATTTTGTCCTAAATAATCCATTATTAAAAAATATGGAAATCTTAATTTTTAATTATTAATTATAGTTATGGTATTATACGTAAGGAGTAAATATAAAATCTCACTTCATTGAATTAAATATATCATTTATGTATTCATATGAAAAAAAACGTTTTGGAATGTTATAACTGGATATTGAAATAAGTAATGAATTTTTTATGCAGGTAATTCATAATTTATTTTTAGTGATGGAATTTTAACCTTAATTTTTCATTCACATTTGACATATTGTTTGTGAAATATGTAGAAAAAAATGTAAATTATTTTAAAACCGACAAAATTAATAATTTTTGGATAACATCTGATGTTACAAAATTTATTTAGATAAATAGAATGTATTATTAATTTCTTAAAAAATAATTACTATATTTCCATTGAAATATTCATGTATTTAATGACAAATGAAATGAATAGTTTCAAAACTAACCTTGATGATATTTAAAAAAACAATATTTAGTTAAATTATATTAAAATTATATAACTCTATTATGGGGAATGTTGGTATAGCATGGAGTCAAAAAAATATTCATTGATCATTTTTAATCCAAAGATTCCTTAGATAATATATTATTACCTATTAAAATTTAAAAGGTTACTAACATAATTAAGTTTAAAAATGCCTAACAAGGGGGTTAATCGATGAACTAATGTCGAAAATTATATATAAAGTACAATAAATTTGATTATATAGAAATATTGATAACAAATCCTCATTATTAATGATTATATATTATTTTGGAATCACTTTAGAGGAGTTAGAATCATATTATTTTATAATATTTCACATATATCCAAATATTCCCCTCCCTCACTTAAAAAAGTATACAACTCCCCTCTATGATGAACCCTTCATGCACCCTCTATTTAACAAAATATACCCAAATATATGTTCCAATAATACCGAAAAATGTTTTATAAGACATATATTGTGCATAATACCGTCCATAGTGTTCATAATGTATAAAGAAATGGTGGTTATTCGAATAATAGTTATGGACATTAATTGATAATTTTTATTTTATTTTATCTTCTACCACCATTATATATTATTAAACCATTATTAAATAATAATTTCAGTATCTTAATTATAATTAGATATTATGATGATAAAATTATTACCTATATCCACTTCATATCCAATGATATGGAATACAAAACAATCGTTCTTGTGTATGGTAGAACGCCACCTAATGAGTCGATGGATCGGTTTCCATCCCCGCCTCTGATGAATGGTTATGATGTAGATTTTAATGTGTTTATATTATCTTCATGAAATAACTGAATTCTATAATTATTAAAAATAAACAATTCTCTTATATTTCCATCTATTTAAAATGGATAATTTCATTAATATATACATATGGATTTCCCCCCTCCAAGAAGCGATGTTAATTTTTTTCATCACTTAATCACATGGATACCATATAAAACAATATTTAAAGATTTAGTATAATATTTATGAAATAATTATTATTATGTAAGGATAAAATGGTACATGCATCCTTTCCATCAAGTTCTTTGAAAAATAGATACATTACTAACTTGTATATATAACCTACCATCTCCTTAATTATATTATAATTCATTTTCCATAATCACTTTACAGGGATGGTTTAAAATGTATAGTAATTGTATAAAATTTATAAATATTTAATTATTATTTTTCTTTAGATGATTAAATAATGAACTATTTGACCAATTTCAACATATGTTATTTTGATGTTATGACCTAAACAACCACCAAACTCTTGATATGGAATTAACTAATTATGTAATTGAATTTTTATTGAATATAAATGTTTTAAGTATAAGAGAATAATATTGGAAAATAATCATATGAATGTAAATGATTGATTACATTTTATCATATAGGAGATAATAAATGTTTGTGATATATAGAACTAAATTTAATATACACATTAACATAACAACTTCTATCTAATTCTTTTAATTTGTTATTATTAAAATAATATTCCTCCTTATGAATATTCATGAAATTATATTACTAATATATTTATATGGTTAATAATTAAATAAAAACATTATATATCTTTTTATATCTTTCTATTGGTTTTTCAAAATAAACTTTTTTGGTCTTTGTAACAGAATATTTTCATGAAATGTTTGATGTAATGTTCTATTTTAAAAATTATTACATCAATAGATTTGATGAGTAATGTGACAATATTTTATGTTTTAAATGCTTTATCATATATCATGTTTTACTCTAATAAACATCCTCATTCACATTTTTCAGGGTATTATCAAACTGTTTTTCATATAGAATATATATTTTAACATCCTGAATTGTTTTTATTATTGTAAAAAATAATTTTTTTCATTATTATGATTATAGATATGGTGTATTTATTTGGATAAGATTTCATTAGTTCCATATGAATTTGTTTTTGTGATGGGTGATCTTAATATAGATCTAGATATTAGGTGACCCTAATATAGATCTATATATAATTGGATAAAGGGATGGGGGTAACCTTTTACATGTTTATCTAAAAGGATTATTTAAATTTACAACGAAGAATTTTCTAATTGAAATATGTATTTTATGATCGATATAATTATGATATCTCATGTTACCTCCAAGAGTTTATATTATTTACAATCATTTCTCATGGAAATATTATTATTTCCCACTATAAGGTAATGAAATTTTTATTTAAATGAATTATTATGATCGTTTTGTTAAAAAATTTGATTTTTAAAAATTTGATTTTTTTAAAATAAAAAACCATTATTATTATTTTAATTTATATTTTTCTATTATGTATTTTACAAAAAATATCATTAATGCTAATTTTAGGGGTATGTAAATGGTTCCTTTATATCGATAATTATTATGATTACAAAAAAATGACTATTGTAGTAATAAGTTTTTTAAGTAGAATAAAGGGTTTCTTTATTCCGTTTTATATGTACTGAAATATAATTTATTTTCATCACCCCTCTATCATGCCCTCCAAAAGCGAATTTATAGTTTTATGATCAGAAAAATATATAAATTTCTAACATTATTTTCCCAAAAATGAAAAGAATAGATTATCATTAAAATGGTTAACATTCATTGTCTGATCCATTCATGATCATGAGAAGCCTCTATAATATTGAATTTTTTTTCAAATTAAGGCACATAGACGAGCACTTATGGTCTTGTGAATGATTCTAATAATGTATTCCTAATATTATAGAGCACTATATGAAATCCATCATGGTCATGTGAATCACCATCATCCAGCACACATGATCATGTGATTTCTATTAAATATATCTTTTCTATCTTGAGACATACAGATCATCAAAATCCTAAAAAACACCTTTTCCATTTTTATGAAAAGACGAAAAATGTGTAAGCATCAAGATATGTGATTTATGTGGATTTTCATGTGAAGAGATGATTTCAACCCTGTTATGTGTCCAAAAATCATGTGAAATAAATAAGGACATATTTACCCCATGAAATTAAGGCCTCTATACATATCACCATCATCACTGTAATGATTTATAGTATCTATTTTTGATCATATGATTCCCATAAAGACAACCAATGGGTGAACACTATTATCATAAACAATATGAAAATGACCGAGGCTTCAAATGATATAAGTAAAAATAATTGGAAAAAATAATCATTATATGCTTCAGGTGATCTATTAATGATCACATGAATCCCCCCATACTACCTTTCATAAATCACATGGAAGTCGCTTTGACATGAAACATGATGTCACAAAATCCAAAATATGCTAGCTTAAAATTGCAAAGGTGATTCAATGAATATATTAGAGTATGAATCATCCTTTTAAAAATTCATGTTATAATAAATATGGAATTAATGAAATTATCATGTTATAAATGCCTATAATGTGATGAAAATTTTAAATTATGAATGACATATGGTTGGATCATATGAAATGAATGATGGGATGATCCATAGACTAACTCATTCCTATTAATGAAATTTAATATACATGAAAATCATTATAGAACATTGTTGGTGATGCATATATATCGCCCCTTGGGGAATAAAAAATTCCCACCTATCAAAATATAGGAAGAAAAGGAAATTATAGAATGGTGAGTCACCCAATTAAAAGATCCATCCACTAGTTAATCCATGGGGATGAATTATGCGATTATGTGGTATGTTTTTTTTTTCTTTGTTATGTCACCCCATTCATCAGAAAAATGAAGTCATACACAATAGGATGAACTCTAAAAATAGTTTTTTTTGTTAAATGGGTCACATGAGAATACCACATGTCAACACATGATGAAAATTGGGACAATTAAGCAATAAATTATCAGAATGATGTATTCATATTAATAAGTTATACATAACCATTTCATTGAGAATGGGTCCTGTTCATCATATTATTTTTTCATAGATCTTGTGATGACCTCTGGACATGTCATCCTAGTCATGTAAAGTACTCCAAAAATCACTTTTATATTTTGTGATGACCACTAGACATTTAAACATGGTCATGTGATATCGTCTCAAAATTATTTCTAGACATGTATGGACCTCGGAAAATGTCATCCATTTCATATAACAATCTCTTGAAATTAAATCTACGTCAGGAAATGGCCTCTAAAAAATCATCACAGTCTAACAAATTTATTTAGAAATTCCAAGAATATCATTTTGTACACCCTAGAAATTTCAAGTTCAATAAAATGATGAACAATTTATGTGACATTTATTCACCATTTACAATTACGGGAGGCACATTACACATGTTTGGTATTGACTCAGATATATCAGAAAAAACCCCTTAACATGTCTGCTAGAAATCCATATGCATGTCTTTATTGTCTCATATTAATTCATGGACATTTACCATCAAACAATGTGAACCAAAAACCACTTTTCTTTGGCCAAGAATAACCATCCCCTTTATATGAAATTCTTCATAATGTGACATAGATGAGAAATCATGAATCTATTAGGGTATTATGGGATCCTTATTCCATGTAAGTATGCTCAATGACAATCTATGGCCCTTATTCCTTATTAATCTGAAGATTATGGTAGGATATCTTCTAATGGGAAACCACACAATAGTAATTCCTAGGATTTTCAAAATACTTAAATTCATAGAATCCATCCCTTATTGGTATATATCTCTTCATGTACAATCATCAAATTGAAATGGATATTGAAATATGAGGATTCTTTTTTCCATAATAAAAAAAGATGTGTATGATTCCATCATAAGGCCCAATCTCCATATAATAAATATATTAGGTCCACCCTAGTAATTATGATAGGAATCCATATAATGTGTGTTTTATTAAATGAAATACATTTTTCTCACATAGATCTTGGATAGTGAGGGATTTATGAAATGATGTGATTATATCACTAGAATCATAAAATTCCCCTAATATGAGAATCTTCAATATGTAAGCTCAATTCAAGGAGATGATAAATCTTCATCCTTACATGTTCATACACCATGAACTAGGTCCCTATGGACTTTTCATGTTGATAATATCTGATTTGATTGACCTAGTCGGTAAAAATTTCTCTCCCCACCAATCAATTGGATGGGGGAACATTAAACTATAAATAATCTGATTAATATTATATGCATAATATTTATGACTCATTAATATAGACCGATATCTATACCAAATGACTAAGTTTCCTCACATATTTCACTTTTAACAAGACATGTAATTTTATATTGTAGTATTATCATACGAATACAATCTATTTAAAATTAACTATGTGTGTTTTGACTCATTCTCTCACTAGAAACATATTACACTTCTACAATATTCCACCTTCTCTCAAAACGTGAATCATCATCATATTCATTAATAAATTCTATATTTCATAGAATTATGGCTAAAAACACACAAAAAACACTCATTTCTTAGCAATAATTGGTACCATTTGAATATTTGTTGATACATATAGAATGTTTCATTCCATGTAACCCATTTTGGGCTATAGAGATTCAACAACCAGTTATTTTATTTCGGAAACAAATATTGTATTGTGAGTTTTAAGATATTCATGAACATATCTTGAATTTAAAAGAGTGTCTTTGAGTTGGAAATAAATCCCATTCGATTGTTATGATGAGGCTAACAAAAATTACTCTTAATAAATTTGAATTCCTATGTTCTATTGTCTTCGAAACACCAATTGACCACCTTCCATTGGAATGTATTCTCACTACTTCCCCACATTTGTGTGAACAATTATTTGATTAAATAGATATACTCTAATAATGTTATTTATTATGAAAATATATTATGACCCTCGTAATAAAACTCCAAATAAAAATATACAAAAGAAAAAAATTGTGAACCATATGGGAATATTTTAAAAATTAAAAATGAGTAGTTGACCTCATATCAGTCAATTTTGTTTTATTTCTAATAAAAAACTAATTGGTTCTTACATATGTGAATCATTAAAAAATGAAATAGGTTTCCCCTTATATATTCCATTTCACCGTGAATTTTTCACCAAATAAAATGTTTTTGACAAATAAAAACAATGAAACATTATGTCCCCCAACAATATATAATTGAGTATGTTTCATATATGGGATGTTGAAATAATTGGACAACATGTTATTCATTATATTTGTGACAAATAATACATATCTCACAAATATCACTTTAATATGAAATCTTGTCTTCATCATGATAATTGTATCGCACCACAGTTACCAGAATAACATTTCTAAGATGTAAAATGGAATCACCCAAAGAATCATTTAGCCTCACGTGTAGAACATGATATTCAAGGAATATCATTTTCATGGGATGATCCTAACTTTTGTAGCTACACATAGATGTCTCTTGATCTTAAATGTTACATGTCTGTCTCAATCAAGGAATGATTCAATGAAGCTAGTGGAACCATTGGACATTTTCAACAACATGAAAATCCTATCCCTATATCATGGAAATCAAGAACCATCCCTACAATAAAAAGGTGGATCAAGGTTTCAAATACAACTCTATATCAGTTTAGGACCTACCACATAAATGTCATGTAAATAATTTTCAAAAAAATCATCCTCATAGTGTCCCATTTCCTCTTGATGAAAGCACCACCCAATAGGTCGATACCTTGGACACTCACCCTGAAAAAAGGGATCTCACCAAACATTGGTAGAAGAAAAAAATTTTGTGTTATAATATTACTCATGCAATTGAAAAAACCTATTAATAAATTGTATAGGTGTCGATAAAGAAGTATCATATACATCCTAAAATGTATAATTAAGTCCTTCATTTTCAAGAATCAAGCATGGGGGAGGAACATATCTCTAACGCTATACATTTTGTAAACTAGAATATCATTAAGTAACTAGGAGAATATGAGTTAGATTTTACAGTAACATGAATCATTGAAATATTCCAGGATATCATGGATAATGATAATTTCCTTGAATACATTCTTCTATACACTCTATTTATGATTCAAAATATTTTGAAAACTTAAGAACAATGGAAATATATTCTCTAATTCATATAGGTATAGGGAAACAAATATATTTTTAATACCTTATCCACATTAATATTTCAACATGGAAAACACAAATAGGAGGCTACAATGGAGAATGTACATATTCTTATCCCCATCTAAGAGGATTACAGGTATATTCTCAAAATGGTTGTGGAATATAAATGTGAAGATAATCCAATTAAATTGGGGGTCACCAACATTTTTAGAACATGCATCGAGAAAGGAAATCATTATTATCGATTAAATATAGTAGAAACTCTACAGGTATAGGGAATAGATCATACTCCAACTACAACCATAGGTTATAAGTTCAATATGTAAATCTCCTAATGGAATGCTCATACTCTTATTGATGAAGCAAGATGAAATATTCCACTAGATTAAAAAATACAGGATCATATCCTATCTTTTGAAAATTAACAACCCCACCATCATAATATGGAGGATATATAGTAGGATGATCATAACTGTCATCCGATTCCATTTTTCATTGAAATATTCTAATGGGGAATGCATACATAAACCATGATCATAACAATGTTTAAATAAGTTCTATCAACTTTATTCCGAAAACCCTGTATAGGGACGTTCATATCCAATCATAAAATATCAAATCCCATTGGAATCATACATCAAATTCTCAGAAATGGAATTATATCTCCACATCTATATATAGTCATCAATATATTTCTACAACCATTATGTAGCAGGATCATATCCTTTCTTAACCCCTAAGAAAATGTCAACATTTTCCATCCATGAGGTTGTATGAGGCTCAAGTCACGTATATTCTTAATTCTTCTATCCCATAGGATATATGAAACATATATTTAAAAAATCAATAATCCTTGGAATACTAAATTGAATTAGAAGGTGATAAATACATCAATAGTCCTTCTACAGGTAATAGAATGATTGATAACAAGGTATATACTCCCAATATTCACTGTGGAAAATATTTCTATAGTAATATGTCATGTAAAAAATAAAATCCTCTAATTCCTAGAAACTATAATTTTGTGATGTTATTGAAAATTTATTTCTACCCATATAGAGTTCCCCACAAACTATCATGAACACCGTTCAATAGTATTCTAGATACCCATAGAATCAACCTATGTTGTCTTTCTATATGGATGAGTATGATTCAAATGAGAAGAAGCCTCTATGGATATATGGTGGGAGTTAACTAGAAACAACCTAGAAACTACCTTTGGACCATGGAAAATTCTAATTATGATTCCCTGAATGAATAGAAAAAGTTGTGTGATCCCTATTTATGTTAGAATATTCAGGAAATTTTTTAGTGATTTAAGACTGTACAACACTATTTTCCAGGAAATGAGGGTCACCATCATGACATAAAAATTATTTGATGTTAGATTGGAATTGATTCCATCTATATAGACTCCGACCCAATACCATAAAGGTATAACGAAAACCAATAACATGATTACAACCATAGAATGTAAATTGTCATCATGAAAATCAATAAGGCCCCATTTGAAATATATATCTCTGGGTGGGGTCAGTATTGAGATCTATAAATCACCTCATACAGTGAATAGAATAACTCATATGATGTGACATCTTGTAAATTCATAAATCCTTCATAGATTAGGGGAATATGTAACACATGTAATAGTAAGTTTATACAATTAATCTCCTCTTACGTGAGTCGGAAAATTAATCACAAACTAAGATGGTGGGCTTCGTTATAGTCTCTAATGTTATGCCTCATAAAAAATAGGAACACATCCCAAACACAGAAGTTGATGTCACAGATTACCCAATATCTTACCATTGAATGTAACTCGATCACAAATATTAATTTCACCTAGAGTTTTCATGAATGTGATTTCATAGAAGTAGGAATATTGATGGATTGTCCTCAATGAAATCCATCATGGTGAAGACTGAACCCATATGGATGGTGGTATTTTAATCTAGATCAGCTGTACTATGTTCATCATACCTCAATAGGGTATCCAAAAAATCATCTCAGATTCGAGATTAACCGCAACATATATGGATTTGGGTATTATTATATCAATTTCAATCCCATGGGCCATCAGATTCTCAACTAAATATATCTGATATTTCAAAAAAGGACCATAATGTTCTTATAGTGGCCCTCAGTCAAACCCTAGTTATATGACAAGTTTCATTTTTATCGTCATCAACACAAAAAAAATGAATAAATTTTCTATAGGTTATAATGCCTGTATTGTTGACCAGCATCCCATTAATTCCCAATGATGCGAGATACACCTTTATTAATTTGGAACACGTTTTAAATATTGAATATAAATTTCATTAGAGTAATATTTCACATAATGATATGGGTGAAACATACAAAAAAAGTGGTCAAACCACATAATCTTCTTCATCGAATAAGGTCCAATATGAATAATACATAGAGAAATGACCATGATATAATCCTCAAATGGGGAGGAAGAGTAAAATAATCACACTATTCCACAGAGATTTATAGGACAACTACCATTTCTTGATACCCATTAGTTAACATTTTCACTATCAATAAAACATTTGATGTGGACCACGATGTAAATGTAAAGGGACACATTGTAGAATATATAACACGAGAGACATGTGATCTTGATTCAAAAACTAAGGTTTCACATATTCAAAATTAGAGAAGGAATCAAAACCTAGAATCTATGTATGATGAGTTATTGCCTCCGATATAGGACTCTTAAATAGATATTGGGAATGGTGTGGATATATCCCACTCACCAACAAGAAGAGATAAAATCCCCCCGATAGAGTATTGACTAGAAAGACATGACAATGAGGTAAAAAATATCACACATACCAATAATAAAATAGTCAGAGTATGTTTTCTTATTGGGTATAGACATAAAATAGAAGTAAAAATAAATCCTTACACACATTAGGAGAGATATAATCCATATAAAAGAGAATAGATTGAGCATATGGATGACTATAGATATAAGAAATCATTTTATATAAAAGAGAAACTTGAGAAAGATCATGACATTATTCTTATATGGTGATAGCCTCTTCCCACCAGGGTGATCATTTTTTCCTATAACTGACTAAGAATTAGTTGGATATGAATGTGGGGATACATAATCAAAATGGTTGGTGTTCCATATGTTAATTCCCCCACAAAATCATCAATACCATTGAATAACTATATACAAAAAATTTATACCCTTGAGGGTCGAGTCACCCTCATGAAACTCCAAAAGAATACATACCCAAAATGGGTTTATGTCACTTTTAGGCCATATTATTTTTGAAATATAATCTTTTATACATTTTATGGAATGGAATACCTGAAACATTATATCACACACATAATTTCATGACGTTGCCTAATGATGGTCCTTTTATTCCAATATATGACATCCAAACTGAGATGTTTCATGTATAAAAATATCTTGATAGCCTTATTCTTGTACAACATCTTTTCAGTAGGGTCCTTCACGAGATATGAATTCCTTCTTCCTTAGTTAGATTATATGTTCAAATCCACATTAATGAAAAAGGATCTTTTCAAATGCAAGAAATTAAATCAATGTGATTCAAAAATTATTCTCTTAATTTCCAGATGGAATGTTTTAAACTATTTCCTCGGTATCCCACTCACTCATGAGAAATTGATAGAACATTTTATTGATAATCATTGGGATGATCTATAAAAACATTGATTCTAAAATAATGTCTTGGTGGATTTATGGAATTCAAAGTTATGTAAAACCACCAAGAATATTTCATTTGGAAAAATTTCACAAATATCCTCCCATTTACAAGAACATATAGAAAAAGGTTAAGTAATACAAAGGCTGTTGTTATTACACACAATCAAATAGTAGGGCATGTTAAATCCCCCATGATGACCCCAAAAATTCATGTACCTCCCATTGAGTGGTAGGAGAATCTTAATATCGCTTCTCTGGATTTTAATACAGATCAATGATAAATAAAATATGGAATAGAATAACTATGTGTGTTTATTTAAAAAATAAATAAGTCCTTAGTTATTTTTACACAGTAATGGAAAATAATCTCCTTAATCTACCAGAACCGAAAATACTCAATGAGGTCAATCTCAATTATCTTCCAGACTACTTCCAGGTTTATAAGTGATAGGGCCCCACCATGAAGGTATGAATTATCTTCAAACATTCCATAAAGATGATTGTAGATTCTAAAAAGGTGATATTGGGAAAGGCCCTGTTACAAGTGACTTATTTGACCATCACCCATCCAGATGGAGTGGGTTACTATAATGAATATACAACAAGAAAATGATATAACATATATAACTGGATGACTATAAATGAATTTCATCATGCTCATTCCACACTGAGACAAAAACCTCACAAACTAACAACAATTCTATCATTTATGGTGGAACATTTGAATATGAATTCTAGTGGAAAAAGAAATCAACAAACAAATGAAAAAACACATTAGAAGGATTCAAATTGATCTCCCACCCATTTTCTAACTCTTGAAAATTTCATTACATTAGAATATATAGAATGAGAACATCCACACTAAATATTGCGCACATTAGATAAAGAGTTCCTTTTTTTATTAAGTATTTAATTTAACAAATCCCTTTATCAGTGTTGAACATTCCCCTAAATGCCAGTTCCAAATACCTAATAGGGGTGTTAAAGGCATGTATTTTAGAATACAACAGTACCTGGGATGACCCTTGACTGGCCAAACCTATTATTTTGGTCACAACTTGATAGAATTTATATACACAACCATAATTTATTTTTTACTAATTATATTGAAAAAATAGAAGATTGTGGAGTCCTTATAGTCCATTATAATTTGTTCAAACCTAATCATTTTAAATGACCTTCTGAAGGGCGTGTAATTACCTAATCATTATATGTAACGTGTGTGAAAGATCAATGTACATGGTCTATAATCGATTCCCTATTGACATGCACCTAATAACAAATCCCATCCACATCAAAGAAATAATATCATATGTTTCACTATAAGGATGTTCTCCATAATGAAAATCATTGATATTTGAAAAAAATAACTAGATTCTAGATTAGTAATATGTTTTCAAATCTGAAAAATCATATGTAGAAGCCTTCCATCATTCACGTGAACGTGGAGAGTTAATCATCAATTCATTCTAATATTGAGATATAATCATTGTACATGAATGTTATTGAGTAAATACTCTACTATAATAATGGCATACAAACATATTATTCTTTGAATTAGACATGAAAGAAGTTACCTTTGGATAAATAAAAACCCCATATTTTCAAGAAAATCTAAAAATGTAATGAAATGAATGGATCTTATTGATAAACATATTTCATAAATCACATCCTAATTTAAACAATTATAAACTATAGAAATATTGAGGGGGATTATATCTGATGAAGATAACTCTTCATTTGTAGGATACGAGTGAGTAAATGACCATAAAAAGTTCATGATTATATCTTATTTTTGTTACCTAACATATAAATATGACTTCATGGTATCTATAAAGACATAGAATACAATTCTTTACTTGTAACACAATAACATAAAGTACCTGAGGTGGTACCTTGAAAATTTCACCAATTATTGAAATATCAAATTAATGGAGGGGTTGACATACTATATAGTGAGAATACCGCATTTGAGGTTTGGGAATCTACATATTCTATAGAACATTTCTTTAATTCCTATGGAAAAAAACTAGTTGTATATGATGATGTGAATTTTTCTTGTCAGAATGGCATAGTTTCATCCTATATGAATCCCTAACACATTATTGAAAAATATTATTTGCTGACCATAAACATGATTAAAGTAGTAGATTCAATATTAAAATATACGAAGAATGATAAAATTCACTGGATCATGATAATGTAATGAATTTATTATAGACTACGTGTACTAGTCAATGGTTATTAACTATAATAATGAATCAGTACCCTAAAATAAATTTATGAAATAATCAAAAAAAAATTCCAAAAGACATCCTATGCAACTCAGGATGTACATATTTATCCTACACTTGGTAGTAGGCTATATAAATTCAAGATTCCCAGGAATCTCTCTGTAATGACTCCATCAGTTCTAGATGAAATTATCTCTTCTCATGGCTTCTCATATCAAGAGTGTTATAGAGATGATTTCAAAATAATCCCCATTCTTGGAGATGATCATATGGAAAAATCTATTGATGAATAAGAGGATGACCTTTGGAAAGATCTTCCATTATTTGATGAAGGGATCGTCACAACCACTTATGTTCTAAAAGTAATCATTCTATGAACTAAATAATCATAATCACCTATATTGATTAGCGCCACCATGAATCTAAAGGGAAGGAGTTATCAATTTCTTTTATAACGTATCATCCATATGTGTTCAATTGAAATTATTTAGAAATTGTATTTTTGAACCCCGATGTGGCTACTCATCAACTATTTATTCTCAATGAATATAGATTTTTATGGAATTCCCAAAATCATTCACCCCTCACATGACATAATCATAAATTAGGAATGTGACAAATTCATCAAAGAGGACTTTAGGTGAGAGGCACAATACCAAAAAAGTATTTCCAATGGCATTGTTGTAATGAAAATGAATAATAATATAAGTTTATTCATTGATTTTAGAGACCATTGTTAAAATGTCTAAAGGAAAATTCAGATTTTAGACAGCATATATTTTTATCGCTGAAACTGTTGTCCCCTAAGATTTTCCCTTTATGGAAGGGTATTCATGATATAATAATATAATGACGGACCCAAAATATTATCAGTACACTACCTTTAGAACACTATATTATATATTTTTCTACCTATTCATAACCATTAGATTAAAATATACTGTTTTATAAATCAATGTGCTAGGAATCATATCTTTAAACCATTGATAGGAAGAATGGATGAATGTTATATTGATGAACCGATTAATAAATCTCTATAATGATGTGATCACCACATTGAGTTTTAAACAATCATTAGAAAACAACCATGTCACAGTTAAAAGATAAATCTTATTAAGTGTTTTTTTATAGAATCATTATGGAAAAAAATTATCCTTTTTTATTTCCACTTTAAAATTTAGGTCATTCCAGATAGGGAACGTGAAATCCTAGAAATTTTTCTTCCTCAGAGTCATTCATAATGAGGGGGTACCATGGGAAACTCACCTATATTTGGTACTTCATATCCATCTTAGATAGAAATTCTCTACCAATAAGATAGTTTGTGAAAAGGGGTTTCTCCAATTGATTGGATGTGAAATGCCAAGAAACTTTTTGAAAGCTAAATAAAAAACATTATCATGTACCATTATTAATGTTTCTGGTATATGGAAATCCCCTTATTGTATATGTGACCACTAAATAAGGATTACCCAGTTCCCTCCTCACATAGATAAATTATGATTGGAATTAGAAAAGACTAAATTTATTATGTTGAATGATATTAGATTCCAAAATATGATATTCTGATAATGAAAAAATATCATCACACTTATCAACACAGTGAAAAGTTGAGTCATTACATATAACATAATGAGGTCCACCTACCCTCTCTTATCAACCTGCTAATGTACATTCTTCCCATACCTATGTTAACTAAGCATTTCTAATGATGGGTGGTTATCCTAAAATAGTATGTAAACCAATTAATATCAATAAATTCCATTATGTGGTAGATCATAGCTATTTTCAATGCATCACACCTTATCCAGAAAGCATTCTAGTGGACACCAAATTTCTATATAATGATTTTTTTCAACTTAAAATATTCTCCCCAAATGTGGGACATGTATTTTAACAATTCCACTGAAGTTCCTAGTTCCACAAGAATGGAAGACCCAAACCTCCAGAATGTTACTCTAGGGATTCTATGTATTTCCCAAAAAATAAAATATTCTTACTTTTTTCTCAATGTATAATGGTTTGACTAAAAATGATGCTAAATATCAAGAACTTATGGCCAACATAGATTTAGACCAACAACTAATGATAGTCTACCTGAATATCAAATGGGTTTCAGTGATGGAAATAAAATTGATCAAAATTTTTCATGTTATTAATATGTATGAAGTGGGCACATCAGTATTTATATTAGTGGATTGAACAAGAAATTACATTTTTAACAAACACTATATCATTTTAATCGATAAATAAATGATCATTATGACACACTAGACAATGAAACATTTGTATTGGCTAATCTCAATCAAGAAAAAGTAGGCTTTCACATCCCTCACTGAATTGTGGTATCAACATCTATCAATTGTTCCACGAAGGAAATAAATCAAGTAAAAACATACCCATAGAATGATGAAGTGACATTCATATATGAAAGGATAAGTCACATGATATATTACATCCAAAATTAGAGCATTCTTGTCGATAAAGTCGAAAGTGTACAAATTAGGCACTAATTATTGAACATCACCCATTGGAATGGTACAAAATATAATAAGTTCCACAATAGATGAGTATTATGGATTCCTCCTCAAATTCATTTCAAATGTATATATTCCTACCATCAAGGAAGTAGTCCATATAGGTTCATGTGATACTAACTTGTCTATAACCAGAAACTCCCACAAAATTATCAGGTTTTGATACAACTAAAAAATAATGATGGAGGGCTGTATGAAATTCACTAGTTGGTCTCACACATTTCAGATTGAAGAAAAAATTAATCCTTTAACCAAAATAATTTCAATATATATCTAATTTTACATTTTAATTTACCTTATATGGTTGGACATTGTGGGGAAATATCCAAAGCATATAGCAACGTGTTTAAATACATCCTTACTTTTACAAACTACCTATACAAATAGAATGAGGTTATACTCCTCAATGAATTCAGTCAAAAAAATTATATTAAAATCATAGAGTCTAAAATTGTAAACATTTTTGGTTTCCCTTAATATATATTTATGGGAAATGGAACAAATTTCTCAGTTATAGGTGGGAGAAACTATATCAAGGGTACAATATCATGTATAACTATTCATCCTACTATCATGAATTAGAAAATGGATATTAACGACTTCCATATGTTTTTTTCAAACATACTCCATAAAATGGTGTACAAGTACCTGAATTCATGGCTATATAAGATCCTTCATTCTCAAGGTTTCTATCAAACCACCACACACAGTACCATAGAAGAGATCCCATATTATTCTTTTATATGATAGATGTATTTGTAACATAAAATTCCAATTTATGACACTCAAAATAACTATTTATTTATAACAGTTGGATGAAAAATAATAAAAAAAATCAAGATGAGTTCAAACTACTAGATCATAAAATGATTCATCTACTTAACATACTAAAAGATCATTTGAATTTGATTTCATGAGCCTCTAATATAATGATTTCATTTTTATTATTCATCTATAGTGAAATTGTATTTTTACATAGAACCATTATGATACTATGAATGAATCATATGTAGATGGAACCTACGTGGGATAGGAAATATAATATACATAAGATAGA
Organism: Viscum album; assembly: GCA_963277665.1. NCBI lineage: Eukaryota > Viridiplantae > Streptophyta > Magnoliopsida > Santalales > Viscaceae > Viscum > Viscum album. The sequence goes on from OY728160.1 coordinate 622,305,421, forward strand.
TTATAAAGGATTTTAATCATATGTCACAATGGATGGGGAATGTGTTACATCTCCCACTAATGAAAGGTTTATTTTTCATTAATTTCCATAGATTCCACAAGAGATCCCAAGACCGCATTATTAGAATTAAAACTAAATATAATCCTAAATCCTCAATGTGTGTTGATAAACTATATAGAAGATTTCCCAACTAAATGACATTAAAATACAGAGAAGATGTCCAAATTCAGGATGTTAGCACGCCCAATTAAAATTACATAATGAATGATTCAGTGTAAATGATCTATGATTTTGTGGAGGAAAACAATAACGTGCCCCATCCCAATGTGTGAGTCGGATACATATAGGGGTAAAAAATAACACCAAGTGGCTTGATTCCTATTACAATGGGATTTGTAGTGATGCAAAGATCACCTATTCTAGGCCAATCCACAATATAAATTAAAATTTCTCCACTCTACATTTTTTATAGACATGTACGATGACATTTCTATAAAATAATTACATCTTGTACTGTTTATTAACTAATTTCAAATCTATTGGTTCTCGGATCCCAAATCATGATCCTAGCTACATGACATATAAAAATACACCTCCATGCATATGGATCAGACTTATCCAAATTAGTTTCTCATAAAAAATTTGTTGGTTTAATCCTATTTAAATATGATATTTAGTGATTCATAGATCTCCAATATTTGTTCCATCTATCATATATATGAAAAAATACCCCATATATATGTATAGTTTTGACATTTTTATGAAATTTTCCTTTTGAGAACTGTGTGTTCTTTAATTCCTATTATTAAAGGATAGTTAGTTACACCATGATCATAATTGTTTGTACTAGAGGAAATATAATAAAAATACTCTCTCCACATATGGTAACTTTATTTGTATGTCGAACTTCCCATGACTGAACTATGTGTGCCTTGATTCCAATCACCAATGGTTATGTAGTTATTATAAGATCTAAATTCCTTGGTACAGTATAAATATAGGTCCTCAACTCAGTGTTTTGGTAAGACCACTGTATAAATATTTCTACAAATACATTCTTTTTATGATTATTATTTCATCTGGAAATGTAGTGATGCCTGGATATTCCATTCTTAAATCATCCACTCCATCACAGTCAATCATGTCACTGCATGAGAGTTAGACCCTTTTTTTTCTAATAAACCTTAAAAAATGAAGACCCCACATATTCCATATCATGTGTTCACATCAATAATTATCAGCAACCCAGTTATCCCGTGTCTATCATATAATTAGTGTCACATGTGAGCTTATAAAGTTGATAATTCACCTTATTCAGTGATATGATGACTATTTATGGAATGGAAATAATGTCTTGGTCGCATGGAATTAAACTACAAGAAACATTCCTAGTAAAATTACCCCAAAATACACCCAAATATCCTATTCCCATAATGTTAAACATCATGAAAATATCTTTGTCACAAGATGTTGAACAGTATGACAAAAGGAATTCATTCAAAATAGATCATCCCTTGGTGATTATGTATTCATGACTTTCATGTTTTATCTCTTATCTATGAAAATTTCATCAGTACACATTAGAGAAACCTTTAGGGAACTCAATACCTTCTTCATTCTTAATTTCCCCACTAACCAACTTCATATAATCGATTAATTACATAATACCAACTACTTCATCAGGTTGATATCATTATTCTAGATCCGTAAATTCTATGAAATCATTTAATCTTGGTCCCCCCAATATAAAATTGTTACCGAGGACTAGCTAATCTATAATTTCACTACTAGTATTGAATGATGAATAGTAAAACTCCATATATTATATAATTAGAGAATGTTCTAGTCCAAAAGGATAGGTCCCCCTTAAATCCAGGTGATATTAACCCAACTAAGTGGGATACCAGTTCACTTCCATTACCAATAGACAACAAAAACCCATCGATCCTTATCTTCCACTGAGTCATGTACTCATGGGTAATGATTTAAAATTCACATTAACCAGCATTTTAAAATGTTTTGTCTACCCTTAGTGTTACTAAATTTTTTATTCTATGAATTTCCAAATTATGATTTTAAAATGTCATTATTATAAAATTTCATTTCGGGGTGTGTATACACCAGCAAGACATATCTTCTTCATTCATAAATATATTTTCGTACACTCCCCCTTTCACCATAAAAACACCATGCCCCCTTTTCATGAATAAATCGATTGATAAATTGATAACATGTTCTCTTGGAATTTCGTGGTCTTTGAGCCCAGGTCATCATTGTTCTCCTTTAATGGATATTATTAATAGGGAATGAACAATCCAAAATAAACCCCACTAGGTTTTTCTTCTGAATTTAAAATTCCGATGTGCACGTGCTTAGTGTATTTTTTTATTCCAAAATGGTAGCCACTACGATTCTCTTGTGAATAATATAATATATAGGAGTGACATTTCCAATGGATTGTGATGTCAGACCGAGTGGTGGTTAATAAAGTGTTAGTTGTTTTTAATAAATTCATTTATATTATAAATCCCCATCAAACCTATTTCACCAATAACACTAAAAGCTTTAATGGTACGCTTCTCTTTAAATAATACAGTGTCATGTGTTTTATGAAACTTCGAGTTATAGCACTCCATGCCAATCAAACATGCTGTTTAAAAAATAATAATGAATAATAATACCCACTTTTTGAAATTTTATAAATTTTATTTTTCCAAATGGATTAAATTTTTGGATTCTGCATTTCATAATTATCTTTGGGTGAATTTTTGGTTTTTTTCAAAAATCATTCAATTTTTTGATGAACAGTGAAAACCATGTGTTATTGTTTAAAACTGACATTTATTAAAATAAATATATCTTATTTAAACTTATTTTGATGTCACAATTGATAAATAACATCTATATTAGTATAATGTAATTTTTTTGAGTCATTTTATAATATGATTAGATATATAGAATTTTATTGAACTATTTAATGCATTTTTCCAACCATTTTGGCACATTGGAAAATTTACATAAAAGGTAATTTTACTAGTTCTGTGAATTTAATTTCTGGAATCCGAGAGACATGGTTGCCATTAATTTTTAAAATGTGGTTCAATATGATGAAAATAATTTTCGGTGAATAGTAATTTTTTAATTTTATTTACCATGGTTTAAAGTAAATGGGTAATTAATGCTTAAAATTAAATTATAATTACCCAAGACATTTCCAAATTATATAGGATAAGTGTACTTCGACCAAAATCATCATTAGGAATAATATATGACCTTTTTTGGTCCACATGGATTATATTACGATGATTATTATATTTCATTTAAAGAAGAGTTAATAGGGTTAAATTCATATTTTAATAACTAAATTTTTTTAATATAGCGTTATACATATGATATATTATATTTTAAATAATCATTTGAAAGATAAAAATATTTTCTACATAATGGTATTTTATTTATAAATTTTAGACATTATGTTATTAAATTTATTTATGACACAAGGATGATACCGTAATTACCTTATTAATGAATGATAAAAATGATTGATATTTTAAATATCAAAATAAATGTCAATTGAAACTTTTGATGCATTCCACGAAATTCCTAGGTTAATATGACATGATATGGTTGATTAAATATGTATTTTTTGATGTGATATTTTATTTATGACTTTTTCAAAAACCAAATACCAAATAGTGTAAAAATTCACATAAATGAGTTTTTAAAACAAATACTATTTTATTAATTGATATAATAGTCCAAAAAATATATGGTTCAGATGAAGGAAATATATAATTATAGCTATGTCATTAATGAACTAGTTGATGTTCAATTTTCATATTATATTATGTTTATTAACAATTTATTATAATAATATAAGAATAGATGGTAAAAGTTGAACTATTAAACTAAGTGTTAAATATAAAAGATAAGGTTAATATAGTGACCTAAATTGTCTAAGACCTATTGTTTGAGAGGATTTAAACACATCCCGTCCTTATCCATGAAATAAATCAATTTGGAGCATTATAAAATAAAAATTATTTTAAAATAAAATAATATTTCTTTCTTTTCTTAATGTGAACCTCACCTCTTTTATAAAAGGGTACAATCCCTTCACTCAAAATCATGCCTCCAAATCCATTTTTATCTGAAAAAACCTTCTCAAATATCAGTTTAACTACCATAAATTAATCCAAGAGAAATTACATTGATCAGAAATCGAACCTGAGGAGACCTTCTGATCCAATCAAAAGGAAGCACACGAATAAAAGGTAAATATTTCTTCACCTCTTTCAATGTTATTTTCTTCTTCGCCATCCTCTTTATTTGTTCTTTCCATAGAAAAATAATAACTCTCGTATATTATAAATACATTGATGATATTATATATATGGTACAACCATATTCAATATTATATCCATCCTATGAATGACAAAGTCTCCATACGTGTGTACGTATGTCTTACCATCTCCACATCATGGTGTAGTTTGTTATTCAACACTTCATTATTTGGATGGGTATAATAATAATTATAATTGATGTAAATAATAAATATAACGTATAAATTATTCTTTATATGTAATATAATAATCAATTACATATGATATCACCATCAATAGAAATATATTGTCGCTCATACACACGTACGAATTACCGTCTCCACGAATGTGATGACATTTATTCACCATTGTAACCATTCAAGAATAATTTTCATAATATAATTTAAAATAATGTTTAAGAAAATATTATAAATTTGGATATGGATCCAAAATATTTTATCCATAGAAGACATGACTTACGTAACAAAACATATAAAAAATGATTCAGTAGACACCCGAAACAATGATACTACATAAATATTATTAACAAAGAAATATTAAAACATCATATATGATATTATATTTATTTATGTGGTTCTTGTATAATTTAATAACAAATATTTACCTATTATATAGGAGGATAAAGTACCCATGACTTTGTAAAATTATATAGTAATGGTTTATTTGGAAATCTCTTTATCATCAGTGGTGGTTTTTACTAATGTATCTACTAGGACATCCTGATCATCCACATCTGTGTTTCTTAAAAATGTATTTCAATTTTTATAACATTTTACTAGAATATTGGTAAATTTAATTTATACCCTTGTTTGGATTTTTATAAAAAAAATGTAAAAGAATCTTAACATTGTTTTCTGAACAAGGTACTTCATGACATATGCAACAAATTAAGGTAAGAGTGTTTTTTTAATTATACGGTGGGTGAAACTATTTTCCACTATTATATTAAGTTCGGTGATTCCCTTAAAATAATATAAGAATATTATAAAACTAAATTTTTTATTTTATATTTATTTGAATTTTATATTATTTCAAAATAGAAAGTGACATTTCTCTCAAAAATATATATTTCATATATATCAAAATATTATGATGGATTCTACAATTGTATGAAGTTTAGTTATTATGATACAATATTCCATATTTTGTTGATGGTTTTGTGATATGTTTCATTGTGGATCGGTTATTTTTAAACCATTCGTGATTTAGGGTTAAATTATTAACACATATTATGCTTGTTTTAATTTGGATGTTTATGATATGTCTCATTCTTTTTCATATGAGTAATGCATTTGACTTTGTATGTGACAGGAAGAGCTCTCTATAACTCCTTGTTGAATCGGGAGGTCTAATGAGACAAAATAGAGTCTTGGAACAAGGCCTTGAAAGAATCTTATTTGTAGTCTTGGAACGAGGCCTTGACTATGTGGTTATAATGTTCGGCATTATGGATTCCATCAATATCAAATTAGATATTGATATTACATGTGATTATTTTACTAGTATAATATCCATCGGAATATGTAAATGGAATTATTTCATTTATCATTCTCATATTATGATGATGTTTATGGTTAAAAGGATTTTTTTCGTCTTATACATTTCTGTAAAAGTTTATGCTTATTTAGGAATGTTTCTGCTATATTATTATCCTTACTGAGAAACTAATCTCACCCCTTCTTTATGTATTCTTTTAACCATTATGTGAATAATTATATTATGATTACCCTACTAGGATATTCCAAACGATATAAGTGTATTCAGAGGCGACACAATGTTTTTTTTAATTTCTTGATGTAATGTAAAACAAATGTATATATCTATTACATCTAAGTAAAATAAACTAATCAGTCATTAAATACATTATATTTTGTGATATATCTAATGTTATGTAATAATTCACTGACATTGGGTAACTAGGGTTGGGGCATTACGGTTGGTATCGTAGAAAAATTAGTATAATCCTTGGAAACTATATTTAGAAAAACACTGATTAGAGAACATTATCGTAAGATAGTATTTGAGGATTTTTATATAAGAACATCCAACATTTTTTTTGTAAATATCTGTATATTTCAAGGAAATTTTTTTTATTAATTTTTTTTGGATTTTACGAGTGCACAGTTTCTGAAAGCACCTGATTCCGAGGCCCGGTGTGCCTGGAATCATTTTCCGAAGCTTAGCTCGGGTACGTTCAATGAACGAACGAGCGGGTTTTTCTAACTATTGAACCAGTGCTCAGAATCGAAATCTGAGGGCAGCAATGAAACTGCAGCGCTAGTAATTGCTTAGGAACACCTTTTTCGGAGGTGTGTTTGCTCGGGAGTTGTTGTTAAAAATTGGATGAATAAAAAAATAGTTATTTTACAATTATATTTCTATTGCACCACTAGTGGTTTAAGAGATAAGGAAAAGGATGATGAGAGGAAGATGGGTGGGGACCACATGGTCCCCCACTTCCTTAAACTTCCTAACACCCCATTAAACCCCCGCCCCTCTTGCTTAAATGTTTAACTCATCATCTCCGCCTCTTAATTACAAGTCAACTCTCTTATTAAATTATTTGACTAAGTTATTAAATGTATTTATTTAAGAGTTGAATTTTGAAATCATGGCCTGGTATTAATAAAATAAGAGTGAAATTTATTTTATTGGGGGGATTGTTGTGTGAGAAGAATTGGGGATAAAATACACAAGCCCTGGGGGTCATCATCATCTATGTTGGAGATCACGAGGAACGCCAAGACTTCGACGAAGAATATATTCCCCACAAGGAGAGATCGATGTGATGTCTCATCTCCTCTCCGCAGCCGGTGTGCGACGACTTCCCTGAAGAACGACGACACACCTTCATCTATTATTCTTCTCACGTCAAAGGAAGGGAGATGCCGCTCCTCCTCGGATGTTCTCCGTCGACATATATGGAGCTTCACCTCGCGACGCCGTTTCCCGTGACGATCTTCGTTCGACAACTTTTTCGAGGTTGGGAATAGTTTTATGTTCGTGGCTTATTTTGGAATTCATCATTAATTATTTTAGCTGCCTGTTATCTAATTAATGGGAGGAGGTCAGACCGCACGAACACGGCTGATCCTCCTCCCCATTTGTTTTTGTTCAGAGTTGTGGATTAGCACAATGGCGGCGCGGTGCAACGAAACCGCGCAGGAACGAGGAATATCACGCGGCGATGGAGTGTGGCGCCGTCGCGCTGCGCCGTTGAGGCCAAAAGAAGCCACAGCCAGAGACGGGCCGTGTGGGAGTGGAGAGGCGCCGTCACGCCGCGCTAGAGAACCATGAAGGGGCGTGGCCTGGGTGGGCCGCGGCGGAGGGGCGCGGCGCCGGCGTGCCGCACCGGTCACACCAAGGCCGCAGCAGAGTAGGGGAGTGCAGCCGGAACCGCCGGCTGCCGGCACTCAGGTAGCAGGACCGGATGGTCCCCGGTGGCACAACCGGCCAACCGTTACGGCTGGACGGATCCAGAAAAACTGGGGGGTTGAACCCCCGGCTAGCTTAGTAGGGCGGACCATCGGGTCTGTAATATATAAGTAAGGGGGGGTATCCCCCCTCCCCCCCCCCCGTGTCCGCTCAACTCGCGGGTGCCCGGGCCGGGCCGCCCGCGCCGGGCCGGACCACCCCGCCGGGCCGGACCCCCGCGCCGGGCCGGGATGCACAGGCTGGGCCGGGCCGTGCCCAACTGGGCCGGACCCTGAACCGATTCGGGTCGACCCAGGGGGTATTGGGCCGGGTCGGACCGGGCACAAACCCCATGTTTTCGAACGGATCCATTCAAACGCCCATAACTCGGGCTAAGGACCTCTGTTCAATGCACCTTCAGTTATTTAGAGATTCTTGGATCGAGACGGTCGTTTCGGTATATTACACTCAAGGTTTCATAACATATTGGGTACGACCGGGTTGGTTCAAACACGAAACCAACCGGGCCTTCGAAGCAGAAACGCTTATAACCTGAGCTCTAAACGTCTGATTGACGTGCCGTCGACTTTTATGGTTTCCTCTTAGTGAGACGGTTATTTTGGATTAATCACTCTAGGATTGGATTCTGTTGGAGTACTTTTTGTTTGGTTTTGACTAAAAACCCAACCGGGCCCCTAGGACAAAAAAGCCAATAACTCTCAGACCGGGCATCCGATTGATGCGCCGTCTGTCGGGGTGAGTTCCTATTTTCGAAACAGAACTTTGGGATACAAAAAATTTGTACTACGTTTTAGTTTATGTATCAACTCCCCTTGGCTCGTTGAGCATACCCTCCTGGAATCGAGCATGCTGTGTGGGGGAACCCTAGAGCTGGTTGCGACTGCGACGACGATGAAGACTGGACTGGAATCCTCCATGGGTTCGGCAGCGACGATGACCATACTGGAATCCTCCATGGGTTCGATAGTGAATACTTCTATTCATGTATCCTATGTTGGTCCGAAATTATGTGACTACTATTCTTGAATCTTACGTGGGTCCGGCCACATTTGACTCTGTACTTTTATCATATGTGGGTCCAGCAGAGTAGCTTTTTTGTATCTTTTGTGGGTCCGACAGCTTAGCTGGTCTTATATCATTTGTGGGTCCAACAGATTAGATGAATCAGTGGGTACATATGATCTTATATATCACTTTACGAAGAGTATACCTGTGTGAGCTGAGTCTTGACTTTCAATCACTATCTTTGATATGATTATTTGGCTATCATGTGTGGATTGGGTTTTGTTATCCTATGTGGATTTGATTATGCTCCACTGTGTAGACTATATCAAACATGGGCTCAGATGTTGGAGTCAAACTGGAATTGATGACTTAGATATATGTATGGGCATATGCCTAAGTAGTGTTGGTTGTTACTTCGTAATTGTATCTTTCCTTTGTGGAATCTGGGAGACCATTGGGGGTCTCGGTGTCCCTGCTGAGTAGCATATACTCACCCCTGCACAAGCTATGCCCGCACTATGTTGTGTTGGATGGATACGACAGAGAACACCGATCGTGGTTGAGGCTTGTAGAGCAAGTCAGTACCTGGCGGTGGACCACTGGGCAGGACGTACATGGAGCGGACGGTTGGACCTGAGGAGCTGAGGACCCTTCAGGTGGGATTTCCAGTGGATAGCTCGGCATTGCTGCTTTACTTTTCAGTTGACGTGATTTCATAACTATTGTATTCTACTTTCAGTTGGGTTTGTATTATATCCCATTTACTTTCCATCACTCACCTTTGTACTCATATTACTTAGTTTTTACTTCTTCTTGCTTATTCTGTTGTGTTTGTTTTCTTACTTAAAGGAAATTCCTTCCCTTATATCGGGATTTACGCATTTGGTGCTAGTCTCCATCCCTTGTCCTATGGAAGGCGGGCATGGAGTAGTCACAGCACGGATCCCGAGGACGGGTCGAGACAAATTGGTATCAGAGGAGTTCAGTTCTAGCACATAACATAGGACTATGATCATTCTTCAATGTGAATCAATAATTTTAAGGGTATTTAGTGTGATTATCAGTCCAGGGAGTCCAGTGTTGGTGTGGTGACCGACATATCCATACACCAGGACCCTGACTTATGATTTCAAACTCAATTCATGAAAACATTGATTACATGTCTATTTCAAGGTTTTCATTGTGATTGCATTGTGTCAGCTCACCAGGTATACTGTATTTTCTGTGGCACACAAGTTTCTTTTCAGGATGGCCCCATGAAGACAGCCAGCTAGGGTTTCGAGATTTTTGCAAGACAATAGCCCACCGAGCGATGAGGCCTCAGTGCATGGCCATTTAACAGCGGGGGTACAGGCGGTACCCTTACCCACCGAGCCATTGATGCCACCATTACCAGCTACTGAGAGTGCACGTCGCCATAGTGAACTCCACGGGTTTCAGCATCAGATACTGCCTAGGATCCATGGGGAGACAGACCCTCAGGCAGTCAAGGATTTTCTGGAGGCTATTGTTCAAGTTTTCAGGTAATTAGGGAAACTAGCTGACCTCATGGTGATCCTTGCAGCGAGTCCCCTGCAGGCGGCATCAGGCAGATGGTGGATCACGATGCTCCAGGTGCACGACGAGGCATCCTTTCTTTGGTCGGACATCGAGAGACTCTTCTACTCGATGTTCGTACCAGCCACCCTCCGTACGTTTCACATTCAGGAGCTACTACAGCTGCGGCAGGACAGCATGACGATAGTCCAGTACTCGGCCAGATTTACCAATCTCTCGTGCTATTCCACGAACATGGTACGAGACCCATTCTTCTGGGCCCGGACCTTCGAGCAGGGATTAAGGAATGAGATCAGAGCATCGTTGATCACCCTCAGCATTCCGACATAGGCAGGAGTACTGGATTGAGCCCTTCACGTATAGAGCTTTCTTGCTGATCCTACACCAGCAGTGAGACCTACCGCAGGGCGGCATATAGTTGAGTCTTCTACAGCTGGAAGTCGACGGATGTCACAGGTGTCTAGGCGGACTAGACCATCAGAGGGACGACCTCAAGACACTAGCTCAGAGGTGTGGGGCACACAGCACAGAGCCAGTCTTATGAGGATTAGACAGTGCTACGCATGCGGCGGTCAGAGCCACATGGCTCGTGACTGCCTGACCTGCCATGCAGAGGATCAGTTGACGGTTGAGAGACCACCAATGCAGAGGCAGAGGTTCGACCGTGGTAGTCTGCAGGGAGCAGGTGGACGAGGCAGAGGAGCTAACCAAGCAGCAGGTGGTGGGTGACGCTTTGAGTCATTACCAACACCACCACCACTAAGAGATCCACCCCGACCACAGGGGGCTGGCGGGCAGAGCCAGGCTTAGGTTTAGGCAGTGGAGGCCTACAACCACGGCACACCAGAGATGATTCGAGGTACTATCTGTATCTACTCCACCCTTGCTGCAGTTCTTGTATACATAGGAGCGAGTCATTCATTCATTGTTGATGCCCTTGTTCAGAGCTCGGAGATTCCGACGGAGCCGTTGGCTCGATCCTTTAGACTATAGAGTCATACGGGGGCAGAATCAATGATTACACACTGGTGTCGGTAGTGAAGCTTACTCTAGGAGGCAAGATCATTAGCTGTGATCTTCTTGTAGCGGCATTGAGGCCTTACGAATTCATCTTGGGCATGGATTTGTTATCTACAGTCCATGCTCAGATCAACTGTATTAGGCGGAATGTGGGGTGTGTTCGCACCGATGGTAGCAGGTTCACCTTCACCTGCGAGAAGTGAGACCTTGCAGCACATTATGGAATCACGTAGAGGAGAGGAAATCTGATCACTCATCAGTTGGATAGACTCATCCTAGGAGCAGTTGACGTGCGGAGTCCGTGTTTCCTATAGTGGTGGACCAGTATGCGGACGTTTTTCTTGACGACGTTCCAGGACTACCTCCTCGTAGAGAGGTATACATTTATATTGACATGTACCCTGGGACAACCCCAATATCCACTATAGAATATCGGATGGCTCCCGATGAGCATCGAGTGCTATGGGTACAGCTGGAGGACTTACAGGTAAAGGGATTCATTCGGCCTAGTGTTTCACCCCGGGCTTCCCCGATTTTGTTCACCAAGAAGACGGACGGGAGCTTGCGACTGTGTGTCGATTACCATCGCCTGAACGAGGTGACCATGAGGAAAAAGTATCTGCTACCAAGGATTGACAACCTTTTCGATCAGATTAAGGGATCACAGTGGTTCTCGAAGATAGACCTCAGGTCAGGCTATTATCAGCTCATAGTTCGGTACGAGGATGTGCCGAAGACGAACTTTAGATGTCGGTATGGAAACTATGAGTTCATGGTTATTCCTTTCGGCGTAACCAATGCTCCAGCAGTTTTCATGAGTCTCATGAACAGGATCATTCAGCCTTACCTCGATCGATATGTCATGGTCTTCATCGACGACATATTGATATACTCAACCACTGAGGAGGAGCACGCCTAACACTTGAGTGTTTTACTGGACACACTCTGAGAGAACCAACTTTATGTTAAGCTATCAAAGTTTCAGTTCTAGATACGTGAGGTCCACTTCTTGGGATAGGTCATCTTTGAGGCGGGAGTTGCAGTTGATCATTTGAAGATCAAGGCAGTGCTAGCTCGGGAGCCACCTAGGAGCGTGACGGAGGTGCGGAGTTTCTTATGTCTAGCGGGGTACTACCGGAGATTTGTGCTAGAATTATCCAGAGTTACGACACCACTTTCAACATTTAAAAATAAGGGGAAACCCTTTGTGTGGTCAAGTAGATGTCCACAGAGCTTCCAAGATCTGAGAAAAAGATTGACCAGTGCACCCATCTTGAGGCTACCGAAGGAGGGATTAGGGTACGTAGTCGACTGCGATGCATCATGGACTAGAATCGAGTGTGTCCTGCGGCAGGAGCGTGCAATGATCGCATATGGATCATAACAGTTGAGGAATCATGAGCAGAACTTCTCTACCCAAGACCTGGAGTTAGTAGTAGTGGCCATTGCTTTGAAGATGTTGCAGCACTATCTAATGGGCGAGCACTTTACATTCTATTATGACCACCAGAGTCTCAGGTACATCATCTCGCAGAATGACATGAACCTGAGATAGCGGTGATGGCTTGAGTTACTCCAAGACTATGATGTTGAGATAGTCTATACTTTGGGAAAGGGGAACATAGTAGTTGATTCTCTCAGTAGGAGGATGGGAACTCAGCTACTTGGGGAGGCGAGAAAGCATCTAGACGCTTTCTAGATATCCTTCATGGATAGAGATCGAGCAGACTTTCTACAGTCACTCACAGTCACTCCTCCACTACGACAGCGGGACAGAGAGGCACAACGTGGGGACGTTGACTGTGAGATGTGGTGTGCATAGATATCCTTAGGAAAAACACCTGATGAATTATCTGTGGGAGGAGAGAACATAGTTCTTCTCAGAGGACGTACCATGGTACCAGTTGATTTACAGGAGGAGGTACTGAGAGATTTTCACACTTCCCCTTTAGTGGTACATCAATGAGTGGAGAAGATGTACCAGGATCTCAGACGACAAAACTGGTGGCTAGGTATGAAGAAGGTTGTGGAAAAGTTTTTTTCTCGATGCCTCACCTATCAGTAGGTGAAGGTGGAGCACCAGGTACCAGCAGGCTTGGTACAAACCATGGAGGTCCCAGAGTGGAAGTGGGACGAGATATCTATGGATTTCGTTACTGGACTTCCACGTATTTCCAGAGGTCATAACTTCAATTGGGTTATTGTCGACTGACTCACCAAGTCGGCCCACTTCTTACCCCTCAGAGAGTAGGGCTCAGTGGAGAGCTTGGGACGCCTCTACGTACAGGAGATCTTATGGCTTAATGGTGTGCCAACATCTATCGTCTCTGATCGAGATGCTCGCTTTACATCCCGGCTTTGGAAGGGGATGCAGTATGCATTCAGGATGCAGCTACGCCTGAGCGAAACCTTTCACCCTCAAACGGATGGACAGATAGAGAAGACCATTCAGACTCTCGAGGACATGTGCTGTGAACGTGTCCTTGACTTTGGTCGCCACCGGGAGGATCCCCTACCCTTGGTGGAGTTTGCGTACAACAACAGCTACCACTCAACCATCGGGATGGTGCCATACGAGGCATTGTTCGACCGACCATTCAGATCACCTCTTTTCTAGACAGACCCTGGGGAGTCAGCACTTGTGGGACCATAGATGGTCTAGCCCATGACACAGAAGGTCCAGGTCATCCAAGAGTGGATGAGAATATCTCAGAGATGATAATAGGTGGAGACCACTTGAGTCCGAGGATGGAGACCACATTTTATTGCGAGTATCACCTCGAAGTGGATTACGATGATTTGGCTGGGGCGGCATGTTATCTCCGCGCTTCATTGGACCATTCCAGGTTCTCAGCAGGATAGGCGAGGTGGCATATCGCCTGGATCTACCACCTCAGTTGCACCAGGTGCACGATGTCTTCCACGTAACTCAGATGAGGAGATACGTGCATGACCCGATGCATATCATCAACCATGGGGAGATAGACATTGATGACAGGGAAAATTTTGTGGAGGTCCCATTGGAGATAGAGGATTGACAGGAGCGGGTCCAACATGGGTGGTCGATTCCTCTTGTTCGCATCATGTGAAAGGACAGGAACCTCCAGGAGAGCACTTGGGAGCGGTAGGCTCAGATGAATGCTCAGTACCCTCATTCGTTCCCCTAGTTTGTGATGTATCTTTACAGGGACGTAAAGCCCTGAGGAGAGAGTAATGTAATGACCCGTTAATTTCAAGGAAATTTTTTTTCTTAATTTACTTGGGATTTTACGTGTGCACAGTTTCTCACAGAACCTAATTCTGAGGCCCTGTGTGCCCGAAATCATTCTCTGATGTTTATCTCGGGTACGTTCAGTGAACGAATGAGCAGGTTATTCTAACTTTTGAACTGTTGTTCGGAATCAAAATACGAGGGCACCTATGAAACCGCAACACCGATAATTTCTTAGAAACACCTTTTCCAGATGTGTGTTTTCTCAGGAGGAGTTGTTAAAAATGTGGAGAATAAAAATATAGTTGTTTTAGAATTATATTTTTATTGCACCACAAATGTTTTAAGAGTTAAGGTAAAGGAAGCTGAGAGGAAGATGGGGTGGGGCCCACACGAGACCCACTTCCTTAAACATCCTAACACCACATTAAAACCCCCCTATATCTTAAATTTTTAACTCATCCTCTCCCCCTATTAATAAGAAGTCAACTCTCTTATTAAATTATTAGATTAAGATATTCAATGTATTTAATTAATAGTTGAATTTTGAATTCATGGCTTGGGATTAATAGAATTAGGGTGAATCTTATTTTATTTGGGGGATTGTTTTGTGAGATGAATTGGGGAGACAATACTCAAGCCTCGGGGATCTTCATCATCTTCATTGGAGAACGCAAGGAATGCCAAGACTTCGATGAAGAACGTCGTCTCCACAAGCAGTGATCGACATGTCGTCTCATCTCCTCTCTGTAGCCGGTGTGCGATGCCTTCCCCGAAGAACGACGGCATGCCTTCCTTTTTTCGTCTTCACACGTCAATGGAAGGGTGACTCTGATCCTCCTCAGACGTTCTCCATCGACATATACGGAGCTTCACCTCGTGACGCCTTTTCCCGAGATGATCTTCATTCGACAACTTCTTCGAGGTAGGGAATTGTTTTATGTTTGTGGATTTTTTTGGCAATGATCATTAATTTTCATAGCCTCCATTTATCAAATTAACGGGAGGAGGTCGGACCTAATGAACATGGCTGATCATCCTCTCCCTTTGTTGATGTTCACTGTTGTGGTTTGGAATGAAGGCGGCGCAGTGCAACGACACCGCGTTTGAACGAGGAGTATCACGCGGCGAAGGAGCGCGGTGCTGTCTCACCGTGCCATTGAGACTGAAAGAAGCTGCGGATGGAGTTGGTTCGTGGCGGAGGGGCGAGGCACTGTCAAGACGTGCTGGAGAACCATGGAGGGCCGCGGCCGGGGCAGGCCGCGGTGGAGGGGCGTGGTGCCGTCGCACCACGCCGGTCGGTCCATGGCCACGGACGAGCAGGGGACGGCAGCCGGAACCACCGGCCGCCAATACTCAAGAGGTAGGACAGGCTGGTCACGCGCGGCACAACCGGCCGGCCGTTACAGCCGGTTGGATCAAGAAAAATGATGGGGTTGAACCCCCGGCCAGCTCAGAAGGGCGGACCCACGAGTCCACTCTTTCGAAGCAAGGGGGCATCACCCCCCTCCCCCGCATCTGCTCAGCGCGGGGGTGCCCAGTCTGGACCGGCTGGGCCGGGCCATGCCCAACCGGGCTGGACCTGGACCCGGGTCAGGTCGACCCGGTTCGGGCCCACCCAGGGGGTACTGGGCTGGGTCGGACCGGGCCCAAACCCCCTATTCTCAGACAGATCCATTCAAACGCACATAACATGGGATACAGACCTACATTACATGCAACATTAGTTGTGTAGTGATAATTGGATCGAGACGGTCATTTCAGTATATTACACTCATGGTTTCGGAGAACTTTGGGTAAGGCCGGGTTGGTTCGAACATGAAACTAACCGTGCCTTCGGAGCAGAAACGCTTATAACTTGAGCTCCGGACGTCCGATTGATGTGTCGTCAACTTTGATGGTTTCCTCATTGTGAGATGGTTTTTTGGCTTACTCTTCTTGAGGTTTAGACGCAGTTGGAGTATGGTCGGGTTGGTTTTGACTTAAAAACCAACCGGGCCCCTGGGACAAAAAAGCCAATAACTCTCAGACCGAGCATCCGATTGATGCGCCGCCTATCGCGTTGAGTTCCTATTATGGAGACGGAACATTGGGATACATAGAATACGGTCTATGTTTCAGTTGATGTATCGAATCCCCTTGGCTCGTGGAGTGGACCCTCCCGGAATCAAGCATTCTGTGTGTGGGAACCCTAGAGTTGGCTGCTACTACGACAACGATGTCCACTATAGTGGGATCCTCCGTGGGTTCGGCAGCGACGATGACCGTACTGGAATTTTAGAGACCCGAAGCATGATGTACATTGACATTACATTACATTTGCGTAATACCTAGTACACAACAAAAACACACACACAAGGACAGTAATCGTTTAGTGTCTTTGGAAACTCGGAATATAATCCTCTAATCCTGGTGAAAGATCTTCAACATCTCCCATAAAGATCTTCCTTTTTATTATACCTAAAACCATTCATTATATCTTGGGGAAAAGAAAACATAAAAGGGTGAGCTCAAATTCTCAGTAAGGGTAAACAAAAGAAATATCAATCACATCATATACATAAGCACAAAACATTTTGGAAATCTTATCCTACAAAAGAGAGCATAATTTCATAACATGGGATAAATCATAGTAGTGAAATGAAATCTCAATAATCATAACTTAAAACATGAAAAATTGTGGCATTCACACATAATCATAGAGAATCATTTATTATTAGTCATGACTCATTTCCAAGACTATCTTAGTGGAAAAAGTCCCTTTCTGAACCGAGTCACCCTCGTTTCAGTCCTGTTTCACTGAACCTGTATAACCTACAATTCCAGCCATGTCTATCTCATGAGATATAAAATCTTTAACCAATGAATAGGAGGGAGATATAGGTCCCACCCATCTCATAATGATACCATTCTTATATGTTCCACAAAATCATAAATCATACATCATTGCATAACCCATGTAATACAAATGGGAATCTTAAACATCATGACATCATGAAACTGTTCATATAAGATAAAAGAATTCATAAAAATAATTCCATCACAACATAATCAAATAAATGTAATAATAGGGATAAAAACAGAACCCTTTATTGTCTTAGATGGAAAATAATTTTGATAAAACACTTGAACTCCATTCTTGAGGGAAATATCCTTTCTTCTTCAAAAACACTTTTCCTTTCATAACATGTCATACAATTCTAAACTAAATGAAGTTGATTAAAAATAAACTTGAAAACATGTAAAGGAAGCTTCTTTGAAATAATTTTTTAAAAATCCATTCATGCCGTATAAGTTAAAAAAACATTCTTCGTACTTTTGTCGGAAAAGTCAAAAATTACCTTGTACGAAAAACGACAAAAGATTCCTTTCATATCTTTTACTAAAAACTCACCGAAGGGTAAAATTGGATTTAAACAATTGTAGGTGGATGGAAATAATATTAAATATTGAGGGAACATGTATGTGGATGATAAAATACACCCCAGTAAATACCAAAGTAAAAACAATCTCGGATAAAAATGAGATTGTGATATTTTCCCTTACCTTAGGTCCGATTTTCTTCGTAGGTGTCCGAACCTCCTGTATAATGATTTAAATAATGTCATTGACTTATTCCAGAATCATACTCATTTTTATGATATCATATATGGTTACTTATGACTTTATATTACCCTTTCTTTTGTAAATTCTATGTTAAAGTGCATTTTGGTAAAATTGTTTCATTTGTCATCCGTGTTTTCACTTACAATAATTCATATGATTTATTAGATCATGATTACTTAATACAAGAATATAAAACATGATTTATATATAATATATATTCAGAATATACATATATATAATAAATTAGTAAATCGAAAGAAATACACCGTTCATGGAGACGGTAGGCCGTACGTACACATGAACGCTGTTTTCGTTTCCTTATTGAGTTGAATGGAATTAAGTAGATGACATATATATATACTTAAATAAAGTATCTTTATAATGTCATATATTTCATTATTATTTCTTATATATACTTTATAATCATTCTTAAATGGTTAACATGGAGAATGAATCTCATCGCGTCGTGGAGACGGTAGTCAGTACGTACGCACGAGCGATGATATCGTTTCCATAATTATTGAATTGAATTGGAGTGGATGATACAATATATCAGAATCAATATTATGTTCTAATAACTATGTATAGTTGTTATTTACACCATTATACCCATCCATGTAAGGTGGTGGTGGAAAATAGATTACACCACGGTGTGGAGACGGTATTCCGTACGTACGCACGTGCGGTGATTTCTTTTTCCATAGGATGGATAGGTGGTAAAATAGGGGTGTTTCATAATTATAATAACATATCAGTATATGAGTGATACTTATGTTATTACTTAATAATTAAACAACCTAATAAGAAGAAGTGGAAGAAGAAATAAAGATGAAAGAATCGGCAACAGACATTACCTCTTCATTGAAGTGCTTCTTTGAGACCTCCTTTTAGGGCACTAAAATGGGTTTTTGAAGAAGAACAGAACCTCTTGGATGTTTCTAGTGAAGTGGAGAAGAGAATTTGGCCGGGTTTGGCCGAGCATGAAGGCTCATAGTTGTGTGAGGAAGAGAGGGAGTAGGTGCCCTTTTATAAGGGAGGAGAGGGGCTCCTTTGGAAAAACTAAAAATATGATTTTATTATAAAGTCAAGTTCGGTTTTAAATAGCTCCAAAATGATTTATTTATAGGCTAAGGTGGGGTTGGGTCGATGTACTCTCATACAATAGAATTTAGACAAGTTTAGGTTCCTATTTTAACCTTATCATTTAGATTTATCATTAAGTTAAATAATTTTACTTTTGCCGTGTCTTCTTGTGTTCTTACACTATAAGGTTAATAAACTTACTATAAGAAGCCAAACGAACCCCAAGTTGTTTATTATTAATATATATAACCCTATCTAAGTCATTTTTCCGAACCATATATTTTTAGAAATAAAATAACAATTAATAATATAATATTTGTTTTAAAAACTATTTTATGTCAATTTTGACACTATTTAGTAATTGGTTTTTGTGAAAATCATAACAGAATTATAAGTTCGAACAAAGATAATTAAATCAATAAAAACATGTCATATTAACCTATATAATTAGTGTAATTCATAAAAAGTCTCAAATTATATTTATTTGGGTATTTATAACATCAATTATGTCAATATTTCATTAATAAGATAATTACTGCATCATCGTTGTGTCATAAATAAATTAAATTAGTTAATGTCTAAAAATTACAAATAAAATACCATTATGTAGGAAATCTTTTTATATTTCTAATAAATATTTATAGTCGAATTTATCTTATGTATAACCCTATATTAAAAATGTTTTAGTAAATAAACTTTGATTTTAACTCTTTTAACCCTTCTTTAAATAAATTAATAATAAATGTCCTAATCTAATCCATATGGGCCTAAATGGTCATATTTTATTCCTAGGTTTGTTTTTGGTCGAATTACACTTGTCCAATAGAATTAGGACATGTGTTAGGGTAATAATAATATATTTTCTACCCTTAATTACACTATTTACTTTTAACCGTGGTAAAAAAAAGTAAAAAGTTACTATTCACCAAACAATTATTTTCATCTCATTGAACCACATTTTACTTACTGACATCAACCGTGTCTCTCAGATATTTGAAATTCTACTCACAGAAGTGGTAAAATTAAGTTTTATGAACAATTCAGTTTTTTCTAACTACCACTTAGTGGTTTCACTATTCATCAAAAATTGAAAGTTTTCAGAAAAATACCAAAAATTAGGCCTAAGCTATATTTGATATTATGAACTCAAAAATGATGTCTATTTTACCAAATTCAAAACATATCAGTTTCATTAACTAATTTAAAAATTAATTCCCGTCGTCAAAACAAATAGCGTGTTTTTAAGAGATAATAACTATCAAAAGATTGAAACTTGTTTATAACTGGTTTAAATGTGAAATTACATCCAATGACCATCATTTTATTAAATTGTAAAAATATATTCTAAATATACTTTAAAACAACTAAAATTAATAATTTATCACTATTAATTATTTCGATTGAAAAAGTTGTTTTTAATTAATATTTAGTAATTTCCACTATTCATCAAAATAT
This sequence comes from Viscum album, assembly GCA_963277665.1. Lineage (NCBI taxonomy): Eukaryota > Viridiplantae > Streptophyta > Magnoliopsida > Santalales > Viscaceae > Viscum > Viscum album. The sequence goes on from OY728160.1 coordinate 622,326,136, forward strand.
GAAAGTTATCCGAAAATTACCAAAATTTCACCCTAAGCTAATTTCGATATTCCGAATCCAAAATGAAGTCCATTTTGAAAAAATAATATTTACAAAATTTCAAAAAGTGGTTATTACTATTCATAATGGCTAGTTTTAATAATATTTTAATAGCATATCGTTGTTTAGTGAAACTCGGTATTGCGTACTACACACGCTATCAAAGAAGGTCGTGATTGCGTGTAATGAAAGGAAAGTCAAGGATGCGTGTTGTGCAAGCTGCTTTTGGTGTAGCGTACAACACAAGACATTAATGAAAAAGAATAAAATCTCAGGGTGTTACATTCTACCCCCCTTAAAATGAATTTCGCCCTCGAAATTCATCGGGGTTATAAATGGTTTACTATTCGAAAGTTTCTTTAATAGAAACCCACACCGTAAAAAGGAATACCAATACCAATCTTTAAAAAAAAAGTATGAAACATAATGGTTACCCAAATAAACTAATCACTAGGTTTCCACATAGGTGAAAATATGGATATGGAAGAGAAATCTAACCATCATGTTCTGATGGAGAGTGGTAGAGAACATGGCTATGGAAAAGCTAGCAATCACAAAGACATAAATTTGTGACGATCTAAGGTACCATCTGATTCATCAGATATAAGAGCACTAAGACGACATTTTTTTTTTCAAGATCATTTCCCTAAAGTTGATGAAATTGGAATTAGATGAAATACTTTTGTGATTTTGGTATAGTCTCACCGTTTGTTGTTCTTTGGACAATTTACACTTCATCTCTTAAAGAAATGAGGTTGAATTTGTCATCCGTGATGTGTTAGCAGATCATGTGATAGAATGATGGGCCATTCCATCTATCTCAAACAAAAGGTTAGAAAAGTTATCAAAAAATACATAAGTCCATATATAGTGAGATTCATCATATAGGGTTCCTAAAATGGACTTATACTTAATATATCATACTACGTAATATAATAAAACTAGTTTCTACTAAACAGGGACTTCCTGTAGGTCAGTGGTAGGCGATAAAGGCCAGTCGCACTTCGGTTGTGGGTTCGATTCTCGCAGCCTTGTCCGACGCGATGGGCGGTCGCCCGTCCTGCAGGTTGTCCTTTTTCTAAAACTATATTACTATAACATCCCATCAATAATATCGAAAAAACTTCTATCCTTAAACAATACTAACTTATTTCCAACATAATCCATTCCAATATTTAGGCATATCCATAATACTTCAGTCCACTCTCATAATATAGTGAAAATGATTACCAGAGATTTAATACCATCGTTGATCCCCATATATCATAAAATATGTCTTGTTGGTCACATTCCAAATATTCAAAGGCCTTAATCATGTACTCTCTTGAATACCCATTGAACCTTAGTGAAAAAATGAATGCAATTAAAAGTTAACACTTTCCACATACCAAAATCCTCAAAATTCTATATACTAAAACCATGATATCACTTACTCCTTATATCAAACATGAGCTCATGAATACTGTCAAACATTTCATTTTTTTCCTTATCCCTTCATTATGTGCATATCATCTTATTTCCAAAAATATCTCAATCACTTTGAATAAATATTCCAATACTTTATGATACAACATTATTTTTGAATCCCATTACATAAACACTTAATCATTCGACCACATCATTGTCATATTCAACATCGCCAATAGTGATCGCATGTGACTTCCCTTTGTACTTTTCCTTAAGTGGTTTCTCATGTTGATCATCACTAACCCTTGTATTAGGGCATTTATTAGCATAATGCCCCATTTCCTTGCACTTGAAGCATTGAAGTGTTGGTGGTGCGTTCTCTGCAGTCTTTGCTTTATTCACATCATTAGAAACCCTTTTTCCATTACATCGACACTCAGATGCTCGATGACCTTCTTTTCTACACTTAAAACATTTTCTAAGCCCTTTAAGACAAACTCCACCATTATTCTTTCCACACTTTGAGCATAAGGAAACATTCATCTTTTTTTCACCATTATTCTGATATTTCTCCTAGAACTCCATCTTTCGTTTCTTGTCAAAACCATGAGATGGATATGTAACACCAACTTCCATTTCTACCTTTATAGCACAACGCACAATTTCTTCATAGCTACTGATGTCTCTTATAGGTAATGCCCTTCGAAGACTTGGTTTTAAGCCACTGAAAAATCGATCAACTTTAATTTCAGGTTGGATGATAATGCCAGATGCATACCTTGCAAGTCTTGTAAAATTCACTTCGTATATACCAACAGATTCATCATCCTTTTTCTTTAGTTCAAGAAACTCCTTCTCCATCTTTGTTCGAAGAATACGAGGGAAGTACTTATTGAAAAATAAGTTCTTGAACTCGTCCCATTCCATGGACTCAATTTGATCCCTTTTCCTCGTATTCTTAATAAGATTCCACCATTTATCAGCATCTCCTTAAAAACGATACACTGCTAGGATGAATTTATCATGTTCAGAACATTGAAGAACTGAAAATATATTTTCAGTAGTACTAATCCATTGTTCAGCAACTAATGGATCAGTAGACCCGCTGAAAGAAGGTGGACGCTGCCTCATGAAGGATTCAACAGAATGTTGCTCCTTCCTTTGCTCGTTTGGATGTCCTGCATGATTCATACCTTGAGAAAGTTGTGTGACCATGGCTACAAGATTTTTCATTCCCGCTCCCATATCGTTTGGTTGCTCAGGGGGACAATCATTGCATTGCCCATCACATTCCGCATTAACACGATTCTTTCGGGTTCCAGCCATTGACTAAAACCAAGAAGAATAGTGTGAGAAACTCTAATTATAATAGGAAAACCACATAATTCAAGAATAAAATTTTCACGCTTAAGGTCATATCCTAGGTTATTCATGGCCATTTCTAAAACACTAAGATTGTGTTCTATGCTTAGACTTATCCTTAGGGTTCTTACTAAGGCTTTCATATCCTAGTTTCAAAGGTTGACTATACCTTTCCTCTGATACCAACTGTAGAGACCCGAAGCATGACGTACATTGACATTACATTACATTTGCAGAATACTTAGTACATAAAAAAAACACACACAAGGACCGTAATAGTTTAGTGTCTTTGGAAACTGGGAATATAATCCTCTAATCATGGTGAATGATCTTCAACATCTCCCATAAATATCTTCCTTTTTATTATACCTAAAACCTTTCTTTATATCCTGGGGAAAAGAAAACATAAAAGGGTGAGCTCAAATGCTCAGTAAGGGTAAAAAAAAGAAATATCAATCACATCATGTACATAAGCACAAAACATTTTGGAAATATAATCCTGCAAAAAAGAGCATAATTTCATAACATGGGATAAATCATAGTAGTGAAATGAAATCCCAATAATCATAACATAAAACATGAAACCTTGTGGAATACACACATAATCATATAGAATCATTTCTTATTAGTCAAGACTCATTTCCAAGACTATCTTAGTGGACAAAGTCCCTTTCTAAACCGAGTCACCCTCATTTCAGTCATGTTTCACTTAACCGGTATAACCTACCATTCCAGCCATTTCTATCTCATGAGATATAAAATCTTTACCCAATGTATTGGAGGGAGATATAGGTCCCAACCATCTCATAATGATACCATTCTTATATGTGCCACAAAATCATAAATCATACATCATTGCATAACCCATGTAATACAAATGGGAATCTTAAACATCATGACATCATGAAACTGTTCATATAAGATAAAATAATTCATAAAAATAATTCCATCACAACATAATCAAATCAATGTAATAATAGGGATAAAAACAGAACCCTTTATTCTCTTAGATGGAAAATAATTTTGATAAAACACTTGAACTCCATTCTTGAGGGAAATATCCTTTCTTCTTCAAAAACACTTTTCCTTTCATAACATTTCATAAAATTCTAAACTAAAAGAAGTTGATTAAAAATAAACTTGTAAACTTTTAAAGGAAGCTTCTTTGAAATAATGTTTTAAAAATCCATTCATGCCGTATAAGTTAACAAATCATTCTTCGTACTTTTGTCGGAAAAGTCAAAAATTACCTCGTAGGAAAAATGAAAAAAGATTCCTTTCATATCTTTTACTAAAAACTCACCGAAGAGTAAAATTAGATTTAAACAATTTTAGTGGATCGAAATAATATTACATATTGAGGGAACATGGATGTGGATGACAAAATACACCCCAATAAATGCCAAAGTAAAAACAATCTCGGATAAAAATGAGATTGTGATATTTTCCCTTACCTTAGGTCCGATTTTCTTCGTAGGTGTCCGAACCTCCTGTATAATGATTTAAATAATGTCATTTAATTATTCCAGAATCATTCTCATTGTTATGATATCATATATGGTTCACTTATGACTTTATATTACCATTTCTTTTGTAAATTCTATGTTAAAGATCATTTTGGGTAAAATTGATTCATTTGTCGTCCGTGTTTTGACTTGTAATTATTCATATGATTGCTTAGATCATGATTACTTAATTCCAGAATATGAAACATGATTTATATATAATATATATTCAGAATATACATATATATAATAAATTATTAAATCGAAATAAATACACCGTTCATGGAGACGGTAGGCCGTACGTACGCATGAACACTGTTTTCGTTTCCTTATTGAGTTGAATGGAATTATGTAGATTACATACATATATACATAAATCCAGTAGCTTTATAATGTCATATATTTCATTATTATTTCTTATATATACTTTATAATCATTCTTAAATGGTTAACATGGATAATGAATCTCATCACGTCGTGGAGACGGTAGTCCGTACGTACGCACGAGCGATGATATCGTTTCCATAATTATTGAATTGAATTGGTGTGGATGATACAATATATCAGAATAAATATGATGTTATAATAACTATGTATAGTTATTCATTACACCATTATACCCATCCATGTAAGGTGGTGGTGGAAAATAGATTACACCACGGCGTGGAGACGGTATTCCGTACGTACGCACACGCGGTGATTTCTTTTTCCGTAGGATGGATAGATGGTGAAATAGGGTTGTTTCATACATATAATAACATATCAGTATATGAGTGATACTGATGTTATTACTTCATAATGAAACAACCTAAGAAGAAGAAGTGGAAGAAGAAATAAAGATGAAAGAATCGGTAACAGACATTACCTCTTCTTTGAAGTGCTTCGTTGAGACCTCCTTTTAGGGCACTAAAATGGGACTTTGAAGAAGACCATAACCTCTAGGATGTTTATAGGGAAGTGGAGAAGAGTATTTGGAAGGGTTTGGCCGATCTTGAAGGCTCAATGTTGTGTGAGGAAGAGAGGGAGGATGTGCCCTTTTATAAGGGAGGAGAGGGGCTCCTTTGGAAAAACTAAAAATATTATTTTATTATAAATTCAAGTTCGATTTTAAATAGCTCCAAATTGATTTATTTCGAGGCTAATGTGGGGATGAATCAGTGGCTACATCTAATAATCTATATCACCTTACGATTAGTATACCTGTGTGAGTTGAGTCTTGACTTTCAATCACTATATTCGATATGATTGTTTTTATATCCTGTGTGGATTCGGTTGTGTTATCTTGTGTGGATTTGATTGTGCAATCCTGTGTGGACTATATCGAACATGGTCTCAGATGTTGGAGTCGAACAGGAATTGATGACTTAGGTATATATATGGGCATATACCTAAGTAGTGTTGGTTGTTACTTCGTGATTGTATCTTTCCATTGTGGTTTATCCTTCGTGGATTCTGGGAGACCTTCGGGAGTCTCGGGGTCCCTACGGAGTAGCGTATAATCACCCCTGCACAGGCTATTCCCGCACTACATTGTGTAGGATGTAGATGACAGAAAATGATGATCGTGGTTGAGGCTTCTAGAGAAAATCGGTACCTGGAGGTGGACCATTGGGCGAGACATACACGTAGCGGACGGCTGGACCCGAGGAGCTGAGGAGACTATCTGTACCCACCTTTCAGGTGGGATTTCCACTGGACAGCTCGGTGTTTCTCCTTTACCTTTTAGTTGATGTGCTTTCTTTTCTGTTGTACTTTACATTCAGTTGGGTTTGTATTCTGGCCCATTTACTTTCCAGCAGTCACCTTTGTACTCAGATTATTTAGTGTTTACTTCTTCTTGCTTACTCTGTTGTTTTTGTTTTCTTACGTATAGGCAATACCTTCCCTTATATCAGTATTTATGCCTTTAGAGCTAGTCGCCAGCCCCTGGCCTATTGAAGGCAGGCATGGGTCAGTCACGACATGGGTCCAGAGGATGGTTCATGACAAATTTTTAATGAAGATGTTTTGTGAATTTTCCATGAATACATTCATATCTGGATAAGAGAATGTAGAGGCAGCTCTAGCTAATATAAATCTAGGGGAAAATCTGAAAACATCGCTTTGAGATAAACTCGAATGGGAAATAGTGAAAGACAGTGGGCCTTGTTTCACTCACAGTTATGACACTCCCGATAGATATGCATAAGATAATTCACAATTTCATTAAAAACAATTATCATGGATTTATGTGTAAAAAAATCCACAATGATTTTTTTATGATTATGGAATTTATGTGTAAAATACTCAATTTATATTTGTTATTTTACTAGTTTGGAATTATGTAATGTGATTCATAAACTAATCTTGTGTATGCCATTGTTTAGAAATGGAGCCTAGTGGACGGAATATAAAAAATTTCAATATACATAATCCATTTAGGGATTTCCCTCATACTGAAGAAAATTATATTGGAGATGGTGATGTAACAGGTGCTGAACAACTTATAACCCTTCTGGGACAACTCAAAAAGGTTATAAATAATAACCATACCTGTATAGACCACCCATATTAGCAATGCAGATGATCAATGTTATTCCTCTTCATGAATCATCAACCACCAATATTTAGTGGAACTAAAAATCCATTTGTAGCTGAGCAATGGAAAAATTCATAATGAGATTATTTTATGCTATGGTGAGTAGAGAAAGGGAAAATTTTGACTTGGCTGTTTATCACCTCACAATGGATGCATATCAATAGTGGTCATTAATTCAAAACACCAAGGTGAATGAAAAAGTATCAAATATGGAATGGAGGGAGTTTAATGATCTTTTCATTGAAAAATACTTTCCTCATGACCATCAAGTGGATATGAAAGACAATTTCTAAGTCTAAGGATAAAAGATGATTATAATGAAGCAAAGTATGAGGCTAACATTAATAGGATAAAAAGGCATGTTGAAGTTTAAATATGTAACCCAATGTTTACGATTGATCGATTCTTTAATGGATTAAAACAATTTCTTCTTCGAGCATTATTTTCACAAACCATCTTATCATACGAAGATATTTTATCATGTTCTATCAAGACATAAAATAAATTTTCTATGTCTTACCACATTAATGAAAAGGAAGAGAAGAAGAGATATGTTGAACACTCTAGAAATTGAAATAAGGGTAAGATTGGAAATGTGGAATTTCCATCCCTTAGTAAATGTTGGATGAAACACTCTAGTAGTTGACAAATTGGAATGGGAGTCTGTGAGATGTGTAGATAAAAAGGCCTACATGCTCATGAATGAAAAGTGAAGAAAGAGGCTTTCAATGTTGAATGATTCAATTGTAGTGAAATTATGCATTAGAAAAATTAATGTCCTTAACATCAAGGAATCATACCTCAGAAAAGGACAAGGCATAAAGGCACAGCTTATGTGATCAGAACTGCAGAGGATGAAGATCTGAATGACATGTTGGTAGGTAAATTAATCATTTCCCCAAATTTAGAAAATGCTTTATTTGATTTTGGATCGTCGCATGCATTCATATATTCCCTATTTTGCAAGAAAATTAGATATTTCCATTTCAATTTAACAAGAGATTTTTCAGTCAAAACTCTTAAGGGAAGTATCATTGCAACAATGATTTGTGAGTCATTTACCATTATGGCATATAAATGTTATTTTTCTGTTTATATCATCGTCATACCCCTAGTTGAATTTGATATAATCCCCGGTATGGATTGGATTTCATACCATGATGGTAAAATTTATTCTGAGAAGTAGTAGGTTACAATTTCTGATGATGATAAAGAATACCTTATCTTTAGAGCAGAAACAACACCATCTCATTATCATCTAGATCCACCCATAGTGGCTCTACTAAATTCAATTATTGGGGATGTTGAGAGTGAAATAAATATGGGTGAGTAAAAGATTGTTTTTATAGAGGATGTACCTTTTGTGGAAAAATATGATGATGTGTTTCAAAGGGATTTACCAAAACATCCTCTAGAATGACAAATTGTGTTGATTTAATTCCTGGTCTAAGACCCATATCTAAGACCCCTTATTGAATAAATAATGTGGAATTAGTGAACAAATGAAACAAATAAAGGAATTGTGTAATGGGGTATTTATTCGCCATTGTTTTTCACCATGGGGAGACCATGTTAATTTTGTTAAGATGAAAGATGGATTTATGAGGTTGGAAATTGACAACATGCATATCAATTTTATAATAATAAATAATAAGTATCGCCTACATCACATTGATGATTTATTCAATCATATTCATGGAGATCAATATTTTTAAAAGATCGACCTTCGATCTAGATATCATCAGTTGTGTGTGAAGAAAGAAGACATTCCAAAGATAGAATATGATACTTGGTATGGGTATTATGAGTATACAGTAATGCCTTTTGTACTGGCTAATGCACACTCTGTCTTCAAAGATTTAATGAATAAAATTATCAAGGAATATCTTGATGTCTTTGTTGTTGTATTTATTGACGATATCATGGTATACTCCAAAAGCTAAAAATATCATGAAAATAACTAGTGCACTATTCTAAATACTCTTAGATCAAATGAATGATAAGGAAGTTTAGCAAGTGTGAATTGTAACTTCAGAGGATTTATTTTCATGTCTGTATTGTCTCCATGGATTGAATCTATATTGATCATTCTATGAAAAATGAAATTCATGAATGGACCTCACTGATGAGTAAAGCCGTGGTATCCAGTTTTATTGGGTTAGTAGGTTATTATTGACATTTTGTCTAGAATTTCGCCTGATTGGATAACCCATTAACCAATCTCACATGTAAAGGGGTTAAATTTGTTTCGACAAAAGAGTGTGAAGAATGATTTGAATAATTGAAGAAAATATTAATCAATTATTGATCTTGACTCTACCATCGAGGAATGATGGGTTTGTTATTTTTTGAGATGCTTCAATTAAGGGACATTGTTTTGTTGTTATTCAGAATGATAGAGTTATTGACTATGAATCATAGTAGCTAAAAATTAATGAAAAAAACTATCCAACTCATGATCATGAGTTAATAGCTGCAATATTTTCTTTGATGATATGGAGACACTACCTATATGTTGAAATTTTTGAGATATATACCGATCACAAGATTTTGATGTATATTTTCTCACAGAAAGAACTCAACATGAGGCAAAGATGATGGCTTGAACTACTCATAGATAATGATTGCATTATACAATACCACTAGAGGAAGGAAAATAAGGTGGGAGATGCTTTGAGAAGAAATTATCATAGAGTTTTGAACAAGATGTGACTTGAAAGGGGTCCTCTATTAATGGATCTAGTAAACATACATATATGAATAATCATAGAAGGTGAAACATCAATATGTCTTCAACTGGTTTCCAAACCATCTATACAAGAAAGGATAAAATGCTCTCAAAATGATGATGAAAAGTTTCAAAAGTGAATTAATTATGTGAATTATGGGAGATTGATTGAAATCCTATATGAATATGAAATTTGGAAATTTGGAATGAGATTTTGTGTTCCGTACATACGTGATATAAAAAGAGAATATATAGATGATGCTCATAGATCCATTTTCTCTATAAACCCTTGTAGCACTAAGATGTATAGAGATTTGAAGGTACATTTTTTGTGGGACGACTTGAAGAGGGTAGTTGCTGATAATGTGTCACGATGTATTATTTGTAAATAGGTTAAGGCATGAAGAAAACATCGAACATGATTCATGAAACCACTTCCGATACCTAATTTAAAATTGGATGATATTACGATGGACTTTTTCATGGGGATACCCAAGACTTGTAGAAGGAATTATGCGATATTGGTGCATTATTGATCATCCTTCCATGTCAGCACATTTTATTGATATAAGAGAATACTTACCACTTGAATGTTTAGAATTAATATATATTAAGGAAGTTGTAAGACTTCATGGTGTACCCAAATAAATTGTTTCTAATCATGTTCCCTGTATTACATTAGTATTCTTGAAAAGTATTAAACAATCCAAGGATACTGAACTTTATTTGAGCACTTCCCACCACCCTCAAACTGATGGACAATCATAAAAAAAATTAGAACCTTAAAAGATATGTGGAGATCTTTCTCAATTGACATTCCATGTTTGTGGGATCAATATTTATCTCTGGTAGAATATTTATATAACAATAGCTTCCATTCATGTATTCATATGGATCCATATAAAGGATTATATATTACTATATGTCGTACACGAACTTGTTTGGATGATGTTGGTGAAGGAAAACATGTATTCCCCGAACTTGTTGAGGAATGAATTGAAAAGGTGATGATTATCCAGAACCTCATCAAAATTGATCAAAGTAGGAAAAATAGTTATGCTAACCAATGGAAGGATTTTGAATTTCAAGTAGGATATGATGTTTTATTGAAGGTATCTCCATGGAAATTTGTTTTACGATATGACATGAAAGGTAAATTATGTACCAGTTACATCGGACCATTTGAAATTCTAGAACGAATTGGAGATATATCATACCATTTGGAAAGTCCACCTAGTCTCTCCAATGATCATGATGTGTTCCACGTATCATTTTTGTGAAAATTCATGCCTGACACAACGACTGTACTCACCTATGATGAAATAATACTGGAACCTGATATGTCTTATTGTGAAGAGCCTATCAAGATTATTGATACCAGAAAACAAGTTTTGATAAACCAGATGACTCATCTGCAAAAATTTCTTTAGGGAAACCATATAATGGAAGAAGAAACGTGGGAACCTGAAAAACATATAATGAAAACCACCCGAATAATTTTATACAGTAATATCTTATATATTTTGAGAATAATATTATTTGAAGTAGGGAAGAATGTAACTCCCCATGCTTCCAGGATACACTTCTGTATGAATAATACAATATCTCGTATTTTATTAAATTTCGTGTTCTAACAAACCACAAACAATCATACTATGCCGTTTATAAAATTGTTACAAATAGTAATACTTAATTTTAGAAATTTAATAAATTTCAATAATCACAATGGACATCATTTTTAAATTTTTAATATCAAAATTATCATATGGTGATTTTTTGGAAATTTTCTGAAATCATTCAATTATTGATGAATAGTGAATAATAGTACATTATATTTTAAAACCGAATTTCATTTTGATATTATTATTTTTTATTTAAATTCATTTTAAAGTTAAAATAAATACAAAATACATATATTAGAAAAATTTCATCCATTTGAGTTATTTTATAATATGATTAGATATATAAAATTTTATTGAACAATTTATCACCTTTTACCCACCTTCTCGGAATATTTTCAAATTTTCATAAAATATAATTATTCAACATATGTGATTTGAATTTCAATAATCTGAAACACACAGTTCACAACAGTAAGTAAAATATGGTCCAATATGATGAAATTAATTTTTTGGGAATAGTAACTTTTAAATTTTATTTATCACGATTAAAAGTAAATAGGGTAATATTAAAGGTAAAAATTTCATTACAATTACCCTAAAACATGTTCATATTATATTGGATAACTGAATTTTGACCAAAATAAACCATAGTAATAACATAAAATCCTTTTTGATCCCCTTGGATTAGATTATCACATTTATTATATTTTATTTATAGAAGAGTTAAAAGTGTTAAATTCAGATTTTAATATCTAAACAATTTTTATTATGGGGTCATACATAAGATAAATTTGACTATAAATATTCACTAGAAAGAAAAAGAAATTTCCTACAGAATTTTATTTTATTTATAATTTTTAAAAATTAATGATTTATATTTATTTAGGACATAATGATGATGCAGAAATTACATTATTAATGAAAAATTAAAATAATTGATATTTTAAATATCAAAATATATTTAAATTGAGACTTCTGATGCATTACAAGAATTTTCTAAGATACTATGACCTATTAGGGTGGATTAAATAAATATTTCTCGAAGTGTAAAAGTTGTTATGACTTTCAAAAAAACCAAATACCAAATATGGTCAAAATTGACATAAATGAGTTTTTAAAACAAATTCTATTTTATTAAATTATATAATTTTATTAAAAATATAATGATCAGACAAAAGACTTATATAATGATATATATGTCATTTATGAACCACTTGAGGTTCTCTAGGAATTTTATTTTATGTTTATATACCATCTATTATAATAATATAGGAATACGTGGTAAAATGTAAACTATTTAACTAACTGTTAAATCTAATAGATAAGGTTAATATGGTGACATGATGTTTTTTAAAACCAATTGGTTGAGAGAATTTCAACAGTTAACCACATGATACATGAAATAAATACTTTTGGATCCATTATAAATAGAAAATTATTTTATAATAAAACAGTATTTAATGATTTTCCTTAAGTGATTGTCACCTACATTATAAAAGAGTACTTCCCCTTCTCTCAAAATCACAGCTCCAATGCCATTTGGATTGGACAACCCCTACTCCAGTTTCTTCCCAACTACCCACACTTCACTATAGATTAATTACATTGAACCTAAGTTAAACATTATGATCTCTTTTGATCAAATCCAAAAGAATCACCTGAAGAAGAGGTAATTATTTCATCATCACTTTCACTGTTTTTTATTCTTATTCCACTTCCACTTTTTTGTTATTTTCATAACAAAATAATTAATCCAATACCATAAACATACAATTATGTTATTATAAATATGGTACAACTGTATTAATAATTATATCTATCCATTGAATGAAAAAATCACCATACGTGCATACGTATGACTTACCGTCTCCACGTCAGGGTGTAGATTGTTATTCAAAACTTCATTATTGGGATGTGTTTAATAATAAGTTTAATAGATGTAAATAATATATATAAAATGTTAAAGATACGGTATACATAATATAACATCAATTCAAATATGTTTTCACCATCAATAGATTGATATTTTCGGTCATGCTTACGTATAGATTACAATCTCCACGAACACGATGAAACTCATTCCCCATCGTTACCATTCAAGAATATTTTTCATTTTAAGATTTAAAATAATTTTTATGAACTTTATACCATTACAGATATGAATAAAATACATACTATACATAACAAACATGACTTACATAACAAAACATATATAGGAAAACAAATCTGTTAACACCTAAAACAATGATACTACTAAAATATTATTTACAATGCAGTATTAAAAGATCATATATGATATCATATTTATGAATTTAGTTCCTTTATTTTTTATAAAAATGACTTAACTATTATACAAGATGTTAATTTACCCTTGAATAAGGAAAATTAAATGTAATATTTAATTTAACAACCACATTATTATCTGAGGTTGTTTTTATGAATGTATCTACTGGAACATCTTTATCATCCACATTAGTGTTTCTCAATAATATATTTCAAAACATTTTAACTATTTCCTAGAATATGGGATAAATTCATTTATACTATTTATTTATTTTTTTTAAAAAAATAATTAAACGAATAATTTCGTATTATTCCGAATAATATACTTTATGACATTTTCAACAAATTAAGGTAAGATTATTATTTTTAACATCTAAGGCGGGTGCGGTTATATTCCATTGTTATAACACCTTCCGAGCTTCCCATAAAGATTATAAAATATTTTCAAATTAAATTCATTCATTTATAACTATGTTATATTTAAATGATTTCAAAATAGGAAGATATATTTCTCTCAAATAGTTTTGATTTCATTAATGTCAACATGCTTTGATGGAATTTACCGTTGTTCGAAGTTGATTTATTGTTATAAAATTTTCTATATTTTATTGAAGGTTTTGTGATATGTTGACTGTGTATGTGTTATTTTTATACAATTCATGTTTTATGGAAAAAATAATAACATTTTTATGCTAGAGTTAATATAATGTTAATGTTAGGGTTCAACTCTTTCATATGAGGAATTCATTGGACTCAGAAAGTGATGGGTGGAGCCCGCTATAGCATGTCGATGAATCGCTACTTCTCATGAGACAAAAAAATATCATGGCCCAAGGCCATGAAAAATTATTATTTGTAATCATTGAACAAGGCCCCGACTATGTGGCTATGATGTCCGAAATTATGATTTTCATCATTATTAAATTATCTATTTATATTACATGTGATTATTCAAATAGTGAAATATCCAAGTGATTATGTAAATGGAATTATTTTATTTATCTTTTACATATTATATAGAATTTTATATTTAAATGTACTTTTCTTAATCTTAACATTTTTTAACTGTTTACACTTATTTATGAAAATTTGCACTATATTGTTATCATTATTGAGCATTTGAGCTCACCCCTTTCTTATATTTTTGTTTTTCCCAGGATGTGAAGAAGTATATTCTGATTATCCTTCATGGATAGGCCAATGAATATGAGTGAGTTCAAAGTGTAATTTTTTTAAATGATGTAATGTAAAGCATATGTATGTATCTAGTTCTTCCTAGGCCACTAAACTATTCATTCTTTCAAGACATGATTTTTTTTCACATGCCAATGTTATGCAACAATTCTCCGAATATGGATACCTAGTGTCATGGAATTATATCACTTGTTATGATGAGTGAAACCTGTATGAAATGTAGATTATAAACGAAAACACATCACATAGTTTTTTACACTATTTGGTACAATGACATATCTCCTTGCTAAAACTCGTTACCCCTAGTTATTTTTTCTTCACCATAACTGGAAGACTACAATAGGAAATGTCCCATTCCCATCAACACTGATCTCTATAGTGAACTAGTCTATAATTCAACTATAAATCACATCTTCCCACCTTATACTAGTGTCTCTTGAATCCTACAAATGTATCTTTATACTACATCACGCCGTTTTACCATCATCCCACTGGCCAGCCCCAGAGTCCAACCAGAGACTTCTACATCTTCATAGTACCACTAAAGACATTACAATATTGATTGAAATAAGAATTTATCCATATAAAAGATTATATTATAAAATAAATCTATTGTTATACTTGATAAAACTGGCCCAAGTATAACTAAAGATACTTTTCACTAGTTATGGTTTTTCTAAAATAAAATGGATCGCTTATTAATGGTCCACTACTTTAGAACAACTGTAACACCCTAACCTCATTTACCTAGATTAGGTGCATTATTTTAATTCATTTTTAGATTACAAGGAATCAAGTCCCATAGGACTGATAAGTTTAGCAGACTTGGAAAATATATTACATACATGGACGTTACATTAATCATTCAAACATAAAACAAAACACAAATAATCTATTGTGAATGCCATTATTCCCCTAGGTTAACACTGCATATTAATCATAATACTCTTTTTGGAATCTTGGAAAAAAACAAAGAAAGGGGTGAGATCAGATTCCAAGTAAGGATAACAATATAGCAGAATCATTTAATAATAAGCATTAAAATTTAATGAAATCTATAAAACAAAAACAAATTAACTTTAAACTTAAAATTATGTATAATATGGAAAAAATAAATCATGTAATTCCATTTACATATACATATGGATATTATAACAGTCAAATGATAAAATGTAATATAATGATCTAATTTTATAATGATGGAATGCATAATGTTGGACATCATAACCACATTTTCAAGGCCTCTTTCCAAGACTAAAAATTAAATTTTTTCAAGGGATTGTACCAAGACACTAGTTTGACTCATGAGACCTTCCTATGAATCTATGAGCTATTTTGGCTCCACCCATCACATACTATGTTCAATTCATTCCTCATATGAAAAGGTTAAAACATAACATAAAAATTTAAATTAAAACAAGCATATGAAATGTTAATACATTAACCATAAACTATTAATGATCTAAAAATTAAACATCCATTACAATAAACATAAAAAAGGCTTCAATAAATTATGGATGATTGATATAATAATAAATCAACATTATAAAAGTATAAAATCCATTAAAGGATGTTGAAATAGATGAAATTAAAACTATTTGAGAGAAATATCTATTTTAATTTTGCAATCAATTAAAAGTCACATAATTATAAAAGAAAATATTTATTTTGAAAATATTTTTATAATAATGTTATGGAAGATTCAATGGGGTCATAATGGTGAATAATAGTCGCACCGACAATATTAGTTATAAAAACATACCATAATTTACAAAAAGGTCATAAATTACGTTGTTTGGAAAATGATGGAAAGATTCCTTTAAAATGATTTTATAAAAACTAAAAACAAATGTATAAATGACTATAAACCATACTATAGTAAATAGTAAAAATATTTTGAAATGCATTTTTTGGAAACACGAATGTGGATGATAAAGAGTTCCCAGTAGATACTTATGTAAAAACAACCGCAGATAATTAAGAGATTGTGAAATTAACCCTTACCTTTTACTTTTACTTGGTCAAGGGAATTTTAACCTTCTATATAATAGTTAAATAATTTTTTTTAAATTATTCAATAACCGCATACATAAATATGAAATCATATATATTATATTATAATATTTCTATGTTAATAATATTTTAGTAGTATCATTGTTTCAGGTGTAAACTGATTCATTTTCCTTTATATGTTTTGTTTCGTCCGCCATGTTTGTTATGGATATGATATATTTGATTCATATCCATGATGATATTAAGTTATTAAAAATTTTTAATAATCAAATAAAAAACATTAATTAATGGTTACGAGGGGGGATGAATCTCATCGTGTTCGTAGAGACGGTAATATCTACGTAAGCACAAACTCTACATCAATTTCATTTTTTTATTATAAAAGGAAAGAAAACCAAATGTAAATAGGTATATTATTATTGTAGTATAATATAATATTTTATATACATTATTTATTTTTATTAACACCATTTTTTATACGTTTCATGTATGGTATGAACGAGTAATATCACTTTCAGTGGGGGGTAGTCCAAAATTACTCAAATGAAATTATCGTATAAATAATCCATTAAAAGAATAAAGGTCTATTATAATAGAAAATTACATAATATTTTAGATAAAATAAATATAAATAATATCATATATAATTACAGTGCCATCATAATTTTCACCCTAAGAGTATGAAGTGGAAGATTCAACAATCATCGTTTCGTGAGGCAGTAGTTCGTCGTCCACATAAACATTATGCTCATTAACAATTCGATGGAGGTGTGTGAAAATGTAGTAAAAATATATCTCATAAAAAAACCTTAATATTTATGATACTAGTGTTTTTATAAAATAAATTAATAAAGAGTGTTTAGGGGATTGGAGAAGTAATATAAAATAAAAGAACATAAGTGGAGATTTTACATTTAAACAGGGTAACTCCCTTTGGTTTAATACAAAAGGCTTTGATGAAGTTGATTATGCATAAGGTAAGTCTTCTAAGTGGAATAGGGGGATATATGGAGCTTAATTTTGAAGATTCTTGATTATCCAATGGGCTTGAGAGTATTGAAAATTGATTTAGAAGTGAGGTCTTTTTACAACGGGGAGGATGGGTTCATTAGGAATGTTTGAAAATATTATTTTATTATATTACTATTTTCAGTTTATAATTGTTAAATACTCATTAATTTAGAGGATAAGATGACTCATGTTGAAAAAAAAAATCATCCAACAAGAATTTTACAGTTTTTGGAAGTTCTTTTAATTTTTATAATCTAATTTATTTAAATCATTTTTTAATGAGATAAACACCACATCATTATTGTGTCATAAAAAATATTATTTATTTGATGTCTAAAAATTATAAACAAAATCCCATGATATAGGAAATTATTTTATATTTCAATATAATACTTATAGTCTAAATGATAACTTATATAACCCCATGTAAAAATTGTTTTACTAAAAGATATATGTTTATGTCATTTTTGTCACTACTTTAAATTAAATAATATAAAGTGTCATAATCACTGTAAATTGGATCCATGGGGTTAACAAATAGACCCAATGTAGCCCATGGTCAGACATGTATCAACCAATGGGATTAAGACACATGTTGGGGTAATTTAATATTATAATAATAATATGTTTTACCCTTATTTACAAGATTTACACTTTAACCGTGGGAAATAAAATATTTCCTGAAGTAAATATTCATAATGTATAAAAATAAGAGTGTCATTTATACACAATTTTGACCTCCTGATTCAAAATATAGAATCCCTTTTTTCAAATGAAAAACACATAGGTGGAAGAAATTAATTTAAAATTAATTCCCCATGTAATAAAAACCTTGTTTTCTAGAAATAATAACTATCAAAATATTGACACATGTTTATGTAAAGTGCTAATGTGAAATTATATACAATGAGCTAAATTATATTAAATTATATAAAATAATCTAATTATACATTAAAACCACTCAAATATATAATTTAACAGTGTTATTTTTTTCAATTGAAAATGTTTTCTTCAATGAAAATTTTGTATTTTCAATGTCCATCAAAATATGAAATTTATCTGAAAAGTACCAGAACTTCGTCCAAAATAAATTTTTATATCCCAATTCTAATGAATAATTAAATTAAATTAGATTTAAGGTATAAATGTGTAAAATATATGTTTTAAAAATGGATCTCAATTAAAAGGTGTTAAAAATGCAGTTTTTTGGAAAATAATTATTTTATATGAAAAATGAATTTGTTCTTATATTATGTGTAAGAAACACATAATATGGATTTTAAAATTATATGGAGTATATACAATTCAAAATTTAGTTAATACTATTCATAACAACTTTTTGAATGACTAGTTTGAAATGTAGTGGTGCGCTCGAACTCGGTGCTACGTGTAGCACAAGTTGTTGATTTCTTTTTTGAAGAGATAATGTACTATATTATGTTGGGGTGTACACTCCCCCAACATTCAATAAATTGTGTCCTCTAAATTTGAAATTTTTCTTTTAAAATAAAAGGATTAAAAAAAATACATTTGTAGAATACATGTATCAGAAAATGGGTTAATAAAATTTAGTCATAAGAATAGGGTAAGAGAAATGAAAAATTCACCACCAAATTATGATCTCGATTAAGAGAACATTGGTGGAAATAAGATACAGATAATTGGATAAAGAACATTGATATTTAGATGTAGTGATTGAGGTAATCAATTGCAAACATGTGTAAAATTGAGGGCCTCAAATCCATCAATTTGTGATGATTTTAAATATCATTGATTCAGCAAAACATCAGGTATCAGGATAACACATTTTTGGTTGTATGATCCCTTAACTAAAGTTTAAGAATTAATTTATTCTTAAGATAAGAAGAAGAAATATACCTGACAAGTAGAGTTTCACCCTTTAATTAATTCCTTCCACAAATTCAACTTTCAATCCAAAAGATAATAGAATTCAAAAATATTATATTTATCCTAATCGTATTGGCTTCCAAAAATAATGAATTTATAATTATTTTGTTAGACTATTTAAGAAAACTACATTATAAAATCTAGGATTCCACATAGGCAAGTGGTAGGTGATGTTGCCTTGTCTCATTTCGGTTGCGGGTTCAAGTCTTACGACATTGTCGGGAGTGACAGGGATGTTGCCCGACCTCCAAGTTATCCTTTTTATGAAAATCCAAAAATAATCTTATGAAATTCTTTAACATTAAAAATAGAACAAAATTTCAAACTCAATATATTCCAACCATTAGACTTATCCATATTACTTGTGTCCGATCTCACATTCCAAAATTTATAAGGAAGGTCACATAAAATACATTTTAATACCTTCCTCGTGTATAATTTTAAAATGTGCTAATAAAAGGAATTTCCAGAAATCCATATTTGAATAGTTATATACATTATTATTCCTTCAATAAGTCTTAGAATATTAGATATACTCTTTATATCAAAAAAATGTTGTAATCACCAGCAATGATGGAATAAAAAACCATTAATTAGTTTTAAGGAAGTCAAATATATCCGATATAATTTCTCCAAATCAATAATAACTTGTTCATAAATATATACCACATTATCAAGACCATATTATATTCGTTTTTTCCTTCAACAATGTATTTTTTTAAAACATTAACTTGCCATTGAGTCACTTTTCATGGTTCCAAATGTCACACCCCGTTTTTTTGTCTTTGTATTGATCAGATCAATTGGAAATCCCAAACCTTTTCATGGGTATTCTGTGAGATAAATCATGATTTTTAAAGTTTCATATATTTCTAACCAACATAATTTGGGATCCCCATTGCTTGTTTAAGAGTTTTTTATGAAATGGTGGTTACTTCATGATTTGGGCCAACAGTGAGCCCTTTTCCAGTTTTAAAAATCTAATTTGTTTCTTTTATAAATCTTTTGTTTTTCATCCATTTTTACCCATTATATTTTTAACTTGTCGTATAATGACATATTAAAATATACATATCCTTTTTTACCCCATATAAATTCATAAGAATGGGGAATTTAGGGTACTTATTTTGGTATTGGGCCAGCCCATGGTCCGATTTCCTGTTTTAAAAAATAATATTTGTTTCTTTTATATCTAATTAAGTTTTTAATATTTTTCGGTGATTTCACCTCCCACTAGAATCAAATAACCCTATACATACCCTAATAATCGATTTACCCTCTTTAGAGCTCATATGGGTCACATATTAGGGAGAAAGTTCTCAGGATACCTCAAATCTCATAGAATTGATACGGTTAATCGTTTTATACATAATCCATTCATTTCGTTCTATTTTTCAAAAAAAAATTTAACTGGTTCTTCCAGACCTTAATATACTCCCCTGAAGATTCAACCCATTCCCTTTTCTCTAGGGGTGTAAATCTAATTGAATACGAAAAGTTTTCTTGTGGAAAAGGTGAGATTCAATCTCATTTATCCTCCCTCTTCTTACTCCTTTTGATATTTCCTTGGTTTATAATCTCCCCTAGTCATGATCGGCCAAAGGTTGTGTTATACCATGGTTTTTGATGGAATTTATATTCATTTATGTATGTTCTTCATAGTTCTAGGGTTTATAAACCCACGACTGGTGATTTTGGGTGTGCGTTTCTGTTACGCCAAGGATTTGCGGTAGGATACCCCTTGCACAAACCATTATCATTTAAGTTTCATCAATGTAATTATATTATATCCTTATTTATATGATATTTTCTATTGTGAAACTTTGGTTCTAAAGGTTTTGTTTGCAAATTATATTTTATGAATTTTTTTTGTTAAAAATATAGTTGTTTTGGTATAAATGTGCAGTCCTCTTGTTTGATAAATTATTCCATGAGATTTCGCACTAGGTTTTTGGTATATTGAATATGTCTCAGTATCATGATTAATATTATGGCATTAAATTGGTTTTTCCCCCTTTTATGTGCTTAACATAAGTTTCTTTGTCAAAGAGTGCATGCCATGTGTTCGGTAAATTGCTCGGTTGGCTTTTATGTGTCTAGTGAAATTTAAAAAAATTTGTTTGAATTTTTAAATATATTTTCATCATTTATGAAAATTATTATCGGATATTATTATGGAATTAAAATTTTGTTTTTTTACAAACAATTGTTTTTTTTACAACATGTTTTGGCCTGAGTTGCAGAATAATGGACAGTTTCACATTCTTATAAAAATGTTTGTGTTTTGAATATGTCACCTAAGGGTTTTAAAGGAATTATAAATGTGGTTTTATTCTGTAAATTGTGTTTATGAACCTCCTTAATAAAATTGAAATGCATAACTTCATCAAACGTTAGTTTGGAGAAAATGATTAAAGGCCGGTTTGGCATTTCCTAAAAATGCAGGAGTGTTTTACTTGTATATACCAAGTTGTGCAATTGGGATTGTTTTATTGCCCATGAAATGATTATATTAAATGTTTATAGGCCTGAAAAATGTTATTTGTTATGGTTTTGATGTGTTTTTACAATTTAATGTGTGTTCTTGAATAATTTTTATGTGCAAAGCCTCAATACACATCATGAAATTATTTTATGAAAATATTTAGCAGGTTGTTGATTCGTATAAGAAATGTGAAGAAAGTTTATGGGATGTTAGTGTTTTTATGGTTTGGGAATGGAATTTGGATGTGAAATGTGTATTTGATAATATGTGTAACTTGATTTAGCACTAAAGGGAATCATGGGTATCTAGGTGGGAAGACGTGTACTAGTATGCTAGTGATTCTGTGGGGTTTGGCCCTTGTTTCACGTAGAAAGTTTTACGATGACAAAACTAACTAGACTATGATGATGATTATGATTGGGGACCACTAGATTATGGGTATGCTCCCTACTAGTGGATCGTGCATGATAATGGATATTTATTATTGTTACTTTCACCGAGATACGAGGTACCTGGGGCTCACAATTGACTAGTACCTAGGGGTGTTCCCATGAGTTGTTCTCATTCGATCTTTTGTAGTCACTGTCGGCATAAGCTGTGTTTGGTTGGTAAATTCAATATTATGTGTTATTGGTTTAAAAGATAAATGTTTTTAAATCAACCATCTTGAAAACTATTTTCATTTTGAAGTTTCACCTCTTTAAAAAATATCGTTACTTGCATTTTTTTTATTAAACATGCATATTTTTGTCTGATAATTATTATAGCATCTAACCTCATTTTAAAACCATAAATTCATATATTGAATTTAAAACTATATATGGATGTTTCTTTTATTTTAAAGGAATGTTCATTGGGAATATAATATCAGGAAAACCTACAGAGTTTTAATTCTCACACCTATAGTCTTCTTCTATTTTTAGCTCTTGTATATGTTTCATCTTGAGTTCGATCACCTTGGGAGATGTCTGGTCATTTTGTTGGAGAGTTACCATTGATTTCACATGGATTTAGTTGGTTATCGGGTTTGGTCAGTTGATTTTTTGTCTTAGTTGTACATTCAGTTCTTGTACAAATAACGTTCAGTTCAATTTTTATATAAATTTATTTTGGGTTGTCCTTTTCTTTCCGCTATTTGTTTGATTGTTCATATATGGTATAAATCATTCCCTGGTGTACTCTATTAATTCCCTTGGTTCCTCTCGCCATCCCGGGAGGATCGGGAATGCCTCTCGTGACTTGTCACGGGATGGCCTTGGTGACTGGTTCAGGGTCGACTCGGACCGGTTCATGACCCCAAAAAATCTCAAATCCTTAATGAAATATTATTGAAATACAAATATTATATACTCCATAAATATTACAACCACTACATTATATATACAACAGTCAAATGACATAGTTCATTAATATCAACAAAATAACACAAGTAATTAAACTTAATCTGTGGTAATATCAGAACATTATTATTATCCTGTAGCATCATTACTGGTATACTTTGATGATTGGGAAATTTATTAGCATAGTATCCAAACTCCTTACATATGAACCATTGTACATTTGAAACCATTTTAATACCCTTGCAATCACATACTGGGTGGCCTTTTTCTCCACAAATATAAAAATATGTCTTTCCCTTCAAGAATTTCGAATCTGATTCTTGCCAAAGTTATTCCTGATGGGAAAATCATTCATTACCTTATTCCCTTTATCCATATTTATCTCTAATATCCTTTTCTACCATAGATTCTCTTAAAATCCATTGGACTCAAATATTTATTTCCTTATCTTATTAATAGATGATATTATTTCTTCATATGATAATAATACATGGGAGACTATTTCTTTTATAAATGTTTTCTTAATACCATGAGTGATATTATCATTCATACTCTTTAGATAATGCATATTTTTGGTGTTCCATTCCATATATTGGGCTCCATTTCTAAATAATGTCATACACTAGGTTAGTTTTTGAATCACAATGCATTATTCCAATCTTTTAAAATACTAAACGAATATTTAAACGATTATGAATATAATCTATAATCATAAAAAAAATTCCTTTAGAAAGTATTTACTCCTAAATCCATCATAATGGCTTATAAAAAAATTGTGAATTATCCTAAGCATATCCCCCAGGAGTGTTGTAACCAAGAGTGCAACAAGGCCCACTGTCATGTACCAGGATACCCTGGGTCAGGCCCAAAATTCCTTGTTGGGTATTTCTCTCGTAAGTACATATGTTCCAGATCCGCCTATACCTTCTCATAACCAAAGAGGGAAGTATTTATTGGAAGCTTCACAAAATTATACATTACCAAAATTATAGGATGTTCTTATATACAAATCCTCAAAGTCTATCTTAGGGTAATTTTATCTAATAAGGGTTTTTCTAAATTTTGTTTTCATGGATATTGCTAAACATTCTCTGATAACAACTGTAACAACCCAACCCGAGTTACCCTATGTCAGTGGATTATATTAATACATTGGTATGATTACAAGTAATCTAGTCCCAAAGGACAGATCTATTATTTAGTCTTGGATAATATATTACATACATGAATGTTACATTACACATTCAAATATAAAACACCACATAAATAATCCTTTGTGAACTCAATTATTCCACTAGATTAACCCGACATATCAAACATAATACACTTCTTGGAATCCTGGGAAAAAGAAAACACAGAAAGGGGTGAGATCAGATGCTCAGTAAGGATAAAAATATAGAATAAACATTCATAACAAATACTAAATATTGAAATAAATGTATAAAACTAAAAAAAGAATTTTAATCATAAACTTCATCATAATATGGAAAAGATAAATAAAACAATCCCATTTACTTATTCACATGGATATTTTACTAGTCGAATAATCTAATGTAATATCAACATATAATTTCATAATGTTGGAATGCATAATACAGGACTTCATAACCACATAGTGAAGGCCTCATTCCAAGACTAAAAATAAATATTTGTCCAGGCCTTGTGCCAAGATAGTAGTTTTTCTCATGATACCTACTGATGCAATGAGGAGCTATAGTGGAATCCACCCGTCTCATACTATTTCCAATGCATTCCTCATATGAAAATCCTGGAACATAACATAAATATTCAAATTAAAACATTAATATGAAATGTTAATAAATTTACCATAAACCCTGACTGCTACAAAATTAACACATCCACTGTTGAGCATTTCAATCAACCTTCAATATAATATAGATGATTTGTATAATAATAAATCAACATCAAACAAGTATAAAATCCATTAAAGGATGTTGATAGAGATGAAATCAAAACTATTTGAGAGAAATATCTCTTTCTATTTTGAAATCATTTAAAATTCATGTAAATTTAAAAGAAAACATTTATATTGAAAATATTCATATATTCTTTTAAGGGATGCTACCAAGGTTTTATAAAGGCAGAGAATTGTCGCACCCACTGTATGAGTTAAAAAACGTTCTTACCTTAATTTGTCGAAATGCTCATAACCTACCTTGTTTGGAAAATGATAGAAAGATTCATTTCTAACCATTTTATAAAAATTAAAACAATGGAATAAATGAATTCCACCCATAGTCTATTAAATACTAAAATTGTTTTGAAATAATTTTTTAAGAAACACTAATGTAGATTATAAAGTTGTCCTAGTAGATACTTACGTAAAAACTACATTGAATAATATAAATATTGTAAAGTTAACTATTACCTTGTACTTTTCCATGGTAGACGGTACGCTAACCTTTTATATAATAGTTAAATAATTGTTACTAAATTATAAAAGAACCACATAAAAAATATTATATCATATATTATCTTCTAATATTTCATTGTTAATAATATTTATATAGTATCATTGTTTTGGGTGTTAATTGATTCGTTTTTCTTTATATGTTTTGTTACTTAAGCGAGTTTTTTTATGTATAGAATTTTTTGGATTAATATCATGAATGATATTATGGTCATAGTAATTATTTTTAAAAATAAAATGAAAATTATTCATTAATGGTTACGATGGGGAATGAATCTTATCATGTTCTTGGAGATGGTAATCCGTACGTATGCACGAACGCTACTTCCATCTCATTTTTTTTATTTTAAAAGGAATGAAAACTAAATTTTACAGAGGTATATTATTATTCCACTATTATATAATAATTTAGATATGTTACGTAATTTCATTAAGACAATACTTTATACATTCCATGTATGGTATGAAAGAGTCAAATCACTTTGAGGGGGTGGTACTCCGCACTTCCTCACATGAAACTATCATATATATACAACATGAAAAGAATAAAAGAATTCTATAAAAGATAATTAAAATAGAATATAGATTATATAAATATCAAAAAAGTCATATATAATTTCGGTTTCATCATAATGGTCACCATAAGAAGAAGTAGTAGAAGATTTAACAATCATTGTTTCGTGAGGTAGAAGTTCACTGTCCACAGAAACATTATGTTTTGTACTCATTAGATGGAGCTGTGTCGAAATGTAGTTCAAATACTTCTCATTAATATACCTAGTATATTGAGAACACTGGTATTGTTATAAAATAATGGAATAATAAGAGTTTAGTGGGTTTAAGAAGTAAAATAAAATAAAACAACTTAAGAGGAGATATGACCTTTAAATCGGGTAACTCCCTTTGGTTTATACCAAAGGCTTCCTTTAGGTTCCTTATATCTATGGTATGACTTATAAAGGGAATATAGAGGTGTAGGTAGATTTATTGGGTAGATTTCTTATGAGACATGGGGCTTGACAGGTGTGGGAAATGGGTTATAGTTGAGGGATTTTTATAAGGGGGGGGGGAGGTGTTCTTTAGGAATGTTTGAAAATATTATTTTATTATATAATGAATTTCGGTTTATAAAGCTCCAAAACTAATTGAAGGATAATATATGATTATTAATGTTATAAATAAAATCATCCAATAATAATTGGACAGGTTTTGGATAATGTTTGAATTTTTACAATATGATTTATTTTAATCATTTATTATTGTTGTACACATTGCATCATTATTGTGTGATAAATAAGATTATTTATTTGATGTCGAAAAATTATAAAAAAAATTCTGTGATATAGAAAAAAAATATATTTCATTTGAATATTTGTAGTCAAAATTATATCTTATATATTCTCCTGTAAAAATTGGTTTACTAAAAGATATATGTTTATATCATTTTTTCATTTACTTTAAATTAATTAATATAAAGTGTCATTATCACTCTCAAGTGGCTACATGGGGTCCCTAAATCAACCCAAAGATTTCCATGGTCAGAAATGTATTAACCAAGAAAAATAAAACACATGTTAGGATAATTTAATATTATTATGATAATATTTTTTTACCCATATTTTCCATATTTACCCTATAACAATGTTAAATATAATATTTACTGAAGTAAATATTCAAAATGCCTAAAAATTAACGTTTCTTATTTACACAATTTGGACCTCCTGATTCCAAACATAGATTTCATTTTTCGTAATTCAAAACAAAGAAGTGGCAATGACAAATTAAAAATTAATTCATTTTGTCAAAACAAAAAGAGTGTTTTTATGAAAAAATAACTATCAAAAGATTGACACTTGTTACTGTACAATTTAAATGTGAAATTAAATCCAATAACCTTAATTATATTAAATGATAAAAATATAGTCTAACTATAATTTATAACCACGTAAATTTATAATTTTACACTATAAATTATTTCAATTAATATGATGTTTTCAATATAAATTTATTAATTTTCACTATTCATCAAAATATGAACGTTTAATGAAAAGAACAAAAAATTTATCCGAACTTATTTTTTATGACCTTCATCTAAAGAATAATTTAATTTTCTTTAAATTCAATATATAATATTGCCAAATATTGGTTTTAAAAAAGGTTCTCAATTAAAATTCCGTAAAATTGTATTTCATGAAAAATACCTGTTTTATATGAAAAAAGGTAATGGATCTTAAATTATGTTTAAAAACCACATAATATCGATTATAAAATTAAATAGAGTATATAAAAAATCAAAATTAAGTTAATATCATTCATAACCACTTTCTGAACGGCTAGTTTGGTAAGTCGTGGTGCGCTCGAACATGGTGTTGCATGTATTGCAAGTTATTGAGTTTCTTTGAAGAGATAACGTACAATGAAAACGTGGGGTGTTACAACAAAATTGCTTGGGAATTTTTTTATGATAAAGACCTAGAATCATTGAACACTATAAACATTTATACAATATTTACTATGAATTACTAATAGTAATACTATCTCATGTTTAGTTTAATAAAACAGTAAACTGATTATGAAATATACATTGCATGTGAACTTTTCAACCATCACATATGTATCAAACACATTTAATTATCATTAAAATAAATACATGAATTAAATCACTTACATACAACTAACCATGATTATTTTTTTTACAATCTTCTTAAATGTCTTCATGCAAAAAAATCACCCTTTGTTATTACATTTTATGTATTCATGTGATCAAATAAATATATATTTATAAATTCATTAAGGTTCACAATTTATCCATTGTATCTTTTATTCTCTACACAATGATACTATTTGTTTCAAAATATATTTACATTAACAAATGAATCAGACCATACATGATCCCATGTGATTCCTCCATGTATGAAAACTAGATTATAGTGATAGTGAATGATTTTGTCTAAAATACAATACTCTTTCAAAAAAACTAGATTTTCAGTATTCAAAAAATAATAGTGTATTCTAACTCGTCAAATGAATTTCTTCTTCTCTATTATGTAAAAACTTCAATTGGTTTATTCTTTGTGTACATAAGGAATTATTTATTAGATACAATGTTATTAAACTTTTTTATGTGGAACCTCAATTTTTCCACACAAACACAATAGATATATGAATAAGTGGATCTTGTTATCTCAGTTACTTAGTGTAAAATAGTTATTACTTAATAAAAACTAATCTTGTATTCAGATATATATTTCCCACGTTATCTCTTCATCATCAAACAATAAATATTCCTGACATCCTTCAGATAGAGGCATTCAATGAAATTTGATTCTTCTTAAAGTTAAATCATATCAATCTCTATAGATAAAGTGAAAACCATAAAAGGTATTCATAGATTGGATTCCACCATATTATTCACTAAATCTCTTCATGTTTTTCAATAACTTCAATAACAACCTTCATAAATCCATATTTTATACACATTATATATCATCTGTTAGATCATCTTTCTACCATGTCAGTTGATTCTTAGGTGATTTTGATGATATTATAATTTTTAGAATGATGAAATGACTTCTAGATGAAATATCTCACTATTATGTAGATATAGAAATGGAGATCCTCAAATGACATGACCCCCATTGATGTATTTTTGTAGAAAATGACACAACTAGATGAAACAGATAGCTCAGATGAGAAGATCAAATAGATCAGATAATTAAAGATCATTAAAGGATAAAATAATATACCCCACATCCAAACACATACCATTTTTTTATCCATAATAATACAATGTATTTGGATTGTGATATATAATTTTTTATTGGTATACTACTCATATCATTCACAATGCCCCATGTCAGAGCTTCTTTCAACCATCATGCTTCAATAGTTGGTGGAAACATGGTGGTGTTATGGTTCCTCTATACATAAATTTATGCATGCACCTTCACCAACTGATATAGTCTTGTCAATACCCCTATTCCTTGGTTGACCCTCCAGGGTCATGCCTAAGGCTATATTTGTTCTATCTATGAATTTGTTAGTTGGTTTCCTATTTATAAATTGAACATTTTTTATAAATAATACATTCAATTTCCATATGATATCCAAAGTAAATATACTCCCAATATTACAACACAAATTAAATCAAACACTCATGAAAAAAATGATAAAAATTAATGTTCATATCTTTTAATTCCTTCCAATAAAATTATTACTCTCAATTCTTCCAAATATTTCAACGTTATATGCATTGTTTCATCCTCAAATAACCTTTAACTCAATTTTTCTGAACTAAAAAATCCATTTGAAATTATTACAATAGTAATCTAATTGACTTTTAGTATTCTTATCATGATTACAATAAAATCATATTCACCAAACCATATAACCTCTTCAATCTCCAAATTTTAATTTATTGTAAACACTCATTTCGTTTTATAGTTAAATTATATATTCTCCCACTTTTTAAAATAATGACATAGATCAATGCATTGAAAGGATTTATATTTTCCTTAATTCAAATTCTAATTTTAATTTATTCTCTTATTAAAATTATATTATATAAATTTTAGGAGATCGATTAAATCACTACTACAAAATCGATGAACTAAAATCAACAAACATTATGTCTATGAGATAAATTATCTACGTATAAAAAATATTTTTGAATTTTAAAAAAAATGTTGTCAATTAACATCAATCATCTAATTAAAATCATTGAATGTTATTTTTTATAATTTTTCATAATATTTTAATCAAATATCGTAAGTACATATCTGCAAATAGATTTAAATTATTGAAGGATAAGAATGTATTTTCCCAATAATTTTAATTTTTCCTTATGTAATCATGTAATTAATCTCTCCCTTTCAGAATTTATTTTTTACACGAAAATTGAATAATTTAATTAAAATTCCTCCATGATGACAATAATCAAAATTAATATATTTAAAATATAGAATAATCAAATTCATACCAAACTAAAACATCAGATATTCATAATATTCCAATTGAGAAATAAATATCAGGTGGATGATCTTAGGTTATTCCCATCAAAAGATGCACTCCAATCGTCATCATCAAGAAACACTTTATTCAATAATAAATTGTAAGAATAATTATATAATATTTTCTAAATGATTCATAGAAACAACACGAATGAAAATAGTCTTCCGTGACATACAACTTCTTGATAATACAATAATTATTATTTTAATCAAATTTAGATATTCTCATGAATAAATGATTCACCATCAATTCCCTAAATTAAAATGAAAATACATATATATGTAAATAAGGTGCTTCATCAATGATCCATAGTTAGAGAAATATAGATTGGAGTTTCTTCTAAACCTAACAATATTTATAGAGGAAAAAAAAATTTCAAATTTTTATAAAAATGAAATTTTAATTTCCACTACATGTTCAAAATTTTATGTCTCTTAAAACTATATTGCCTTTAGGGTCAAAAATTATTTAGGAACAATCCCAATCGTGTCTTAATGTGTACACTTCCTTTTCCCAACACTATAATTTGCAAATGTTTTCCCTTTATTCTTCATGTAATCTTCTTGATCGGATAACTATGAAAAACAATTTTTCACTGAATTTACAAATTTAATGATCATTCAAACACAACATCAGAATTCAATTTGTTATCTATTTTAGGGATATATTAAGATTCTTCATTAGATATTTCATAGACCATATCAATCAGATAGATTCCCTTGTATATTTATTATTGTAATGATTCCATCTTGCATCCTTTAGTATTGATGTTCATGGACAACTGACAATGCTCCCTAATGTGACCTATTTTCCCATAATATATGTTTCTTTTCATTTTCGTGACACAAATCTTATTATTATTTTAAACTTCTTTGCAGTTTTATGTTTCATAACCTTTTATTTTGATCATATTCCATGGTTGACCTATCATGATTATTTCTTACCTATTATATTTTGTTGTGGTGTAATATTGTAATCATCCAATTAGTTTTTTTTCACGACTAGTACATATTGAAAATCATCATAAAAATGACAACATCCATTGAAATAATCACAAAAATGTTCAATGTAGTCATATCTATTACTAATAGATTGATCCGCTTTAAAATAACTCTTCTTATATTGTGGATGTTTCTATTCCACTTTATCTTTTCTCCCCCTAAATGAAGATAATATATAATTTTCATACAATCGGTTATTATTCTAAATATTAATTTCGTGATTCCCAAACATCCAACATTTTTTATTTATTTGGGGAACAATAATTTTAGTACATTTTAAAACCCCTATTAGAAGATATTGTGGATTCATGAAAATTTTTCATCATCTATGTTTTCTCAGATTTTAAATTTGTATATATACTCCACATTAAAATTCCTTGAGTAAACATGAATTTATTAGTATAATGGGTTTCATTCTTCAATGGTAATGTTGTAAAATAATAATTATAGAGTCATAAGATATTATTTACCAAATATTTATTATTTTTGAAGATAGGTTTCTTATTATATGAATCCTTGTATGTACATATTTTCATAGAAACGAGGGATGTATCATCTTGTGTCACTTCTATATTTCCCAATATCACTTATTGTTCCGGAAACATTTTGTTGAGAGAAATATTCTCATATTTAATATATTTTACACATTCATCCCACTGAATCTTCATTTTCTGAATAACATTTTAATGCTACTAATTTTTCTTCAATAATTAATTATTAGGAACATTTTTTCATTCTATGTAACCATTTATATTAGTATCTTTGACATTCATAGATTTAATTTGAATCTTTTCATGTGAATGGAAAACATAATCAATTTTTTTTCAAAAACATTTTTCTCACTAACATTACATTTCAATTATTCTATAGCTCTATCATATCATTCATTAGAGGGAGTTATATTTTCATTCATTGATTACAAATATTTTGTCACATTGTTGGACATGGCAACCTTATATTTAAATTCCTCTTCCATAGAATTTTTCACCTCATGTAGTAAATTTTACTATGTCTATGTTACTTGAGATCTGTGGTAATACATGTGACCACTTCTTTCATATATTTTTTTAGATATTTTATAACTTCAAAATTGATCAAATATTCAACAATTCTTGATCCTGATTAATTAGAATTATAATCATCGAATTTTACTAAAAAATACCACTCTATGTTCCATAAACAAGAATTTTAACTCCATTCTTCTTTGATCTTATAATCAACCTTATTACCATTATTTTATACCTCTTTTTTTGACTCATGAATAAAATTTCAAAAAAAAAATTAACATCACGTGTAGAGAGAGTCTTTTCCATCTATTGTTCTTCTGAATTTTTTTCAATCTCAAATATTCACTTAATAATCTTCTAATAAAAACATCACGATAGGAAAAGTAGATCCAATCAAAGTTGGACATACTCTGAAACCAATTAAACTGTATAATGGATCAAAATTTCAAATAGAGTGGTTGAGTGAATCATTTGTACATTTTTTTAATAAATTCATTTCTTTTAATAAACCCCTTCAAAATAATGTCACATGTTAGGATGAGTGGATCATGTAGGAAATGCATAATGTAAATGAAAACCTAGAACACATTATTTTTATGAGGTTTGGTACTATGAACTACATCATTTCTAAAATTGTTTATATCCCACCTGAATACACATTCATCACTATATATAGATGAATACAATAAGAAATATACAATTCCCTTCGACAATGATTTCCACTATGTTCATTTTATCAATCCTACTAGATATCACTTTCTATAAACTATACATGTCAATCATGAATCCCATGGGTGGATATTTATATTGCATCCCACATTGTTACCAGCATCACACCAACTTGATCTAGATTCCCACATTTGATTTCCCATGATTCAGAGTCACTTTGAAGACATTAAAAACATGAGTCGCATGAGGTTTGAACCACTGACAGGGTTATCTTATGATTTTATTCAATTATATTTCAGGTTAAATATGTATATTATATGAATCTTGAACCTTTTGACTATTTCTAGTCATTTTCAAATAAATTATATCACCTATAAATGGTTAGGTGCATTAGTACAACACAGCCCAAGAAAATCTTCTTTCTTATACTGATTTCCCTACCTCACTTAACACCGAAAACTATTATAAATAATATATTCTGAATTGTTGATACTCATATTATTCTATATTCAATCTCAAAACATTGTACTCTAGTTATGAAATTTATTTTTCATGTTCACATATCAAACTTCATCCATCTACATAATATATTTCATGGTCTTTGAAATTAATGATTTCTTTATATCATGTACATTGACAGTGCCTTGATTATTATTTTACAATGAGCACATACTATATTTATCGAAAAAAATCAAACACATCACACACATATTATGTATGTATTTGATGAAATAAGTATATATATATATCATTATTACGGTTAAATACAACCCCAATGCCACTTTTATTCTTTTTACAGACACACAATATTTGTTTTTTCATATATGTATATTCACATATGCATCAAACCATGAGTAAACCCATTATCTACCTTCATTCATGAAAACATAAATATGGGGAAAAAGAAATGTTTTTACAAAAGAAAAATACTCCAAAAAAACTTTTCACTGTCAACTCAATCCATAATATTTTATGTTCACTCTTCAAATGAATATATTATTCCATCTTATGAACAATCCTAATTGGGTGTTGGACTAGTGCATGCAATTTTTTTTCACTACATGTTGTATGTGTAAACACAATTATGTGAAACCTCAAGTTTTTTCCTTTAAATCACCATTCAAATGATGTATAAGAGGATCAAATTACCTTTGTTACTTCACGAATAATTGTTCTCCCCAAAGAAAAATTATTGTATTTTTCACATATAGTTTCTCGTTGAATCTCTTCTACCTCGCACAAAAAAAATGAGTTACATGATTCATGAAATCGGTATTCATGGAACATAGATTCATACATATATGAAATAAAATCACTCTATATAGAAAAACATAACCACTCAAGTGGTAATTACAGATAGTATTCTATCGATGTGTTCATCGACTCTCTTCATGTTTCTTGATAGCAAGAATCACATTCTTCATAAATCAACATTTTCTGCACAATGTATATTAGATGTTTGATATTATTCTATGAAAATTGATTCATAGGAGATTTTAATCATGTTCTAATTTTCTGAATGATAAAACAATGATCGGATGACTCATTTGAATCTTCTATCAATGTATTATTTGATTTCCTCTAATAAAGAGACCTCCTTCGATGGATTGATATATAAAACGATGCAGATTAATGAAACATATTGCTCGGATGATGAGATAAAAAATATTGGATAGTGGGATTTCATTTGATTTTATAATTAATAGATACCACATTGAAAAAACATCAATATTTTCACTCCATTATAATACAATAAGGTGGGGTTGCAGTCCAAAATTTGTTACTATTTCGTTACTCTTCTCCTTGGAACCAACACATGTCAGTGCTTTTGTCTGCCACTGTTCCACCCCACATGGTGGCTATACACAACCTCCACAAACACATGCATCTATGCATCTCCTCCCACTTATTTGTAATGGGCATGCTCCCCAAGACATGTTCGACCCTTCGAGGTCCCACAAATGTTGAGGTTTGAGTTATGTAGAACTTTTTTAGAGGGTTGGATATTTTAATAGTTGAACATATTGTTAAAAACTTATAGGCAAAATACATATGATGTCAAAAGTTAACACACTCAAAATATTACAACACTAACAAATTCAAATAGTCATGCAAAATGGTAAAAAATATATTTCATATCTTCATATTTAGAATAATAAAATTTCAATTATCCTTTTATCCATTTATTTCAATGTGGTAGACACTATGCCAACCTCAAAAAACCAATGGTAGAAGTTTCTATAAACTAGAAATCAATTATAGAATTACCTCTTAAAATAACGTGTTGACATTCTTATTATAATTTTTTTTAAGAAATTTAAATTCACAAAACTACATGGAATCATCAAATAGATTTTGTGTAGAGGTCATTTTTTTCGGTAGAGTAATCGTCTACCATAGATCATATATATTTTTCAATAAAAGTGTGGAATATATCCCAAAATTCTTCAAATTATCATACTTAATACATATATATATATAAAGACGTGATTCATTTGATCCATTTTTCCCACATGCATGAGGGGTTAATAATGGATCATTATTCTATTCAATCATATTTCTTGTCTTGGTATTTAACACTAACTTACATAGAACATATATCATAAGTACTATTTTATTGAATCCTATTACAATACGATATGTAGTTATTCTTGAGTATCCATCTTTGGGTATAACGATTGAACAATGATAAAATTCCATATCCCCATGTACGAACATGATCAATGTTAGGAACTGATATATGAACTCTTTGAAAAATAATTCCTCTATATATAAGACACATAGTGATTTATGGATTAGAAATAATCAGACTAGACACGCTTATATGTAATATTACACTTCTTATGTATATTTCAGACCTGCATATGAAAATTACTTCAATGAACTAGACGTGTATTTATTATCATTCCCCATTGATAAATAGTGATTCCAAAATATCAATTTTTGTCCCAACAATGATTAATTCCATACATGATAACTTGATACTAGTAGAACCATTTAAAAAATAATCATATTATGCCTATGAGTAATATTTTCTCCCATATTTTCACATAATAATTATCATTGAAGGGGTATTTCATATAAGAGATGATCATTGCATGATTCCCATGCCATTGGAAATCTAGTGAAGCCTAGATCATCCATTTTAATGTATAGCTGTAAATACTCTTCATTATCAACTATTTCCATCTATGTGATCCCTATTTCTTTTGGGGTTCACATTCATTTAAAAATGTGAATAGCCATGGATATTCTGGGTGATTCACTCTTGTACGGTTAAATCGACTATCTAGTTTGCCTTATTTTGGCATAACAATCATTAGTCAATTTTTCTTTTGAAAACTAGAAATTAATTCAAATCAATAAGATTGAGGTGCATCCAATTAAAAAACCAATAATCACATCCTATTATCAAGATGTGAAATATTATGAATTGATTATTTGTGATGTTAATCAATATAAAAAGAGGACTTCACAATAAAAAATCATCCACTAAAATTGTTCAATATTCTATAATTAATTTTTTTATCCATTTACATTGATATTTTTTCATAAAACATTGGTATAGCATTTAGTGTGCACAAACTCTTCTTGAATATTATCTTCTACATGAACCATATTTTCATATTCAATATCTTAATTGATACCATCCAATTATTCTAGTAGATATATTTATTTCTGAATCCTATGTACGTTGGATGCTCTTTCTCATAGTTCTCCCTTATTGTAGACAAGTATCATGAACTGGTTAATCTAATGGGACACCATTGTGATTCACTTGTGAATAATAAAATACCTATGAGCCTACAAATATTGGGTGATTTTTCCATGGATGATATCCCCCCTAAATCTAGGATATGATTTCAATAATACATGGAATATGGGATTCAAAATTTACTAATGTCCAACCTATACCCAATGATCCTCATCTTCAATTGAATAAGAAATTCATAGTTTGTGATTTAGACTTCCCGTAACCCAAATATTCTAGAGGATTCAAATACTCTTGATAATAATTTCACGCATCATATCCATAGTCAATGTAATATTATAATATCATATTTTTGAATCCACCTATTTTGTGGGTTTTATCTCATATTAAGTCCATAATCCCAAGATTTACTCATTGCTCTTGGTGATATTTTGTAATATCATGACATTATACTACAAAAAACATTCTAATTGTATTATATAAAATACACAACCACAAATTAGTTGCAAGATGTTAAACTAAAAGAAATTTAGTCAATCCATAAAAATATATATTTTTATAATGTGATCCATCCTATCTATAAATCTCTGATAGATATGATTGTTTCACCTCCATACCATATTGTAAATTTGAAATACGCTATTAATGATTCTAATATCCATCAATGTACATGACCCATTATCTAACAATAATATTTTTGATTTATATTGGATGAAAAAATTCCCCTCCATGTATATAAGTTAGATCTAAATAGGGAATGAATTTTTGTAAGAACAATGTGTGGCTTGATTTCTGAAGCATCAAGATATGTAGCGACACTCACATATATTTTCCTATATTATTATGAATTAATTACATTTCATAAACCATCCCAACTATTTCATCCCTATTGAAACCTTTCAACATAATTTTTTCAGGATAATATAGAAATTCAACCATAGGTAAAATTCTCCCTCAAAATGAGATCCATTCAACTCAATGCTGCCATTGGAAATGACATATCATGAACCCAAAGGGTAGTGGATTACCTCACATTCAGATGTAATATCACCATATCTCTTTCATACAAGTTAAATATTCAAAGGGGTCTTATTTAAAAATATATCACTATGGAATTTTATCTACCATTACAATAGGCAGATGGGATCCTTGAGAATCCCATTAATTGATGTTTCGTATCCCCCTAAGATATGTTGAAACATGGAAGACATTAAACTGCTCATGCATAGTCGAGGATCATAGACTTGTTTAACCAACCTACTAATATAATATTTATACCAAATTTTTGGGTGTGATATAAATCTATGTAGTAAATTCTCTAGTAAATCATAACCATATAGTAGTCCTTTCCACAGATAAATGATGCATCACACATCTGAATTCTCTTAACCAGTGTAATATTCCTTTAAGGATATCAAGAAAAATATCACATTGATACCTACATCCTCAAAAAATGACACTAAAATTCATGGAAGACTTCCTCATAAAATGATATTATACTACACAATATATGTTTCCTCACAGAGTGATGTTATATTTATGAAAACCATCTTCCATCATTACCCATTATCAATGGATCATAAGTGTCAGACTATAATAAACCAATGATTGGGTTTATTCCATCATTATTCTTTGAATTTAAAACTATAATCCAAAAATCATGTCATGAGTTCCATGTATTTCTATATACTATCTACAGTCCTTGGAACGGAACACCCATTTTCATTTGTCCCTTTATTCTACTCTGAATTTATACATCCGAATCATTCTTGCAACCTCCAGGAATTTCAATAAATTGTTCTAATTCTATGAGAAAATTTTCATTTGAACCTTATGATCCTTGACATAATCTAGGTGTGGCACCTTAATATATAATGATTCATAATCATCTTTAATATGATATTCTCCAACATTAACTTCTGATACAAAAACCATGAGGTATTATTTTAAAAATTTAATCCTTTATTTGAAAGGGTATGTGAGAACACCATTCCTCGAGAATCCAATTTAGTTTTTATGTTAAGTCCAATGATAATAATTAAAAATAATGTAAAATTAAATTTAATGAAAAAGATACAATAATATTATGATAAACACGCAAACATTTCCAAAATGAGAAATATCAGTGTCTCTAATAATTAAACTCTCCATCTATGGAGTTTACGGGAAATATAAAGCATAAAAAGTATTTTTCTAATTCTCATAGGACCCATATTGACGAATTATAAATTTCCAATACATGTCCACTTGACACCATATTTTTGGAAAGAGTAATTATAGTTACTTATTTGATTTATCTCTATAATGACATGTTCATTTGAATGGGAATGAACTACTGTGGTAATCACAAACATCTTGGATATTATGTTTTCTAAAAATAATTTCAATGTATTATATATATATGATGACATCAAACAATTACTTTAATCAATAAAATTATATATCAACCACATATCAATTAGATATTTTCATTGTTTCTTCTAATTAGTTTATTGGTAATATGGATTTAATTATCTGAATAAACCCCAATGATTCTAGGGTGAATAATGATATTAAATGGAGCTTACAACAAGACAGTGATTTGGTCAAAAAAAAATACCTCCACCCATAAATCCATGATCTATTTTCCATGTTACATGTGATACTAGTTTCTAATATTACAAAGGGTTGAACTATATCTACAAGCCCTAATTTCTAGTTCACTCAAATATTCCTAGACCATAATTTATAATCCTTATTAACATAAAAATCAAGTATATTCAAAATCATCATCATTATGCCACCGATTATTTTACCCAACATTTATCTAGTAATGTTATATTTAATTCATGAATATATTCTTGTCCCTAACCATATGGCCAAAAATAAATTGATATAGGGCCTAATATTCACTAAAATAAAATTTATTTTCCTATAAGATGTCTATATATGATATAAACTAGAAGACGCAAAAATAAAAAAAAGATATTCCAATTAAATTTTCCTAAATCAATAGGGATTTTTTTTTATTATGAAAAATCATAAAATAAAAAAAACATTAGTCAAAGATAGAAGAAATTAAACTACAACAATATAATGTCTGGGCAGTTTCACATAAAAAAAATAACTTTCACAGTATGACTTCAACAACCAAAAATAAATAATTAAAATAGATAAAATGGTCACCATGTAGAAGACCTGTAGTGGTACCCCTAATAAAAAACGATTCAATACTCATTTTACAAACAAAATGTGTTTTCAAAGAAATATAGATCACTTATGAAATAGATGAGTCATTGAACTAGATACAATAAACACCCATAATGGGAGGCCGGATAAAAAGATAATCCCATGTCTTATAAGATTTTTCCATGTGAAACATAGTAAAAATGTATAAAAATATGATTAAATAGATATTAAAATGTTTTTTGGATTATTATCTTCCAAAGAAAAGTTATATTATGTTCTCTCAGTCCACTTACTTTGGTAAAAGTAAGAAAAATATCCCTTTTTTACACATTTACCCAAAAGATTTTTTCAGATCAGGTGATCTCAGAATAATTTCTGAAGATACACAACTAAGGATGTTTATGATGATAATAATTTATCAGTTGTTATAACTGATTGAAATATTAATATTCAGTCAGTTGAGATCAAAATTTGATGTTTCCAAGCATTATTAAAACAATTTATTTCTTTTACATTCTGTACGATATCATGTTGATGATATTACCTGCACATAATGAACTACATTCATCATAACATTGAAATGTAATTTTTAAAATGTTTATCATTGATCATGGAAAAATGGGGGTGGAATCTCTACAAACAAGATTCAGTCACAAAAATCTTTGAACAAATAAATATTTTCAAAACATGACCCCATTACAATATTTAATCATTTAATTAATTAAGATCTACTAAATATTTCTCTATATAAGCATTGGATTAGAAAAACTGATCAACTGATTTATTGTACACCTATGTTACCCATTTTAAATGATCCTCCATTGAAAAAAAAATCCATTTTTGGATTCTATTATATATAAAGTATCCCATGGTTCATTGATGGAACATTCTCTGAATATTTTAGTTTTTACTGACTCCATGATAGCTCTAGCTAAATGAAATCATTCTCAGACTGTAGTCTACCACTCACATCCATCTCATCATTGATCAAGTTATGGCCAACTGTTACCATTTCTACATTTTGGTACTCCTTATTCAATGGATTTTATTAATTTCTCTTAACTGAAGCTAAATTCCCATCCTCTATTACCCACAATTAAAGTCACTTTTTTTATTTTATCTAGGAAATAATTTTAGTCACTCATACCTAGAAAAAAATATCAAATTACACAAAACTACGATTTACAAACAAAAACATGTGATGAACCAGTCAATCCATCATCTCCTATAAAGGTCCCTAAAAGAGTATGGTCAAAATATTACCTCACACATTATTCTATATATGTTGATATAGTGTTTTTTTACTCTGATAATCATGATAAGCATACTACATGATCAAGAAAATATTCCATGACTATGTCACTAATAAAGGGTCTCATACTCATTTTCTATAATATTCCAAGAAAATTCCATCCATTCGAGTCATTTGAGTCAGCTATGGGAAATAACAACGATGAAGAGACTCCCTCTTACAACTAAATATATGAAAACAATACTAGATGTACAAAAAATATTTTCTCTATTAGCATAATATGCATGCATCCCTTGATCTTTTAAGAGAAATACATATTATCTAGCATAACAAAAAATTTGAAAATAAGTCTGGTCTCCAACATATTGATAAAACCAATATATATATTCCTTCATTATGTACAAATGAGTTTCATAATAGCTTCAAACATCAATCTCATCCCAAAGAGTGTTTGTATGTACCCGGTCGAATATAAC
Organism: Viscum album; assembly: GCA_963277665.1. Lineage (NCBI taxonomy): Eukaryota > Viridiplantae > Streptophyta > Magnoliopsida > Santalales > Viscaceae > Viscum > Viscum album. The sequence goes on from OY728160.1 coordinate 622,368,337, forward strand.
AACTACTAGAGTGTTATAGCAGGAACTAGGTCTGACAATGTTGAAACCTAAACCATTCTATAGTGACCATTTCTTTTCATATAGTAACATTAAATATTTTTTTTGGAATACAAAATACTATACACAAATAGACACCCAATGACCATATTATTCTAGGGCATTTATAAAATGGAATCATTGAAACTGGTATATATGTGAGCCACATTATCTCCCACTATATAATTCATGACTATAACCTTTTTGAGTGACATCATGCTCAATAAAAATATTCAAAACCTAGTAAAAGGAAAAATAAAAATCAATGATCGAATGTTCTTAGAAAAGGTAAAAATAGAGATATATAAACATAAGCATGAGCATATGTTTATGATAATTTAATAATGTCATTAGAACTTCACACCCCACATATCAAATATCTTAAACGTAAATCATGAAATACATATTAGATGTTTATTAAAAATTAATCATAAGAGAATAAAAATCATAATCAATGAAATAAAAATAAAGGAATACAATATATAATTGAGGATTTTACATAAACATGTAATATAATTTAGTACATGTAAAGGAACATTTATAAAACTTATCATGGAACACCATGTGGAATAAACCAACTTAGAATGAAACACCACCATCCTTATCGATGGTCCTATCATTTTTTGGGATCTGGTTTCTCTTTATTCCCATTGTGTATCGGGTTTCCCCATCTTCCCATTGTGGATAAGTTTACTCCATATTCGATAGTGAATCAATACGTTAAACATGAATACCATCATTATCCCATGATATATAAATATTTACTCATTTTATTGAATTGATATATTTGTTTGACGTAAATTATAATTTAATCTTACATACATGTCCCAAAAATTTATAAACAGTCAAATCATAAACTAAGAAATGGAATTGGTTTCACAAACATGTAATCTTATCATTACCGATAGAAAAAGGGATATCTTTCATAATCACTTCATAAAAAACATAACCTGTGAATGGAATATGATTATATATATAAACCATGATAAAGAAATGAGTTTCATAAACATTTAACCCATCAATGAGAAATGGGCTTCATAAACAGCATGCAATCAAATTGAAAAGTATTCATAGAAATAATATGAATCGAATGACTGGGTGATTTCCACAAAAAGGCATGATGAACACCGATATATTTCATATTTAATGTGAAATAATTTTTTAATATCTCTATATAAATTTGATGAGGAAAATATTCTTTTTTATTTGAATAATTATTTCCAAAACATAAATCCTATTGAAAAAAAATTACTTTGAAAAAGAAATTTAACACTAGTAAATATATCATACAAATGTTTTATAAATTATTTCATTGAAATGATTTTAAATATTATTGATAAAGCATGAAAAAATTTTGAAGCCCATTTCATTGAAATAATACTGAAAATTTATATAAAAACATGATAACATTTTGAAAACCATTTTATACAAAAAAACATCCCAATATATAAAGGATTGATTGAAAAAATAGTATTACCATTAAATTTATCATAGAATATAATATTTAAAAAATTAAAAATAATTTCGAAAAAAATTTTATTTTGATATCCATGGTATCTGCTTCAAAAAAGGAAAATTGAGACAAAACTACATTATAGATTTTGAAACGATTGAAACATAAACCCCATGAAAGAGACATCATAAAATGGATATGTAAATAAAAATTTTATTTATCGGTATTAACCATAGAATATATTCATGGGAAATTTACATACAACACAAAATAAATAATTGGTTAAGAAGGTATAAATATCAAAAAAATTAATGTGAGACTATAAATTCCCTTAACTTATGTATTGACCATATTTGTAATCGTTAAAACATCCCATTTAATAAATATAAGTTTACTATAAATCTACCATATAACCATATTCTTATACTTAATACCATATATGGATTTATATTGCCCTCATATTTATACATCCATGTTAAGATTAGGATTCATGTAATATCCCCTTTATTTTTCAAATGTGTCTTAATTTTTCATTTTCGTTCCCATAAATATATTATATATTTAAAAATTTGAATCCAATATATAAATATAATGTATATTTAGTATATAGGTATTCATAAAGTGGAATAAACTATTCATTGAGAGGATAGTCTATACGTACTCTTGAACATTGTTCCCATTTAATTATCATATTGAATAAAAGAAAATAAATGTAATATATGAGTATATAATAATTAAAGTTGATTTTAAGGTCATATATGTAGTGTAAGTTTAATAAACCCATCCATCAATATATTTATGTAATGTTTGAAAAATATGATCGCATTGAGGAGGCGGTAGGATACACTTCCCCAATTGAAATTATTATATTTACACAAAATTAAACACCTAAATTCATATGTTATTAAAAAATTATAGAAGAATAAATAAATAATATATTCATATATATCATATAAAAATATAATTTCCATTATTATTCCCAACCGTGATAGGTGTAAAAGGAAAAACAAACATCGTCATTTCGTGAGGCAGTAGCTCACCATTCACTAGAATGGTATGTTCATTACCAAGTAGATATAAATGTCAGTACGTTTTTGTTTAATGATTAGAATATCAACATATAAGTATATTGGGGGATTTTTTTGTTATTATATAATAATGGAATAAGAATAATTGTAGTTTTGGAAACAAATAATGGTGGTAGAGGAAGGATGTTACCTCTTCTTTGGGTCACTAATTTTTCATTGGACAAAAGGGATTCCTTTGTTGGATTTTTTCCAAAGGTTTGATTCAAGGGTTAAGGAATAGATATTGGAAGATTGTTTTATTATTGTTTTTTAGAGAAAAATGGATTGATAGATGTGATTATGTAAGGTGGGTGAGTTCCTTTTAACAGTGGAGGATTGGAAATCTTCAAATTTTTTAATCTATATTCAATAAACATTTTTCTTATGAATAATGGATCCATTAATGGTCCTAATTAGATATAAGGTGTGATAGTGTAAATATATGAACATCCAATTCCGGTTTGGAATGTTTCTAGGTCATTTTTCTCTTAGTAGAAAGGTTTTGTCTCTTGTTAAGATAACATTTTATAAGGATTCGGCCTTAAACATTTACATAATCTTAAATTAAATGAATAATTCACATATAGGATCATTACAGAATTAGAGTATTATAGCGTTAGGCCATAACCTATACATGGGGACTTGAATAATACATTTAGACACTTATAATCCGTTTCCATTTTCTTCACTAAATAAAAACTCTTGAAATAAAGTGTCGTGTCTAGTTCCATGTTTTCGACAGTATGACATTTACATGATCCCACTCATGACCCTATTATACATTATGTCCTTTGAAAAACAATTCAAAAACTTGGGATGAGCAAAAAAAGATCAATAAAGGATACACAATGAAGGAAAAATTTTAGGTTTTTAAAACATGTTAACCATGAATTATTTATCATAAGTAATACATTTCACCATTATGAAGTAGTAAATATTGTTCACTAAATAAAAGTTTATTTCATACCCTTTGTAACAAAAGTATTACCATATATTCCATATAAAGAACACAAAACATATAATGGTAACTTGGGACATAAACATACATAAATCGAATAAACATACAGTTGAATTCCACACATATCACTAAATACCATCGCCATACGGCTGACATCCATACCCAATGCCTTGGAGGTTATAAAATAACCACCCATCCTGGTCTATCATGACACCACCCGTCATTTGGTTTATCATGTAACCACCAGTCAAATGTCCAAGTACCATTATAAATCATAACAAATAAAATATTTCTAATATAAACGTTTCACGAATAACATTTAATTAAAAATAACAAGAAATAATTTCAAGAAATTGAAATAATAAATCCATTTACAAAACCATTTTCAATACCAAAACACCCAAAAACAGAATAAGGGGCTTCCTTTTCATTTTAGAAAAAATTATGGATTATAGAGGAAGCCAAATAATGATTACGAAGGTGGAGAGGACATTGTCACCGTCAAATGCCAAAGGATTTTATTATAGACTGTGGAAATGAAGAAGGTATAAATTATCGAAATGTGCCACGATGAAAGGAGATTGAGACGATGTCCCATACCTCGGGTCTCACATTACATGTTCATTCTTTAATTTCCTGAATAATAAAATAAAGTTAATTTCTATTATATTATGTTTCTTTTTTAAGTTTATTATTATTTTTATATCAATTATTACCAAGTAATTAACATTATGTAATCATTTATGTTAATAATGGTTGTTTTGTTGAAATTTGGTACTTGAGTTACAAATGAACACCAAATAATTACAAGTTGTCTAGGTGGTCAATAGTCCATTATCTCTATAATGATATTCATGATTTAGATATCATATAAAATATATATATCCTATATATATATATATATATCTATGTATGTATATATAACAGTAAACAAAATTTTGGAAATATGAAAAGAAATGCACCGTTCATGGAGACGGTAAGTCGTATGTACACAAGAACACTACATTCATTACTATTTCATACTTTAATGGAATTAAAACATAATTAATCATAGTTATATTATAATTCCATTATAAAATCATATATAATGTCATAAAAACTATCCTTTATACATCCCACATATGGAATTAAGGTGTCATATCACTTTGAGGGGGCCGTAGTCCGTACTTCCTCAAATGAAATTATCACGTTACCCATAATGGAAACCATAAAGGTATGCTATAATGATTATTTCAGAAGAAAAAATCAACCATAAACATAATATATATAATATATAAATATATATTCATCTTCAATGGTCACCATGAGAGGCGGTAGTAGATAATCGAACAATTATCGTTTCGTGAGGCGTTAGTTTTCCATTCACAAAAAACAGTATGTTTTCACCCATTAGATGGATTTTTTTTATAAGTGTAGATCAAATAGGTCTCATAAAAACATCCTATTATATTGGGTGTACTGGTTTTTTTAAAAGAATGGAATAAAAAGAGTTTATGGGTTGGAGAAGTAAAATAAAAGATAAGGAGTTAACAGGAATCATTACCTTTAATTTTTGTAACTACCTTTGGTATGAAACAAATTGACTTCTTGATGTGCCTTATGTCTAAGGTAAGGGTTCTAGGAGGAGGATAGGGATATTTGGTGATTATTTTTTCAGTTTTTGGACGATAAAATGGGATTGAGAGGAGGTAGGAATAATTAAAAAGTGAGGGCCTTTTATAAGGGGGATGAGGGGCTCTTTAGGAAACAGTGAAAATATTATTTTATTATATAATGATATTATATTTTTAAAGGTCCAAAACTAAGTAAAGTATAATATAAGATGACTAATGGTATAATTATTATCACCCAGAAGTAATTGGATGGGTTTTTTATATTTTTTTAATCTTTATAATCTTATTTATTTAAATCTTTTACTAATGAGGCAAATATAACATAATTATATTGTCATAAATAATTTAATGTATTTGATTTATATAAATTATTAAATAAAGACCATTATTTAAGAAATATTTTTAGATTTAAAATTAATATTTATTGTCAAAAAGATTGCTTAAATCACCCCATGTAAAATTTTATTTACTATAAGATATTTGTTTGTGTCATTTTTGTCACTACTATAAGTTAACTAATCAAAAGTGTCATTATCACTCCCAAGAGGCTCCATGGGGTCCCAAAATCGACCCAATGATTCACATGGTCGTAAACGACACAACAAAGATGGTTATGAAAAGAGTTAAGATAATCATGTTTTATTATAATATTATTTTTACCTTGAATTACCCATTTTATCTTTAACTACGGTAAATAAAAGTCAAAAGTTACTATTCATTACAAAATATTTTCATCTAACTGAACCAAATTTTACATAAAAATAACAAACATGTATGTATTATTTTGGTAATTCAATACACAAAATCGTTCGAATTTCAGAAAAATGACAATATAATTTTTTAACTAATACTTAGTGGTTTCACTATTCCTCAAAAATTGAAGTTGTTCAGAAAACTACCAAAATTTCAGCCTAAGCTATATTTGATATTCAAAAATCAAAAATTATGTCTATTTTTACAAAATAAAAACATAGAAGTTTCATTAAATAATTTAAAATTAGTTTCCGTTTTCAAAACAAATAGTGTGTTTTTAAGAAACAATAACTATCAAAAGATCGACACTTGATTATGTCTAATTTCAAAGTGTAATTAATTCCAGTGACAATCATTGGATTAATTGGTCAAAATATAATCTAATAAAAATTTAAAACCAATTTAAAAGATAGTATAAACATATAAATAAATTATATTAGAAGGCTCTTTTGAATAAAAATACTGTATTTTCATTATTCATAAAAAATGATATTTTCCACAGAAATACTAAAAATATACCCATAGTAAATTTTTATGTAACGAATATATTGAATAATTTTATTTTGTCAAATAGAACATAAAAAAGTACTCAAAACTAGATTTAATAAGGGTTCTCCATCGAAAGGCGGTAAATCGACCTTTTAGTCAATATTAGAGTATTTATGCATAAAATTAGATTCCTTTATATTTTAAGCCCCTAAATTTTATTCAATAAATATAAAAGAATTTAATAAACATGTATAATAAAATTGTAGTTAGTTATATTTATTTCTTCCAATACAATGACTAGGTATTAACTACCATTGAAAATAATAATATTATATTATTAGTGGGCAATGTAAGATTTCAATGAATCCTATTGTTGCGTATCAGGTATTCCATCAAACATAGCGTCCACTTTAATGTAATATTAATATTGAATTCACAAATATTAATAAATATAAAAATGTATTATTCTGTATTGACTTTGGATGTCACATCCTTCCCCCCTTTTTGGGAATTGCATCCTCACAATTTTTTTCACTTATCAAATAAGTGGGGGTAGTTATCCCTCATATAATTTTCAGATACACATGTTACCTTGTCAATCATATGGTTTTTCGAAAAAAAACCTATACATGTTGAATTACCTAATTCTGCAACACTTTCTCTCTATGGTCAAGAATTTTGATTGGTTGTTCCTCATAAGAGAGAATCTTTTCCAACTGAACTACCTCTGGAATCAAAACATGTGATGGATCTGGTATATACTTTCTCAACATTGAAACATAAAAACCATTGTGTATCTATGATAAAATTGGAGGTAAATCAACTCTATACACAACTGAACCAACCTTCTCCAAGATTTCATAAGGTATAATGAACTTCAAACTCAACATTCCTTTCTTACCATAATGAATCAAACTTTTCCATGAAGAAACCATGAGAAAAACATGATCACCTAACTCAATAAAAAGATCCTTCCTCTGGTTATCCCCATATATTTTCTGTCAGCTCTAAGCTATTCTCTTGTTCTTCTGAATCAACTAAGCTTTTTCTGCCATCTCTTCTACCTGTTATGGTCCCATCAACTTCAATTCATCTACATCATCCCAAAATGATAGAGTTTGACAACGCTTTTTATATAATGCCTAAAATGGAGTCATCATTATACTAGAATGAAAGCTGTTATTATATGAAAATTCAACCAAAGAAAGATGTTGGTCCCAACTTCCCTGGTAATACAGTGAACAAGAACGTATCATAACCTCCATGGTCTGAATTTTTTGTTCTGACTGCCTATCTGATTGCGGATGAAAAGATATACTAATATTTAATTTAGTACCCAATAACTTCTTAAGGCCTTTCCAAAATTTAAAAGTAAACCTGAGATCAAGAACAGATATAATGTAGAGGGGAACTCCATGCAACCTGACTATATCTTTAACATACAACTAAAGAAGTTGATCTACAGATAATGTATCCCCAATAGGAAGGAAATGAGAAGATTTAATCATCCGATAACCATTGACCAAAATTGCATTATTTCCTCAAGATGTCTTTGTTAATCCCACAATGAAGTCCATGGATATATTTTCCCACTTCCATTCTGGCACCGGTAAAGACTGAAGCATCCCTTTCAGTAGCTACCGCTCATCATTAACCTGTTATCAAGTCAAACACTTCATAGTAAAATCAGAATTATATATTTTCATTCCATCCCAGCAGTAATAATCCCAAATATCTCTTTACATCTTTGCACTACCATGATGAACTGAAAATGGGGAACTATGAGTTTCACATAATAACTCATTCTTTAACTATGAATCACAAGGAACAAAATAATCATTTTCCAAACATCAAAAAACAATCATTATCAACATTATATTAAGGAAACCTACCATTCTAAACTAAATCTACCTTTTTCTATAACTCATTGCATTTTTTCTGCGCTTGTTTAATTTTGTTTGATAGAGATGATTTCACTGACACCTGAAACAAAACAAAAAAATTTCCAGCACCAACAACTTCTATTCCAAAGTTCATCAAATCAAACACCAAATGATCTCGTTCCACACATATCATGTTTAATAAAGAAATACCTTTTCTACTCAAAGTATCCACCACTATATTTTCTTTTCCAGGATGGTAATTAATCATGCAGTCATAATCCTTGATTAATTCCAACTATCTCCTATGTCTCGTGTTCGATTATTTTCATGTTAATATATATTTCAATCTTTTTTGGTAATTATATATTTCACATTATACCCCATACAAATGATTCCACAAAAATTTTAAAGCAAAAACAATGGCTAATAATTCTAAATTATGTGTAGGTAATTTAACTCATGAGGTTTTATCTGACTTGAAGCGTAACAATTACCTGATCATTCTATATAAGGACACATCCAATTCCATTCAACGAAGCATCATTGTAAATAAAAAACACATAATTTCATGAAGGTAATTCCAAAACTGGAGCATTAACCATTCATCTTTTCAAATCCTGAAATAATCAGCAAATTCTTTGGTCCAAATGAACATAACACATTTTCGAGTGAACTTATTAATTGGAATAGATAACCGTGAAAATTTCACAACAAACATCTGGAAATAACCATCTAAAACAAGAAAATTATGACGCTCAGTTATATTTTGTGGGTCTTTTAAATTCTTCAATAACATTACTTTTATGAGGATCAAGAGTTATGCCATTTTTTGAAACAATATGACCACAACAAAAAAATTTGATATAAACAAATATCACACATGCTGAATTTTCAAAACAATTTATTTTCATTTATGGTTTTTAATACAACTGTTAAATGACTTTCATGTTCCTCTTTAATTTTTAAATAATCCAAAGTATCATCAATGAACACCACCAAAAACATATCCAAGAAAACATGGAAAATTATATTCATAAGATCCGTGAATACATCAGGTGCATTTTATAAACCAAAAGGAAAATCTACAAATTCATAATGGCCATTTATATTATGAAATATGGTCTTCAGAAAATTTACATCCTTAAATTTCAAATGATGGTACCTCAACCTCAAATCAATTATAAAAAACTGTGCTCCTTGGAAGGGATAAAAAATTCTTCGATATGAGGAAAAGGATACTTGTTACTAAAAATTATGTTATTCAATGCTCTATAATCGATGAAATGTATCATTGAAAAATATTTCTTTTTAACACACAAGACAATAGAACCCCATGGTGATATGCTAGGTCGAATGGAACATTTATGTAAAAACTCTTGAAATTGCTTCTTTATCTCTAAAAGTTCAATCTGAGCCACTCGATAATAGGTTTTTTAAATTGGCTTAACATCTGGAACTAAGTCAACAGTAAATTCAACTTCCTAATCAGGTATAATACTGGGTAAATAATTAGAAAAAACATCAAGGTAATGATTTACCACCAGCACATCATTAATCACAACACTTCCTTTATTTTAAACAATATGAGAAAGGTAACATTCATTTCCATCTTTTACTAGTTTCTCAGTTTCATGATATGTTCTATGTAATGACCCAGAAATTCTGTGGAATTTTTTTTAATACATGTGAATTTTATGAGTCCGTGAATTTTGACGGTGCATGATTCCAAGGCCCGGTTTTCCCGAAATCAATTTCTGATGTTTTGTTCGGGTAAATTTCATAAACGTACGAGCGGGTTTTATAACATTTGAACTGTTGCTCGGAACTGAAAACTGAGAGCATCGTTGAACTCAAAGCACGAGTCTTTGATTAATAATACTTTTACTTTGAAAACAGTGAGTCAAGAAGAAAAAATAGATTTTGTGTTTTCATGGGAAGTAATAAAATAAATTCAGTTTTCACTTTATTTTGTTAAAGACACCATGTAATGTTTGGTGGTTAATAACTTATCATGGGAGTTAGAGGTGGGACCACCAAACCTTAACCTCCCATGAGAGATTATGGGGGTGTGGGCCACCCAGACATAACCTCTCGCGAGAGGCTACCACATGGGGACCACATGGGACTTAACCCCAATTTATGGAATAGTGTAAAACCTCTCAACTCTCTCTCATTAATGAGGGAGATCCTCTTGACCTTCCGATAATTTAATTGGTGCCAACTCACCAATTAATTCTTTCCAACACACATGAATTAATTAGGTGGAGCCATTTAATTTAATTCACCCTTTTGAATTTCTGCCAATGAAATAACATATTAACTAATTTATTATTTTGCACAACAATTTCACTTGGGTGATTGATGAGAAAGATCTCGACGATGAACCTCATATTCTAATGAAAAATGCGTTCTTCTAATGAAGAACGTTGTCTATGGTACCCTTCAATTTTCTTCCACGGAAACCAATAGAGCTATAACCACTTCCAAAACCGTAGTGAAAATTCAGGAGTGGAAGAGTTCGGCAGACGCGATGACTGACAACTTTATCTTCTTCTCGTGACATCACCATTGAAGACCAATGATTAATTGTAAGGGGGTTATTACATGTTGATGTTATTCCTTTTCTATATTTTTCAACTATTGTAATGGAATTATTTGTGGGTCAGTTTTTGTCCATCTTATTTCTTTGACGATCCAATTGATACCACCCCAAATGTTGAGGGTGCGGGCTAAACGAACATGGTCGACCCCTCCGTCATTCTTGTTGATATGATCCTCAGAATTATAACGAAGCAATGATACGACGAAGGCCGCAACTCCAAAAGTCGTGCTTCCCATGGCCTCCAAAACCAGTGCCTCCCTCGATGTGCTTCGGCCTAACCGCACAGGCCCGAGCCACGCCGAACCGGCCCACCCGAACTCCTGTCGGCTGACCCGACACCCTATCAGCCATCTGCTGAACAAACCAGCGCCCATCTGGCCTCTTGCCGGCCTACCCAGCTTCCTCTTGGACACCCTGCCGTCCTTCCCAGGCCACAACCCGGCCTCACTGGCCGCCCTACCTAGCCACGCTCTGCATGGCTGCGCTCCAGCTCGCAGCGCCCCGCCTGGTCGTGCGCCACCTGACCACCGAACTTCTTGGCCACGGACCTCCCAGTCGCCCGCCCAACTGGCCCTGCACCTCCCAGCCGCCGAACCACCTGGTCATGCCGGAACCGGCCCACCAGGCCGCGCCATTCCTAAATCATCCGCTCGCCAGCCGGCCAGGCCGGACCCTGTCTGACCGCCTCTAGGCCGCCCGACCTTCCAAACTGGATTGTGGTCCCCCTCGCGGCTCCTTGTCTGATCCGGCGTAGCCGAACCCTCTAGGACGACCTTCTCCATGCCGCGCCTTTACGATGCTCCGGGCCGAACCACCCATGCAGGTTGATGGGATGGGCCCATCAGGCCGATCCAAACCAAACAGGTTGGCATGCCCAATGGGATGCGCCAAACCCACCTGGTCTGACCGGGTCAACCTAGACCGGGTCGTCTAAGAATTTATTGGGCCGATTCGGTTTGACTAGGTCAGACTAGACACCGACCCAGTAATGAATCGTTACTTTTTTGGGCCACATATTTGGCACCAGACGTCCCTTTGACGAACCGTCAGTGGAATTGGTAATATTGGAGGATAATAGTCCCTTTGTGTATACCCCAATAGAGTTCGGGGAAATGTTGAGATATAGTCAGGACGGGTCGTACACGAATCCAACCGGGCCCCTGTGAATAAAAAGCTAATAACTCACAGACTGAGTATCTGATTGACGTGACGTCTGTTGCGTTGAGACCCCTATTATAAGGCATACCATTGATATAATTCTCCGTTGGACTTCGTGAAAGTTGGAGTATCGAATAGTAGCTTGTGAAGCAGATCATACAGAGACGAGCATATATTTGAGTGGGATCCTAATAGCTGGATGATATTTGACGACTTCTGATTGATTTGACTCAGATTTATTCGATTAGCCTAGTGGGGAGATCCTAGTTTTGGTGGTAGACCCACGAAAGAGGGCGTCTGGTTGTGGCGGTAGACCCATGGTACTCGACAGGAGGAGTACCTCTGCAGGATATTTGGGGAAGTGCATGGTTGTGGAAGTAGACCCATAGTGGGGAGCGCCTCTATGTGAGCATGGAAGACCCACGATATTCGATAGGAGGATTACCTCTACAGTCCAAGGATAGGGGGAAGCACATCTTTGTGACATGACAGGCCCACTATACAAGATAAGGGAGGAGTTCTCCAGTAGCCTGGGGTTCAGATTGATATTATCTCTACAATGAAATCCTTGCTGTGCTAAGTCCGTAACTTTTGACTTTTAATTAGGATTGAGATGGATTACTTGATAACTTAGGTATTTGTATGGGCATATACTTAAGTAAGGATATCTATTGAATTCATACTTTTTCGTTTATCCAAGTTGGAATTTCGATACCTTGAGGGTATCGGGGTCCCTACTGAGTATTGTTATACTCACCCATGTACGGGCTATGGCCGAACCTCTTTGTGTTTGTTGTAAACGATGGACAGTGTTGACTGTGGATCAGAGTAGCAGGACTGTACGGTACCCGGAGGTGGACCTTACGACATGTCAACACACAGAGGATACTAACAGAGGTGGAGTACTGTGGAGGCTATCTGTACCTAACCGTATGGTAGGAATCCTCGGGGAATGACCCAGTAGTTTATTTACAATTTCTTTTGTTGTACATGTTTCTCAGTTGTACACGTACTTTACCATTGGACTTGTATTTCTGGCTCCTTTTTTCTTTCAACACTCTATGTATACAGTTTTTCTTAGTGTTTTACTTCCAACTCATACTCTATTGTGTGTGTTATCTCTTTATAAAGGAAATTACATCTTTGTTTAGGGATTAAATTTTTTTATGCTAGTCGCCAGCCCCTGGCCCATGGAAGTCTGTCTTGGGGTAGCCATGACACGATCCTCGTGGGATGGGTCGTGACAAATTGGTATCAGAGGAGTCGGTTCTACCTCAGATCTTAGGACTCTGATCTTTCATTTTTGTGAAGATATAGTGATAAGGGTACATAGTGTGGTTATCAGTCGAGGGAGACTAGTGTAGGTGTGACGACTGAAAAATCCATACACCCAGACCCTGATTATTGATCTCTGACTCAGTGCATGAAAACAATGATTGCATGTGTGTTTTAAAAAGTTTTCTTTATGTCGTCTCAACCATGTCACATCACCAGGTATAACTTTTGACCGTGTCACATCTGTTCAGGATGCCACCACACAGACAGCCAGTTAGAGTTCTGAGAGAGAACATAATGACAGACCACTGAGAGAAGAGGCTCTGGTGCAGGGCCCTCTTACTCATTGGACCCTTTAGGTGGTGTACTTGTAGCACCACCACTTGTTGGGATGCTGATGCCACCAGCCACACCATTAGATAGTGCACACTGACTAAACGCATTGCAAGGGTTCTAGAGGTAGAGGCCTTCTATGTTACGAGGCAAGACAGATTCCAAGGCAGCAGATGATTTGTTGGAATCAATTGCTAGAGTTCTCCACCTAGTTGAGACACCCGTAGAGTATATAATGATTTCAGCTACTAGTTTTTTCCATTGAGTGACCATGATGTTATTCCTCATAGTGATGATGCTTTGGTACATGGACCATTTCCCAAGAGTGTACCTTTAGGTCCTATGTCAGCTATATCACTACATATTGGTCAGCAATTACAACCGGTGGTACCTGTATATGACACATATAGGATTAGTGCCTTACACGTGTTTCAGCATCATATACCCCCCATGTTCTGAGGTGATCCCAACTCACAGGCGGTAGAGGAATGTCCTGAGGAGGTGGCTGAGTGTTTTCTAGAGCTAGTATAGCTTCGTCCGGATGACATGTGGGTCGCTGAGTAATCATCGAGGCATACCGATCGTTCCCGATACTCGATAAATATGATACTATAAGTGATTTGGGGCTCGTACAATGGAGCGAGGTGTGTTCTAAGACATCTGAGCCAGCACCTTTCTCAAGATGCTAGAGAGAACCTTTGCGGTTGAATGTTAATGGCTGAGTGGATACTGCCAGTGAATGTTATCAGTGGGAAAGCATGAAACTGGCACCAGTCTCAGATATTTGACCATGTAAAATGTTTTGAGAAGAGTAAGTGTTAAGGAAAAGTGAATCTGCAGGGCAGTATCCATGGAAGAAAAACAAGGAGAGAGGCATGAGGTGGTGTACATTTCAACATGTTACAACCACCCGCCTTTGTAGTCCCCACCAGGATTAGGGAGCTGGAGGGCAAGAGAAGAGAGTAGCATCATGCAGTAAAGGAGTGTGACCCAAGGGATCTAGAACTTTTTGAGGTACAACATGTGTCTACTTCTAGTTGTTGTATCAATACACATAGGTACCAATCATTCCTTCCTTCCATGAATATTACCCCAGACCAGTAGTTTCTGGTTAAACTGTTGACATGACCCTCACATCTGGAGACGCCTTTGGGAGGAGACTCAATAATGAAAATTACTCCGACAGTTTGATATAACCCTTGAGGCAAGAGTTCGGTTGGATCCTCTTGGTGAAAGCATCAAGGCCAAGCGGCGATTGTATGGGTATAGACTGGGCAACCATAGTTCATACACAAATTGATCGTATTAGGAAAAAATGTTGTGTTTTATTTACAAAGATGGGATGAGGTTTTCCTTAGACTATGAAAAATGAACCATAGGTATCATAGGTGAAACTCATCCATATGAGGGTGCATCCGATCACTTCTGATCCGGCCAACTTTACCCTCTTGTAATTAGGAGTTTTGAGTTTTGAGTTCCAAACTGGAGTGATAGAACATGGGGACATATTTTCAAAATATGTTTCCTGGATTAACCCCCCCCCCCCTCCCCCAAGGGGGAGGGATGTCTGCTTTGGCAAGATACAACTGTAGTTTCTTTCCAGACTTCTCCAGAGTTGTAGCACAACTATCAGCCTTGGAAAATAAGGGGAAACCCTTCGTGTGGTCGGAGAGATGCCAAAATAGAATTTAGGAGCAGAGGAAGAGTATGAATTGTGCCACCATACTGAGGGTTCTAGAGGAAGGCGTAGGGTACGTGGTTTTCTATGACACATCAGACACCTGAATCGTGTGTGTCCAGATGTAGGAGCAAGTAGTGATCGCATTTGTTTCTCGATAGCTGAGACAACACGAGAAGAACTACGCTACCCATGGCCTAGAGTTAGCAACTGTGGTCCTCTCTTTGATGATGTGGTGGAACTATCTTAAGGGAGAATGTTTTACCGTGTATGATGATCACAATATTCTCAAGTATCTCTTCTCTCAGAAGGAACTGAACATGAGACAACAACGATGTCTTGAGTTCCTCCTGGACTATGACTTCTAGATAGTCTATACTCAATAGAATAGGGGAACTTGTTGCAGATGCACTCAGTAAGAGGTATGGTATACAACTTCTAGGCGAGGTGATAGTGCAACTGGTTGCTTTACAGATATCCTTTATGGATAGATATAGTGTAGTTTTTATTCAGTATCTTATAGAAACTCCCCCACTTCTTTAGAGAGTCATGGAGGCACATCGTGGATATGCTGATTGCAAGAAACAACATGCTCAGATATCCACAAGGTATGCACCAGATGAATTCTCTGAATGTGGGAAGCACATCATCCTCTTCAGTGGACGTACCATGGTACCTGTGTCACTTCAAAAGGAAGTTTTTAGGGAGTTAAACACATCCCTTCTAGAGGTATATAAAGGAGTGGTGAAGATGTACCAGGACCTTCGATGATAGCCTTGGTGGCCAGGTATGAAGAAGGCAGTTGTAGACTTTGTCTCTCAGTGCCTCAATTGTCAGCAAGTAAAGGAAGAGAATTCCAAGTTTGGTTCAACCATTTGAGGTCCTATAGTGGAAGTGGGATGGGATATCCATGGAATTCGTGATAGGACTTCCATGTACATCAACAGTTCATGACTCGATTTGGGTGATCATTGACCAACTCACCAAGTCGGCTCACTTCATACCAACCAGAGAGAAGGGTTTAGTGGAGATCATGGGATGCCTCTACAGACCAGGGATTGTGTGGCTACATGGAGTACCTTCTTCTGTTGTCTCAGATCATGACGCACAGTTTACATCATAGCAATTGAATGCATTGCAAGAGGCTTTCAGGACATAGCTTTATCTGAGCACCGCCTTCTATCCTCAGATGGATGGCCAGACTGAGAGGACCATTTAGAATCTCAAGGACTTGCTCCGTTCGTGCATCCTAGACTTTGTTCGCATCTAGGAGGATCACTTACCTTTGGTTATGTTTTCCTAGAACAACAGCTATCACTACACCATTGGGATGGCACAATTCGATTCGTTATACGGGCGACCTTGTAGATCACCAATGTGCTGAAATGACCCTGTGGAGTCAGCAGTAGTGGTAGCCGATATAGTACGAGCTACCACAGATAAGGTGAATATCATCCAGGAGTGGATGAAGACTGCTCATAACAGACATAAGTTATATTCTTATAGGAGATGGAGACCTCTAGATTTCGAGGATGGAGACCACATCTTTCTACGGGGCTCACCTCGATGAGGTCTATGGAGAATTGGCCAAGGCGGAAAGTTATCTCTGAGATTCATCAGACCATTTATGGTTCTCAGTAGAGTTGTAAAGGTTGCATACCGCTTAACTATTCCACCTCAGTTGCACCGTGTCCATGACGTCTTCCACGTATCCTAGACGAGTAGATAAGGGCATGGCCCTTCTCACATCATCGACCATAGAGAGATGGACATCTATGATGGGGAGACATTCATAGAGGTTCTAGTGGAGATTGAGGATCGACATGAGTGGGTCCTACGTGGATGGTCGATACCTCAGGTGTGCATATGCTGGCTGCACGCGAACCTATAGAACAACACATGGGAGTAGGAGTCGCAGATGCATGCACAGTACCCTATCATGTCCCCATATTTCATGTTATAGCTAACGGGGACGTAAATCCATGAGCAGGGCGGGGGAGAATATATGGACACATAAATTCCATGGAACGTTTTTTTTAATACATGGGAATTTTCCGAGTCCGTGATTTTTGACGGTGCATTATTCTAAGGCCTGGTGTGCCCGAAATCAATTTATGATGTTTTTTCGGGTACGTTCAGTAAACGTACGAGCAGGTTTTTATTAATTTTGAACCATTGCTCGGAACTGAAATCTGAGGGCACTGTTGAACTCACAACGCTAGTATTCTCTTAATAAGACATTCAATTTGACAACAGTGAGTCATGAATCAAATATAGATTTTGGGTTTTCGTGGGAAGTAATAAAATAAAGTGAGTTTTCACATTAGTTTATTAAAGCCTCTATGTGGTGTTTGATGGTTAAATCCTCCAGATGGGAGTTGGAGGTAGGACCACCACACCTAGAACATCTTATGATAGGTTATTGTGGTGGGTCCCACATGAAAATAACCACCCGCGAGAGGTTACCGCATGAGGACCACACATGGATTAACCCCCTATTGATGGATGATAGTAAAACATCTCAACTCTATCTCATTAATGAGGGAGAACCTATTGACCTTCCATTAATTTAATTGGTTCCAACTAGACAATTAATTCTTTCCAACACAAGTGAATTAATGAGGTTGTGCCTTTTAATATAATTCATCCTTTTGAATTTTTTTCAACGAAATAAAAGATTAACTAATCTATTATTTGGCAGAACAATTTCACTTGGGTGATTGTAGAGAAATCTCTCAACGAGGAACCTCATATTTCAATGAAGAACGTGTTATTCCAATGACGAACGCTGATGATAGTTCCCTTCAATCTTCTTCCCCAGACACCTACCGACATGGAACTACTTTCACGACTGTCATGCGAATTCGAGAGTGGAAGAGTGGTAGGATGCGACGAGCCAAAAATCCATCAACTTCCCGTGACTTCACCATCGACGACCGACTATTAAAGGTCAGTGGTTTATTACATGTTGATGTTATTCCTTTTCTATCATCTTCAACAGTTGGAAAGGAATTGTTTCTGTGTGAGTTGTTATTCATATTGTTTTTGTGATTAGCCAATCGATACCACCCTAAACGTGGAGGGTTCGGGCAAATCCAACATTGACGACCCCTTCGTGATTCTTATTTGAGATGATACTCGGCATTGAGATGATGAAAAAATAAGATGAATGTGGTGACAATAAAGGTTGTGTTTCCCACAACCTCCGCAACCCGCACCGCCCTCGCTGCGCTCTGGTAAAACCGCACCGTCCTGAGTCGTGACGAACCGACCTTCCCGGCTACATCCATGCTTCCTTCCGGCCAACCAGGTGCCCTCTCAGTCACCTGTTGGCCTACCTGGTTCCCTCCCGCCCACCTAATCGCCTCCCCGCCACTCTCCCGGCCTCCTTCCGGCCTCCCCAGTTCCCTCTCGACTGCCCCACCGGCCTGCCCAGGACGCCACCTGGCCTACCCAACTGCCCCATCAGCCTTCCCTGGCCACCACCCAGCCTGTAAGGCCACCCCACCGGACTTCCCAAGCTGCCACCTGGCCGGTACACCCACCGCCACCCGGTCTCGCCCTTCCAGAACCGGCTGGTCGCCGGCCTGCCTGGTCGCAAAATGCCTGACGTCCTCCCAGCCGCACGACCTTCCAAACCGGTCTGCGGTCCCCCTCGTGGTGGCCTGGCTGGACCAGCCTAGTTGTTCCCTCTAGGATGAGCTGTGCCGAGTCATGCCTTTGCGATGCTACAGGCCGAACTGGCCCTGAGCTCAGGCCAAAACGCCCTCACATCTTAATGGGCTGGGCCAAGTGGGTTAGGCCGAACATAACAGGCAGGCCCACCCAATGGGTCAGGCCACATCAAATAGGTCTGACCGGGTCGACCCATAATGGGTCATCCCAGACTAGTTTGGGCCAAGTCAGTCTGACCAGATCGGATCGGACCCAGGACCAGTAATGGCCCTTTACATTCTTAGGCCATATCCTTGGGACCAGACGTATGTTTGACAAACAGTCAGTGGTGCTAATAATCATGGAGCATGATGGTCCCTTTTAGTATACCCCACTGGTGTTCAGGATAATGTTGAGTTATGGTCAGTTTGGTTCGTACACATATCCAACCGGGCACTCGGGACTAAAAAACTAATAACACACTGACTGAGCATATGATTGATGTGATGTCTATTTCGTTGAGACCCCTCTGACGAGGAATAACATTGAGATACTTCTACATGGGACTTCATGAAAATTGGAGTATCGACCAGTAGCTTGTGGAGAAGGTCTTCTAGAGATGAGAAGGAATTTTTGCGGGAAACTATTATCTGGGTGAGACTTGATGACTGCTAACTAATTCAACTCGGTGTGATTCGATCAGCCCAGTGGGGAGCACCTGGTTGTGGTAGCAGACCCATGGTAGAGGAGCACCTAGTTGTGGCAACAGACTCACGGTACTCGACCGGATTATTACATTTGCTAGCTATTAGGGGGAGTTCCTAGTTGTGGGGGAAGACCCACATTGGGGAGCACCTCTGTGTGAGTATGGAAGACCAACAATACTCGATAGGAGGAGTGCCTCTATAGTCCAATGTTAGGTCAAGCACCTCTGTGTGATGCTGCAGGACCACTGTACTCAATACGGGAGGTGTTCTGCAATAGCTGTGGGTTAAGATTGATAATATCCTTAGAATAAAATTGTGGTTGAGCTGAGTCAGTAAATTTTGTATTTACCTCATGATTGAGATGGATTACATGATTACATAGGTATATGTATGGATATATACCTAAGCAAGTTTATCCGTTGAATTAAAACATTGTTTTTTATCCTTGTTGGATTTTCTGAGACCTTGAGGATCTTGAGGTCCCTACTGAGTATCTTTATACTCACCCCTACACGAGATATACCCATAAGTCATTGTGTTGTTTGTAGATGACAGACATCGCTGACTGAGGATCAGAATAGCAGGACTGGACGGTACCCGGAGGTGGACCTTTTGACAAGTCGGTACACGGAGGAGACGAATGGATGTGCAGTGATGTGGAGGCTATCAGTACCTACCAATCAGGTATGAATCCCCAGAGGATGACCCTGTAGCTGCTCTACCTTTTCTTCAGTTGTTCATGTTTCTCAGTTGGACTTGTACTTTACAGTTGGGCTTTAATTTCTGAGCCCTTTTTCCTTTCAGCACTCTTTGAATACAATTTTGCTTTGTGTTTTACTTCCAGCTAGTACTCAATTGTATGTGTTTACAATTTATAAAGGCAATGCCTTCCCATTTTAGGGATTTACCCCTTTGGTACTACTCACCATCCCCTGGCCTATGGAAGGCAGGCTTGGGGTAGTAATGGCACAGGCCCCGGGGGACGAGTTATGACATTATCATTAGGAAGGGTTCATTCTTGTACACAAACTAAAAATCTTTCATTAAAGAAACCTATTTATCTCTACTTTCAATATTAGCATGATATACACACATCCAATCCATTCCCAAAATTACATTAAACTCTACTAGAGGAAAAACCATTAAATTTTGTAGGTAGATTGTTTCCACACACAGGGACAAGAAGGTTATTATAATTTATTTATGTCTCAACATTTAATCTTGGTGTTTTTAACATAATTTTAGGATTCATATCTTGATATTTAATTCCCAATTTACTAGAACACTTCTCAAGAATGAAATAATGTGTAGATCATGGATCAAACTACACATTGGCATAATCTAAACAAAAAACAATGTACCTAATATTACTTCATTTGATGGCCTATACTCTCTTGAAGTAGTTTCAAAGGATTTCACCATCCATTTCTTCATGTAGTACTGTTGTATTCCGTCACATAAGTTCTTCTATAGAAATTCATTTTCATAATGAACGATTTCATTGCACTTAAAACTTTTTAACACTGGTTTTTCATTTCCTTCTTGATCATTTTCCTTACAATTTCGAGTAATATTATCAGACTTACCACACCAGAAACACTTCCTAGACATTTATAAACATTCCCCTAGGATTCTTTTTACCACAAATCTCATAATATGGATATTTAGTTTTCATAACTCCAGGCTTATTTGATAAATTCTTTTCCTTTTCCTGCCTACTAGACCACTTATTCTGTTGTTTTTCAATGAACACCTGATCATCTTCAAACTCCATTTCGACCTTCTCCACATATAGAACATGTTTTTCATAACTTTTGAACAAACGGGAGGCTAATTCTCTTCGATATCTCAACTTCAGTCTTGTGTAAAATCAATTTATCTTACTATCAAGATCTGAGATAGAATTTGGAGCATACCTTGCCATTCGAGTGATCTTTCCTACATAAACAACCACTGAACCATCCTCCGTTCTCAATTAAAAGAACTGATTTTATATCCAATGTAGAACCACATTAAGAAAATATTTCTCAAGGAACATACCTTGTAATTCATCAAAAATAAGAGAATCCGCACTATCCCTGATATTTTTCACCATCGAACACCACTGATCAACTTCACCTTCAAAATGGTAAACAGTGAGACTGACCTTTTGATGTTCTAAACAACAAATGACATCGAAAAGTTTCTCCCGCACTTTAATCCACCCTTCTGATAACATAGGGTTACATGATCCTCTAAATGATGGGGGTATATTGGCTCATGTAATTCTACACTACTAAAATGTTCCTCTATGGTTGATCTGGATGATCTCGTGCATAGATTCCCCAACCATTTATATCCTGATTCAATTGTTCCATTACTACAACAGATTATTAAGTTCCAATTCTGACCATCTCAGGTTGCTGCTTTGGAAGGTTTTCTTCCTCCTGATGTCATCCCAACATAGCTTCCCTATTTCCTCTGTAGAAAACCATTATCAACATAGAAATATCTTAGGCGAAACAACATGGTAATCTTTAAATTCCATATCATTCAATCATAACATAAACTAAAATAACTGATGGATATTAATTTAACTATATTCTAGCTCCTAAAGTTGTCTAAACAGTCCTCTAATACCAACTATAAGGACCCGACCATAAAAATTTACATAATCCTGAATTAAATTATTAATTAACATTGAGGAACTCTTCTGATTTAGAGTTTTAAAGAGTTAGGTAATAACATATACATTAAGACTCGAATAATACATGTTAAATCATCAAATCAGCTTCCATTATTTCACAAAATAAAAACTCTTGAAAAAAAGAGTCATGTATAGTTCCTTGTTTTAGACAACATGACATTTCATTGATCCCATCCTCGACCCTATTCCACTTTATGTCATGTGAGAATCATTTTAAAAACATTGGTTGAGCATAAAATTCTCAGTAAGGGATACACAAAGAAGGTAAACTGTTAGTTTTTAAAAACAAATATTAAACGATTAATATTTTCTCATATGTATTACATTTCAACATTATGAGGTTGTAAATACACTTCACATAATAAAAGATCATTTATTACAATTTCGTAACCAAAATATTAAAATAAAACCCATCTAAATAACACATAACATATAAAGGTAACTTGGGACATTATCATACTTAAATGGAATAACCATACGGTCGACTTACATGCATATCACCAAATGTAGTAGCCATACGACTGACTTCCAAACCCAATGAATTGGAGGTTATAACGTAACCACCTATCCTGGTTTATAACAACACCACCCATTATTTGTTTTATCACATAACTACCTGTGAAATGTCCAAGTACCATTATAAATTCATAACACAAAAAATATTTCAAATATAAACATTTAGCTAATAAAATTTAATTTTCAATAACAAGAATTAATTTCAAGAGGATAAAATAATCAATCATTTTCAAAAACCATTTTCAATACCACAACACACAAAAATATAATAATGGATTTCCTTTTCATTATAGAAATCATTAAGGCTTATATAGGAAGCCAAATAATGAATATGGCAGTGGGGAGGTCATTGTCATCGCAAACGTTAAAAACAATACATTTGTCGTTTAGTAAGATTCTTCATAGAAAAACGATTCTCTTTGAATGAAAGTAAATGTAAACGGTATTTTTTATGCACTATGTAAATTAATATGGTATATGTTATCAAAATATGTATCAATGAAAAGAGATCGAGGCAAAGTCCCTTACCTCATGTACAACTTGACTCGTTCGTTCTTTAATCTCAGGAATAATAAACAAAAGTTAATTTATACTTTATTAAGAACCTTTTTAACATTTTTTATTCCTTTTATATCTCTAATTACCATTTTATAAACATTATGTAATCATTTACATTTATATTGGTTTTTTGTCGATATTTGGAACTTGAGTAACAATTGAACTCCATATAATTACAAGTTGTCCATGTATTCAATAGTCCATTATCTCTCGAATGATATTCAGGATTTAGATATCATAAACATGATATATATCTATTATATATATATATATATATTTATAACATATAATAACATAATGGAGATAAAAAATGAAATGCGTCATTCATGGAGATGGTGAGTCGTGCATACGGATGAACGATAAATTCAATTCTATTTTGCACATTAATCGAATTAAAACGTAATGATACATAGGTATATTTTAATTTTAGGATAATATCATATATAATATCATTAACACTATCCTTTATACATCCCACATATGGCATTAATGAGTCATATCACTTGGAGGGGGCGGTAGTCCGCACTTCCTCAAATGAAATTATAGCGTTTACCCATAATAGAATCCATAAATGTATGATATAAAAAAACTATACCAATGAATAAAGAAAACATATACATAATATATATAATATATATAATATATAAATATAGTGTCTTCTTAATGGAAACCATAATAGGCGTTAGGAGATAATCGAAAAATCATCGTTTTGTGAGGCATTAGTTTTCCATTCACAGAAACACTATGTTCTTCACCCATTAGATAGAGATGTGTGTAAGTGTAGTTAAAATAATTTTTATAAAAACATCCTTGTATAATATGGATACTGGTTATGTTATAAAAGAAATGGATTAGAAGTGGTTAGGAATTGGATAAGTAAAATAAAATAAAATAAGTTAAGAGGAATCATTGCCTTTAATTTGGGTAACTCCCTTTGGTTTGAACCAAAAAGTCTCAGTGACGTGCCTTCAACAAAATGTAAGGATTCTAAGAGGAGGAGAGTTATCTTGAGATATTATTTGGTCATGGGTTGGATGAGCCAATGGGATTGAGATGTGTGTGGAATGTGTAAGAAGTGATGGCTTTTTATAAGGGGGAGGAAGTGCTCTTTAGGAAAGTCTGAAAATATTATTTTTTTATATAATGATATTTGGTTTCTAAATGTCCAAAACTAATTAATGTTCAAAAATAAGATGAATAATGGTCAAAATAAAATGATCCAATAAGAATTATACAACTTTTTTCTTATTGTTTTAATATTTATAATCTTATTTATTTAAATCTTTTATTACTGAGGTAAATACTCCATAATTATTTTGTCATAAATAATTAAATTTATTTGATTCTAAAAATTATAAAACAAAAATTAGGAAATAATTTCTACATTATAATGAATATTTTTAGTCAAAGAGATAGATTATATAACCCCATGTAAATATTTATTTACTAAAAAGATATTTGTTTTGATCATTTTTGGCATTACTTTATGATAAT
This sequence comes from Viscum album, assembly GCA_963277665.1. Classification (NCBI taxonomy): domain Eukaryota; kingdom Viridiplantae; phylum Streptophyta; class Magnoliopsida; order Santalales; family Viscaceae; genus Viscum; species Viscum album. The sequence goes on from OY728160.1 coordinate 622,393,250, forward strand.
TAATCTAAAGTGTCATTATCACTTTCTAGTGGAACAATGGGTTCCCAAAATCAACCCAAATATGCTAATGGTCGTAGATTACTCAACCATTAAGGTTAATACAAGTTTTAAGTTAATTTTTTATTATTATAATATTCATTTTAACTTGACCTACCCTATTTAGCTTTAACCATGGTAAATAAAAGTCAAAAGTTACTATTCACAAAAAAATTACTTTTATCTTATTGAACCACAATTTACTTACTAAAAACAACCATGTGTGTTGTATTTTAGAAATTAAATTCACATAAGTGGTAAAATTAAATTTAAATGAAAATGTCCGTTTTTAACTACTACTTATTGGTTTCACTATTCATCAAAAATTGCAATTCATCAAAAAACTAACAAAAATTCAGCCTAAGCTATATTTGATATTCCGAAGTCAAAAATGATGTCTGTTTAAAAAAAATAAAAACATAGTAGTTTCATTAATAAATTTAAATTTAATTTTTGTTGTTAAAACAAATAGCTTGTTTTTATGAAACAATAACTATCAAAAGATCGACACTTGTTTATGTCCTATTTCAAAGTGAAATTAATTTAAATGACCAAAATTGGATTAATTGGTAAAAATAAAGTAAAATTACACTTTAAAACCAATCAAAATGTTTATATAACCATATAAATAATTTAGATTAAAAGGAGCATTTGAATAAAAATATAGTATTTTTCACTATTTATAAAAAATTGAACTTTACAAGAAAAATAACAAAAATTTATCCAAAGTATATTTTTATCTCCCGAATCTAAAGAATAATTTTATTTTGTCAAATAGAACATATAAAAGTGACAAAAAATATATTTAAATAGGGTTCATCATCAAAAGGCGGTAAATCGACCATTTAGTGAATATTAGAATATTTTTGCTTAAAATTAGATTTATTCATATTTTAATCCCCTAAAATTTATTTGATAAAAGTAAAAACATTTAACAAACATGTATAATCATATTTTAGTTAGTTCTATTTATTCTTTCCAATACAACGTCTAGGCGTTAAATACCATTTAAAATAATAATACTATATTATTAGTGTGCTACGTAAGATTTCAATGAAACCTATTGTTGTGTATCAGGTAAGCAATAAAAAAACATCCCCTTTAAATTAACATTAATATTGAATTCACAAATATTAATAAATATGAAAATATATTATTCTTTATTTACATGGGATGTTACATATTCCACAAAAAACTTATAAAAAGTTTTAATAACAATCACTAATATTTTTATTAAATACTATGTTGAACTGATATAAATTTATATATTATTGTTAATAGAAATATTATATCCATTTTTATAAATTCTAACCCCATAAATAGTAGAAATTTATTTTTAAATAATCCCACAGATAGGTCCTGACACTGGTTTTTTGAATCGAAAGTGTATAAAAGTTTCTATATTTTTGAAATCATATTTCTATGTGAAATTGGTAAAAATAAACTACATTAAATTAATTAATTTAATAATAGTTTCATTAAACATTAAAAAATATTAATATAAAATTTATCTATATAACTTAATTAGATGAAAAAATAGATTTACAAAAATTTAGAATTATTCACTATTCATCAAAAAATGATGTTTTTCCTAAAAATAAAAAAAAATCACCATAAGGTAATTTTGAAAATATGAATTTAAAAAATAAATTAATTTTAACGAATTCAATTTCTAAAACATTATAAAATTATATTAACTATTATTCACAAATGTATATAAAAACACAGTTCTTTTAGAAAAAATAGTATTTTCAGATAAATAATGACATTACTAGAAAAGTATTTAATATAATAAATATTTTATATTTTTATAAAATAATTATAAATTTTTTTGAAAATTTTATTATTAAAATTCATATTTCTAAATTTAATGGATATGTCACAATAATCCCATTTAAATTATAATTTTAATAAAATGTTGTTTTTTATAAAATTAGAGTTACATGTAACACAACCCAATTAGTTTTTGTATGTAAAAAATTTAATCATTTTGACTCATACTAATACGGTCTCAATTTCTATATCATAAATTTAAATATGTCAAATTAAATTAATTTGTTTGAAACTATGTTCACAAAAATAGAATGGTTTTACATTCTACCCCACTAAACCGAATTTCAAAATCAATGTTTGACATTCTGATTAAAAAAATAGTTAAATTTCTAACTAATCATATCCATAAGATCCCTAGTAGATTGCTATAATTGGTTATTTCTTCACATAATGTTGACTAAGTGAGTGGTATTGTTTCTTAGAACATAATCTTTATAATCCAATTGTTAATATTATTATTCATTGTACGAAATTTCCTGCTCCACCTGTGTGACCTTTTAGTTCAGTTCATGTGAAGGCTCCTGTACATACATACATAGAAGAGATACATGGAACACAACATTCACATGATAGAGATTTTGAGGAAATTCTATGTGATGGTCTAAAATTATGATAATATCAATAATGGTAGAAATACCTAGGGATTAGTTTTCCTTTCCTCCCAAACCTCGTTACATTATTATAGGGAGAGATTCTAAGGATCACCTTCTACCCAAATTCATATTATAAATCAAAAAATTGATTTCATCATAAATTTTCTTTAGGGATTGTTCATAGTTGATTATTATTAAATTTCTCAGACTATCCCATCCATTTCATCACTTATTTCATGTCCCAATAGATTTCATTCTCCAATACAATACTAGTATGTTGGAGTTATACATTTCATATTATATATAGATTCATGATGAGAAATCTAAATGGTTTACTAAAAACTATTGTTGTTATAAAACATAACTATAGGGATGTGTTTATCTTGACAACCTTTGAATTCTAACGAAAAGGATCTCAAAATATCCCACAGTGATTGAATTTTTCTTTCAAACTCACCATCCATATGAGGGTGATAAGATGTGTTAAAAATAAATTCTACAAAAATTTATTACTCAATCCATTACCAAAACATTTATGTGATCCTCTTTTCCCAATTTGATAAAATGAATGGTGGATGACCAAGGAACCTTACCACTTATTTAATGTATATACTACATAGCGGATTGAGATATAAGCCCTCATTGATAATAATTATGTTAATTAACATAGTAAAGAGATTGACTACCAATAAAATTTAATTAAACTCTTTATAGGGTTTTGGGTGTCCAATGAAAATATCCAGAGTGATGTTCTACCATTTCAATAATATTATGGGTAATTTATGAAACATCCCCTTAGGTTTTTTCCTTTATTCCTTAAATTTATGGAATTTCATCCACCATGATCCAAACATTGTGATACCCCAATTCAATCCATCCCCCTATAAGTATTCCATAATATGTCTATAAATCATTCCACATACATAATGAATAGATAATTATGAACTATGAGATTCCTCCATCATCTACTTCTTCAAATCCATTATGGAAGGAACAAATATATGGTTCACATCCTTTATCATTTCATCCACATCAAGGTTAAATGCATGAACATTTGTAAACTTATTTTTTAATTATATATATTCATGGTGTTCCTCTTTAATATTTACATTGACATAGGGATGAACATTCTATTGAGAAAGATATGATTTCCCCCCATCATTCAAGATATATAGACCCATCCATTGAATATCTCAAAATATCACATATATTTTTATCCCCATAGTGTATAAGATAGAATGACCCTTCCTACTCCATGAAACGGAAAACTTTTTCACTTTCCCTGTGTGGTAAAATATTAGAAGTCGTAATCCTATATCATCTTTAACTGACTTCTCTAGCGCATGTTCAACTTCTTCATTGTGAATATATAGATTATACTTTAATGATCAGTATATATATATATATATATCACAGTTTTCTTCATAATTATTATTCTTCTAGATATTTAATGAAAAATGTATTCTTGATATCTTCAAATCAAGATTTGGTTTATTTTTCTCACGGTTCTTCAACCATCTTGAGTCATAAGAGAAAACCATTTTATTATTCATAATGACACATCCAAATCCCATCATGGATGAATCACTATATATTAAAAACAATAATCGTATACAATGTAATTTATGTAGATGTGTGTTTCCCAACATTCTCTTTAGTTTCTCGAAATATTCCCAATATTCCTCAGTCTATAGGAAGATATCACCCTTCTGAGTTTACTTGTGCAGAGAATTTGATATTCAGTATAAATTATCCAAAAACCATTTCTCATATCTAGATAATAAAAAAAACAATGGATATTAGTCACCATGGGTGGTCTATGAAATAATTCAATAGCCACCATCATTGATGGATCTACTTTTGTACCATTTTTTTAGACTATGTGATGCAAAAAATGTATCCATTAGTATAAATAATTTACATATTGTAAATTTTTTATACATTTTAACCTTCATTAGGGTAATCATTAAAATTATCACGTTGTTTCCATGCTCTTCCTTTCCATTTGAATAAATAATAATAGAAACTATAAGGACTACAAAAATCTGATTACGACATTATCTTAAGACTCTATTCATCAAATACATGAAGATGGAATATTAATTAGTATGACCTAAATGCATCACTATATAATCATAGTGTTTATACCTTGAATGGAATTCAATATTGGATATATCCACTTTATTTTCCATCAATTGATGAAATTTGGAATTAGATCCATTATTGGAAAATTATTTTTCTCAATGTAGTTGATCAAACAATTCATCGATACGTGGAAGATGTTACTTGTTCTGTATCATGATCAAGTTCGACTAGTCATAATAAATGTCAATTCACATTTACCCGTCATTATATTTCATCAAATCCATAGGTTCAACACATGGTGAAACACATGCCTTGATAAATAATATATCAATTCTTTCTTTGATTTTCATCATTAATTATTTCACCTCAATTATGTCCATTCTAAACAGAGTCATTGATAATGGTGTCAAACCAGGTACATGCCCTATTACATACTCAATATCATGTTTTTGGTGAAGACAAGGGATCTCCTATAGAATGAAATCGATTAACTTTTGAAAAATATTCATATCATCAATATAGATTTCATCACCAACCATTTCAGATAAAAAAAATATGAATAGGAATTAGTACCCATATAGTAGATCTAATCTCTATAAGAAGTTCAAACTCATAATGACGTTTATATAAGATCATTTTTTATTCTAAATTATCAAAAGAATATTCCTTTCCGCGACCATTTATGTGGGCCTTATGTAATGAAAACCAATCCATGTATAAGATAGACTCGTGTTGAACTAGCTTAATAATAACATAATTTTTAGGATGTGAAATTGTTTAAAAATAAATCAAAGAAGAATCATATACTTTAGATGTGATGATTGTACCATTAGGGGTTTGTCATTATAATTCCCCATCTATCAATTACGGTGAAATCATAATAAAAATTAAAAAAATCCGTAGTTTTATAATCAAATAATAAATTTTCAGTTCTATATTAGATTGTATGTATACCAATCAACATGTAATTTTTAGACCCCTCATCAAAAATATTGATCACATGATATTTTCCATCATCACTTGGTTCAGGAGTCCATCACCCCAATAATCAACACCAACCCTTGGTATTGGGAACTAGTTAGCATAATTTATATCATCCTTTCACATGAATCACTGATTACCATTTTATAAACATTATGTAATCATTTACATTTATATTGGTTCTTTTGTCGATATTTGGAACTTGAGTAACAAATGAACTCCATATAATTACAAGTTGTCCATGTGTTAAATAGTCCATTATCTCCAGAATGATATTCAGGATTTAGATATCATATACATGATATATATCGAGTATATATATATATATATTTATAATAGAACATAACATATTGGAGATAAAAAATGAATTGCGTCATTCATGGAGATGGTGAGCCGTGCATACGGATGAACGATACTTTCAATTCTATTTTGCACATTAATGGAATTAAAACGTAATGATACATAGGTATATTATAATTTCAGGGTAATATCATATATAATATCATTAACACTATCCTTTATACGTCCCACATATGGCATTAATGAGTCATATCACTTGGAGGGGGCGGTAGTCTGCACTTCCTCAAATGAAATTATAGCGTTTACCCATAATGGAAGCCATAAATATATGATATTAAAAAAATATACCAAAGAATAAAGAAAACATATACATAATATATATAATATATAAATATATTGTCATCTTAATGGAAACCATATGAGGCGTTAGGAGATAATCGAACAATGATCGTTTTGTGAGGCATTAGTTTTCCATTCACAGAAACACTATGTTCTTCACCCATTAGATAGAGATGTGTGTAAGTGTAGTTAAAATAATTTTTATAACAACATCCTTGTATAATAAGGATACTGGTGATGTTATAAACGAAATGGATTAAAAGTGGTTAGGCATTGGAGAAGTAAAATAAGAGAAAAGAAGTTAAGAGGAATCCTTGCCTTTAATTTGGGTAACTCCCTTTGGTTTGAACCAAAAAGTCACTGTGACGTTCCTTCTACCAATGGTAAGGATTATAAGAGGAGGAGAGGAATCTTGAGAGATTATTTGGTCATGGTTTGGACGAGCCAATGGGCTTGAGATGTGTGTGGAATTTGTAAGAAGTGAGGGCTTTTTATAAGGGGGAGGAAGGACTCTTTAGGAAATTCAGAAAATATTATTTTTTTATATAATGACATTTGGTTTCTAAATGTCCAAAAATAACTAATGTTCAAAAATAAGATGAATAATGGTCAAAATAAAATGATCCAATAATAATTATACAAGTTTTTTCTTATTGTTTTAGTATTTATAATCTTATTTATTTAAATATTTTATTAGTGAGTTAATACTGCATCATTATTGTGTCATAAATAATTTAATTTATTTCATTCTAAAAATTATAAAACAAAAATTAGGAAATAATTTCTACTTTATAATGAATATTTTCAGTCAAAGAGATAGATTATATGATCCCATGTAAAAATTATTTACTAAAAAGATATTTGTTTCGATCATTTTTAGCATTACTTTATGATAATTAATCTAAAGTGTCATTATCACTTTCTAGTGGAACAGTGGGTTCCCAAAATCAACACAAATATGCCAATGGTCGTAAATGACTCAACCAATAATGTTAATACAAGTTTTAAGGTAATTTTTTATTATTATAATAATCATTTTAAATTGAGCTACCCTATTTAGCTTTAACCGCAGTAAATAAAAGTAAAAAGTTACTATTCACAAAAAAATATTTTAATCTTATTGATCCACATTTTACTTACTAAAAACAACCATGTTTGTTTTATTTTAGAAATTAAATTCACATAAGTGGTGAAATTACATTTAAATAAAAATGTCAGTAATGAACTACTACTTATTGGTTTCACTATTCATCAAAAATTGCAATTGTTAAAAAAACTAACAAAAATTCAGCCTAAGCTATATTTGATATTTCGAAATCAAAAATGATGTCTGTTTAAAAAAATTGAAAACATAGTAGTTTCATTAATAAATTTTAATTTAATTTCCATTGTTAAAACAAATAGCATGTTTTTATGAAACAATAACTATCAAAAGATCGACACTTGTTTATGTCCTATTTCAAAGTGAAATTAATTTAAATGAACAAAATTGGATTAATTGGTAAAAATAAAGTAAAATTAAACTTTAAAACCAATCAAAATGTTCATATAACCATATAAATATTTTAGATTAAAAGGAACATTTGAATAAAAATACAGTATTTTTCACTATTTATAAAAAATTGAACTTTACAAGAAAAATAACAAAAATTTATCCAAAGTATATTTTTATGTCCCGAATCTAAAGAATGATTTTATTTTGTCAAATAGAATATATAAAAGTGAAAAAAATATATTTAAATAGGGTTCACCATCAAAAGGAGGTAAATCGACCTTTTAGTGAATATTAGAATATTTTTGCTTAAAACTAGATTTATTCATATTTTAATCCCCTAAGATTTATTTGATAAAAGTAAAAAAATTTAAAAAACATGTATAACCATATTTTAGTTAGTTCTATTCATTCCTTCCAATACAACGTCTAGTCGTTAAATACCATTTAAAATAATAATACTATATTATTAGTGTGCTACGTAAGATTTCAATGAAACCTGTTGTTGTGTATCAGGTTAGCCATAAAAAATATCGTCCCCTTTAAAGTAACATTAATATTGAATTCAAAAATATTAATAAATATGAAAATATATTATTCTTTATTTACATGGGATGTTACATATTCCTCAAAAAACATATAAAAATATTTAATTACAATCACTAATAGTTTTATTAAATACTATGTTGAACTGTTCTGAATTTATATATTATTGTTAATAGAAATATTATATCCATTTTTATAAATTCTAACCCCATAAATGGAATAAATTTATTTTAAAATAATCCCATAGATAGGTCCCGACAGTGGTTTTATGAATCAAAAGTGTTTAAAAGTTTCTATATTTTAGAAATCAAATTTCTATGGGAAATTGGTAAAAATAAATACATTAAATTAATTGATTTAATAATAGTTTCATTAAACATTAAAAAAATATTAATATAAAATTTATCTATATAACTTAATTAGATGAAAAAATAGATTTACAAAAATTTAGAATTATTCACTATTCATAAAAAATGATGTTTTTCCCAAAAATAAAAAAAATCACCCTAAGGTAATTTTGAAAATATTAATTTAAAAAATAAATTAATTTTAACCAATTAAATTTCAAAAAAATTATAAAATTATATTAACTATTATTCACAAATGTATATAAAAACCAGTTCTTTTAGAAAAAATAGTATTTTCAGATAAATAATGACATTACTATAAAAGTATTTAATATAATCAATATTTTATATTTATATAAAATAATTTTAAAAATTGTTGAAAAATTTATTATTAAAATTCATATTTCTAAATTTAATGGATATGTTACAATAATCCCATTTAAATTATAATTTTAATAAAATGTTGTTTTTTATAAAATTAGAGTTACATGTAACACAACCCAATTAGTTTTTGTAGGTAAAAAATTTAATCCTTTTGAATCATACTAATAAGGTCTCAATTACTATATCATAAATTTAAATATTTCAAATTAAATTAATTTATTTGAAACAATGTTCACAAAAATAGTATGGTTTTACATTCTACCCCATTAAACCGAATTTCAAAATCAATGTTTGTCATTTTGATTAAATAAATAGTGAAATTTCTAACTAATCATATCCATAAGATCCCTAGTAGATTCCTATAATTGGTTATTTCTTCACATAATGTTGACTAAGTGAGTGGTATTTTTTCATAGAACATATTCTTTATAATCCAATGGTTAATATTATTATTCATTGTATGCAATTTCCTGCTCCACCTGTGTGACCTTTTAGTTTAGTTCATGTGAAGGCTCCTGTACATACATACATAGAAGAGATACATGGAACACAACAATCACATGCTAGATATTTTGAGGAAATTCTATGTGATGGGCTAAAATTCTGATAATATCAATAATGGTAGGAAATACCTAGGTCTTAGTTTACCTTTCCTCTCAAACCTCGTTACTTTCTTATAGGGAGAGATTCTAAGAATCACCTTCTACACACATTCAAATTATAAATCAAAAAAATTTATTTCATCATAAATTTTCATTAGGGATTGTTCATACCTGATTATTATTAAATTGTTCGGACCATCCCATCCATTTCATCACTTATTTCAGGTCCTAATAGATTTCATTATCCAATACAATACTAGTAAGTTGGAGTTATACATTTCATATTATATATCGATTCATGAATGGAAATCTAAATGGTTTACTAAAAACTATTGTGGTAATAAAACCTAACTATAGGGATGTCTTTATCCCGACAACCTTTGAATTCTAACGAAAAGGATCTCAAAATATCCCACAGTGTTTTAATTGTTCTTTCAAACTCACCATCTATATGAGGGTCATAAGAAGTGTTAAAAATAAATTCTACAAAAATTTATTGCTCAATCCATTACCAAAACATTTATGTGAACCTCTTGTCCTAATTAGATACAATAAATGGTGGATGACCAAGGAACCTTACCAAATATTTAATGTATATACTACATAGAGGATTGATATATAAGCCCTCATTGATAATAATGAAGTGAATTAACATAGTAAAGAGATTTACTACCAATAAAATTTAATTAAACTCTTTATAGGGTTTTGGGTGTCCAATGAAAAAATCCATAGTGATGTTCTACCATTTCAATAATATTATGGGTAATTTATGAAACATCCCCTTAGGTTTTTTCCTTTATTTCTTAAATTTATGGCATTTCATCCACCATGATACAAACATTTTGATACCCCAATTCATGCCATCCCCCTATAAGTATTCCATAATATATCTATAAATCATTTCACTTACATAATGAATACATAATTATGAACTATGAGCTTCCTCCATCATCTACTTATTCAAATCCATTATGGAAGGAACAAATACATGGTTCACAAACTTTATCATTTCATCCAGATCAAGGTTAAATTCATGAACATTTGTAATCTTCTTTTTTAATTATATATATTCCTGGTGTGCCTCTTTAATATTTACATGGACATAGGGATGAACCTTCTATTGAGAAAGATATGATTTCCCCCCATCATTCAAGATATCTAGACCCATCCATTGAATATCTCGAAATATCACATATATTTTTGTCCCCATCATGTATAAGATAGGATGACCCTTTCTACTCCATGAAACGGCCACATTTTTCACTTTCCCTGTGTGGTAAAATATTAGAATTCGTAATCCTATATCATCTTTAACTGAATTCTCAAGCGCATGTTCAACTTATTCATTGTGAATATATAGAATATAGTTTTATGATCAGTATATATATATATATCACAGTTTTCTTCATAAGTATTATTCTTCTAGATATTTAATGAAAAATGTATTCTTGATAACTTCAAATCAAGATTTGGTTTATTTTTCTCATGGTTCTTCAACCATCTTGAGTCATAAGAAAAAACAATTTTATTATTCATAATGAAACATCCAAATCCCATCATGGATGAATCACTATATATTAAAAACAATACTCGTATACATTGTAATTTATGTAGAGGTGTGTTTCCCAACCTTCTCTTTAGTTTCTCGAAATATTCCCAATATTCCTCAGTCTATAGGAACATATCACCCTTATGAGTTAACTTGTGCAGAGAATTTGATAGTCATTATAGATTATCCAAAATCCATTTCTCATATCTAGATAATACAAAAAAACAATAGATATTAGTCACCATGGGTGGTCTATGAAATAATTCAATAGCCTCCATCATTGATGGATCTACTTTTGTACCATTTTTTAGACTATGTGATGCAAAAAATGTATCCTTTAGTATAAAAAATTTACATATTGTAAATTTTTTATACATTTTATCCTTCATTAGGGTCATCAGTAAACTTATCACGTTGTTTCCACTCTCTTCCTTTCCATTTTAATAAATAACAATAGAAACTATATGGACTATAAAAAACTGATTAAGACAATATCTTAAGACTCTATTCATCAAATACATGAAGATGGAATATTAATTAGTATGACCTAAAGGCGTCACTATATATTCGTAGTGTTTATACCTTGAATTTAATTCAATATTGGATATATCCACTTTATTTTCCATCAATTGATGAAATTTGGAATGAGATCCATTATTGGAAAATTATTTATCTACATGTAGTTGATTAAACAATTCATCGATACATGGAAGATGTTACTTGTTATGTATCATGATCAAGTTCGACTATTCATAATCAATGCCAATTCACATTTACCCATCATTATATTTCATCAAATCCATAGGTTCAACCTATGGTGAAACACTTGCCTCGATAAATAATATATCAATGTTTTCTTTGATTTTAATCATTAATTATTGCACCTCAATTATGTCCATTCTAAACCGAGTCATTGATAATGGTGTCAAACCAGGTACATGCCCTATTACATACTCAATATAATGTTTTTGGGGAAGACAAGGGATCCCTTATAGAATGACATCGAATAACTTTTGAAAAATATGTATATCATCAATATCGATTTCCTCACCAACCATTTCAGATAAAAAACACATATGAATAAGAATTAGTACCCATATAGTAGATATAATCACTATAAGAAGTTCATACTCATCATCACATTGATATAAGATCATTTTTTATTCTAAATTATCAAAGGTATCTTCCTTTCCGCGACCATTTATGTGGGCCTTATGTAATGAAAACCAATCCAATTATAAGATTGAATCGTGTTAAACTAGGTTAATAATAACATAATTTTTAGGATATGAAATTGTTTAAAAATAAATCAAAGAATAATCACATACTTTAGATGTGATGATTGTACCATTAGGGGTTTGTCATACTATTTCCACATCTATCAATTATGGTGAAATCATAATAAAAAATATATTCGTAGTTTCATAATCAAATAATAAATTTTCAGTTCTATATTAGATGGTATGTATACCTATCAACATGTAATTTTTAGACCCCTCATCAAAAATATTGATCACATGATATTTTCCATCATCACATGGTTTAGGAGTCCATCACCCCGATCATCATTACCAACCCTTGGTATTGGTAACTAGTTAGCATAATTTATATCATCCTTGCACATGAATCACTGAAGTGTGGGAGGTTCATTCGATCAAGATATTCCATTATTTTCATCATTGGACAACTAATGCCCATTAGTGTGGAAATCAATTAAACGATGGCCATCCATTATACATAGAAAACAATTTTTGGATCCCATAAGTAATTTTCATCGCCACTTCATTCAACACATGGATTATATATGAATGATTGACTTCATCTTGTTATGTATGTTTGATTTAAAATTAATATATATCATCTATATATTGTTAAAACCATGATATTGATATAAAACTCCAACCTCCATTTGAAAATTGATTACATAATGAAAACTATCTATGTTGTTACTAATGTATATTATATAAAAAACTCTTATAGTACATGGAATTAGTCCACTAATGAAATTATCAAATTTACTTTTGGGGTGGCTTTTTTAATGTGTCATGACAAGAATTGGTCACCCAATTTGGGACACAAAAATTTATTAATGAAACTGGGATACAATAAGATATTGAGGTGTAATGAGAATACACCATTATAAAATAAATAGGTTTCATGATGTAACAATAAAACACAAATAGATGATATCACTACATTAAGCATTCCTTCTTCATAAGGATTGAAACTCCTTGATAACAAAATAATGATCCAACTGCCTATTTTAAAACTATACCAATATGAAGATGAGGAAATCCAACTACATAAAAACTATGTTTTATGGATTCCATATTCATCTGAACGAATCAAAAATAAAATCAACCAACTAAGATGAAATCCAAGATTCATGAAAGGTGGTTCTTCCATATTCTCCACACAAAAAAGAAAATATGGATTTCTAAGAGAGGATTTGGTTAATAGTTTTAGAATATGTAAGGGTCAATTAACTTCAATTATCTAATAGAGATATAAAAAAATAAAATTATCAAAATTTATGGAGAGAGGACCCAATAGATATAATGAAAACTAAAATCCATATCTAATTGCTAAGGAATGTCTTTGAAGTTCATGTTAGGGTTCGTCATAAATTCCTCTATAGATTTAACAAATATCCATTTTCTGATATCATGGAAAATACCAGAAGACATGTCGCCATTTATATATTTTCAAAAGGAAGTTATATCCTTATCATCCATCAAAGAATCAAGATCCTTTTGGTTGTCTGATTTCTCCTCAATCAGATAAGAATCCCTATAAGTAGGAAAATTTCCATAATCACTAGATGAAGAAATTTCCGAGTCCAAATAGTCAGATGAATCTGATGACATACGAAAATTTTCCATCGAGATGGGCTATGGGGGAAAATCATTTATTTCATTAATCATCGCGGCTAAAGAGTGTGCGAAAATGTTCCTCTCAAATTTATAATTTTTCATTAGTTTCCTTGTTTTTCTGTAACTAAGAGTGATAAATCCATTAGGGTGAATCATAAATTTTATTAATTTTCTAGGTCACGAATTTAATAAATCATCATTTATTTGACAGGAGATGTAAACAAATTCTATAAATGATTCATTTTATTATAATTGCATAGAGTCTTTCTCCCCATGATCTTAAGGGATGGGAGTCATTTTTTTATTCATTAGATGTCATGGGGATGTGAAATATTTTAGCATTATATAGGTTGTCAGATTGAGAATTTTCAACATTTTTCGATCTCAGAATGACATTAAAATCATTAAGAATATCTACCTAGGTAGTAGGGGAAATTATTAAAGTATCCTTTTCTATACATATTGACATGAAATGGGGTAGGGGTGAGGGGTATTCCATTGAATCTCACATATGATTTTAGTATGGCCAATTCATATGCATATTTTTACAAAAGTATAGATCATTTTCAAATAACATATCTTGTATAATCCCATTATCCCCATTTTGAAAGCGAACATGTTATGGCGACACTTGAAAAATGTAAATTTCATTACATATCCTCTCAACTGATGGTCGTGAAAAGTTCAATGTAGAATCATTAGGATTGAGAGGATGAGAAATGTTCCTAGAAATGGAAAATAATTAATTATTCTTGAATATATAATGTGGAAGTCCTACAAATCCCGGCCAGATAGGAATTATTAGATGATCATCATAAAAATTGAAATTCTAAGACCATTTAAAAAAATTATTGTAAGAAGACCTGAAAAACCATGAACCACTAGTCCAAAGATTATATTAATAATTCTCTGAATAAAACTAAAAAAGAAAATGAAAAGAGTTCATTAATATGCTATGAAAATTGATGAATCTAATGCTTTCTATTTTTTATGAAGAAACACTAAATAGGGTAGGGGTTTTGTAAATTTAAAAACTAATGAAATATGATGATCCACTGAGAGAAGATGTACCTCTTCTATTGACAATGATATCACTGAAAAACCATGATACTGATAATTTTTGTGGTAAATAAACATTGAGGTATTTTCTAAAATGTGAAGAACATGACCCACAATGACATTCATGAATGACGATTCATCATGGATCCTAGATTCATTAGTGAGGTTAGGTAGTATTCTATGGTCACCAAAGGGAAGAGGATCATGTGTCAGATTCATCCACTTTCGAGTTGGATGATAATTCCAAATGTTTATCTCACAGGTCTTATGAAATTAGATTCATAGGTACTGATGAATTCATCATCCTTTTTAATCAACTAATGGAATTAATATTCCATCATTTTATGAAGAACCTGAGGAAAGTAATTATTGAAGAACAATATACTGAACTCATCCCAATCCATAGATTCCATTTCTTCTTTCTTCTTTGTATTCTTTTTTAGATTCTACCACAAGTTCTCATCACCTTATAAAAAATAAATATAGATAATTTATTTCTCAGGATTCAAACACTAGATAATAGAGAATATCATATTAGTGGTACTGAACCAATGTTTAGCAACAATTGGATTATAATAACTATTAAAAGAAGGTCGAGGTTGCCTCATGAAGGAGTCAGATGTATATTATTACAACCTTTTCTCATTTTTAATCTTAGTGTGATTCATATTTTGAGAAATCAATGTGATCATAGAAAATAGGTTTTTCGATCTATTTTATATAGAATTTTGATGATAAAGTGAAAAATAATTGTGTTTCCCATTGTAGTCACTAATAATGAAGTTTATTTATTATTAAACCATTTACTAAATCCAATAATCACAATATAATAAGGATTTATCATTATGAGGAATTAATAATCAGGAAAACCCAAATATAGTATTTATAAATGATTAGGCCATTCTTAATTTATGACATCATAGGATTATCCAAGGTTATAAATTACTAAATTATTTTTTAATCCTTCTGGATGGGTTTAGAAGAGTTTTTGAATTCCCATATAATATTCCCTAGGGGAATCAAAGAGGTTCATAGTAAGAACCATTGTCATGTACCAGGTTCTGCTTCAGTCTCGCCCACCCCCCTTGTCCATGTTATTACTCTTGAGTATGTCTATAAAAGAACAAGTTCCACTTTGAGTGTCCATCCATGGATGAATTTCTAGTAAACCACTTTCAATATCTTTTACCAAACATTCAAGAAATTTTCTTATACTTTTTATTATACATAAACATATCCATAGACATTCTCTTAGCGATATCGCTATGGGTTTCTTATCAAACTTTTTAGAGGGTTCCTAAAAAAGTTTATTTGATAGCAACTATATAGACTCCCATGTTTTATACATTTTAAGTATAACATTTTTGTGGAATATATCATACATTAAGAAAAAGACTCTACAATACTATATTTGACTCGAGCCTTTGGAAACATGAATAAATAAACACTAGAACATATGTAAGACACATTATATCTCAATAGGTTCTTACTGACGAGAAAACCTAGTAGACAGAACATACATAATTCATATCTTCATAACCTAGTGTATGTAAACAAATGAAGAGGTAATCTCAGATGCACAGTAGGGGTTAAAAATGTAGATATATAAGTATAAACAGGATCCTAATTATATGTGAACGTGATCATACCATTATAAAATAATTCCCTATATATCATAAATCAGAAAAAAGAATCATGTAATAAGGACTAGTATTTCTTAAGACATGAATCATAAAAGAATCAATATCATAATCAATGAAAGCACAATATTGGTATAATTGATCTAATTGTGGAGTACCCGTTAAAATTTAATATCATTCCCTATAATTCAATAAACATTTCTAGAACGTTTCACAACACCTCATGGGTAGTAAACATAGTGGGTGGGACACAACACCATCCCCAGTCATATTTCATTCCATTTAAGGGATCCGGATTCCTGATCATTCCATGTTGTATGGGGTTTCCCCATATTCCTAGAGTGGATGGGGTTTCTCCAACTTCCAATAGTGAATTAGGTTTCACCATATTCCCATATTTGATCAAGATTATCTATCTACCAATTGTGGATTGGGTTTCCCCATATTTTCATAGCGAATTTGGTTTCCCCGTATTTGATACTGGATGAATCCTGTCAACTTGAATATAATCATTATATATTGAGATAAAAATCATCACCCAATGCATTGGAGATATATAAATGTCCACCAATCTCATAATGAAATCATACCTAAACTTCCCACAAATTAATAAATAATCATATCATAACCAATTCAATGAAATTTGTATCATAAAAATGTAATAACATCATATCCTATGAAAAAAGAGATAAGTTTCATTATCATTTCCTAAAAATTATAACTATTGAAAAGAAAGAGTTTTGATAGAAATATAACCCATGATGAAGAATCAAGCCTCATAAACATGTGACACAATAAATATAAATATGATTCATTAACACCGTCCTAATAAAGAATTAACCATTAAGATAAATAATATTAATGGAACCATTAGGTAATTATCGTAAAAATTCGTGATTTAAACAAATGGATGTCCTCTTAGTTAGAAAATAATTTTGAAATATATTTTGAAATCATTTATTTATGAAAATATAATTTTTTATTTGGTAAATTATTTATAACACATATACTAATTTGAAATACAGTTTTTTAAATAAACATGAAAACATAGAAAGAGATCTTGAAAATGTTTTTAAAACCATTTATTTGAAAAATAAATTCAAAAAAATTCAATAAATCTTGAAAACACCTTGAAATCCATTTCAATAAAAATAATTTAAAACATATTCAGAATTCTTGAAAACATTTTAAATCTCATTTATTTGAAATCACAATAAAATTTTATAAAGGATTCTATGAAATTAAAAAAAAAATTAAAACAATTTTCCTTGAAAATGAGCTTAGAATATCATCATAAAAAATTGAAATCAGTTTTGAAAACATGTTTATTTGAAATTTATGGGATGAATCTCAAAGAAGTAAAATTGAGACAAAACTAAATTACTGATTGAGTAACATTAGAAACATAAAACCCATGAAAGAGACATAATTTAATGGAAAATTAAATATTAATAAAAATAAGGTAAATAATAATAGAATATATTCATGATTAGTGTTTAAACCACAAAAAATTAAATAGGGGTGAATAAGACATAATTCTCACAGAAAAAAGTGAGAGATGAAATCCCCAACACATATGTGTTAATTATTGGTGCAATCATTGAAACAACCTATATAAATAAAATAATTTTATTATAAATATAAAAATCAACCATATTCAAATATATAATACTATTGTCGGTACTATTGTAGTTACTGTAGCAGGAACTATGCAGCACTGTAGAAGTTACTGCAGAGGGTACCGTAGCAGGCACTGTTTGGCACTGTAGCAGCTGGGAATAATCTCTCGTTTGGGCCTTTAGGCCACCGATTTTTTCTTTCATTCCTTTTAGGAATTTGAGACACCTAAGTCTTTCGGTCATTAAGGCCTTCGGGCCACATTAAGTGTAGATAAAAACCATACAACCTACCAGGAATAAGCTTCATAAAGAGGATGAGTAATGAGCTTTCACTATAGCTAAAGCTAAACGGATTGCAAGAATGAGATGGTATGGAACCTTCTATCGGGAAAAGCCTGTGCATAAATGATAAATCCTAGAGAATAGCCATGTGATGGTGGAGAGATTATTTCATGATGAAGATGTAGGGGAGGATCGTTTCCAAGTAGTTATTCTGGGTTGTATGTAATGTTTGATGCCTACGAGAAATCGTTTCCACTAAGACCAACATGTCAGGTAATACAAACGCATAAATGCCTTATAAGGGTTCCACCTCACCCCATGAAAGGTGTATTATGAAAATAAATAAAAAATAGAGGCCTTCAAGACATTGGAAAAGGATTTATATTACCCTTTTATTAACACTTCCATAATAAGGTTATGTTTTGAGTAATATTTTCTATTTTTAAGAATGTGTATAAATTTGTTATATTTTTTGTCCTAATACTCTATAATGTTATAAATAATAGTAACCGTGGTATAAATTTAATTTATATTCCTTATATATGTATTTATAGTAATATAATAATGATTAAATAAGAAATGGAATATATTGTTCCTTCTTACGGTCTAGCGAACGTATGCAAGAACACTATTTCAAATTCATTATCATATTTAATGAAAGAACGTAAATTAAATATATGTATATATATATATACTAATTATATTTTAATTATTATATATAATATATCATATACTTTTACTAAATCCATATTTAATATCCTTCACGTAGAGGGTGAACGAATCAAACCTCTTTGAGAAGCCAGTATACCAATCTTCCACAAACGAAAAAATAATATTTAGATAAAATGGAAAGAATGATGGTATGTGTTATATAACAAATAAATAAGCTTAAATACATAATATAAATCAAAAAATAAATATTTCACATCGTAATTTTCATCAATTAGAGGTTGTAAAAGAAAAATGAACAACATCGTTTAGTTAGGTGGTTGTTCACCTTACACAAGAATGGTATGTTCATTTCCCATTATAAGGAAGTATGTGTATTATATGTATAAATATTATAATAACAACATATTAGTGTATTTATTATACTATTGTAATTATATAATCATGGAATAATAATAATTGAATTGGTGGAGAAGGAAAATAAAATACTTGAGTTTGAGGAAGGGCGTAACATCTTCTATGGGTATCTCATTTATCATTGCACAAAATTATTACTTGGATTGATTTGAACAGTTCTTTATGATCTAAGGATGATGAAAGGGATGTTTTGATATTTTTTATTATAGGTTTTTAAATCCCAAGGGCTTGATATGTGTGAATAAGTAGTAGGGGTGAGTTCTTTTTTATAGATAAGGAGGAACACCATTATTTAATATTTTTGAAAAAAATTCCACCCATGTATTCCCTATGACATGTGGAAGAAATAATAGAAAAAATTATATCCATTGATGTATATGGTATAAATATTTCTATCCAATGGATTTTGAACTTGTTTCTTGGTTATTTTATCCCTTTTCTGTAATGTTTAGTCCCTTGTTTTTAGAATTATTCACTTAATCATTGTAAATAATTTTAATTACATTAACTAATATATTTGTAAAGAACTATGTTGACTTTATTTAAAAATATATATATTAATATTATTATTCCAAACATAGGATCCATTTTCATAAAATTATAATCATATATGTTGAAGAAATTAATTTAATATTAATCATATATAATCGTCGTGATATTAGGATTTTTAAGAAATAATGTTTAAATGTTTTTAATTTTTTATATCCAATGATAATTTAAAATTGGTTAATATAATCCAAATTAAATTAATAGATGTAATATTTATAACACTACACATTTAAAAAAAATTAAATTGTAATTTACATATATTAATAATGTAAATAAAAAATCATTTTTGAATTAAAGTTATGTATATTTCACCGTTCATCATAATATGTAGTTTTTCAAAAAAAATATATACAATTCACACTAAGATAATTTTTACATTATGGGTTATGATGTAATTTATATTTTACCCAATAAAATTTTAAAAAATGTCAAAAATTATATTTATTATTGTCCATACAATTACATAAAAGTAGTTGTTTTTAAAAAAATAGAATTTTCAAACATATAAATACTTTAATAAAAATATATATCTTATTTTCAATATGATTTATTTATATTAAACTATTATAGATAACATTTAAAAATAAGTTGTCACTATTTATATTACTTACTACAACAGATGTGATATAACTATCACATTTAAATAATTATAATAATCAAATGTAGTTTCATAGTATGTAAATGTTGTGTGTAACACAAGTCTAGTCAGTGTTGTGTCTAGTAAAAGGTTATCCTAGTGTAGTGTATCTAGAAATATTGAATACGTTTTGAATTCAATAAAATTATTCAATGAATGTTATTTTAATATAAAATGGTTCACTTCTACTCAGGGCGATTCTTGTTTCCAATCCATGATGGATTAGACCCAGTATTGATGTTTATTCTTGATAAGAAAAATTCAATGTGATTTTATCTGGTATATATATGTGTTCTTCCATGGGGATCAATGAGGGCCTTCAGCTATTGATGAATTGGAACATGGTATATGAATGGTTAAAAGTATATTGTAATAAAACATTATCCATACATAATGGTTCTAGTGGAGAAACCACTCATGGATTACAATGAATTATGGTATTTTCCTCCTTGTAGAATAATCCATAAAAGGGGTTTATGGGTATGTTAATAAAAATAGTTTTAATAGAGATTTACTTGTAAAAGAATCATCAATTTCTTCCATCACCACATAAGCTCATGATGGTTGGAATATCCTACATCATCGATTCCTTGGACATCGTCCAAGCTAGATCTAGTAATCATACACCTTGGGGAATATACTAATGTTAATAGGATTTAGTGGTCTCCTTCCTCTCCATTATATACCCAATAAGATACAAAATATGTCCACATGTATTTGATAGTAATTCATCTATATGAGGATGGTCATGAAGTTAATCAAAACAATTATTATTGGTTAATCTAGTCCCTATTGTTCATGTTAACAATAATTATTCTAGATACAACCATTTATTAAACCCGATGTTAATATTCAACATTTTATTTGACAAACTATACTATCACCACAATTTCCAATAGGATCTTATGAACCTCATCTTGATGATCATTAAATATGAAGCCATTAAGAGCAGTGATGCGTGAAAATCAAACAAATTCTATTGTAACATAGAGTAGAACCACATATGAAAGATGTTTTTTTGTTCCTTAAACCAAATTTCCAATCAATTATATGTAATGGAAAGTGATATCCAGGTTGACATTATTTTTATAGGATCCACTTTCATTGTAGCTACGCCAGTTTTAACCCTATCATGTAACAAAACTGATTTGAGACAACTCACTTCTTTATGAGTAATATATTTGGTCATTGTTTTAATGGAAGAATGATTTAGTCAACTTCATGGGATACCATCAATAATTAGTTATATCTATTCGGACTTGGGTGTTTATGCATGTAGTTACCCTTTTGATTATGAGAGAATCAATATCCTGACATAGTGATGGGACATACCAGTCTCAACCCTAGTTAGTGGGTTGTTTATATTGTTCTGAGTCTTCTATATACTGACCATTGACCAATATTATTGATTATCCGTCATTTTTTATTTAGTGGGTATGTGGAACGAAGGAGGAAACATCATTTGATGGAATTAGAATATATGTGTGAACTGCTCAACAACATACCACTCATAAAAATCACATCCATCTATCCAAGAGGATAATGAATAATTTAAAATTAAAATCTAATAAACCCTTGATTAATATATTCCTTCTCTATTTTAGATTGTACCGCTTGTGGGAACCTAATAAATAATGAATGAAAAGTTATCATAGTAGTTCATGTGAGCCCTGATTTTGATGATATATATTTTTGATGGCCTAACACCACTAATACACAACAAGAATAAATTAAAATGAACAAAAATGATATTATAGTTGGTAAAATACTCATATCTAACATGGTGATTCTCCATAAATCATTTAATGACATTAAAGGGCCCGTGGCCTTTGTAAAAGGAACCCCCCTATAAATATGGAAGATAAGTTGATATATTCTGGACATCACAAGAATGACCAAACCAACGATCCCTTCTCCAACCACAGAAGATTCCACATGAAAAGTATAAACCCTGGTTCATAACATTTATTATGTTAGGGTAGTGTACGAACTCCGGTATATTTCATTAAATCCATTCAATTTAACATGTCACTCAATGTTAAGAATGAAATCCCACACCCAGTGGTCACACAATCCTTCTTCATTCATCGTCCAATGGAGACATTCATCCCCACAAGGCTCTACAAATGTGAAGGAATTTAGATACTTAAATTAATGTTTTGAATAAACCTGCATGATAAAAATATATGCCTTATTTTCATGAATGTGATATACTCATTGACAGTACATCCCTCCCAAGGGTCTTCTGGCAAGCTTGGTCAGCTCACTAAAAAGGTGTGGGATATTCCCTAAATTCTCCATAGTGGATGAAGGATGGATAAAAAAATTATAACTATCTCATAAAATTTGTGTACTATTTATTTTCATGGAATCCCAAAGAATTATAACAACATCCCCTTGATTTAGATGAAATTTATTTTTGTCTAGATTCTAATGAATGAAAACTTCCATCATTATGATCTTGTTAAAATTAAAAATGGTTTGATAAATATTGGTGGCATCGTACATGATAATTATTGTAAAATTATTAGTAGAAATTATTTTACAATGATTAACCATAAAAGGATACACCTAGTCTAACCCAAATTTTCCTCATAAATAATGTTCACATCTTGGAAACCCTAAAAATTTATGATTCATAGAAGATTTCATAATCATTGGTTGGTACAAATTAATATCAAGATCAGATTCATTAAAAAACACTTTAATTTCAGTTTGAATTATTTTTATCATATATCTATCAAGTCATTATACCTCATAAATGAGGTACCCCATATGAGTGATATTTTCTATAAAAGATATTATGAGTCTTCATGTCTGAATAAGAAGGAAAGATATTTGAATTGGGAACCAAAACTGGATAACAAATTTTAGGAATAACTTTTATAAATGTAGTGAGTATGAATATGATTATTTTTAGATTCTATTACCCATCAGTCTAAAAATTCACACTTTCAATGAATGGATGCTAATATGTTGGCCATTTTTCACCTTTTCAATCATAGAATTACAAAAAGATACTTATTATGAGGACTCCTTTTATGAAGATATTTTAAATTTGTAATAAATTTTTTCATAGGAAGAATAATATCTTAGAAGGGTAAAGAACGTTTCCAAATTGAATAATGTAAGTTCACATATATATAATCATCAATGTAATATCATAACAAATGTATTACCTCGTGATCTATTATCCTTTTAAATATATCATGATTTGGGTTACCATGTGAAGGTCATGTGAATTTTATAGTCTATGAAATCATTAGAAAGTTCATAAGAAGATCATAAAGCATGGTAAGTGAGCCCATGGTTATGGAAATGTGTAACAGTTCATGAAATATCACATTGATCAGTTAGATGGTATTTTTCCTGAGTTATGAGGGCATGAATATCATGTGAGGAGGTCATGCGATTATATCACATGATCGGGTCTCCAGATAGATTATGGTGATCATGTTTTTAGATTTGGTCATTCAAAGTGACCACCTAAGTGATGATATCATGATATCTATATATGTATGGGTCACATGTGAAATTATTGTCCTATTACACCTCTAATTATAAGCTATCTCACAGAATAATAATGTACTTCTAGAACACGAAATGTGGATCATAATACTAACACATAGAATCTCATAGAACTGAGGGGGTATTTACTTCCTCCAAAATGATTCCTTATTCCTTCGTAACATGATTTTGAGAGTGGTGGGGGTTGTTGAATCTTTCTAAAGTGAATCTATAATTTTAGGATTAGAGATATACACAATGAATATGTATTATTATACCCTTAACGGAAATATATAAGAATCATTTTAAGGGGTCATTAATATCATTTGATCCATCTGTGATCAAATTATCTATATAAAAAATCAATTAAAGCCTCTTAAATTACCTTAAACGAGTCCTTGTGGATATGTCAAGGATTCTAGAAAATTACACCAAATCATGAGAATCCCAATTAGAGAGCCTTAATGATCATATAAAACCCCATTATATAGCTCACATAATCATGTGAGGTCCCTATGATGAGTCTTTTAGATCATGAATCATGTTAATTGTGATATTTATTCATATTCCCAGATCCATTTATTATATAAAATATAATATTGTTGATGCTTCATGGGAAAGGAGTTATGCTAATTTTAAATTTATGGGATTATGTGGTCTACATCATCTGTCCCTTAATCTAGTGATAACCATGGGACATGTCTGTATCATCACGTGAAGGCCACTCAGAATATCAACTTCAATATAAAAAGGATTTCAGGTATGTGCATATGATCATGATATAATTGGATGGATAAGAAATGAGATACCTCCATACACATTATAAAATAAATAATGAAAAATGGAGGGATCATTCATATGATGTTATGATGATTATCAGGAGATATCTTTGTATGATTATATTTATCTAATAATGATCATGTGATGTCCCACAGACATGGTTCCCTAGATTATATGGAATTATCTGTGATAGAAAACCACATCTCACTAAAAATCATAGATATGTCAGCTATATTGAAAACCTTTTTCAATATGAAAATTATAATGTGTGAAATCCATTTTGAAACACAAGTTTTAATCAAATATTGTAATGATATAGTGATCATTTGGTTACTATTTCATAAATTATGATAAGATGGAATTATGGTAGAACAGTTGAAGGAGCACATAACATGTGCGAGTTCACACCACCAATAATGACTTAATACCATATATATGATTTAGGAAAAAATCAAATATATATTTATTTGGGGAGTTAATGCCTAGAAAAGCCCATTGATAATTCAAAACAAGCACATATGAGAATAGTTGGAACAGAGAACAATCTAGAAGGAGGAACCACACAACTGTAATGGTTTCCAAATAGGTATGAAAAGGGAATGAAAAAAAATATTGTGTGGAATATTTATGTACCTCACATGATCACACCATTGATCATTTTAAAATATACAATCATGAAAGATGAATCATGATTTTTTATTGATATTATCATGCGAGGCCAAGACAAGACAACTCCCAATGAACATTGACACATTTATGTGATGAAGGAAGATAATGACAGAAAAATCATATGGTTAAGGATGAATTTATTTCAAGGTTAATGGGTCATTTGATTCATATTATATATTCTTATATTGTGTGACAACCTACCTTGTCATGCATAGTGCTCTGGATATTTCTTTTAGATTATTTGAAAAAATATCAACATGTCCTCCATATCACAACATGTTCCCTATGAATGTCATCCATGAAATTAGAGGACCTTTGAACACATCATCATAGTCACATAATGTCCTCAAGATATGTTATAAAAATCTTTTAAATAATCCTAGAAGAGAAGGGATCGATCACTTAAAGACCCATATACATGACAATAAGAAACAACAGTTATGTAATGTGGGAATCATAAATGTTTCAAGAAGACACTCAATAATTTCATAAAGGCACACAAGACATTTTAGGAAGAACAACCTATACATTACATTTTTTTCAACCTAGAATATAGCATCACATATCCTCGAACCATGTAAACAACCAATCAATGGTCTTTAGTTGAAAATTATCTCCTTAATATAGAATGTGTCAAAGATGTTCTAGGTATTAGAAGTCATAAATCATTATGGGTATTATACAATCCTCATGAAATATGAGTATGTTGGGTCGACCAGACATTGTCACCATTTTTTATTCATCAATGGATAAGGGTATGATATCATTTAATGGGAGTCATCAACATTGTAAGTCCCTATATATTAAATTTACTCTATTTCATTGAACCCAACCCCTATGGGTCTATCATTATTCCCAATAAACCAAGGAATTGATAATCAAATTTAACTAAGATGGATCTAAATATTTCTAAAAATAGGATTAATATGAGACTATCCTAAGGCCTGATATCCATATCAAAAACATTATCCCACAACCACAGTGCGTAAGTCCCATATCAATATTCAGTTTATCTGATTACTTTTATTCCCTTATTTCTCACCTATACCGTGGATAATGTGACCTTATAGACTTGAATTTATTATATCATTGGCATTATAAAATTCTCTAAATTAGCGAAACTGTGATGTGTAATCCACATCCAATGTCAAGATACAAATTCCACCTAACATAGGAATACACCATAGTGTAGATCACTATGGTATTCCCTTGTTGATATAATCTAGGGATATAACCCACATAAGATATAGTAATATATCCCCATGAATCAATGAGATTATGGGGGATTAATATATGATAACTCGAATATCTATTATAAGATATATAAGTAATATTCCATCCCAAGTCCTGAGCTCCAAAAACAATGTTTTCCTATAATATGACCACAAATAATGTTAAACTGTCTTTCATGGTTATGATAATTTTTCTCAAAAGATGTGTAGGATACATCGTAGAGCTTCAACAAAACTCTAAATAGAATTATCACTATTGTGTATGGTTGTGAACTCAAGATTTCTGGGTTCTATGGCATTAAAACAAAATAAGTTACTCAAATCTAAGATATAATGGGAACCAGATGGATAAAAATTGATAAATACCAAATGTGTCATTATTATCTTCCCTTTGGATATATATAGCGATTGAAAACCTAATTTTTTTACATTGGTAACAAATATTGTATTTGTATTTTGGGACGATTCACATACATATCATAAATCAATAAGATAGTCTCGGTGTAGGAAATAATCCCACATAAAAAGGTGATTATCTCGACATCACATAATCATGATCAATGTTAGATATTTAGAACCATGGGATTTTAAACATTAAAAGAGTTCTTTCTTTGTAATAATGTGTTATAGCATTTTCACTAATGCGAACCGTTGGGTGATTCAATATATAAACCTTACCAATGTTAAGGGTAATGAAACAATTCTGATCCCACCTCAATCAAACATCTGGATAAATGATTTGTATTAAACAAAATCATTTTAAAATTATTTTCATATGGATTAAATATTGGTAAAAAAATTTATAATATCAAAATTCATTCAATGGATGGTATCTTGAATGATGAAATTATTAATTTATTATAAACCAATTTTTTTGGAAAAATTTTATGGTGTGGAAATATAAACCTTCAAATGGTTTTTCCTAATTCTCCAAAACACTAATCCTTACATTTCGTAGCGTATTAAAGTATTCCAAATTTTAATTTTTGATGTTATATGTTCTGTATGGATTAAATTGGGTTACTTTTATTTGGATCAAATACAAAAAATAAATGAATATGTTTTTATAACTAGACACATGAGTTTGATTAAGTGGTTTCTATAGATGGTATCAAAGGAGAAATTAAATAAATTTGGATATATGGATGGTTTTATTTGGGTATAAAATATAACTTATTGATACATCATGGGTATATAATTTTATGGATGATCATATGTTCAAATCTATAGACAAAACTATCGAGGATATAAGTGATAGAACTTTATGGCAATTATTTGTATTTTGGGATACATTTATTGTTTTACAACACTTTGGATTTATATTTGTATTCATGAGTAGGTAATTTGGGGAATGATTCATTTATAATTTATGTAAATATTATTAATTGTATTTGTAATTCCATGAGGGGTTTTAAAGAAAATTATTGACGTTATGATACAAAATATTCCACCCTTAGAGAAAACAAGGGAAAAAATTATTTAAATGTTAATGTTATATACTAGCCACTAAATTGTCAGGTATTAAAAATAATGAAACAATTTTGAAATATATACATATACATTTTCTAATAAATAAAAATTTAATTATTAATACATATAAAATATGAACTTAATTTATAGTAATGTAATTTTTTATTCAAATATATGATTTATTCAATAATTTTATTATTTCTTTTCATGAGTAAGTATTATATATAATATTCTGAAATATTAGAAATATTATATTCATAAATGAGTATAGTTTCTAAAATAAAAATCTCAATATTAACATTGGATAAATGTTTTGTAATTTTACAAAAATAATTATTTTCAATGAAAACGGAAAAAATATTGAATTTTTTAAAAATAGTATTTTAATATTAAGTATTTGTAATCTAAAATTAATTTATATATTATCTTTATATTTTTATAAACTTATTTTTATTTTAAAATAAAATATTTTTTAAATTGATTATATACTTTAAATTATTATAATAATATTTTCATATTAAAATTGAAATTTCTCTGAAAAATAGTTTTTCATAGAATTTTTTTGGTTTCAATTTAATATAAATTCATATAAGTAGTTGTTTTTCATTTTAAAAAATGATCAAATATTTCTAATTATAATGACCATATTTTGTAAATTGTTCCTCATATTTTTGGTCAATATGAATAATAATCGTTGTAATTCTTATGACCATTGTAAGTTGTAAATCATGTAATTAATGTTAAATGATATATGATACATATTATTAAAGGACTCAAACAGTTGATGAAATTTTTCTTTCATAAACTATTTAATCCATTATTATACAAATAATTTTTTCATATACTTTTATTTTCATTTTGATGATATTTTAACATTTACAAAATTATACATAATGAAAAATCATCAAATTCCACCCTTTTTAAAAAAACTACAATATTCTTAACATGAGGATATCTAAAATATATTTTAGGGTACAAGTATTCATTTGAAATATAAGATATTTATATACATCATGATAATTTATTTTTTACTTTTGAGTGAATTAATAATTACCTTAAATGAGTACCCAACTTTGATGCAATAGTAACTCGATTAATGGAAAAATAAAATTTATAATTTTAAAAAAATTAAATGAAATATAATTTGGGATAATAAATGGGATACTAGGATTTTATATATTAATATGAAATTTTATGGACATAATAAAATATTTTTTTTAAAAAAATTACTATTTTTCTAGATTTTTTTTGAATAATAGTAATTAATATTACAGAAAATGAATATTAATGATATTTGTTAATAAATAATATTATATTAAATAATAACATTTACTTAAAATCATATTTTCATTAAATACATTATAAAATTATTTATATTATCAAGAAGGATCCATTTTAGGGGCTTTTTCTAATCATAGTAACTACCTCGACCCTCAATATGTAAAAATCCATACCTTAGTAATGGTGAAAGGTGTTAAAAAGGGGATGATTAAAAAAAATATGAGTAATTGGGATCAAGAAATACCATTATTACAAAAGTATTCCAACTTATCTTCATAATATATTTTATATAAATCATTTTTGGTAAATTTTTAGTTATAAATCAATTTACATTAGATTAATATTTTGAGAAATTCAAATGGTTCCCTTACCATCTCTTATAAAAGGGAATATCTTCTGCTCTTTATGTTACACATAATGAAATTTTATGTTCGTAAAATATCTCACTAAATACAATCATATTATTCCTACACTTAATTGTATAGGTTTTATTTTAGGCATAATACCAACCCTAGAGGTGTTGTGATGTTAACCAAACGATACTTTCCAAATATGAGGTGCATAATTAACTATATGTTTTAGTTTTAATTATTCATCCACATCCATAACATATTTTTCTACCATGTATATATAATAAAACAATTATAAAAACTGAGTGGATGTTTTTTTCTTAATAGTAAAACAAATATCCTTATACTCTTCCATAAAACTGGAATCGAATCCTTCATCCATGCGTTGAGTGGACCATTACCTCATGAACTGAAGTAGATATTTTTCATTATACATATATCAAGACTGGTAATATTAATTTATTTAATGTATTTATATGATGTTCATGAAAAATATTTCATTTTGTAAATATAACATATCTTTTACTATCTTACCATTCAATTCACTAAAAAATAATAAGGTCATCTCGACTTAATGTGAACCACCACATCCTCAAAGCGATGTGATTGATTTTTCATATGAAAACTAAATTGACGATATATATATAAGTAAAATTAATGAAATAATATTAATTTTATGACATTAATATCATTCATTAATTATTAAATTATTATTAAATTATTTCCATAATTATCATTGAAAAATTGATGAACTACTCATATGTACATATGACCCACATTCTCCAAGATTTTAATATAGTACATTTTTTATAATCATCTATAATGATATGTATGAAAAGTATATTTAATGTATAATATTGTAAATTATTTCATAGTTATTACTCTATAGATAATGGAATAATGACTTATTTGACCACCATTACCCTATGGAAGACATTTTGAACATATCAATTAAACATCCTCAAAATACATTATTTAGATACAACAGATTAAGTGATGAATAATCTTTTATGTTAAATGAAATAAGTAGTTTAAGGATGAGGGAATAAAACTAATAAAATTTCATATGAAATAAAATTATTGATCCGGATTTAATATATAGTATTTAAATACATATATTGAATGTCTACAGTCAAGGTAAGGGATCCTGTCTCAATTAACATTCCATATAGAATATTTTAATTATATGAACCATAGTGATATTATATGTTATATAAATATACAATTTAAAATTTAATATCATGAATCCATCCAAAATAATAATGAGATATTTTTTGATTTTAATTAATTTTTGTATGGTATTTGATTTGAAATTTTACCAAAGTGGATAAGTTGTTATGTTACAATATACCTCACTTTCGTTATTTTTTATGATTACCATACATTAGGGAAATAAGAAGGTATTATTTTCATTAAATCATACATTATATTCTACTCTATTTGAGAAATTATTTTACATTGTTGGTTTTCATTTTTCCTAAATCAAATAAAGAACCATTAATAATATTCATTTAATATATAGCTAAACCTGAATATTCTTTTAAATCTAGAATATGTATCCTTTATAACAATATTTAATAAAATGTTCTTTTCTAAATATAAATAATTTTTAATTTTTTTATAAATTATCCTTGAACATATTATAAAATGTTTTAAATTTTTTATTTGAAAACTATAAAAAATGGTTCACTTTGGACTCTTTCCAAAAAAATGTTTGAAAAGTATGATTATTTTTAACTTTTATTACACAAATGGATTCTCCATCCTTCATTAGAACTATTTTTATTATATATTAAATTTTATGTTTCTATTATTAATTTAAAATAAATTGTTTTCTAAATATTTTGTAAATTTTTAGATTTTAAAATTCATTTTAAAAGATAAAATAATAATTTTCCCAAGAATATTTTTATTAATGGTTTTATAGTATTTAAATTCATTAATTTATAAAACCACAGATGTTATATATTATACCATTGGTTTATATTCTCATTAAACCATCCTTAAATGTTTATTAGAAGTTTAATTATGTTTTAGAAGAAATTGTAATGGATCCTATTTCATTTCCATGGGATAATAATGTTATAAAATGAATTATATATTTTGAAATATAAGTATAAAATTACTTTTTATACCCCCATAAAACATATTTGTTACATGGATTCATATATATGTCTTCATATTTTCATTATTTATAAAATTTATTTCTCTTTTTCATTGTATTTTAGTATTTAAAATTGATTTTTATAAAGAAAGGGTATTATGAAACCTGAAATGAAATTGTACACAGGTGTAGAAGAGTTTATTACATATTTTATTTATCAAATAATCATTAGAAATTATTTATCAAGGGTTCATACCCATTATAGCTCAAAGGTGAGCGTGTTATACCATAGATTATGGGTCCATCGAAATCAATCTGAGTACGCCCATTATATCTTCTATGATGTTTTATCCAAGATATAGATCCCATAAATTTTGTAATGATTATGTCATATATATAATTAAATTTAATATCATCCATAAGGTTGTTAAATTTATATTGTTTTTGTAATGGTTCTCTGATGATGATGTCCCATGGTACCACAATATTTTCATTATTTTTTCTAGTGGTTATAAATTCATCCTTAAATCACGGATCACGTCACATTTCTCATGATTACAAATTCTTGTGGATATTTTCATTTATTATGGATTTATGAAATATAAACTGACATATGACTCATTTATTAATACTTATAATTTTTTTATGTTTTGATCATGTAATATAGTTATGTCATCGCATAATTATTTTCATATTACAATCATTGATGAAATCCAATTGTAAAGGTTTATGATTATACTTACTGAGAATTTGTAAACATCATTCATATGATTACATTTCACAATTTTATGAAAATGATGCTAAATGACTTTTGTTTTGAATGGTTTTATATGAGGGGAATTTTATGGTATATTTTGATGACCTATCATGGAATATAAAAATATTGGTATAGTGTGAGATGTTAATATTTATGAACATGTTTATTAAGAACAAATATTTATAAATCATTGTCATATTTATCAATAAATAGACACATAAAAGGTATATGAGTATATATGTTATCAAATATTTTCTTTTTTTTATTATGTTTTGGATGGAGAAATTTTGTACAATTTATCTATATCAATGATAGAAATGTAATTTTCATGTTTTTAGGACAATATATAGGAGTTTTGGCTGGTGGTTGTTTATGTATGATTAAAATTTGAGTTAATATAACTATAATTATAAGGAAAACTTCATGTGTGATTATCTTTATAGTTATGGATACCTTCATGTCTTTATATGTTAATGTTATATCATATGTTCAACGTCTAAGACACCCATTTTGATGATTTGGGTGATAGAATATAGAGGTGACTAATGATATTTTAAGTGATATTTTTATGGATATGGTATATGAAACCCATAGGTAAAAATTGATTTTTATGATAGGATTATAGGTTGAATTATCATTTGGAATAACATTTCTTCTTAATGCTCCGTAATAGTCATTTTTTATATTAAATGATTTTGGAATTTACCAGTGTGTGATATGACGTTGTAAGTTTGATTGATATTATTTTGAGATAAATTCTAAATAAATAATAAAACAATATATGGTGAAGTATTTATTATTTTTGGCCTAAATCCTAGTATGGAATATTTTGAGAATTTTCAATGATAGATATTTATTAAATGATTTTTGTTGAACAATGGGTATTACAATTGAATTTTGGAAATTAATATATATATTTTCATATCATGTTTTATTCATTTTGGAAATATTATTACCTAGATCAATACATTTAATATTCTGTTAATGCATAAATATAAGAATAAAATAATATTATTTTTTTATATTCAGTCCATTATAAGTTGATTCGAGTTTTTATTCATAAAAAATTTAAGTTGAATACACATCATCTGGATTTAAATGATTATTTTAGCATGGAAAATGAATAAAATATGAAATACTACTTGAAAAGATAGTATATTTCTTGATTCATATTAGTATCTATAAATAATTACCTCATATTATGGGATAATTAAATTCAAAAAGAAAATCTATTTATGTTTACAACAATGAAATATAGTTCTTTGGAACCCTTCACATAATTACAGTTTTGGGATCGTAAACTCTCTCATGAATATATTTTCAATCACTCTCTATCAGTCAAAAGGTGTTAATTTTTTCTTTCATGTCCTCGTTTATCAACCCAAAAATATTTTCCATTAGGTAAACCAAGTTATGTGTTATTCTAGAAGACCATCATACACAATCATTTTATCCCATTTCAAGAGGAAGGTTTATTAACCCTATATACGATATCGCATCACAAAAAATTTATTTTGAAAATTCAAACTCATGTTTATCCATCAGATGTTAATGTCAAAAAAGGAATATATTTTCTAATGGTGGACGGTGGTTGTATTGTATTGATAATTTTTTAAAAATAATACAATGTTTGATATTGTACCAAATATGCGACACCGAGTGTAAACAAAGAATAAAATATTACATAAATTTCATCATTATAACCAAGACAATAAATTAGAGGGTATGGAGATGATTAAATAAATATATATTTCTAATGAATATAAAAAATAGATATTTCATTATTAAATCTTAAAAATAAATCACTTATTTAATTTTATAGAAATTTTATACTTCAGTAATATGATTTGTTCAAAAATGGGTTTTATTGTTTTTTTTAATGACAATTATAATAATTTATTGTAAAGTTTTGAATATTTATTTGATTAAAAATATTTTATTTTTGATATATTAATAAGAAATTTACCTTGGGATGAAATTTTATTAGCATTATTTAATGATTTATTTTTAAAATAATAGTGAAAATACTAATTTTTATTAATAAACCAATTTTGATTTGTAATTATTTAAAAATAAAAATTCTATTTTTGAATAGTTTAAATAAATATTTTTATTATATTTATTTAATATAATACATTTATTGTATTCTGAAATGGATTTTATACATTAATTTTATATAAAATAAATTTTAAATTAAATGGGTAAATTTTTGGGTTTTTTTCACATAATGTTTTTCCAATTTTATTTTAAATTTCATCATTCCAATTACAAATATTTAATTTTTTGAAATTGAATACATATTTAAAATTATTTTCTCATGTTTGGTAAATATTTCACTTTTAGTGTTGGTCAATATGAATATTAGTAAATTTTGATACCACGATAAAGGTTATATTTGGTGATTAAAAAAAATTATGAATTTTAAAAGGACCCAAATAGTTTAAATACTATTATATTGTAGGTTCATTTCTCCAATAATCATAAAAATTAATTTCTATGTATTTTTCCACAATTTTTTGTTATTATTATATTTCTAATAGTTTAATTAAACAATATTAAATATTCCACACTATAGTTTTTCCTATCTATAATAATTTAAATTGTAGACAATGAGAGGATATGTTCAGTTATAAAATTTTATTTCTAGAATAAATGGTTTATACTGTCCATGGAAATTTTTTTATTTTATTCAAAATTAATTACAATAAATACTTTCACCAAAAATATGCACTAATTATTAAATTAATTAAAAAATAAAATAAATGATAATAAAAAATACAAAAAGAATTATAATTTTACATAATTAATGTCATTAAATAATTTTCATGATGAAAATAGTTTTTTGATATAACAATATAACATTAATGAGTATTAAATTTTCTAATGATTTCATGAGAGTAATAGTAATTAATAGATCTACAAACATAAATTTAAAAAATTATTAGTAAATAATTGTTTATTATGAAATAATAAAATAATAAAATTTTTATATTATTTCAATGTATTATGAAATGGTTAATAATATCTATCTTGGCCCTTTTATGATCCTTTTATAATTTATTTCAAATATCTTTTCACATAATGTGTAAATGTCTTTATTGTCACTATAATTTTGAAAGAGGTTAATGGGGGGTTAAAATAAAAATATATTGGTAACAATTTACTAAAAAAAATTTCATATTTTTATTTTATGATGGTATATCAAATCATAATCATTATATATTATAACTTAATTATTTTTTACAATTATAAAATGAATACAAATTTATATCAATTTATTATTTTTTAAACTTCATAGAGTTTTCATCTATACTCTTATACAAGGGAACATCGTCTTCTATTTACATAACACTTCATGAAACATTTTAATTATACAATACAATCCAAAATAACATCTAAATCCATACCTTAATAATTGATTTCATTTATTAGGAATAATACCATCCTTAGAGGGATATGGTACTAATCAAAGGAATATTGTAAAGTAGTGGTGTTTTTTTAAACATATATATTAGTTTCATTTAATCCTCCACCTCCATAAAATATTTTTCAAACATTTATATATAATAAGAAAATTATTTTCCACATAATGAGGTTTTTTTAGTTAATATGACAACCTATATATCAATCCACTTCCATCAATTTTGGAAAAGAAATCACAGTTCATGTGTATAGTGAACCACTAACTCATGAACCAATGTTATTCCTATTAAATAATTATCTCAAAATACTGGTTATATTGATGGAATTAATGTATATATATTATACTCATGAATTATTTTTCATTATTATAATAAAATATATAATTTTATTTCCCACATTTATGTTTACAAAAAATGATATTCACAATCGCACCTCTACAAAGTGATGTGAACCATTTTTCATGACCAAAAAAAATGGATTAATTGGTAATGTATAATAAATGAAATACTATTATATTTTTAATTATGGTGATAATTTTAATATAAAATTAGACTTACCTTATTTCAAAAATGATCATTGAAAAATAGAACTATTACTCCTGGGTACGTACAACCTACCATCTTCATAATTATAACACAGTTCAATTTTTATAATCATTGTTAATGATTAGTTTAAAATATATAGTCGATAAATATATAATTGATAATTTTATAATGATTATTATTCTATATATTAGGGAATAATGTCTAATTGTTTTCTTCAATTAACCGAAAAATTTATTTTTAACATATAAACTAAATGTCCAAAAAAACATGACATTGACATAAATGATTATGAAATAAAAAATTTCATTAAGATATATCAAATAAATGGGTTATGGGTCAGGGATTAATCCTAAAAAAATTCTCATGAAATGGAATATTTCATATGATATTAATATATAGGCTCTAATGCGCATACATGAAAAGTATGGATTCAATGAAAGGAATGTCATCTCATTTTACATTCATTAAGGTATATTTTAGAATAATTTACCTATTTTACTTTCTATGGTGTATATATTTACTTATTTAACATGTAATATAATCAATACATCATACATTGGGGTCTTTCTAGATTAAAATTCAATTGATACATCCAAGAATAGTTTGTGTTAAAAATTACAAAAGTGGAAAAGGCATATGGATACAATCTCATTTCCTTTGGAGAAAGTTTATTTTAATTTCCCATTTAGGAAATCATATGATATTATTTTTTAATCCATCTTATTTTATTCTCATATTTTAGTTAATTTCATTCACAATTTTGGTTTCCAATTTTCTTCTAAATGAATTTAGAATCGTAAATAATGTTTTTTGTATGTTCAATAGATCTTGAAACATCTTTTAAATCTAAAATATTTCTTTCCATATAATTTTTTTAATTTTTTATATTAATAATTACTATACAAATTTTAAATGATCATTAACCACATTATAATTGGTTTTAAAATATAAATTTCTTAATCATTTCCTGATGTATAAAATTATAATCCTATTAAAAAAATTTGAAAAATTGTTTGGATTAAATATTTTCAACTTTAAATGATTTTCCCACCATCATGAAAATTATTTTATTGGAAAATTCCATTATAATTTCCTTAATTATTTTCAATGATTTAATGAGTCATGCTTTGACCAGGATGACTTTGGAATATTTAAGAAAATATTTCTGGATCCAGGCACTAAGCAGACTTGGGATGCTAGGGGTCAGAGAGCCTCAATGCTGTGATATGAAAAATATTAAAAATATTTGGTCATGCAAGAGTATATTCGATTGAATAATAAATAACCATTTCTCGGTGTTTTGGAATACATTTTTAAGATAATGGTTGATTTCTGAACATCATGTTTACCATAGGTCCAACATATGGTCTTTCACACTGGGAGTTTTGTTCGGGGGTGTTTTGTCGATGTGGGGTTGAGAGATAGAATAATTAGTTTTCATTTATTGAAACCAATCATCCAAAAACCCTTATATGCACAGGGCCAATCCAAGGGGAGAAACACCTCTCCTCCCTTTTGTGACAATGAAACTGTCATTGAATCTATGAAATAAGGTGTCGTTGATCTATTTTTTTGATGTAGATCATCATCATTTCGAGAACCTCAATGATCTAGGAATTGTTCCTAATACAAAGAATCGGTGTTTCTCCAACATGGTAGGAATAATTTGATTTTGGTTTTGATCTGTTTCATTTTTCATTCTTCTGTGGTTTTAGAACACAATTGCAATTGTTTTTTATCCCAACACAATAGATCTATGGGTTTTGGGTCGACTTAGGGTGAATTAGGTGATCCTAGAGGTGATTTCAGAATAGAATCACCATCTACATGGCATGTTGTTCAATGAAACTAACCATATAGCACATTATTTTTAGGGAAGATTTCCCTTTTAAGATACAGGCCATGTATAGGGGTTATATTCCATATAGTTCCCTAAATAGTGATACCATGGGACATGACTTAGGATATTCTTGTGAAAACACATGGTAGTGTACTAAAACACGGACAATATACATGGTCATGGGGTTCAGTACATGTCCATGGGAAAACAACAAAGGAAGGTAGACATTTATCAAAAAACAACATGTATTATGGGTTACACAACGTGTGACAGACACGGTCATCCACACTATGTAGAAGTGGAACATGAATAGTTCCTAGAGATGAGGGACCCAGAGTGTTCCTCCACTACATGTCATGTACCACTGAATGGGTTGGAACCCAATTGGACTAGATACATGAGCTAGTTCTATGGCATGATCACATGTCGAGTGTTCCATGATGCACGTCATGCACTCCTTCTAAATCATTCTATGACATTCTGCCTTCTGTGTCTCTTTCCTAGGGACACAGATTCCGACATGGGAGTAGTATATCCTTTGTACTTTTCCATGTAGAATGCCGTGGAAAAATTCATTATGGATTACGTGATATGAGGTTGTGTGAATCACGTAGGATGATGGTGGAGCATCATTACCTCTTTTCATTTATAGATATGGTAATACCCATTTCATGGGCCTTGGATTGATACCATTGGGTAGTATCCTATAGGTGTGTTACTCCCTTGATGGACTAGGATGTAGGTTCTCATGTGAATTTTGTGAGGGTAGAGTATGTACTCACCTGTTCTACTATAGAGGGGGTCCACAATATGTGAATATCGTACTTCCCAATTGGTTCATGTTGTGGTTCCTCCATATATATCATATAGATAGAGTGTATACTCCACTATCAGGCAGGGTGAAGGTCCGCTATTTTAGGAGTCGGTACACACATATCGTTTTAGGGAACGGGTCCTCTATAGGGGTTGTTGGGGCAGAGTCGGTACTCCACTTCTGTGTTAGGGAGAGGGTCCTAATTTCTAGGGTTAGTAATCCCCTTCTACATCAGGGTGTGGGTCTCCCAATGTGAATGATATGGAAGAGTTAGTAACCCCTATCATTATAGGGGTCGATCCCTCTAGCCACTATATAGTACTCCCCTACTAGGATAGGGTGGGGTTCCTTGATTTACTAAGTGGTACAACACTATCATTCTAGTTTTTAGGTCCTTTATGTTTAGTACTCCTTTATTGGATCCGGTTGAGGGTCCTCGCATATGGAGTTTTACTCTACCATCTACATGTATCTCTGGGGATTAGGCCCTCCTTTAGGATTGGATCTCCCTTGGTTTTAGGATACAATTATGTGGAGTGGTCACATCCACTAGATGTGAATTATATCTACATAGGTGTTAGTTCTCCATTTATGAACTTTGGTGCGGTTCAATTCTTACAGGAGTGATGGAGGCTTCATAGATTAGTTATACATAGAAATCCCTATATTGTGGGGTAGTAGAGAGGTGTGAGTCCCTCTTTTATCTCTTTTTAGAGAGGATTCACGTGGTGTAATGTATGGATCTATGCTCCCTAAACTATTAGAGTGGTGATGTGTGTACCTCTTTACATAGAATATATATTTTTCATCAGGTAAAAAGTAATGACAATCAGACCATTATTTCTATGCACTAGATATGGACATTGTAATATGTTACCAATGGATCACGTTCTCTTAGATGTACCATTTGTAATTGTATATTTGTTCCCCATATTTTGAACCTCTCCGACAGGTGTCATCTAGGATGACTGAGCTCATGTAGTGTGTTCCCCTGGATTTATGTTATGGTTAGAGCCTATTAAGTGGATCATGTTGATGGATATGAGGTTGGAACGTCATGAGACATGGATTCGTATAAATGATATATTGGTTATATCCTGAAGAAATTATTGTTTTGTCACATGTCGGGGTTGACTCCCCTAATAGGCCGATCTGGTTTGTCTTGTACAGTCATGGATGGTTCATGAAGGACTTTCTCTCTCAATTGGGTTCCCATCTAGCGAGGTCAAATAGATTGTTGCCTTTCTAATTCTCCCTTTTTCTTTTGGGGGTTTTGGGGTTCCTACTATGTATTTTTATACTCACCCATAAATGGTAATTTCTTTCAGATGTTTTGTTTCTTTTGGATCCCTTATGACTTTTGACAGAGTCTATGGATGACCCGAGGTAGGTGGTTATTAGTGTTAATGATAGATCAAGGTGTTATTAGAGCATGACCTATACGATTTATAGAAGTTTTAGGTGAAAAAAATTCAATTTCTATGAGAATTATGAATGATTTTACAAATTTTTTTGTTGGATGTTTTATCCTTTTACTATATCATCACTTAGGTTGTACTGTATTTTTGGGATATAGTTGTATGCTTTCATGGGTTTCTATTAGTTTTTATATATCACCGGTTTTTGAGCCTGAAGATGTGTTCAATCAAACACGTACATATAAAATGCATCCAATGTGATTAACATTATATCTCTGATCTAGAATCCAATCCTTTCCCTGTTGGTCACTATATTGGGGATTTGTGTCATGGGCCCTATCGGGTCAGGTAGTGACATAGTGGTATCATAGGTTGTCGAATCTATATCGAGACTATAGTGTTGTGAGATTCGTATGGGTTGCATAGAGACAATATTGGAATGTTTCATATTTTTATATCAGTACAAAGATTCTACGAACAGTGCAGTGACTGACAAATAAATTCACCATGACTCAGATAAACTGATTTATGGCTCGGAACATTATGATACTGGTCTCTAGGAAATAAATTGCACAATCATCATTTATGTATAGGTTTTGGATTTTCTTTTCCTTCTTGAGTCTGCTCACCCAATATTCTTTTCTCCATGTAACATCTTAATTATGTTTTTGAAAGCCACAACAAGGATATCTTAATAGTATTCTACAGAAATATCATGATAACAATCTATCTCAGGATGAGGCTTCAGTGCATAGAACTAATTTTGAGGAATTCCCTCCCTATGTTCAGTTAGTGGTGCCACAACCTATTGTGAAGTAGGTTATACTGGATGTTAATAATGACTATGTTTAGGGGTAGAGTGAGCTAAAATAGTTCCAAAGGTTGGTATCTCTTAGGTAATTGGGTGATCTAGACACCAAGGTGGCAGATGACTATCTCGAGGTATTCATGCGAGTTTTCCTCTTTGTGAGGAAACCTCTTGATTCGATGGAGGTCCTAGAGGTGAGGCATATTCATGGTTCAGTTGAACGATGGAGGAGTCTAGTTAAACAGACATACAACGAGGTGATGCTCACATATGATTATTTAGAGTGAATATTCAATGAAGAGGTTTACCCTTCCATGTTGTGATCAGTTTTTATACAGAATCATTTCCATCTCTGACAGAGTATCATGATGGTGGAGAAGATTTAATTGAGGTTCACAGAATTGTCTCTATACTATGTGGATACAGATTTTGATCTATTCATAAAATCATGGAACATTTATCAAGACATCATTCTTCAGATTAGGGTTTCTTTAATTCCACAATGCATTCCAACAAATGTTGGAGTGCTAGAGAGATATCTAGAGGGGGAATGTTTCTTCACTGAGGAATGGGTAGATGTGACTCACAACAGTGGTCAAGTGGTTGAGTAATCTATATGATATGGGGGAATAAAAGTAACATGATCCTAGAATTGGAGGAATATCCATGCCTAGACATAGAACTATGGTTGTGTAGTGGTGGAGAAGCGTTAGGGATAAGATCATCCCCATGAGAGGCGGTGTTATGCTTGCAATTGTTTGGGGATACTCATTAGTGATTGTATGACTCATCATGTTTCTAAGAGTGTGCTAGTTGACGACCCCCTTGGTAGAGGTAGAAATTGGATTAAGGAGTTCCTTATGGTGGCAAATGAGGTAGTGGAGTTGGTGGAGGATCTAGATGTGGCGGGAAGTTCAAGATATTTCAACCACCACCCCTATGTAGTCCTCTCCAGGATTCGAGAGCTGGAGGACTTGGGTGAGGACAACTGCATGCCATGGAAGTCTTTAATAAGGAATCATTAATGATTAATAGTTGTATGCATTATATCC
This sequence comes from Viscum album, assembly GCA_963277665.1. NCBI lineage: Eukaryota > Viridiplantae > Streptophyta > Magnoliopsida > Santalales > Viscaceae > Viscum > Viscum album. The sequence goes on from OY728160.1 coordinate 622,436,132, forward strand.
TTTATAATTTTTGTTGTAACAATTTTTAGACACTATTGTGGATAGATTTTTCTTTAGTCTCATGCTTGAAGATTAACCAGGGTGATGTAGGGTGATGGCAAACCCTGTGTTGGTTGTTGTAACAAAGTACCCAGTAAAACATAATGTGTTTTTGGTTAGCACTGTATTTAATTAGTACCCATTGTGGTTTCTAATTATCTTTTCACAGGACATGCTCAAGGAGGACGTGTTGTATTTTGATGTAGCTTTGAACTCAGGAATAAGGGTGATGCTTTCCCAACTGAGAATATTTTGTGTTATATGATCAGAACAATGCAAGAGTGACAATGGTACCCGAAGAGGACAACATCTAGCAATGGTTGATGAGTTTCTTATACAACCGTGTTTAGGGATAGGTTATTTGATGAATTTTTGTAATAGGTCTGGGTCCTATCAGTGATGTATTTCTTGCTCGACACCCATTACCTTGGCTGCCGTGAAAAATGGAGAGCCTTTCCTTGAATCATTTCAGAGCTACATTGTTATTCCATGTGATGTTTCAAAAGTATGGGTTGTTTTTCAACAATCGATAATTAAATTGGTTTCCAAAAGTGGGTGTTTTACATTTTCTATATATTTTAGATTTGTTACAACTAGGGGTTTTTAGAAAAATGGTCTGGATAGGCATATTTTTTACTCTTATGCTAACCTATTTTGTTTGTCAATAAACTCAAATAACCAAAATCATCCATGAATGAAAAAAATTCATGAGGATGTTGTTTTAGAGCCCATATAGTGGTGTATGTGAAGTTTTGGGATCCATCAGTATATACATCAGGTAAGCAAGGCAGTGTATTGATAGACCACATGACTATAGATGTATCGTAGTGTTGGGTATTTTTCCACCAATTATAGAAAAATAGATATTATCTCCTTTATTACATGTTGTTTTCACTGTAAAAGATTTTCATATGTGTGGTTTGATCATTGTGATAACTATTTTTTGGTGCTTGTATGTAGCACAAGAGACCTTGGTGATCTCATTGGCATGGGAGTCCAGTGGAGAGTTTAGTTTCTTCCCTTGAGATTAGGCATTCTTTTTTTGGGGATGAGAAGCCGTATGGTGTGGATAATTTAATGTTCATGTTTCACCATAAAGGGAATCAGAATATTTCAGAAAATATTTCCAGAGAAGTCCACTAAGTCGGCGTAAGAAACCGAGGCTCGTGGATCATCGGTGTGATGATATTAAGAATATTAAAAACATTTTGATTGGCACGCACAGTTTCACTAAAAATGTAAATAAATCATGTTTGATGTATTAGATTGGATTTATAATTCTGTGATTGAGTATAAAATTTTTTCTTTTCTCTAGGCGCAACTAAAGGATGTCTATTTTGGGTGATTTTTATCAAATTTTTTATAGAGAAGTGTCCATGAGAGAAAAATTAATTGGTTTTAATTTTCTAAAACTAACTCATCCCCCCACCATTTATCATTCATTTACGAACCAACCAAAAAGATTCATTCCTATGAAATATTTAGCGATAATGAAACTAAGACCAAATCCATGAAATAAGGTGTTATTGATCTCTATTTCTGAAGAATATCTTCATCATATCGAGAACCATAAAAATGATAATAATTCTAGAACCAATGAGTTGGCATTTCTCCTCGAGGTAGGTGGATTTTAGTTTCCGTCTGCATAACTTTAGTATTTCATTATTTAAGGTTCTAGACCACTATTTTAATTGTTTTTGATCCCTACTAAGTAGATATATGGGTTTTGGGTTGAATCCGGAAGAATAAGGTGATTTTGTAGGTGATTACTGATGGGAATAACAATCCACATGGAGTTTAGTTCAATGAAACATTTTATGCAGCTCTTCCTTTTCAGGGAAGATAAACATTTGGTACTACACACCATGTATATGGGATGTACACTGTATAGTTCCCAAAACCATGTGACAATGGGACATTCCTTTGGATATCTGTGTGAAATCTCATAGTAGTGTACTAACACATGGCCATGATAGAATGAAATGTTGACTTGTACACAAACATGGGAAAACTATATGAGAAGTTAGCTATTTATCCAAACATGTAATATAGTATGGGAGACACGGCATGTGAGGGACACTGTCGAACCATCCCAATAGAAGAGGTACATGAAAAAGGGGTGAGAAATGAGGGGAACTGTGTGTAACTCTTCTAAAAACCATGAACCTATACATGGGTTGCAACGAGTGAGTACCAAATTTGTGGGTTGGTGCTCGGGTGGGCATACATTTCATCATCATCCCGGTTTATGTTGTGTACTCATAGACTATCATTATGAGATATGTTCAATTTTTTAACTCCTTATCTAGGACATTATTCATGCTCATGAGTAGTCATTACTGAAAAATTTTGAACATAGAATGTGTTGCAGCCTTATTTTATGGATTATAAGACTTCGGGTGGTGGGAATAGGGAAAGTCGTCAGTGGAGTGGTATAGAGCTAATGTTGAAAATTAGTGTGGATTGTATAGAGAGATGTTGGGACTATTACTCATATGTTGGATCGAGGTGTGGGTTTTCATCACCTATCTTATATGGTAGAGAGATGAGTCCTCATGTTATGGGCACTGGTTCATTACATTTGGGTAAATTCATCTAGGGGACTTTTTGTAACAACCCGAGATTTTATGAAATATATTCTTTTTAATTTCATTAATGTCTTGTGTTGTACGCTACACCAAAAGGAGCTTGCACAACACGCAACCCTGACTTTCCTTTCATTACACGCAATCGCGACCTTCCTCAATAGCATGTACATAATACCGAGTTTCACTAAACGAGATATTATTATAATATTATTATGAACTAGCCGGTTAGAATAGTAATACCCATATTTTGAAATTTTATAAATTTTATCTTTCAAAATGGAATTCATTTTTGGATTCGTAATATTGAAATTCGCTTAGGGTGAAATTTTGGTACTTTTTCGATAACTTTCATATTCCGATGAATAGTGAAAATTACTAACTTTTAATTAAAAACAACTTTTTTAATCGAAATAATTGATAATGATAAATTAATAATTTGAGTGGTTTTAAATCATATTTAGAATATATTTTTACAATTTAATGCAATTTTGTTCATTGTATGTAATTTCACATTTAATCCAGACATAAACAAGGGTCAATCATTTGATAGTTATTATCTCTAAAAAACACGCTATTTGTTTTGATGACGAGAATTAATTTTTAAATTAGCTAATGTAAATGATATGTTTTGAAGTTGGTAAAATAGACATCATTTTTAAATTGATAATATCAAATATAGCATAGGCCTAATTTTTGGTATTTTTCTGGAAACATTCATTTTTGATAAATAGTGAAACCACTATGTGGTAGTTAAAAAAACTGAATTTTTCAGAAAACATAGTTTTACCGCTTCTGTGAGTGGAATTTCAAAAATCCGAGAGACACTGTTAATATCAAGGACTAAAATGTGGTTCAATGAGATGAAAATAATTTTTGGTGAATTGTAACTTTTTACTTTTTTTAACCACGTTTAAAAGTAAATAGGGTAATTAAGGGTAGAAGTGTTATTATTATTACCTTAACACATCTCCTAATTTTATTGGATAAGTTTAATTCGACCAACCACAAGATTAGGAATAAAATATGACCATTTAGGCCCACTTGGAGTAGATTAGGACATTTATTATTAATTTATTTAAAGAAGGGTTAAAATAGTTAAAATCAAAGTTTAATAACTAAATGACTTTTAATATAGGGTTATACATAAGATAAATTCAACTATAAATTTTCATTAGAAATCTAAAAATATTTACTATATAATGGTATTTTATTTGTAATTTTTAGACTTAAAATAATTTAATTTATTTATGACACAATGATGATGCAGTAATTATCTTATTAATGAAATATTGACATAATTGATGTTATAAATACCCAAATAAATGTAATTTGAGACTTTTTATGAATTACAATAATTTTATATGTCAATAGGACATGTTAGTATTTATTTAATTAACTTTTTTAGAACTAATAATTCTGTTATGAGTTTCCAAAAAATCAATTACCAAATAGTGTCAAAATTGACATAAAATAGTTTTTAAAAAAAATATTATATTATTAATTGTTATTATATTTTAAAAAATCTATGGTTCGGCCAAGATACTTATATCATGATAGTTGTATCATTAATTGACCACTTGGAGGTATCTTGGATGTATATGGAATGTTTATTAACTATATAATATAAAAATACAATGGGACATGGTAAATGTCAATCTAATTAACTAAGAGTTAAAACTATATGATAAGGATAATATATTGACCTAAACTTGTCTAAATTCTATTGGATGAGAGGATTTCGACCCATCCACACCTTATCTTAGAAATATATCAATTTGTAGCTATTAAAACCCGAATATGTCTTTATAATAAAATAATATTTTTAGTTATTCCAAAGGAGCCCCTCTCCACCCTTATAAAAGGGCACCTCCTCCCTCTCTTCCTCACACCACTTTGAGCCTTCAAGCTCGTCCAACCCCTGCCAAATTCTCTTATCCGCTTCCCTAGAAACATCCCAGAGTTCATGTTCTTCTTCAAAGACCAATTTCAGTTCCCTATGAGAAGGTCTCAAAGAGGTGCTTCAAAGAAGAGGAGGTTCGGATACGTATGAAGCATATCAGGCCTAAGGTAAGGGATAATATTGCAAATCTCATTTTTATCCGAGATTGCTTATTCGTAAGTATTTACTGGGGTGATTTCTATCATCCATGTCCATGTTTTATAAAAGTGATTTCATGTATGATTAAAGTCCTTTTTACCCATTTTTGACTTTTACTACATGGTATGTAAGGAATCTTTATTTGGTTTATGTTACAAGGTATTTTTTTGACATTTCTGGAAAAAGTACGAGAAGAATGTTTTTTTAACATATATGGCACGAACAAATTTTTACTGTTTTATAAAGCCTTATTTTAATGAAGCTTCCTCCAAAAGATTTCCTGACTATTTCCAACAAAATATTTTTCTTTTAAAATTGCATGACATTTTGTGAAAAGAGAATGATTTTGAAGAAGAAAGGATATTTTCCTCAAGAATTCATTTCAAGTGTTTTATCAAAACAATTTCCATCTAAAATGAAATTATTTCATATGTGTATATTTTAAGTATAATCTCTCTATGATTTATATAGTTTCACTTTACTTATTATGAAATGATATCCATTTCTTTTATATGGATTATATTATGATGGGATGATGTTTATGAACCCATTTTATTCGTTGGGTTATTATGAATGATGTATGTTTATTTTGTGGCACAAGTAAGAATGATTTCATTATGAGATGGATGGGAACTATATCTCCCTCCAATGCATTGGGTAAATATTTATATCTCATGAGATAGACAAGGCTGGAACAGTAAGTTTATCTGGTTCAGTATTACAGGACTGGAATGAGGAGTGAAATTGATACAGAAAGGGACTTTTTCCATTAAGATGGTCTTGGCAGAAATGATTTGGCTACTATGGAAATAATTATGCGTGCTTAATGGATTCCACAATTACATTTTTTATACCCATGTTATGATATCATGATTTATGTTCCATTGTGATCTATGCCTTATGTACTTCCATGTTTTAATTCGCTGCTCAAGATTTTGATGTTTAAACATTATGTTCATGTTTTTAAGTTCAAATGTATATGGTATTTTTTATTTTATCAATGCTTACCCATACTGAGAATTTGAGATCACCCTTTTTATGTTTTATTTTTCCCCAAGATTAAAAGAAAGGTTTTAGGTAAGGAAACAAAAAGTGGAAGATATTTTTGGGAGATGTTGAAGATCTTTCACCATGATTAGAAGATTACGTTCCATGTTTCCAAAGACACTAAACTATTACGGTCCTTGTGTGTCTGTTTTTGTTATGTATTATGTATTCCGAAAAAGTAATGTAATATCCATGTACGTCAAGATTCGGTTCTCTACAGTTGGTATTAGAGGAATGTTTTAGTCAACCTTTGGAAACTAGGATGCGAAAACGTTAGTGAGATCCCTATAGATATTTCTAAGGTATGTATAGGTATGTCCCTAAGGATAAGTATACGTATATGATATAGTCCTAGAACTACGGTAACGATCTTATAATTTAACCAAAGATGTTAGATATTGAGGGTGCTCCCCCTTTACTATATTGTTTTCCCTAGAATTATTTTTTCCTCTCACACTATTCTTTTGGGTTTTAGAAAATGGCTGGAAACATGAAGATTCAGGATAATGGAGGATATGACGGACAATGGAATGATATTATTCATGAGAAACCAAATGAAACGGGATTTGGAAGTCCAAACATTGTTATTATTCCTAATTAGAAATCTCATAATATGATCAATAATATCAACTTTGGTAAGTATCCCGACTCAGATAATATGAGAAAGATGGAGTTTCATGATGATCATAGAGGAAAAAAATTTCAATTTCCCTCATGTAAATCATGTGGGAAGAGGCATCGGGGAGATTGTTTCAAATGAATTGGAAGATGTTTTGGGTGTGGAGAAGAAGGACACAAAGAAAGTAAGTGCAAAGGAAAAGGTTAAGTTAACACCCTGGATGAGGATAATGGTATTTCTACGACATCAACAATGGTCAAATGTTTTAAATGTGGAATGTACGGGCATTATGCAAACCAACGCCCTACGGGAATGTCTCATGAAGAGAATCAGTACGGTCGTATGGGTAGTATTTATTTTGATGATGATGAAGATACTACAAATGATATGTGAGATGAAAGAATTGTTGAAGCTCAGTCAATGGTTTAAGAAGGTAGTGGAATGATTACATGTTTATCACGTGTAATGTTGTATAAGTAATCTCATGGTACAATGGAATAAAGAGACATATAAGGATTGTTGCACTGTTGCCTTTCCTAAATTTTTGAAAGTGTATGATTAATGGTACCAGTAACCATGAAAGGTTATTCAGATATTTTTGGAAAGTAGATGGTATGCACATAATGAAGGGATAAGGATAAAATTAAATGTTTGATAGTATTCATGAGCTCGTGATTGATATAAGGAGAAGGTTATATCATGGTTTGAGTATATAGAATTTATGGATTTTGGTATTTGGAAAGTGTTAACTTTTGACAGCAATCATGATTTCACTAAGGTTTAATGTGTATTCATTTTTCAAAAGAATACATGATTAAGGTATTCACATGATTGTAAAGTGACCAACAAGATATATGGGGGATAAATGATGGTATTCACATGCTTGGTTGATGATATTTCAAGTAATCGTTTTCTTTATACTATGAGCTTGGACCAATGTATTTTAGATAAGCCTAAATATTGAAATGGATTGTGTTGGACATAAGTTATTATTGTTTAAGGATAGAAGTTTTTTCGATATTATTGATGGGATGTTATAGTAATGTAGTTTTAGAAAAAGGACAACCTGCAGGATTGGCGACAACCCATCACGTCAGACAAGGCTGTGGGAATCGAACCAACAACTGAAGTGCGACTGCCCTTTATCGCCTACCACTAGCCTACAAAATATCCAGGTTTAGTAGAAACTATTTTTATTATATTAAGAAGTATGATATATGAAGTATAAATCCATTTTATGAACCATATATGATTAATCTCACTATAAATGGACTTATTTATTTTTTGATAACTTTTTTAACCTTTTGCTTGTGATAGATGGAATGACCCATAATTCTATCACATGATCTGCTAACACATCACGAATGAAAAAATTCAACTTCATTTCTTTAAGGGATGAAGTGGAAATTGTCCAAAGATTGACCATTGGTGAGACTATACCAAAATCACGAATGTGTTTCTTGTAATTCAAATTTCATCAACTTTAGGGAAATGATATTGAAAACCAAAAATGTTGTCCTAGTGCACTTATATCCGATGATTCATATGGTACCTTAGATCGTCACAAATTTATGGTTTTGTGATTTTTTTCTTTGTCATAGTCATGTTCTCTACCACTATCCATTAGAACATGATGGTTATATTTTTCTTCCATATCCATATTTTCACCTATGTTCTCCTACGTGGAAACCCGGTGATGAGTTAATTTGGGTAACAGTTACATTTCATACTTCAGTTTTTAAAGTCAAGTTTTGGTATTCCTTTTTACGATGTGGGTTTCTATTAATAAAACTTTCGAGTAGTAAACCAATTATAACCCCGAAAAATTTCGAGGGAGAAATTCATTTTAAGGGGGGTAGAATGTAACACCCCGAGATTTTATGAAAAATATTCTTTTTAATTTCATTAATGTCTTCTGTTGTACGCTACACCCAAATGAGCTTTCACAACACTCATCACTGACTTTCCTTGCATTACATGCAATCACGACCTTCCTTGATATCGTGTACGCAATACGGAGTTTCAATAAATGAGATATTATTATAATATTATTATAAACTAGCCGTTATGAATAGTAATACCCACCTTTTTCAATTTTATAAATTTTATATTTCAAAATGGACTTCATTTTTGGATTCAGAATATCGAAAATATCTTCGGGTAAAATTTTGGTACTTTTCAGATAACTTTCATATTTTGCTGAATAGTGAAAATTACTAAATTTTAATTAAAAACAACTTTTTTAATAGAAATAATTGATAATGATAAATTAATAATTTGATTGGTTTTAAAGTGTATTTAGAATTTATTTTTAGAATTTAAAAAAATGTTGGACATTAGATGTAATTTCACATTTAAACCAGACATAAACAAGTGTCAATCTTTTGATAGTTATTATCTCTTAAAAACACGCTATTTATTTTGATGAAGAGAATTAATTTTTAAAATAGTTAATGTAACTGATATGTTTTGAATTTGTTAAAATAGACATCATTTTTTAATTCATAATATCAAATATTGCTTTGGCCTAATTTTTGGTATTTTTCTGGAAACTTTCATTTTTTGATGAATAGTGAAACCACTAAGTGGTAGTTAAAAAAAACTGAATTTTTCATAAATCATAATTTTACCACTTCTGTGAGTGTAATTTCGAAAATCCAAGAGACACGGTTAATATCAAGGACTAAAATTTGGTTCAATGAGATGAAAATAATTTTTGTTGAATAGTAACGTTTTACTTTTTCCATGATTAAAAGTAACTAGGGTGATTAAGGGTAAAAGTGTTATTATTATTACCCAAACACATGTACTAATTCTGTTGGATAAGTTTAATTCGACCAGAAACAACCTTAGGAAGAAAATATGACCATTTAGGCCCACATGGATTAGATTAGGACATTTATTATTAATTAACTTAAAGAAGGGTTAAAATAGTTAAAATCAATGTTTAACAACTAAATTATTTTTAATATAGGGATATACATAAGATAAATTCCACTATAGATATTAATTAGAAAGATAAAATGATTTCATACATAATGGTATTTTATTTTTAATTTTTAGACTTAAAATAATTTATTTATTTATGTCACAATGATGATGCAGTAATTATCTTATTAATGAAATATTGAAATAATTGATGTTATAAATACCCAAATAAATGTAATTTGAGACTTTTTAGGAATTCCAATAATTTTATATGTTAATATGACATGTTAGTATTGATTTAATTAAAATTTTTAAAACTAATAATTCTGTTATGAGTTTCACAAAAATCAATTACCAAATAGTGTCAAAATTGACATAAAATAGTTTTTTAAAAAAAATATAATATTATTAATTGTTCTTATATTCCTAAAAATCTATGGTTCCTCCAAAATACTTATATCATGATATGTGTATCAGTAATGGACCACTTGTGGGTCTATTTGATATATATGGTAAGTTTATTAACTATATAATATAAAAATACAAAGTGACATGGTAAATGTCAATCTAATTAACTAAGAGTTCAAACTAAAAGATAAGGTTAATATAATGACCTAAACATGCCTAAATTCTATTTGATGAGAGGCTTTCGACCCATCCCCACCTTAGCTTCTAAATATATCAATTTGGAGCTATTAAAAACCGAATGTGACCTTATGATAAAATAATTTTTTTAGTTATTCCAAAGGTGCCCATCTCCTCCCTTATAAAAGGGTACCTCCTCCCTCTCATTCTCACACCACTTTGAACCTTCAAGCTCGGCCAACCCCAGCCAAATTCTCTTCTCCACATCCCTAGAAACATCCTAGAGGTCATGGTCTTCTTCAAAGACCAATTTAATTCCCTAAGAGTAGGTCTCAAAGAGGCACTTCATAGAAGAGGAGGTTCAGATACGTACGAAGCATATCAGACCTAAGGTAAGGGATAATTTTACAAATCTCATTTTTATCTGAGATTGATTATTCATAAGTATTTACTGGGGTTATTTCTATCATCCATGTCAATGTTTTATTAAAGAGATTTCATGTATTTTTAAAGTCCTTTTTACCCATTTTCGACTTTTACTACATGGTATGTAAGGAATATTTTTTTTTTATGTTACAAGGTATTTTTTTGACTTTTCCGGAAAAAGTACAAGAAGAATGTTTTTTAACTTATACGGCACGCAAACATTTATACGGTTTCATAAAGCCTTATTTTCATGACTCTTCCTCCAAAAGATGTCATGACTATTTTCAACAAAATCCCTTTCGTTTAAAATTGCATAACATTTTGTGGAAAGAGAATGATTTTGAAGAAGAAAGGATATTTTCCTCATGAATTCATTTCAAATGTTTTATCAAAACCATTTTCCATATAAAATGAAATTATTTCATATGTGTATGTTTTAAGTATAATGTCTCTATGATTTACATGGTTTCACTTTTCTTATTATGAAATGATATCCATTTCTTTTATATGGATTATGTTATGATGGGATGATGTTTATGAAACCCATTTTATTCATTGGGTTATCATGAATGATGTATGTTTATTTTGTGACACATGTACGAATGATTTAATTATGAGATGGGTGGGACCTATTTCTTCCTCCAATGAATTGGGTAACGATTTAAATCTCATGAGATAGACATGGATGGAACGGTAAGTTAATCTAGTTCAGTATTATAGAAATGAAACGAGGAGTGAACTCGATTCAGAAAGGGACTTTGTCCATTAAGATGGTCTTTGCAGAAATGCCTTGGCTACTATGGAAATCATTACATGTGCTTAATGGATGCCACAATTACATGTTTTATACCCATGTTATGTTATCATTATTTATGTTCCATTATGATCTATGCCTTATGTACTTCCATGTTTTAAGTCGTTGCTCAAGATTTTGATGTTTAAACATTATGTTCATGTTTTTAAGTTCAAATGTATATGGTACGTTTTATTTTATCCATGCTTACCCTTACTGAGAATTTGAGCTCATCCTTTTTATGTTTTATTTTCCCCCATGATTAAAAGAATGGTTTTAGGTAAGGAAACAAAAAGTGGTAGATCTTTAAGAGAGATGTTGAAGATCTTTCACCACGATTAGAAGATTACATTCCATGTTTCCAAAGACACTAAACTATTACGGTCCTTGTGTGTCTATTTTTGTTATGTATTATGTATTCCGTAAAAATTAATATAATATCCATGTACATCAAGCTTCGGGTCTCTACAGTTGGTATCATAGGAAAGGTTTAGTCAACCTTTGGAAACTGGGATGCGAAAACGTTAGTGAGATCCCTAGATATATTTCTATGGAATGTCTAGGTATGTCCCTAAGGATAAGTATACGTATAGGATATAGTCCTAGAACTAAGGTAAAAATATTAGAATTTTACATAAGTTGATAGATATTGAGGGTGCTCCCCCTTTATTATGTTGTTTTCCCTAGAATTGTTTTTGCCTCTCACACTATTATTTTGGGTTTTAGAAAATGGCTGGAAACAAGATGATTCATGATAATGGAGGATATGACGGACAATGGATTGATATTCTTCATGAGAAACCAAATGAAATGGGATTTGGAAGTCCAAACATCATTATTATGCCTAATAAGCAATCTCATAATATGATAAATTATCTCATCTTTGGTAAGTTTCCTGACTCAGATAATAAGAGAAAGATGGAGTTTCATGATCATTATAGAGGAAAGAAATTTCAATTTACCTCATGTAAATCATGTGGGAAGAGGCATCGTGGAGATTGTTTCAAAGGAACTGGAAGATGCTTTGGGTGTGGAAAAGAAGGACACAAAGCTAGTAAATGCAAAGGAAAAGGTTCATTTAACACCATGGATGTGGATAATGGTATTTCTACGACATCGAAAATGTTTAAATGTTTTAAATCTGGTATGTACGTGAATTATTCAAACCAATTCCCTAAGTGAAAGTCTCATGAAGAAAATCAGTACGGTCGTATGGGGAGTATTTATGTGGATGATGATGAAGAGACTACAAATGATATGTGAGATGAGAGAATTGTTGAAGCTCAGTCAATGGTTTAAGAAGGTAGTGGAATGATTACATGTTTATCAAGTGTAATGTTGTATAAGTAATCTCATGGTACTATGGAATAAAGAGACATCTAAGGATTGTTACATTGTTGTCTTCCCTTAATTTTTGAAAGTGTATGATTAACGGTACCAGTAACCATGAAATGTTATTCAGATATTTTTGGAAAGTAGATGATATGCTCATAATGAATGGATAAGGAGAAAATTAAATGTTTGATAGTATTCATGAGCTCTTGACTGATATAAGGAGAAGGTTATATCATGGATTGAGTATATAGAATTTTTGGATTTTGGTATGTGGAAAGAGTTAACTTCTGACAGCATTCATGTTTCACAAAGGTTTAATGGGTATTCATTTTTCAAGATAATACATGATTAAGGTATTCACATGATTGGAATTTGACCAACAAGATATATGGTGGATAAATGATGGTATTCACATGCTTGGTTGATGACATTTCATGTTATCGTTTTCTTTATACTATGAGCTTGGACCGAAGTATTTTAGATAAGCCTAAAGATAGGAATGGATTATGTTGGACATAAGTTAGTATTGTTTAAGGATAGATGTCTTTTCGATATTATTGATGGGATGTTATAGTAATGTAGTTTTTGAAAAAGGACAACATACAGGATGGGCGACAGCGCATTGCGTCGGACAAGGCTATGGGAATCGAACCCACAACCGAAGTGTGACTGGCCTTTATCACTTACCACTGGCCTACAAAAAGTCCATGTTTAGTAGAAACTAGTTTTTTTATATTAATCAGTATGATATATGAAGTATAAGTCCATTTTAGGAACTGTATATGGTTAATCTCACTATAAATTGACTTATGTATTTTTGTTTATTTTTCAAACCTTTTGTTTGAGACAGATGGAATGACCCATCGATCTATCACATGATCTGCTAACACATCATGAATGACAAATTCAACTTCATTTATTTAAGAGATGAAGTGGAAATTGTCCAAATAACGACCAACGGTGAGACTGTACCAAAATCACGAATGTATTTCTTCTAATTCCTATTTCATCAACTTTAGGGAAATGATCTTGACAACCAAAAATGTTGTCCTAGTGCTATTATATCAAATGAATTGGATGGTACCTTATATCATCACAAATTTATAGCTTTGTGATTGTTGGATTTTTTATATCCATGTTCTCTACCACTCTCCATCAGAACTTCATGGTTATATTTTTCTTCCATATCCATATTTTCACCTATGTTCTCCTATGTGGAAACCCAGTGATTAGTTAATTTGGGAAACTGTTACGTTTAATACTTTAGTTTTTAATGCCATGTTTTGGTATTCCTTTTTACGATGTGGGTTTCTATTAAAGAAACTTTCGAGTAGTAAACCATTTATAACCCCGACGAATTTTGAGGGCAAAATTCATTTTAAGGGGGGTAGAATGTAACACCCCGAGATTTTATGAAAAATATTTTTTAAAATTTCATTAATTTCTTTTGTTGTATGATACACCAAAAAGAGCTTGCACAACATGCATCCCTAACTTTACTTTCATTACATGCAATTGAGACCTTCCTCGATAGCGTGTACGCAATACCGAGTTTCACTAAACGAGATAATATTATAATATTATTATGAACTAGCCGTTATGAATAGAAATACCCACTTTTTGAAATTTTATAAATTTTATCTTTAAAAATGGACTTCATTTTTGGATTATAAATATCATAATTTTCTTAGGGTGAAATTTTGGTACTTTTCTGATAACATTCATATTCTGATGAATAGTTAAAATTACTAAATTTTAATTAAAAAAACATTTTTAATCGAAATAATTGATACTAAAAAATTTATAATTTTAGTGGGTTTAAAGTATATTTAGAATATATTTTTACACTTTAATACAATGTTGGTCATTGGATGTAATTTCATATTTAAACCAGAATAAACAAGTGTCAATCTTTTGATAGTTATTATCTCTTAAAAACACGCTATTTGTTTTGACGATGGGAATTAATTTTTAAATTAGTTAATGTAACTGATATGTTTTGAATTTGGTAAAATAGACATCATTTTTGAATTCATAATATCAAATATATCTTAGGCCTAATTTTTGGTATTTTTCTGGAAACTTTCATTTTTTTGATGAATAGTGAAACCACTAAGTGGTAGTTAAAAAAACTGAATTTTTCATAAATCATAATTTTACCACTTCTCTGAGTGGAATTTCGAAACTCCGAGAGACACGGTTAATATCAAGGACTAAAATGTTGTTCAATGAGATGAAAATAATTTTTGGTAAATAGGAACTTTTTAATTTTTTTTACCACGATTAAAAGTAAATAGGGTAATTAAGGGTTAAAGTGTTATTATTATTACCCAAAAGATGTCTTAATTATATTGGATAAGTGTAATTCGACCAAAAACAACCTTAGGAATAAAATATGACCATTTAGGACCACTTGGAATAGATTAGGACATTTATTATTAATTTATTTAAATAAGGGTTAAAATAGTTAAATTCAAAGTTTAATAACTAAATCATTTTTAATATAGGGTTATACATAAGATAAATTCAACTATAAATATTCATTAGAAAGATAAAATGATTTCTTAAATAATGGTATTTTATTTGTAATTTTTAGACTTAAAATAATTTAATTTATTTATGACAAAATAATGATGAAGTAATTATCTTATTAATGAAATATTGACATAATTGGTGTTATAAATACCCAAATAAATTTAATTTGAGACTTTTTATGAATTAAAATAATTTTATATGTTAATATGACATGTTATTATTGATTTAGTTAACTATTTTAGAACTAATAATTCTGTTATGAGTTTCAAAAAAATCAATTACCAAATAGTGTCAATATTGACATAAATAGTTTGAAAAACAAATATTATATTATTAATTGTTATTATATTCCTAAAAGTCTAAGGTTCGTCCAAGATACTAATATCATGATAGGTGTATCATTAATGGACCACTTGGGGGTCTCTTGGATGTAAATGGTAAGTTTATTAACTATATAATATAAAAATACAAAGTGACATGGTAAATGTCAATCTAATTAACTAAGAATTAAAACTAATAGATAAGGTTAATATAATGACCTAAACTTGCCTAAATTATATTTTATGAGAGTAATTCGACCCATCCCCACCTTAGATTCAATATATATCAATTTGGAGCTATTATAAACCCAATATGACTTTATAATAAAATAATATTTTTAGTTATTTCAAAGGTGCCCCTCTCCTCCCTTATAAAAGGGCACCTCCTCCCTCTCTTCCTCACACCACTTTGATCCTTCATGATCGGCCAACCCATGAAAAATTCTCTTCTCCACTTCCCTAGAAACATCCTAGAGATCCTGGTCTTTTTCAAACACCAATTTTAGTGCCCTAAGAGGAGGTCTCAAAGAGGCGCTTCAAAGAAGAGGAGGTTCGGATACGTACGAAGCATATCAGACCTAAGGTAAGGAATAATTTTGAAAATCTCATTTTAATCCGAGATTTCTTATTCGTAAGTATTTACTGGTGTTATTTCTATCATCCATGTCCATGTTTTATAAAATTGCTTTCATGTATGTTTAAATTCCTTTTTACCCAATTTTGACTTTTACTACATAGTATGTAAGGAATCTTTATTTTGTTTATGTTACAAGGTATTTTTTGACTTTTTCGGCAAAAGTACGAGAAGAATGCTTTTTTAACTTATACGGAATGAACAAATTTTTACGGTTTTATAAAGCCTTATTTTCATGAAGCTTCCTCCTAAATATTTCATTACTATTTTCAACAAAATCATTTTCTTTTAAAATTGCATGACATTTTGTGAAAAGACAATGATTTTGAAGAAGAAAGGATATTTTCCTCAAGAATTCATTTCAAGTGTTTTATCAAAACCATTTTCCATATAAAATGAAATTATTTCATATGTGTATGTTTTAAGTATAATTTATCTATGATTTACATGGTTTAACTTTTCTTATTATGAAATGATATCCATTTCTTTCATATGGATTATGTTATGATGGGATGATGTTTATGAAACCCATTTTATTCGTTGGGTTATTATGAATGATGTATGATTATTTTGTGGCACAAGTAAGAATGATTTCATTATGATATGGGTGGGACCTATATCTCCCTCCAATGCATTGGGTAAAGATTTATATCTCATGAGATGGAAATGGCTGGAACAGTAAGTTAATCCGGTTCAGTATTACAGGACTGGAATGAGGAGTGAACTCGATTCTGAAAGGGACTTTGTCCATTAATATGGTCTTGGTAGAAATGCCTTGGCTACTATGGAAATCATTACATGTGCTTAATTGATGCCACAATTACATGTTTTATTCCCATGTTATGTTATCATGATTTATGTTCCATTATTATCAATGCCTTATGTACTTCCATGTTTTAAGTTGTTTCTCAAGATTTTGATGTTTAAACATTATGTTCATGTTTTTAAGTTCAAATGTATATTGTATTTTTTATTTTATCCATGCTTACCCTTACTGAGAATTTGAGCTCACCCTTTTTATGTTTTATTTTCCCCCAGGATTAAAAGAAAGGTTTTAGGTAAACAAACAAAATGCGTAAGATCTCTATGGGAGATGTTGAAGGATATTCACCACGATTAGAAGATTACGTTCCAAGATTCCAAATACACTAAAATATTATGGTCCATTTGTGTATGTTTTTGTTATATATTATTTATTCCGCAAAAGTAATTTAATATCCATGTACTTCATGCTTCGGGTCTCTACACTTACTCTCCTGATGGACTAGGGGGTGGGATTCCCTCAAATGTTCATGAAGGTAGTGTAGGTACTCCGCTGTTGGACAAAAGAGTGGTTCCTTTATCCATTGATTTAATACACCCCAATTGGATCAGGGAATATTTTATCTAAATATTATTTATAGATAGAGTGTGTACCACATACTGTGTAGGAATCTGGTCCACTATTATAGGAGTTGTAATTCCCCTATCGTTCTAGGGGTCAGGTCCACCATACATGTTTTTTGGTAGAGTTGGTACTACTATACCATGTTAGGGAGAAGGTCCTCAATCTTAGGGTAATTATTCCCCTAAATATTCAGGCTGTGGGTCTACAAATGTGAATGAGTTGGAAGAGTTTGTACTTCTCTATAGTTACAGGGTACGAGCCTTCTAGATATTGAGTAATACTCCAATACCAGGTTAGGGTGTGATTCCTTGATTTTTGACGTGATAATCCCATATAGTATCATGGTGTAGGTCTTTAATGAGTAGTACTCTCATATTAGATCAGGGTGAAGGTCCACATTTACAGTGTAGTACTCCCTCATCTCTTAGTAGTATGGAGGAGTCGGTACTACTTTTGAAATGGATCTCCCCCGGTTGTGGGTACAGTTACAAGGAGTGGGACCATCCACTAGATATTAAAGACATATAGATAGGGTTTTGATCTACCTTGTAGGAATAAGTTTCTTTCCCCTTCTTTTTGGAGAGATAACAGTTTTGTGGGTATTTTAGGAGTAGTACTCCATTGATTTTAGGGTAGTGGAGAGGTGTGTGTCTCTTCGTTCAATCTTGTTAGAGAGGATGCATGTGGTGCATAGTCTGTAGTTGTTCTCCATAATCTATGTGAATTGGTGATGGTTTTACCTCTTGACATGGGTTTTTTAGTTTTTTATAGGTGAAATATTGTAACATCCCAAGTAAGTAATGAATAATAGATATTTTTATCTATGTCTATTAATGATTAAGATAGTGTTATAGAGGCTTAAAATGAAAATAAATACAATCTTATGCATGGAATACACTAATATTCTTAAAAGATTGTTTTACTGCCTTTTGATGGCAAACCATTTTTGAATCTATATTTTGAAAATTTTATAAACTATGTTTGTCAAAATAAACTTATCCTTTATGATTGGGACATCAAAATTTACCTTGTGTGAATTTTTGGTATTTTTCTGACAATGTTCATTTTTTAATGAATAGTGAAAAATACTGCATTTTACATCAAAACTGCTTTTTAATCTAATTTATTTATATGATTAGATTATGTTTTGAATTGGTTTTGAAGTGAAATTAGAATATATTTTTACCATTTAATCCAATGGTGGTCATTGGAATCAATTTCACTTTGAAATTGGACTTAAACTAGTATCAATCTTTTGATAATTATTGTTTTGTAAAAACACGCTATTTCCTCTGGCAGCGGGAATTAATTATTAAATTAATTAATGTTACTTATATGATTTGAATTTTGTAAAATAGACTTCATTTTTGAATTTTGAATTTCAAATATAGCTTAGGGTGAATTTTTGTTAATTTTCTGAAAAACTTCAATTTTTGATGAATAGTGAAACCACTAAGTGGTAATCAAGCAAACTGATTTTTCAGTTAAATGAAATTTTACCACTAATGTGTACTGAATTTTGAAAATCCGACATACATGGTTGTCATTAAGAAGTAAAATGTGGTTCAATGAGATTAAAATATTTTTTTGGTGAATAGTAACATATTAAGTTCTTAATCGCGATTAGTGGTAATTAGGGTAGTTTAAGGTCTAAATAGGGCTTTAATAATATTAAATGACCTAGACACATGTCCCAACCTCATTGGTTGTGTCATGGCCGACCATGACATGCCATGGGTCAACTTGGGGACCCCATGGATCCACTTTTGTTGGGAAATGACATAAATTACTTTTTATTTAATGTTAAAGTGAAAATGACACAAAACATAATATGTTTTACAAAAACAATTTTTAAGTGGAGTTATACAAGTAAAAATTTTGATTATAAATATTCCTTGGAAATCTAAAAATATTTCCTACATCATAGTATTTTTTTTATAATTTTTAGACATTAAATAAATTAAATTATTTATGACATAATAATGATGCAGCGATGACATCATTATTTGACGATTTAAATAAAATGGAATGATAATGAAAAATCTAAAACCTAAACATGGCCAAAACCAATTGGAAGAGTGGATTTCGAACCCTTATCACCTTATCAACGAATTATATCAATGTGGGACCTTTTAAAACCGAAACACATTTACAAATAAAGTAATGTTTCTTTACTTTCCAAAAGTGCCCCTCCTCTCCTCTTATAAAAGGCCCCCACCTCTACCTCATTTCAGACACTCTTCAAGCCTTTGGCTTGGCCAAAACCTGCCCATTTACTCTCTCCACATCCCTCTACTCATCCTAGAGGATTCACTTTGGGCAGAATCCTTTCAAAGGAAGCCTTTAGGCTCAAATCAAAAGGAGTTACACTTTTTAAGGTAATTCATTCTCTAATGTTCATTTGTTTTATTTTGCTTCTCCAACCCCCTAAACTCTTTTTATTTACTTATTTTGTAACAACACCAGTATCTTAAATATACAAGGATGTTGTTATAATATTTATTTGAGCTAAACTCTCACACAACTACATCAAATGGTTAAAGAACATACGGTTTCCGTGGATGGCGAAATTCTGCCTCCCGAAACGATGATTGTTCAACACTCATTTAACACCTTCAAAGGTGGCCATTATGATGTCACTATTTTTATATATGATATATAATATGTTTAGTTTTTCCTTAAGCTTCGGTTTTTTTTCATTTTGGGCATACCTTTATGGTTTCCATTATGGGTAAACACGATATCTTCATTTTAGGAAGTGTGGACTACCGCCCCCTGAAAGTGATTTGATTCGTTAATACCATATGTGGGATGTGTAAAGGATAAATTTAATGATATAATATATGTTATTATACTGGAATTATAATATACTCTTATATCATTATGATTCCATTCCAGAAAATATGAAATAGAAATGGAAGTAGCGTTCATGCGTACGTACGGCTTACCGTCTCCATGAACGGTGCATTTCATTTCTTACCTCTAAATTATGTAATATTATAAATGCATGTATGTACTGGATATATATGACATATATGATATCTACATCATGAATACCATTCTAGATATAATGAACCTTTGACCAAATTAACAACATGTAAGTGTAAGAAGTCTATTTTTGACTTAAGAACCAAATACCGAAAAAATGAACATTATTAACTTAACTGATTACATGATGTTCATAACATGGTATAAAAGGAATAATGAACTTGAAAAAGATTCATAAGCAAGTAGAGATTAACTAAAGTTTATTATTCAGGAGATTAAAGAACATTCGGGTCAAGTCGGATACGAGGTATGGGACTTTGTCTCAATCTCCTTTCATTGAGGCATATTTTATTTTATACACAACTTTATTTTATACGGTGTATAAACCCCTTTGACTTTTACGTTTATTCAAAAGGAATTTTTTTTATACGAAGCTTTTACTAAACGACAAGAGGGAATGTTTTTGTCGTACGTATGCGGCGACAACGACTTCTCCGCCGTCGTGACCGTTATTTGAGTTTCGGCTTCCTCTACAAGCCATACCTTCTTTTTAAAAGAAAAATAAATACCATGTTTTACTTTTCTTTTATTTTAGTATTGAAAATGGTTTTCATAATGTTTTTATATCAATGTGTTGTATTGATATCTCGTGATTGAAATGTGGAAATTTTATGTTTCCTTTATGCATGTTTTATGTGATATGATTATGTTATGGTTCTTGGGAATTATTATGAAGATGGGTGGTTCCGTGATAAACTAAGGGCGGGTGAGCCCGTTATAGCTCTCCAATGCATTGGGTAATACGAAGGAGTGAAACGTTAAGGTTTCTCCGAAGAGATTTTTGGGAATATACTGTGATGGGTATACCAAACGTAACCAAGAGGGTTACTCCCTACGTAAGAATGTTATGAATGCCTCAAGTTACCTTTATGTCTTATGATTTCTATGATTTATTCATGATTTTATGAGGTATGTTAAAGTGACTATGTTTTATGGGTAAAGTATGATTTCATTCTTATGTATATATGAACTCATGTTTCCTTTCCATGTTTTTTTTATAACCCATACTGAGTTTCTATGCTCATCCCAAGTTTTTGAAATGTTTTTCACAGGTCAAGGGAAAGGTACATTATAAGATGATAGAGTCAAGGATGTGTCAAGAAATAATCCATGTTTTATTTTAAATGTGTTTCCATTGATGGGAATGAAGATTACTATCTTTATGTAACCACTTTGTTTATATGTTGAATGTAATGCAAGTTTTATGATCTAATTCTCTAAAAATCTAAACCCGAAAAGATCCTCAATGTGTAATCTTGTAATAACTCAAGATTAAGTAAGGTTTAAGGCTGGGGCCTTATAGTTGGTATCAGAGGTCAGTTTAGATAACTTTAGGAGTTAGAATTCTATTAAATTATTATCCAAAAATATTTTTTTTCGAAATGATATAGCATTTAAAGATTACCATGTTGCTTCATCTAAGACATGTTTGTTCAGAATGGTTTTCCGCAGAGGAAACAGGAAAGCAGTGCTAGGAAGGCATACAGAAGGAAATAACATTCCGAATCAGCATCCAGAAATGGTCAGAATTGGAACTGAACAGTTTGTTGCAGTAATGGAACAGTTGACTCAAGCGATAAATGGCGGTGGTATCCATACTCGAGATCAGGCAGATCAACCGCAGAGGAACATGTCAGTGGTGGAACATTTCATGAGGCAACATCCACCATCATTCAGAGGATCATCTTACCCTGTGCTAGCTGAAGGGTGGATTAAAGCACTGGAGAAGATTTTTGATGTCATGGGGTGTTCAGACAATCAAATGGTTAGTCTTTCTATTTACCGTTTGGAGGGTGAAGCAGATCAGTGGTGGTCTATGGTTAAAAATATTAGGGACGCCGATGATATTGATGCTCTTGACTGGGATGAATTCAAAGGTATGTTTCTTGAGAAGTATTTTCCTAAGGCTATTTGACTTAGGATGGAAAAGCAATTCTTGGAATTGAGGCAAGAGGAAGACCCAGTGGCTGCCTATGGAGAAAGAGTCACTCGATTGGAAAGGTATGCTCCAAATTTTATCCGGGAGCTTGCTAGTAAAATCAATCGTTTTTACTCAGGATTAAAGACAAAATATTGAAGGGCATTAGCTTCTCGTGAGTTTAAAATTTATGAAAATCTTGTTCGATGAGCTGAGAAGGTGGAAATGGAGTTTGCCGATGACCAAGTGTTCTATAACAACCAGCAGAAGAAGAGACCGAGGTGGCAGGAGAAAGGTAAAAATTCTTCAAAAAAGTCTGATGGTAAGAGAACTAAGTTTCCAGTTTGTGATAAATGTGGCAAAAGGCATGCTGGGGAATGTCTTCTGAATTCTGGGAAGTGCTACCGATGTGGTAAGATGGGACATAAGGATCGTGATTTCACTAAAAAGGATCAAGGTGAAGGTAAGAACAAATTTGATTTACAGTTAGTGAAATGTTATATGTGCAATGAGATGGGTCACTATGCAAACGAGTGTCCGACAAGGAGCTTGAGTAATGGAAAGCAGTTAGACTACAAGCAGAAAGGGGTGGTGAAATCCTTTGCAACTACTTCAGCAGATGTCGGGCCATCAAATGAAGTTGTATCTGGTACTTTGTTTTTTCAGATTATGCCAGTGTGTTGTTTGATTCGGGGTCTACACATTCTTTCATCTCTGAAACCTTTTCTAGTAAAATGGGAATACCATCTCAAGAAATGACTCCTGAACTTTTGGTAAAAACACATGGGGGAAGTGTCAAGGAAAAAAGAATTTATAAGAATCTTCCTATCCTTATCTGTGGAAAGAACCTACTTGCAAACCTTATTGTTCTACCTCTAGTTGAGTTTGATATTATCCTGGGTATGGATTGGCTCTTTATTTACCATGCTAAGATTGACTGTAGTGCTAAAGAAGTTACTTTTCAGAAAGACTTTCAGTTTGTTTACAAGAATGAACCCTTACTTTTGATAACTTATCAAGAGGCCGAGAAACTTGTAAAATATGGAAATGAATGTTACCTTGCACACGTCATTGAAAATAAAGGAACTGTTCAGATTAATGATGTGCCAGTTGTAAATGAGTATCCTGATGTTTTTCCTAATGAGTTGCCTGGAATAATACCAGATCGGGAAGTTGAATTTACTGTTGACTTAGTTCCTGATGCTAAGCCAATTTCAAAACCCCCTTATCGAATGGCACAAATTCAACTTTTAGAGTTGAAGGAGAAATTGAAAGATTTATTAGAGAAAGGTTTCATTAGACCTAGCACATCACCATGGGGTGATCCTGTTTTATTTGTTAAAAAGAAAGATGGTTCTATGAGACTTTGCATTGATTATAGAGCCTTGAATAATATCACTGTTAAGAACAAATATCCTTTGCCTCATATCGATGATTTGTTTGATCAGCTCCAGGGAGCTCAGTTTTTTTCAACGATTGACTTGAGATCGGGGTACCATCAGCTGAAGGTAAAGGAGGCAGATATTCCGAAGACCGCGTTCCGTACGAGATATGGCCATTATGAATTTGTAGTAATGCCTTTTGGACTAACCAATGCACCTGCTGTATTCATGGACTTAATGAATAGAATTTTCCATGAGTTCTTGGATAAGTTTGTGGTGGTTTTCATTGATGATATTTTGGTGTTTTCTAAAAGTAAAGAGGAGCATGAAAAACATTTAAGGGTTATCTTGAAAACCTTAAAAGAAAAGAAACTGTATGGGAAATTCAGAAAGTGTGAGTTTTGGTTGCAACAAATTTCTTTCTTTGGTCACATTGTTTCTAAAGATGGAATAACTGTTGATCCTGCAAAAACAAAAGTTGTGGAAGAATGGCCAAGACCCACAAATGTAACCGAGATTCGTAGCTTCCTTGGTTTTGCGGGCTATTACCGAAGGTTTGTTAGAAATTTTTCACGATTATCTAGTCCATTGACTAAGCTAACTCGGAAGGGTGTTACGTTTATCTGGACAAAAGAATGTGATGATTGTTTTCAAGAATTGAAGAGAAGATTGGTGAATGCTCCAGTTTTGGCACTACCTTCCAGGAATGGTGAGTTTGTTATCTACAGTGATGCTTCATTGAAAG
Source organism: Viscum album (assembly GCA_963277665.1). Taxonomy (NCBI): domain Eukaryota; kingdom Viridiplantae; phylum Streptophyta; class Magnoliopsida; order Santalales; family Viscaceae; genus Viscum; species Viscum album. The sequence continues at coordinate 622,460,559 of OY728160.1, forward strand.
GACTTGGTAGAGTCCTAATGCAGAATGATCAGGTAATTGATTATGCTTCAAGAAAGTTGAAAACTCATGAGGTAAATTACCCTACACATGATTTGGAATTAGATGCTGTTGTTTTTGCTTTAAAAATTTGGAGGCATCATTTGTATGTAGTAAAGTGTGAAATATATACCGATCACAAACGATTAAAGTATGTATTCACTCAGAAAGAGTTAAACATGAGACAAAGGAGATGGATGGAATTAATCAAAGATTATGATTGTACAATTCATTACCATCCGGGAAAAGAAAATAAAGTGGCTGATGCTTTGAGTCGAAAAATTAATGCTTCATTAACAATGTTGCATTTGGAACGTGATCCTTTGGTTAACGATTTGATAAACATTGGCATAGAAGTTGTTGGTGCAGGAAGTCCTTCTGTTTTGTTTCAGGTATCAGTGAGATCATCTCTATCATATAGAATCAAGCAAGTACAGAAGCAGGACAGTGAGTTGCAGAAAAGGGTAGAGCTGGTTAAGAAAGGTAAGTTGCCTGAATTCAACATTGATGATGATTGCGTTTTGAGATTTGGGAAGAGATTGTGTGTGCCTTGTGATTCACAGTTGAAGAGAGAGTTGTTTTGTGAAGCTCATAGTTCTCTGTTTTCAGTTCATCCGGGCAGTACTAAGATGTATAGAGATCTGCGGGAGTATTACTGGTGGGATGGAATGAAAAGAGATATTGTTGATTTTACTGTGAAGTGTTTGACATGTCAATAGGTTAAAGCAGAGCGGCAGTTACCGTAAGGGATGCCTCAGCCTTTACCAGTGGCAGAGTGGAAATGGGAGAATATATCAATGGACTTTGTTGTTGGATTACCAAAGACATCTCGAGGTAATAATGCAATCTGGGTTATTGTTGATCGCTTGAACAAATCTTCTCATTTCCTTGCTATACGAGATACTTTCTCTCTTGCTCAACTTTCCCGTTTGTATCTTAAAGAGATAGTCAGGTTACATGGAGTTCCTCTCTCCATTTTATCGGATCGTGATCCCAGGTTTACTTCTAACTTTTGGAAAGGCCTTCAGAAGTCTTTGGGTACTGAGTTAAATTTTAGTACAGCTTTTCATCCTCAATCAGATGGGCAGTCAGAACGAACAATTCAGACATTGGAGGATATGCTACGAGCTTGTTCTAAGGATTATCAGGGAAGTTGGGACCAACATCTTTCTTTGGATGAGTTTTCATATAATAACAGTTTTCATTCCAGTATACAGATGGCACCATTTCAGGCATTATATGGGAAGCGGTGTCGAACTCCAGCTTTCTGGGATGAAGTGGGTGAAAGGAAGTTGATGGGACCAGAATTGGTAGAAGAGATGGAAGAAAAAGTTCAGCTGATTCAGAAACACATGAGAACAGCTTAGAGCAGGAAGAAGAGTTATGCGGATAACCGGAGGAAGGATCTATCTTTCGAGGTAGGTGATCATGTTTTTCTCAAGGTTTCTCCTTGGAAAAGTGTGATGAGATTTGGTAAGAAAGGAAAGTTGAGTCCAAGGTTCATTGGACCATACGAAATTCTGGAGAGAGTTGGATCAGTTGCATACCGAGTGGCTTTACCTCCGAGTTTATCTCAGGTACACAATGTTTTTCACATTTCGATGTTGAGAAAGTATATGCCAGATCCATTTCATGTTTTGAGTCCAGAGGTAGTTCAGCTGGAAGAGAACCAATCTTATGAGGAACAACCGGTCGAAATTCTTGACCACAGGGAGCAAGTGTTACGGAATAAGGTGATTCACCAGGTAAAGGTTTTGTGGAAAAACCACATGATTGAAGAGGCAAATGGGAATCTGAAAATGCAATGAGAGATAAGAACCCCCATTTATTCGATAAGTAAATAAATTGCGGGGATGAAATTTTCTAAATGGGGGAAGGATGTAACATCCCAAGTAAGTAATGAATAATAGATATTTTTATCTATGTCTATTAATGATTAAGATAGTGTTATAGAGGCTTAAAATGAAAATAAATACAATCTTATGCATGGAATACACTAATATTCTTAAAAGATTGTTTTACTGCCTTTTGATGGAAAACCATTTTTGAATCTATATTTTGACAACTTTATAAACTATTTTTGTCAAAATAAACTTATCCTTTATGATTGGGACATCAAAATTTACCTTGTGTGAATTTTTGGTATTTTTCTGACAATGTTCATTTTTTAATGAATAGTGAAAAATACTGCATTTTACATCAAAACTGCTTTTTAATCTAATTTATTTATATGATTAGATTATGTTTTGAATTGGTTTTGAAGTGAAATTAGAATATATTTTTACCATTTAATCCAATGGTGGTCATTGGAATCAATTTCACTTTGAAATTGGACTTAAACTAGTATCAATCTTTTGATACTTATTGTTTTGTAAAAACACGCTATTTGCTCTGGCAGCGGGAATTAATTATTAAATTAATTAATGTGACTTATATGATTTGAATTTTTTAAAATAGACTTCATTTTTGATTTTGGAATATCAAATATAGCTTAGGGTGAATTTTTGGTAATTTTCTGAAAAACTTCAATTTTTGATGAATAGTGAAACCACTAAGTGGTAATCAAGCAAACTGATTTTTCAGTTAAATGAAATTTTACCACTAATGTGTACTGAATTTTGAAAATCCGACATACATGGTTGTCATTAAGAAGTAAAATGTGGTTCAATGAGATTAAAATATTTTTTTGGTGAATAGTAACATATTAAGTTCTTAATCGCGATTAGTGGTAATTAGGGTAGTTTAAGGTCTAAATAGGGCTTTAATAATATGAAATGACCTAGACACATGTCCCAACCTCATTGGTTGTGTCATGGCCGACCATGACATGCCATGGGTCAACTTGGGGACCCCATGGATCCACTTTTGTTGGGAAATGACATAAATTACTTTTTATTTAATGTTAAAGTGAAAATGACAGAAACATAATATGTTTTACGAAAACAATTTTTAAGTGGGGTTATACAAGTACAAATTTTGATTATAAATAGTCCTTGGAAATATAAAAATATTTCCTACATCATAGTATTTTTTTTATATTTTTTAGACCTTAAATAAATTAAATTATTTATGACATAATAATGATGCAGCGATGACATCATTATTTGACGATTTAAATAAAATGGAATGATAATGAAAAATCTAAAACCTACACATGGCCAAAACCAATTGGAAGAGTGGATTTCGAACCCTTATTACCTTATCCACGAATTATATCAATGTGGGACCTTTTAAAACCGAAACACATTTTCAAATAAAGTAATGTTTCTTTACTTTCCAAAAGTGCCCCTCCTCTCCTCTTATAAAAGGCCCCCACCTCTACCTCATTTCAGACACTCTTCAAGCCTTTGGCTCGGCCAAACCCTGCCCATTTACTCTCTCCACAACCCTCTCCTCATCCTAGAGGATTAAATTTGGGAAGAATCCTTTCAAAGGAAGCCTTTAGGCTCAAATCAAAAGGAGTTACACTTTTTAAGGTAATTCATTCTCTAATGTTCATTTATTTTATTTTGCTTCTACAAACCCCTAAACTCTTTTTATTTAATTATTTTGTAACAAAACAAGTATCTTAAATATACAAGGATGTTGTTATAATATTTATTTGAGCTACACTCTCACACAACTACATCAAATGGTTAAACAACATACGGTTTCCGTGGATGGTGAAATTCTGCCTCCCGAAACGATGATTGTTCAACACTCATTTAACACCTTCAAAGGTGGCCATTATGATGTCACTATTTTTATATATGATATATAATATGTTTTAATTTTTCCTTAAGCTTCTGTTTTTTTCATTTTGGGCATACCTTTATGGTTTCCATTATGGGTAAACACGATATCTTCATTTTAGGAAGTGCAGACTACCGCCCCCTGAAAGTTATTTGATTCGTTAATACCATATGTGGGATGTGTAAAGGATAAATTTAATGATATTATATATGTTATTATACTGGAATTATAATATACTCTTATATCATTATGATTCCATTCCAGAAAATATGAAATAGAAATGGAAGTAGCGTTCATGCGTACGTACGGCTTACCGTCTCCATGAACGGTGCATTTCATTTCTTACCTCTAAATTATGTAATATTATAAATGCATGTATGTACTGGATATATATGACATATATGATATCTACATCATTAATACCATTCTGGATATAATAAAACTTTGACCAAATTAAAAACATGTAAGTGTAAGAAGTCTATATTTGACTTAAGAACCAAATACCGACAAAATGAACATTATTAACTTAACTGATTACATGATGTTCATAACATGGTATAAAAGGAATAATGAACTTGAAAAAGATTCATAAGCAAGTAGAGATTAACTCAAGTTTATTATTCAGGAGATTAAAGAATGGTCGGGTCATGTCGGATACGAGGTATGGGACTTTGTCTCAATCTCCTTTCATTGAGGCATATTTTATTTTATACACAACTTTCTTTTATACGGTGTATAAACCCCTTTGACTTTTACGTTTATTCAAACGGAATCTTTTTTATACGAAGCGTTTACTAAACGAAAAGAGGGAATGTTTTTGTCGTACGTATGCGGCGACAACGACTTCTCCGCCGTCGTGACCGTTATTTGAGTTTCGGCTTCCTCTACAAGCCATACCTTCTTTTTAAAAGAAAAATAAATACCATGTTTTACTTTTCTTTTATTTTAGTATTGAAAATGGTTTTCATAATGTTTTTATATCAATGTTTTTTATTGATATCTCTTGATTGAAATGTGGAAATTTTATGTTTCCTTTATGCATGTTTTATGTGATATGATTATGTTATGGTTCTTGGGCATTATTATGAAGACGGGTGGTTCCGTGATAAACTAAGGGCAGGTGAGCCCGTTATAGCTCTCCAATGAATTGGGTAACGCGATGGAGTGAAACGTTAAGGTTTCTCCGAAGAGATTTTAGGGAATATACTGTGATGGGTATTCCAAACGTAACCAAGAGGGTTACTCCCTATATAAGAATGTTATGAATGCCTCAAGTTACCTTTATGTCTTATGATTTCTATGATTTATTCATGATTTTATGAGGTATGTTAAAGTGCCTATGTTTTATGGGTAATGTATGATTTCATTCTTATGTATATATGAACACATGTTTCCTTTCCATGTTTTTTTTATAACCCATACTGAGTTTTTATGCTCATCCCAAGTTTTTGAAATGTTTTTCACAGGTCAAGGGAAAGGTACATGATAAGATGATAGAGTCAAGGATGTGTCAAGAAATAATCCATGTTTTATTTTAAATGTGTTTCCATTGATGGGAATGAAGATTACTATCTTTATGTAACCACTTTTTATATTTGTGGAATGTAATTCAAGTTTTATGATCTAATTCTCTAAAACTCTAAACCCGAAAAGATCCTCAATGTGTAATCTTGTAATAACTCAAGATTATGTAAGGTTTAAGGCTGGGGCCTTATAAATATAATGATGTCAGGACCTATGGTTCTAGGCAATGGGGTTGGACCAAGAAAAATGTTCTTTATGGAGCACGTTCACTCAAATGTACCATTTAAAATGTAAGTGTTTTTAAGATATAATGAATATCCTAAAAGGGATCCATAAAATAGAGATGAGAACATAGATTGTGTTCCCTGGGTTTATATAATGGTTCGAGCCTAGGAATAGAATCATATTGCAGTCTATGAGGTTGGAACCACTTGAGACAGGGAGTCTGAGGCGTGTATATCTAGGTTATTTCTAAGAGACCATGTGTTTTTGTCACATTTCTTGGATGAAACCCCTTATAGATAGAGATGTCTTATCATGTACTGATATGGATAATTTTAGATAGAGTTTCTCTCTTGACTTGGTTTCCCTCAGGCAAGGTCGAGTACACTGTTACCTTTCAGTTGCTCCCTTTTTCTTATTTTGGGTCACATAATGGTTATTTTTATACTCACTGCTACTTGGTCTTTTCCCTCCCCTATTTTATGTCTAGTGTAGGAAACATGACTTTTGATAGAGTCCATAAAGGACCTGAGCCAGGTGATGTTTTGGGAGCTTGATGGATGTAGGTGCTGACCAAAACTTTTTAAAGGATATTTCTTATAGTTGTAGTTGAAAATGTTCACCTCCTTTTGAGTAGGTTGGGCGCTTTTACAGTTTTATTTGGTAGGTATTTTATCCATTAACACATTAAATAATATTTTTGTACTATGAATGTGGGATATAGATGTATACATGCATGGGTTGTCTCTGATTTTTACATTTCCTCCATTAGTGTTCTTGGAGATTTTTGTGTGGATACTTGTACATATTAAATGCCTCCCAATATAGTATTATTCCTTCTCGGCTCTATTATACATCACCTGGACTATTAGAGGAGGGCCTAGTGAGTTCTAAACCAGGTCCCATCGAGTCAGTTCATGAAAAATGAAATATTGTTTCACAATATTCTATAAATTTTATGTTATTAAATGTGATTTTAAATTTTAAAACGATATAGTACTCAAGAAATACGATAATTATATTTTAATGGTATTTATATCCCTATATCCCAAAAATCCATGATATAGATTTTCTTTTTCTTGGGGTAATTTCTTGTCCTAACTTCCCAATTATTTCAGTTGATAGATAATTATTGTTTAAAATATTTATTGATTGAAGACACTTATATTTATTGTTTAATATATTTATAAATGAAATTTTATATTTAAAATTATATGGAAACAAAATTTTTTTTTACCATAATAACAATTATTTTATTTATGGATTACCTTATAAAGTTTAATTTTTTCAGTAAATAAAAAATATCTATATTTTTAATATGATTTTTGGTGTTGAAAATTGTATTTTAAACATAATGGTATTTATATATCTGAAATATTTTACACATGTCTTTGAAAGATTTATTCTACGGTATGTATTAATTAGATTCCCCATTGAAATGGTTTATTAATGGTTGACCACCATAATATCTCATTATTTATCCCATGATATATTATATGATGGGTGTACTCAGATAGTGCTAGGTGATCTTGTTATATCATATATGATGGGTGAGTAAAGACAGATATCCAATACATTTGATAGTGATTATGTTGTCTATGTAATTATATTGTAAGTAAGTTGTATTGTTATTGTAATTTTAAGGGTTTATTTATGATACTATGATGATGATGTGCCATGGAACCATCATGTTTACTTTTATGATTTCAATGGGTTATAAATGATTTCTTTAAATAGGTTTGACATTACACTACACATTATTACTGATTCACTAGATAATTTTTCTATGGTAAATATTTATTCATGTTTGATGATTGATGAACTAGCTATTGATTAGTATGAATTCTTTGGGGTTATTATCATTCACTATAATTCCATAATCATACCTTTATACAAAACTTACACACACTTATGATATCTAATTGTTATAGTTTTGGTTTACCAATTGTGATCATTTGAGAACACCCTTCCATTGTTTAATTTTCCCTAGGATATGAGTAATGTCGCTAAATAATTTTTTAAAAAAGTTTTATATGTGTGGAATTTTATAGAAGTTTTTAAATATATATCATTGAATATGAAACGATATGTGTAGAAAAAGGTGATATTTATCCTTTTGTAGTAGTTTTTTAGATACCATATTCTTAATAGATTTTTTTAAATATCTAAAAAAACTAATCCAAAAAGGTCATTGGTTATGTACGTTATCCAATATTTAAATTTTATTGTTTATTTTTGGATGGGTAGATTTTATTCAAATTTAGTGGTATCATGTCTATAATTATAATGCAGATGTTTTTATAACTATATATTATAGTGACACTGTGTGGTTTTAAATTATTAATATCCTTTAACATGAGCATTAGTGTTGAGGAAAATATTGTTAATTGTTGTGATATGGTTATTACATGTTGAGAACATAAAATTTATCATATAAATGACCATGATATTAAAAGACATTATGGTAACTACATGATTAATATGTTTTTTATGAAATATGCTATATATAGATCATTATATGGAAAATGTAAAATAGGAATACTTTTTGTAAATATTTTTATTGAGATGATATATAATGGTTGAATTATTTTTTGGACGTATATATGATTTCACTTTTTATTTCGTGTAATTCAGGTAATTTATGGAAAATAATACATTTTTTGGGTAATTTTATGATTTGAGAATATTCATTGTTGGTATATGAAATTATGAGTGACAAATGTTTCATGGAGATACATTTATTGATTATGTTGGATGATTATATGATCAAAACCTTTTAATTTTTCTTGTTTTAAACATTAATTGAAATATTTTGATTAATCTTACGGATAATTATATATGTAATGATCTGAGATGAAAATTTGGTGTTATTATAAAATATTTTAGATTTAAATATTTTATTTACTCATATGATGGTTTATAAATGTTTTATATTATTATAATTATGTAAAATATTTTAGTTTGGGAAAATTTATAATTATGGGAGGAATAGTGTTTTATCATTTTTTGGATTATGTGACCAACTTGATATGGATTTTAGTTATCCAGACATAAAAAATAAATCAAGAATACTTATAATTTTGTGAAAAAAATGATATTTCCGTACAAATCAATTATAGGAAGAACTTTTACATGTCAATTTAGTATATTTCTATATTTTCATAATCTATATAGTGATTTAATTCAACAAATACTGCGAAATGATCCTGAAAAAAGAATAGTATCCTTTTACCGTCATTATTTATGATTAAATAATATTTCTCACCCTCATTAATCTATGTTTTTTCTTATTAATCATATAGTGACCATTACATTTTTGGATCGATGTTCTCAATCATTCTCCATGATTATTTAGTCATTAATTTTATTCCTACACATACAAATTTTCAATATCCACTAACTTCATCATATATGGAAACCTAGTTAATTTTTATTCTAGATGGAATTGATATATCTCTTTCCATATTTTCATATGTATTACTTTAGAAATCTTTTTGGAATTTTGGATTTCTATATGGTAATATAAAAATATTGAACTCTTAAATTTCAAATTAAGATACAAATTTATGATTTTCAAATTTATTAGGTGATGATTAACACCCCTATATTTTACAAATAATTCTCCCTGTGATAGTGTAATACACATGAAATACAATAATAATTGAACCGTGAAATATTATTATTTATATATGATAGTTGTAACTTATTCATTGATTGGCTGGGTTTGAATAATTATAAACATATTATGAAATTATTATCTCTAAAGGTACTATTCAATACAAGTTTATTGAATAATTCTTGTTAATTAATCATTTTTTTGTAATTCCAATATATGAATGAAATTTACATTTATTCAAAAAAAAAATTTTTGAAAGACTATTATAATTAAATTCTTCCAATTTTAAAAAATTATTCTAAAATAATTAAAATTATTTTTAATTCAACATGTCAATTTTATCATTGGTTGAATTTTGATAATTTTCATAATGGATTTATGTTATGTTAATAGTGAAATATAGCGATTTTGTTGAATACCATATATAATTTTGATGTTTTTACAAAAATAAATATGGTTTTTAATTAGATACAAAATTTAATTTCACAAATTTTAATAAAAATAATATAATATTTTAAATTATAATATACTTTATAATTAGTTTTTAAATAAACATATCTTTAAAAATTAAGATACATTTTTATAGAAAAATACTTTTCATCAATTTATGATAGTATATTTTTAAATTAATTTTGAAGACTTATATGATTTCAATTTGAAAATATATCTTCCATATATCAAATTAGGAGGAAGATATTTTTAATATAGTTCCCTCTTGTTTTTGTGTATTATGAATAGTTAAAATGGTAAATATTACATTCTATGGAAATGGAAAAAAGAAATAATTATGGTAAAAAATAATTTCATATACATCGAAATAATTCTAAAACAAATATATATTTAACTAGATGGGTATATATAATCTGTAGTCACCTTAAATTAAAAAATATGACATTTTATTCCCATTAATCATTGATTTCTACCTTTATATTATTGTATGCCAGGAATAATTCTAAAATGTCATTTTCTTGATATTAATATATCTTATTTCATTTCATAAGGATACAAAAGTAATTAATGGCTATAAACTAATATTATAAATGTTAATTTTTTATGATAGATTTTTATTTTTAGAGATGAAATATTTACCTTAAATGTTCATGAAATAATGACACACTTCTTTTGGAGTTGTATTAAAAATCTTTATAATGATATAATAAGATTACAAAATAATGTTTTTTTCTGTCATTTATCTTTTAAAATGAAATTTTTTGATAAATTTGATATAATAGAAATTTTTAAAATGGTTAAATTCAGTTTTAATTATAGTCTTAATGTCATTAAATTCATATTAAAAGAAGTGTGAAAAATTACATTAATGATATTTTCTGAAAACAATAATTTATTGATTTTTTTATTTTTAAAAAAATTAAATCAGGAAAATTGGGGTGCCTATAATAATTTTTTTACCAAATTATAATTCATGGGTAAATTTTTTCCCTATTTTTAATCTTATAGCCTTTTAATGTTGAATTTATTTTATCGTGGTTGAGGGTAAATATGGTTAATAAAGGGATTAATCCAAATGATGTTGTTTTAAATTATTTAAAACGCTAAATAAATTTTATTTTATGATTATAATGAGACCATATACAAATTATATAATATATTGACTTCATTTTCTAACCATTTAGAATGAGTTAAGGACACATTATTTTTGAATAATTCATGTATTTCAAAATGTTCCCCTCCAAGACATATAAATGGATACCAATCCATAATCTTATCAATGCCTAAAGTGGATAGTATAAATGAAAATACTTATCCAAATTAAATTCCTTAATCACCATCCATGTCCAAGGGGATTCATTTTTTTCATATTACCAACCATAGATAGATTATTGTTAAAAACATGTTTTCAAAAAAAGATGTAGAACATTTAACCATGTGTTTTCATTTTATTTCTCCCTCCTCCTCCTTCATATCTTCATCAAACAAGATAAAATAATAACAAAATTATATTTCATATTATTATATATTATTATTTTAAAGGAATTTTCTAAATCTATATAATCTTCTATCAAATGGTAAATAAAATAATCTATCATATGTATGGTGGATTAAAATATAGTAAATAGATGTAATTTGATTTCCACCACTGCCTCTTATGGATAGTTATGATGCTGAATTAAATGTATATATATATATATATTTGATATTATTAGTATATTTATCATTATTTAAATTAAATATATCATCTATTTTCATATAATTCCATCCATTTAAAAATGATAATGTCTTTTATGAATAGGTGTGGATTGACACCACCACCAGGTGATGTGATTCATTTTATATCACTACCTAACAATGAATACAAATATTGGTGTGTTAAAATAAATAATTGTTATTTTATGATATAATTATCATATTATAATTATAAAATCGTAATTAACAAGCTTACCTCATGTTCAAATAAAAATAGAAGTGTTACTCATCTATATGTATGACATATCACAACTATGAATGTAACAAAATTCATTTTCTCTAAATAAAATAACTAGTTGTTTTTAAAATTATAATTAATATATTATAATTAATATATTATTATTATTTTTCGGGATATTATGGGCTAATTTACTCTTTATCGTGATCAAAAAACAATACAGATTTTGTCATTATGAACTGAAATTCATCAAAACCTAGAACATGAAAAAAAAACAATATTTAATTAAAAATATTATTCAAATAATTGACTTAAATGTAATTTATTATGATTTATAATAAATAAATAAAATTACTACTATTTATTATATGGGATACAAATAATATATGTGACAATTCAGAATCATGGTAAGGGGTAATTTACTTTAAAACCTCATTTTAAATGTCATAAAAATCATTTTAGAAATATTTTTAATCTATGTCTATATTAATAAAATTACTTTATTTTTGTATATTCTTATAGATTCAAAATTATAAATGAAATTTTTTATCACTTTTTAACTTCTTCTTATGTTTTTCAAAATAATTCCTTATATGTATTTTCTAGGGATCATTTGGAAAAAAGATAAAATTAATATTATATTTAAACATATTCTAAATAGTTTTTTTAAAGAACCATATATTTTATTTTATTTAAGATTTAATTAAAAAATATATTTTTTTGAAATAAAATCAATCCTTCCCTATTTCCTAGTATTTTAAAAAATAGTGGAATGTGTATTCATATTTTTGGATTTTTTTTCTTATGGGATAATATAATATATATATGTATATAAAAATCATAGTGAAATATTATATGTGCTATGAATATTTTTTGTTTCGTGGTAATCTTATATGACGGCGGGCCGATATAGATCATGATTATGGGTGAGCCTAATATAAGTCTCCAAGGCATTTAGTAAAGGGATATAGGTAACCAGTTACAAAATTTTTTATGAGATTACTAAAATATACCATATTTGTTATTATATTTCTATTTTCACATATAAGTGTGATATTAAAAAATTATATAACATTACATACACGAAATTTATATTTTTTATAAATATTTTTCATAGGAAATTTTTATTTAACAATGAATGATAATGGTAATTTTAGTCAAAGGACTAGTTATTTAATTTTTCTATAAAAATTTATTCTATTAATAAAATTCATTTTATGTGTTATCATATTTGATAAGATACCCTCATGATTATTATTTTTCAATTATATTTTTATAAAAAGTGTTTTATAAAATTATTTGTCCATTGATGGTATTTTCATGTTTTTATATGTTATTGTTTGCGCTCAAATTTTATTTTGTTATAGGAAAACATTTTTAATGATCATATAGATTTTAAATTGAGTAACATTTTTCATAAGTCATATATATATGTTTAATATCTGTTTTTTTATCTTCCCAATTTATATAATGTTTTTTCAGAGGGATTAACGAAGATATGAAAAGTTAAAAAAGTGTTAATTCCACATTTTATGTTACCTTCGATAAATAATGTGTATTTTTATACAAGTTATTTACTTTGAAAATTGTGCATTGAGTGGGAATGTCTGCATTGAATGTTGTTATCAAATTATCCAAAACTATAAGAAAAATTATTTTTGGTATGTAACTGACCAAATTATTCAATTTTAAATTTTATGTTTTGTATGGACAAAATTGGGTTACATTGTTCAGTATCTAAGTGTAAAATGAATAGAATATGTTTTTAGCACTAAATAGTTGAGTATAAGTTCATTGTTGTTATAGTTGGAATCATAATATAGATTATATAATTATTTTGACAATTATTTTATATTTTTGGTTAAATTAAGAGTTATAAATACTATCTTGGTTTTATTATTTTAATGTTAATTATAATATCAAAAATAACAGACACAAATTTTTAGGTTTTATGTGATTGAATATTTAAGTGATTAAGTGTAATTTTTGAGAAATATTTTGTAATAAAACTCTTATGGTTAGTATTTATTTTAGTCGTATGTTTTTTAAATAATTATAATCTATTTTAGGAACACAATATTTATGTTTTTGATAGGATTAGGGGTTAATATGGTTTTTTTGTTGAGGTACATATTCATAATTAAGATAAAAGAGTTATTATATGATCAGATCATATGATTTATCATATAGATAAATGTAATGATAAATATTTAATTGGATAATATGTGATTACTTTGATTTTTTTTGAAATTAAATAATTTGAAAAAATTTAGGATTATAGTAAATTGGGAATAATTTTGGTTATTATTGGATTATACTTTAGGAATAATTCATTAATATTTTTTGTAGATTATATCAATTAAATTATTTATTTATGGAATTTTAGGTTATTTATATAAAAAAATATCTTATTTTTAAAGATATATTGTTATGGAATATACATTTTTGGTATATAAATTTATTAGTGACTAATATTGGTTATATATATGTTTTAATTTTTTTGTTGACTAAATACACTATTCATTCATATATTTATGTTTTAATTATGGTCATGGATATTTAAAAAAAAATTATTAGAATTATTTATTGCCTGATAAATATTCAAACCATGGTGTAATTATAGATGTTTTTTAATTTAAACATTTAATTTCTTCATATAATGGTTTATACATTTTGGACATTTCCATATATTTTTGTAATAATTTTATTTTTATTTAAAATATAATTAAATATGTAATATATTATTATCCTATTATAAATTATGAGATATATTATAAATATATTTTACTACATTAAAATTTATAAATATTTCAATAATACTCATAATTTTAAAGAAAATGATTATATTCTGGTTGATATTAATTAATGGAAGAAATTTTACTTTTCGTGTTTATATATATATCACTATTTTATTATTCTAGATAGTAATAGATGGTTTTATTGCTAGGGAAAAAATATTGGGAAAAAAGATATCCTTTTATTTTCACATTTGATGAATCAAGGTTAATTTTTACACGTTGTTGGTATATGGTTCTGGGGTCATCGAATTTCTCAGGATCATTCACATTCTTGGGATCAACACTATCTGTCACTCTCCATCATTATTTAGACATTTCATTTTTCCTCTATGTCTATTTCATCAATTCCCAGTAATGTTATCCTATTTGGAATCATATGTATTTTCCATTAATGATTACATTGATATTTACATTCCCCTAATTTTAAGAGGATATTTTATTAACCAATTTTAAAATGTTGGTTTAATAAAGGAATATACAAATATTAAACCATTAAAATAAAAAGTATGAGAATAAATTACTAGGATGAAATTTTTTAAAAGGTTCATAAATTAATAACATTATATTTTAAAAATAATTTTATGTTTTGTAATATATAATACACTAATAACAGATTTCAATATAACCAATAAATATTAGTATTTAAATTTGATTGTTATGGTGTAGTTGTTGAGTTGGAAGATATGAATATGATTTAAAATTTTACAGAATATATATCCAAAATGGTCTAACATAATATAATATTACTAATTAATTCATCAAAAAATAGAATTAAATTTTTAGTAATTCCATTTTATTCTTCAAAAATAAGTTTTATTATTAAATTATTTTTATTTTATTTTGTGGGAGCATATGATAATTAATTCATACCAATTACCAAAAACATTATTTCAAAAAACTAATACCTTTTTTAAAATTATCATTTAAATATTATAATAGGATGATGTGTTGTTATTTATTAGAATTTAAAGACTATTCCATCAATGGTGAAAAATTGAAATTCTATTGAAAAGTGACATTTATTTTTATCTATTTTTAATGTATTATATTGTTTTAATTTATTTATATTTAATTTTTTGTATTTTAATAAATATTGTCCCATTAATTCCATTGGAATAAGAAATATTCTTAATCTTGATATAATAAAATATTTATACTTGAAATGATATATTTATGGAATCCCATTTTAATCTTGTTCTGTGGATTTATTTTAAATTTAATTTCTAAAACATTATACATGAATTTAATTACCGAAAATTGTTTCTATATTATATTTTATTTATTTTTATTGGGAGTAAATTATATTGAAACACACACACACACACACACCCATATACACTACTCATAAATTATATGTAATAAATCCCTTCTGGGATAACCCGTGCATCCAATCCATTGAATATTTAATAACCTAAATGAAATTGGATGTGTGGGATTATTAAAATTATAAATTTAGTCAATTTTTTTAAAAAAAATTTAACAGTAAATGAGGAAAATATTTATTACCATTGTAAATGTAAAATAAAATAATTGAGGATGATTTTTATTTGATAATTATTCCAATAATTCAAACTCATTAATTTGTTTCATTGGAATATTTTATTTCACTTATAGTGATCCAAAAATTTAATATATAACCTTTTGATTCCAGTTAGATTTTAAAATGGAATTCATTTTATTTTAATTAAATATCATTTACAAAATGATAATTTCTTGATTTTAATGTATCAAATATGTAATCCAACATAAAAAGGGATCATATTGTATTATTTGGATATTTAATATTTGAATAAATTTTTTAATGTAGGAAAATTATTTTTAATTTTTAGTGATTCCCACACTACACTATCATAGTGCTTGTACAAGAAGTTAAAAAATCATGGAAGTAATGTATGAAATACTAAATGTAATTTATTCATTTGAAATTTGTTATGTTACATGAATTTTGAAGTCAAATATATTTTTTCATAATGTGTAATGCGTTAATAATCTAACTCAATTAATATGTTCAATTATTTATATAAAAATATTTATATTGGAAAAATTGAAAATAATGATATTTTATAGAAAATAAATTTTAATTACATTATATTATAAATATATGAATATTATGTGTGTAAAATAATTATGTTATAGTTTATAAAATTTTAACCTTTTTTACTTTTTCATCTATTTCATACATTATAAGTAAATTTATAATCGTTTAAGAACGATAAATTTTTTACCACATTTGAGGATGAAAATGTATAATAAATGGGTTATTGTAAAAGATAATTTTAAAATTTAACTAAAACATTATAAATTTTATATTCTGATTATATTAAGGCTATACCATTTCTATATTAGAATAAATTTCATTTTGGGACTATTATACTTGAGTTTTTAATATATTATTTAATAATATCTCATGTATTTCCAAAAGTACCCAAGACGCTAATAATTAATTGATAACCCCTCTCCATACCATTCAACACATTATAATCCTTTTGGATCATAAAATCCCAACCCAATCCATTCCTACAATTTTAACCAATGCTTTAGTATGCTTAGTTTTTGTATAATACAAATCATATAGGGTTTTAGTTGAAAAGAGAAGAGGTTTCCTAAATATGAGGTATAACATTTAACCAAGAGTTTTCATTTTGTATCTTATTGAGAATGCTTCATATCCTCTTAAAAATTATTTAAATAAAAAAATCAGTATTTTACAGAGATTTATATGTGAATATTTTTGTGGAAAAACCTATATCTTTATTGTCTTTCCTGAAATTTTAAATAAACCCACCAGTCATATGTATGGTAGACTACCACCACACGAACCAAAATAATTCAATATCTATAACAACCTCTCATGGATAGCTATGATGCTGTAATTAAGGGATATACATATGATTTTCATGAAGTAATTATAATTATTTAAGGATAATATATCAACTTTTTCGTTAAATTTTCATCCATTGATAAATTGTAATGTCATTCATGTGTATTTGTGGATTACCACTTACCAGGATGGATGTGGCTCATTTTACATATCTTCTCACAAGGATATTATTTATAAGTGAATTTAAAGAGGTAATATGAAATTCATGATTGAATAATAATTGATAAATTTTAAAAGGGTAATAAAAATATTTCACTCACATTTGTTTAAAAATAGAAACTTTTCAATTTGTTATATATAACCAACCATCTATATGATTGTAATGAAATTAATTTTCCATAGCCACCATACATGATTGTATTTAAATGTATAATTATGGTATTAAATGATAAATATTTTAGGACTATTATTAATTATATTGTAACGTAATTTCCACTTTGTTCATAGTAAGTATATTGAGTCAGTATGATGTTGTGAATTGAAAAATCCCAAAAAAATAAGAGATTGTGAAATTAAATAAATCTCTAAATTAAATCAAATACATTTTTTTCCAATTACAGATTAAAAAAATAAAAAAAATTTATGTAAGAAAAATAATTAATTGATAATTATTATATTGGAGGTAAGGAATGTACATTCCATGTCAAAATCTAGGATGAAAACACTATACCTTTTAAAAAACATTTAAACTTATTTAATGATATATTTTATAAATTTTTTCATCAGTGTACATAATCATAAAATATTTATATTGTTTCATTTTTTTTGTAAGGAATGAATTGTAAATGAAATTTTATATCAGTTTTTAATATTAATCAACTGGTTTCAAAGGAAATTAGGATCGTATTTTATTTGAATATTTTTTGTAAAATAGTTAATATATTATTTTTTATAATATACATTGAATGAATGTTCATCTACACAAGTAAATATATAATTTCATATGTTCTTTGATTTATAATCCATCATTTTTTTATCAATGGAAACCCCTTATTTTGATTATTCTTGTTATTTTTAGAAATTTTTGTAAATGGAATGGCTATTTTTATATCAATAAATGTTATTCTTATTGGGGAAATAGATATGATTTTGAGTTTTCTAAGAAGATTCTCCATTTATTTTGTTGTGATTACTATATAGTTAGTGGTAATTTTTTATCATGATGGGTGATATTGATATAGATCATGTTATTGGTTTATCTTGATATATCACTTAAATGAATTGGGAAATAGGCTAGAGTTAACTTGTCATAAGATTATCTTAAAATATTACTATAATTTATTATATAGGTTATTCCATTTTTAGAGTATTTGTATGATCTAAGTGAAGAGGAAGTACCGTGATATATACATATCTCTTATTTTCATTATAATCTCTTTCCATGGTAACATTTTAATTTCTCCTAGTTAGGTAATGATCATTTTATTTAAAGGGGACATTATTCCCTTTGGTTGAAAACATATGTCTTTATGAAAATGTTTTCAAGGGTTCCCTTATTTTATCTGAATCCCTCTTGATTATAATTTTTACATTATATTTTTAGATAATGTTTTTTATAAAATTTATTTATAATTAAATATGATTTCATCTGTATGTTCATTATTATTTAAGATAAATGTTAATTATGTAAATAGGAAAAAAAACTTTTTCTGATCTAATAGTTTGGAAATAGACTAAAAGGATACATACATCCTTTTTATATTTCCATTAATAGGATTATTAATTCTAATACATTTTTTTAAAATGATTTTTCAAAGGGATTAATGAGTACTAGAAAAGTTATTAATGTCACAGATCTATATATGGATCAAATTTATTCATATGGATGTATCATGGAATAAATCATTAGTGTATTTATAAATAACATGTTTTTTGGGAAAAATGATTTTCTGTCAAAGTGATCATTTTATATAGTTTCTTCTTAATTCTCTAAAACACCAAAAAATATCCATAGGTATGTAAGTGGGGATTTCTTCAATTTGATCTTATATGGATTTTAGTTAAAATAGGGTTAAATTTATCAATATCAATGAAAAAAATGAAAAGAATGTGTTTTGAACACTAAATATGTGAGTTCGGGTTACGTGTTTTTATAGTTAGTTTTAGAGGATGTCTTAGATAAGATTATATATTATAACTTTTTCATGTGAAATTAGATTATGAGTTATGGATACCATAATAGGATTATTTTTTTAATGTTAACCGTAATTAAAAAAGGAATACACTACCTTTTAGTGGTTTTTTTCTATAGAATTTTAAGTGTATTAAAAGTATTTCAAGATACATAAATTGAAATAAAATCCCTTATATTAATATTTTTTAGTGAGCGGTATATTTTATTATTAATGATTTAATATGTTATGTAAATTTTTTAATGAATTTCATTAACATTAGTTATAATATGGTCTTTGATACTGTGGTATGTCTGATAAAATAGGATAAAATGGTTGCTACATTTTCAGATTATTTTATTTATCATATTGAAAACAATAAGACTAAAAATATAACTTTTTAATATGTAATTTATTTAATTTTATATTACATTTAGTATTTGGATAGTTTTCATTATAATTGTATGGTTGATATATTTTGTGTTATTATGGGTTTTTACTTGGGGAATAAGGTTGGAATTATCTATTTGAATAATATATGATATTATTTTTCCTTTATTTTGATTTAGGATATTTATGTAAAATATTTTATAATTTTGGAAGTTATATAGTTATGTAATACAAATTGTTGTCATATGAATTTTTAATTGAAAAATGATTATTAAACAAATATGATAAGTTTATTTTGGTTGATTATATGCTATAATAATTACGATGTTTATCTTTTAATGTTTGTCAAAAGTATTTTCATTAATTTAATGGATCATGATTTTTTGTAATTATCTTGGTTTAACCAATGGTGTTGTTGTGGATATGTTTATAGTTAAATATATAATTTCTTTATATTAAGGTCTATCCATTTTGGATATTTTCGTACATTGTGGTATCTATAAAAATGTAGCTATTATACAACGATAGAAGTAATATATTATTTTAATTTTATATATTATAATATAAATTATATGTTTATTTTAATGGTATAAATATTATACATTTTTCATGATGATAATTTGTTAATGTGATGTAAAATTATTAATGGATGAAATTTAACTATTCATGAATGTATATTTCATTGTGTTTTCCTTCTAAATAGTAAATGAAATATTCAACTCTAGGGACACTATTACTCCCAAACGACATTAAAATACTTTATTTTTCTCATAAATATTATTTTGTCTCTAATTATATTCAGCATCATTTTAATATTACGCTACATGCCACACAAAATAATCTTGTGTTCCATGAAAGACTATATTTTACCACCTTTTAATGGGGCACCTATTTTAATACTAATATTTTTCAATTGTATAAATAATATTTGAAAAATTAAAATTAATTATTGAATTAATAATGTCAAAATAATCATATCGTTGTTTTTTGAGATGTTTAATGTTTTCATGAATAATGAAAAATACTACATTTTAGTTAAAAACTACATTTTCATTTAATTAATTATTAATGTTATTTTATATCATAAATTGGGTTTAAATGAAAAATAGATAAATATTTATATGTTAACAAAAAATAAGTCATTGGAATCTTGTTTATATTAAAATTAAATATAAAAAATTATTTAAATTTTGAATATCTCATATTTAAAAATCCATTTTGTCACCATGTGTGCTGGATTTGAATTAATCTTAGCTTTCCAACATTAGTGATTTGAATTTTTAAAAATGGACATAAAAGGTTTTAATTAGTAGAATATTCATGGTATGATAATATCAACTTTGTTTTTGATCAATAATATTAACAAATTTGATTACAATTAATTATAGTGATTAAGGTATCATTAACATTAATAAAGGACCAAACCATAATCTTGAAGACAAAAATGACCTATAAACATATAAAAATCTATTTTAATCCAGTAATTAGAAAATATCCCAACATATTTTGAGTTTTATTTGTCGTAGTAAAATTCATAAATATATGTTCCTCCTATAAATTGTTATGTATTGAAAAAGGAAATAAAAACATTCCTTACCTTTAATAATTTAAAAATATTGAGAAACGTAGATAACATCATATTTTCGTTTAAAAATATCAATTTTATTAAATTTAATGGGTCATTTTTCTCATCATAAATTATCAAACAAAATTTATAAATGGTTTATTTACTTATATTTCTTATTTAACATCAACAAAGTCAGTATTTAGTTCACAAGAAACTAAAATAAATGATAATATAAATATTAAAAGTGAACTGAAATGATTGAATTATTTTATTTTTTTATATATTTTTGATGAAAATGTCATGATAAAATGTTTACAGTTATTATATTATATTTAAAATAAATTTTTATATTTAAAAATTATAATTTAGTAAAAATCTCAAAATTGACAATATTTTTATTTTACAATAAATTATATTTTATTAAATTATTTAAAATTAATAAAAATAAATATTCCAAAAATTTATATTTATATGTTAATAATTATTCAATATTTTATGTTAATGGACCAGTTAATCTTTTATAATTAACATATTGACCAATATATTGTAAAAATGTTGTAAATAAGGTCTTTGTTTTAACTGTGTTATAACATGTCATGTGAGCTTTTATTAAAATAAATTTAAAAAACAGATGAAATTTTTTATTTTATAAATTATATATAAAATTATTAATTCATTAGGTTTTATATTAAATCTTACTTTATTTTTTATTAATGGTCAAATTTCATAGGTTAGAAAAATAGTTTCTTTAATTAGAACCTAAATGATAGAATTTGGGATGCATAAAACATCAGAGAAAAATTACTAAAATGAACATATTTATGTGTGTTGGAGGTTCTCATCCACCACGGTCCCCCATTTATGTATTATTTTTTCATTTTGGAGTCACATTAGGTAAGGTATTCCTCCAAATAATGAATATAATTTTTATTTACAAGAGTTATTATCACGAAGCAACCCGGGTCGACCCGGAACCGGTCACCCGAGCCAGTCTGCGACATGGACTGAAGGGTGTTCCTGATTCCCATGGGCTGTCAACATGTTACGGGAATCAAAAAAAACAAGTAGGAATGATTTGGACCATAATGATAAATGAATAAATAGAACTGACGATAAAAAATAAACATTTGCAGTGGAAAGAAAATAAAACTGAACATACCTCGTTGTGACCCTTTATGTCACCACCTAACTCAGACTCAAGCCATATCTAACACTGAGCAGCTAAACCAAAAACCTGAATAAGAACTGAACCTATAACTGAATGAATATGACATACGTGAGCACCAAAATGATCAGTAGGGATGCCAAATTAATCAAAAGAATCCAATGTATCCTTTCCCAAAACAATCCATCAACACAAGTTTGAATTTTTATTATAAAAGTGGGTTTTCACATTTGAAAATAAGAAACATGGTTTTCCCAATTGAAAACCCAACACACAATATATTCCAATTTCCAAAATCATTTTTCAATTTATAAACAAAATACAAATCAAAATATACCAATGTTGTGCTTTAGAAAACCAAGTAAGAGTGCAAGCTGAAAATAAACTAGTGCATGAAAAGTAATCATGGGATGAAAATAATCCAGTAACTATTTGTGATCCAAATCATCAAAATAAGACTCTTGGTCGTACTCGGTTTCAGAACCACCTGTTAGAGTATTGTGAAGCTATTAAGTCTATAACAAACTGGCCGGCCTAACTGACCAATCCATTGGAAAAGCCGGCCCAGATTAACAAAATATCGAGGGGGCACCAACCTATCTAATAGGGGTTGGTCATCAACCAGAACCAAATCATCTAAAAGAAGTCCAGGGACCCATGGTGGTTTTAATTGTACCATATAAGTTAGAAGGGCCTTGCACGCAAGACTCATCTCACCGCACTTGCCTTACCCAAACATGGGTGCTTCATATGCATTCACCAATAAATGGTTACCCTAGATAGGAGCGGCCCATATAATTATATATAATTATATATGTCAAATAAAAAAAGTGCCAACCAGGTCATCCAGTAATTCGGTTTTCAAAATAACTTTACTAAACACATGAAGTTATAAAGTGAGATTCTAGTTTTACATAATCAAATGCCTTTATGAAATCATTGCACAAGCTCTTCTAAAACAACCATAGACATCACTTTTGTATTTAAAAATCCAAATTGGACCTTAGGTTATAGAATGCACACCAAATCATTTTACTACTTCCAAATGAGCCTTTAACATTTTCAAACACACGTCAAGGTGAGGTCCGGGTAAGGGGGAGCCAGGTGGGCGCAGGTAGGGAAGGGGAACGAGGGGAGGGGGTGGCCACCTGGTAGATTAGGGATTGAGTGTTTTTTTCATTCTATTATATTATCAATAAAAATTTTAGTACTATTAATAATATAAATAATAATAATAATTCGATAATTATAATAATAGTAATAATAACAATAATAAAATCAAAATAATAAAAATAAAATAAACCTAAAAGTGAAATTAATACAACTTATTAAAAGAAAAATAATAATGATAATAATAATAATAATGAGAGTAATAATAATGAAAACAATAATAATATATAAAGAATAATAATATCATTAATTATTTTAATTTCAATAATAATAATAGTAATAACAACAACACAATATTATTATTTTTATCGAAAATTATTTCCTTTTAAAAATTTAATCTGTTTATTTATCTTAATCTGAAAACCGGGTAACTGTGCACTTGTCGGACGACTTAATAAATTGTGCGCATGTTGTGCGCCTCCACCCAGACCACCTGGGCATCCACAGAAACACTCTGTGTGATCATGTGGCTACCACTCACCGTGCGGTGACATCACATGGGTCTGAAACCCGCTAAAAAATTAAAGGACATAAATTTTATTCTGGGACCCAGCCTTTACCATGTCACGAAACCCGAAGCCAGGAATTAATAATATAAAAATAAATTTAAATAGACGGATGTGACATTTCTCCCCACCACAGATACATTCTTCCCCACAAAGTCACCCATTCGAATGATAGACAAAACCAGAATCAATTCCTGAGTGAAACTGAATGAGACCACAACACAAGAGAACAGAAGACAACATGGTTCTTTCAACCATAAAAACTCAACTAGTGCCTATATTCTACACCCAAAAATACCACCTGGGAAGGGGGGTGGTGACGCGGAAACATCAAACCAATCTGAACTATTATTAATAGGATGGGAAATCAACACATCCGATGAATCTTGAATATCACAACTTAGACCAATGACCCCCAACACTCGAGAAAAACCTCCGAGAAAAACGTAACTCAAATAGTGAATCTGAGCATAACCAGAAACATTGATTCCTCCCTAGACACTTACATATACAAACAAACACATCCAAACCTTGATTAACCCACACATGGTCCGAAAGCAATTTTAAGAAAAACGCAAGACTCAGAAACCAATTATTAGACAAATGAAATTGTTTAGATAACAATAGAACATGACTATTATAACTCCACGTTGAAGCAATGAACATACAATGATTTAAAAACTTTAACAGTAGAAAAATGAGAATGAGAAGACTTCAACTATTCCACTGCGAACAGGGAACACAAAACTCAGACTGAGATATCCCAGCCCCCGACCACTCCTGACTGTGCACATGCTTCACACAAAGTCTTGTGAATGGGGCATTAATGGATGAAGCATATCATGCCTCATAGTCGGGAACTTGGATTCTCTGGGCACAACGTCTTCTTCAGGTGACACTTCCTGAAAATATTTGCTAGATGACCCAGACTCCCGTAACGATGAAACATCTTGCGACGAATGGGACATGACATCTTCATGTGCCTGAACCAGCCACACTGGTGGCACACCACGGATTGGTCTGACGAACTGGATACCAACATCACTACAGAGGACACTTTTGAAACAGGTTCCTCTGGGCCATCATGCTCAACAGATGGGGAACCTTCATGAGTAACTGGATATGCTAGATTTACAAGAACCTATACTCTAGAGACCAATTCAACTAAGAACACCATCATCAAATCATGTAACGCTACCTCTAGAGAAAAGGACACAAGATCCTTGAAATGGTCAACATATTCCTTCATCCTTCATTGGCCTTGTTGAATATGGATGATCTCTTCCATTTTCATTGACTTTACCTCTTCAGGTATAAACCATCGGACGATGACAGATTTAAATACAACCCATGTCATCCTAACATGCATTGGTGTTGGGGTAACCAACTACCATTTATCCAGAGCTGGACCTTCGAACAAACCCAAAATGGTACAAAATTTGACATCATCGGGAGTTCCCATTTTCATGAAGAGGCATTCAACCACTTCAAGCCACTCTGTTGCCTCTAATGGACCCTAATCACCGTGAATAATGGGAAATGTATGAAAAGGACCAAAAACTAGGAATGACTTATCAAAAACCTTGGGGACCTTTCTAGGTGGAATTTTATGAACATCATATTAAACACAAAACTAACACCAATATCATGATGAAGAAACATCATTGAAAGCACCATCATCCAAAAATATCCATCTCAAAAAAGAATAATCCAAAGCAGTCACAATCCCAATTTCATTCTAAAAAACCCCCATTTTATTTTATATTTCAAACCCACATTCTTTTATGGCAATTTTTCAAATACCATACCCACTTTTCAAATCAATTTCAATATCCAAAAATAATTTCCCCTTTTTAAAATCACTTTACAAAATCAATGTCAAGACTTTTATTCCAAGCACACACCCCAGTAATCCCATGATCCATTGCACATGTCTTCATCCACTTCAATCCATACGTTCCAACGTGCACTTCCCATGAATTCGGAGTGATCGTTCATATAAATTACTCAAGTTTTCACCCAACCCATATATATACCAGTTCCATGCAACCTCCATAGTTTTAGACCTAGACCTTTCAGTTTAAAAAATATTCCCTTTTAAAAAATTTAAATCCATTAAAAAGAAATCATCCTAATTTTAAAAACCAATTTTTTCATTTTCGAAAGAGCACTTACACCCACAAGAACTAAAAAACACCCAACTTGCATCAAATTACCGAAGTGACGCAGTAGTAGACATTATTTACCGGGAATCATGGTAGTGGGTCATGCCCCAAGTAAGAACCAACAGCTGGGAGGAACATGAACCATGTACTCGGATTCCACATGTGTCACTACTCCATGTCAAATCAGGAGGTGAAATTGGAATTCCTCTATTGTTATCCCTCAATAAAAAGAAAACCAGAGTGAAAAAAGGACTCAATTCCAAGACTACCGCTAGCGACTTGAGGTTCGAAATGGGCGAGGGTTCATTAAGTCCTTTCTATACCTAACTGTCGATTATCGACAGTCCTAATATCTACCAATCAGATATCCCAAATAACGAGGGCCTACTCTGATACCATTTTGTTAGGAACCATCATGGGACAACCCTGAACCGGTCACCCAAGCTGGTCTGTGACATGGCCCGAATGGCGTTCCCGATCCCCATGGGATGTCAAAAACTGTTGGGTATCAAATATAAACAAGTGGGAATGATTTGGTCCATATAGAATAAATAGAAATGAAGATAAAAAAATTGCAGCGGTGAGAAAATAAAACCGAACATACATTTTCGTGACACTCTAGGACACCACCCAACTCAGACTCAAGCCTTATCAAACATTGAGCAGCTGAACCAGGAATCTGAACATGAACTAAACCTAAAACTGAATGAATATGATAGGCATGAGCACCGAAATGCCTAGTAGGGATGCTAAATTAAACCACAGAATCCACTATCTCTTTCTAGGAACAACCCATCAACACAAGTTTGAAATTCAATTATAAAAGTAGTGTTTTTACATTCGAAAATAATCAACATGGTTTTATCATTTGAAAAAACAACACATGATACATACCATTTTCCAAAAACATTTTTCATTTTACCAACAAAAATCCAAAAATAGAACATTCCAATGTTGTGCTAGAGTAAAAGGAGTTAGATTACATGCTGAAAATAAACTAGTGCACAAAATGTAAACAAGTAATGATATTAATTTAGTAACCATGGGTGATCCTAAACATCCCTAGAAGATCCCGGAATGTCCTCGGTTTCAGAACCACCTAATGGAGTATGGTTATGCTCCTAAGTCTATAACCAAATGGCCACCCTAACTAACCAATCTAGTTTTAAAGACCTCATGGACGAACAAAAAATCCAGGGTGTACCAACCCATCTACTCGGAGATGATTAGAAATTTTCACTCAATTATATAAAAGATGCCTAAAAATATATGGTGGTTATAATAGTACTGTGTAATTAGGATGGGCCTCGGACACGTAACTCATGTAACTACACTTTCCTTCCCCAAACACGGACTCTTCCTATGCGTTCACCCATAAAGGGTTACCATAGACATGAGTTCCCTGTATACTTATATATATATGCATTCATGTCAAACAAAAAAAGTTCCAAACAGGACGTCAAATCATTCAGTTCTCAAAACGAATTTACTAAAAACATGAAGTTATAAACCAATCCTCTTGTTTTACAGAATCAAATTCCTTTATGAAAACATTTCACAAGTTCTTATAAAACATCCATAGACACCACTTCTGTACATAAAAATCCATAACAGCCCTTAGGATCCAAAACGCATGCCAATAGATTTTATTGCTACCAAACGAGCCTTTACCAATTTCAAACAGACGTCAAATAGTATTTCAAAACCACTCTAAGCAACTCTTAAATCTTCAATATTTACACACACCCGAAAACCCACTTGAAAAACCAAACATCTGCAGAAACACTTTCCCCCCATGATTTGAATATCTAGCATCATTAAATAAATCAGTCATTTATTTGGTAAATCCTATCAAATGAGAAAACATAGGCTTGTATATCAACTTCACCAACTCACAAGAGAACACCATCTTATAAATCATTGCATAACCAAACCCTTTGAAAAACTAATCTCACGCCATTTAGAACATAACACACAAAACACACAAATCCAAAATCACTTTTCAAGACCCAAGGAACAAGACCTCATGGAATATAGTTAAACTCGCACTTTGAAAAATTAGAAGAAATTAAACAATAAATTAAAAATATTCATGAACAGTTGAAACAATTTATAAAAATTTAATTAACAGAAAGAATAATTTAATAACAATTATACATATAACTCGTCCAGTTTACAAACACTTTTATAAAAAAGTAAATAGTTTCTAACAATTTCTATAAAAAACCCAACAATGTATAAATGATTAAATAAATAAATCAATTATTATGAAGATGTGAAAATCAAGTAAAAACCCAATTAAAACATGAAATATTTAAATGGATTTATTCGTAAAAACCCAAAAATGCTGATTTGCATACCTCAATGTTGAGCGTTCATGTGATGAATCTTCAGCAGGAGGGGCAATAATGCCCTGTGGATTAACAACAAACCTATTCAATGTGAAAAATGTATGTATGACCACCACGATGTTAGGGTTTCAACCAAAAAAAAAGAAAACACCGCTGAGGAAATGATAGAAGGATAAATAAAATATGAATAAATTATTAAATATACTAGAGGGGGATGCTACGAGAAAGGGGGGAACAACCACAACAGAGCATGTCAGAGGCACAGTGTATGGGTTTTGTTATGCTACTTGTCAGAACAAGGAGAGCAGTGGGGTCGGGTCGTTGGATGACCGTGCACGCAATGGGTGGTTCTGAGTAGTAGGTCACCGGAACGCACTGTAGGCCGGAGCAAATAGGACTTCAACTGGAGCGGCAGGCCGCGGGTGCCCGAAGAACAAGCATGAAGATGGATGGGGTGCTAGTGAAGGTCGGAGCCAGCTGGGTCATGGAAGGCTGGAAGGCCGGAGGGAGGGATCTGGCAAGGGTGAGGACGAGGTGCCCCTGCCGAAGTGAGGGCGAGCTGGGCCGGGGTCTGATGAGGTCATCACCGCTAAAGTAGGCTACAAGAAGGAGGAGACCGTGGCACCGCTGTAGAAGAAGATGTGGCCAGATAGGGGAGGCGTCTGAAATGGGGAGGTGGAGCGGAGGAGAGGACCAGGTAGGGATGTCCTAGTGCATGAAATTAGGGAAGGGGGAGGAGGGGGAGGGGGTGGTGGATCATGGGTAGATTAGTGTTTGAGTATTTTTTTCATTCTATTATTATAAAAATAATAATATTAGAATCTTTAATAATACTAATAATAAGAATAATACCAGAATGATAATAATAAAATTAATAAAACCAAAATAATAATAATAAAAGCAACATAAATGTAATATTAATAAAATTTATTAACAATAAAAATAATTATAATAAAAAATAATAATAATGAGTGTAATAATATTTAAAACATAAATAATATATAAAGAACAATAATATAATTAGTAATTTTAATTTTCTTAATAATAATCATAATAATAATAAAAATAAAAACATAATATTATTATTACCGAAAATTCTTTTCTTTTAAAAATTTAATCCATTTATTTATCTTGTTCTGAAAACCAAGTCACTGCGCACTCGTCTCACGTTTTAATAAACTGCACTCAAGTTGTGTGCCTCAACCCAGACCACCTGATCAACCACAAAAACAACCGGGGCAATCCCGCGGCTACCGCTCACTGTGTGGTGACCGCGCATGGGTCCGAAAACTGCTATAAAAATTAAATGAATAAAATTTTAATCTAGGACCCAGCCCAGACTTTGGAATGAGAACCCAAAGTCATGATTTAAAAAATAATAATATAAAAAGACGGATGTGATAGTTCCACTCACCCTCAATTATTAAAAGGAAAGCACTCCACTCATTAATAACACCCCTCAAGCAACATTGTCCTGAACAAGTTCTTCCCAAATAGATCCCCAACAGCAATTCCATAATTCTAGAAGCCCCCCCCCAAAGAAGAAATCCATATATGGAATCATTTTGGTAGAAACCAAAAGTAGATACCTGATTAATAGGTGAAAACATTCCTTTAGCTATTTAGTTTTATTTTTATTATCCACCACATAAAGTCTTCTTATTATATTTTTATATGCAAACTACAGTATCCTTTGTATAGTAGGATTTTTTATGTTATGGTTTCTACCTATACATACATTCAACTACATGTAATAGATAACGAACATATTGTTTTTGTGTTCGTCAAACTAATGCCTCACAAAACCATAATTATTCATTTTTCTATTACCACCTTTCATTATGGACATTATCATTAAAAGTACTTTTATATATGACATATGTAATATTTATAATGTATTTATTATATTATAATTATTTTTTAGAACATACTTTTTTTGTATTACATCATGTGAACATATGATAATTTCATTTGAAGAAATGTTGACTACTGCCCCCTCAAAGTGATGTGACTCATACATTCCATAAATTAAATGTATAAAGGATGGTCTTAATAAAACCATGTAACATACATAATATATTTATGTTACTATAATTATAATATAAATATATTACATTCTTTTAATTCATTTAATTCAACCTATAAATGAATGTTTTATTCATGTGTATGTATGGAATACTATATCCATGAATGGTGAGTTAAATTTTATATCTCCAAACAATATAGATTACAATAAAGACATATAAACTGTGTATATAAGACAATTATCTCATGGTTTAAATTCTGGTGACTTCAAAATAAAGATCTATGTAATAGGGTGATAAAATAAATATTCGATACAAACTTGATAAAAAATGGAGATTAACACCTAATATAGAGAAAATGATGAATCATTGTTATCAAATGGGTACTAAGTCATTATAATAAGATTATATATAATATTATTAAACTTATTATGGTTCTAGTATAAGTCAGTAACATATTTTATCATCTATATAGAAGGATAGATACCAAACCCCAAAGTAAGGTTAAGGTAAGATATTTCATCTCAATATAAATTCCATTGAGTCTTTTTTATAATTATTCACTAATTAAATTTTATATTGTGTTTATAATCATATAATGCATGTTATATCATGAATATCCTTAATATAATTATACTCTATGTTTTATTTTAATATTTCATGGGTATTATTCTTTCAACCTTTTGATGTTATATAGGACACTATGACATTTTTAAATATTATTTTCTTCATTAACAGTTTTAATGATTATCTTTTCAATTTAAATTTATTTATTGATTGTTAACATTTTAATTAATCAATAACTCTATGGAAATAATTTTTCTTATCAATTTACTCAAATATAAATATATTAATATCGTGGATCTTAATATTTACTAAACCATATATAATTTTACATACGATGTTTACTTTGACATTTATTTTATTAATGGTTGAATAATTGATAAATTCAAATCCTTCATTGAATACAGATATTTGACAAGGAAAATTAGTAATTATTTAAATAATTATTGTATGTGATGAATTGTTTGGAAATTTATTTAATGGGTGGGGTCTAGTTATATATATCCCCACAATGTATCTATAGTATCTTAAGAATGAACAGTTAGAAAAAACAGATCGTGTTTTACCTAACTATTAAACCGTCTTTTGAAAAGACTTGATGGTACTTGATTCATGTACCTAGGAAACATAGAATCCAATAATTAATAATTTTTTTTATTTACATTTATTTATTATTATTCCACCAGATTTTTCATCAATATATCTATTGAGACATTTCATTCTCAGTTTATGGATATTGATGGCATCAGGTTCAATTTATTACCTTTCTTTATTGATAATTTATTATCTAGTTACTTGAATGTAATATGTTATTAGTTACTTACATTTACATGTTTTTTATTCACATTGATTCATTAATTTTTCCTCATTAATTTAACTTACTGATCATTTGAGATCTACATTCTCTTATTTCCATTCTTGAGGTAATAAAGATGAAATATTCCAATATGAATTCAAGGATTGTATTTGATTATTTTTTTTATATATCATGTTCGGGTTTAATATTTACCATTTTTTTAATGTATGTAATATGTATTTTAAATACTTCTAAATGGATCATTCCTTTAATATTTGATTCCTTTTAATCATAAAAATATGATAAAAAATGCACCCACTTCGAGTTTCTGGTGATGAGAAGTTATAGAAAATTTGATCAAAACAAATTATTATTTAACCATTATATTTGATGGAACAGTAGTATTTTTCATACCTTGTTGGTTTATAGTTTATTAGTTATTAACATTTTATTGATAATTTAATTTCATGGGATCCACATTCTATATCATTCTCCGTCATTATTTAGATATACCTTTCTCAAATATTACCAATTGTCCCTTCATACTAATTATTTTTCTACTTGGTATTGTAGATATGATTTATTGAAGTATATATTCATATTTATCTTTCCCTATTTTCAATATGGTGTTTTTTATCCCAATTTTATAATGTTGGTGTAAAAATGATTTTAAAATATTAAACTATTAAATTAAAACATATGAGACGAAATTACAAGGTTGAAATTTATTATAAGGGGTAGAAATTATTACAATACTATTTGGAAATAATTTTCGGTTTTATATTGTATAATGCATGAAAAAATGGTATCAAAATCACCGAGATAAATTATTATTTATTTTTGACCATTATAATATTGTTATTCAATTTTATTTGCTGAATATTAATAATAATATGTATTAAATATCTATAAAGGTCTTACCCAATAAAATGTTATATTTAATTCATAGGAATATAGAACCTTAATACTGTTAAGTCCATTTTATGATACAAAAATATGTTTTCATCATAAATGGGTTTCATAATTTTTTGGTGTATAATATTTTGAATAATTTTAAACTCAATTGTAAATAACATAGGAAAAAATAATATAAAATTTTAAAAAATGATATAAATATTATCGTAATGTGAAAATTTATTATTTTTTATGATATTTTTTTATTCCTTGAAAGATGAATGATATGAATTTTATTGGTAATTGAATTTACTTTTTATTTAATTACAATGTACCATATGGTTGTGAATTTTTTAAATTTTAATTAGTTGAATTTGAATAAATATAAACTAATTAATGTCAGTAGAATATTTATTTGTCTTAATATTAAAAAAAATTATTCATGAGACAAAAATTTTAAAGGAATGATCTTTTCATAACATTTTGTTATTTATTTTTAAATAAATATATATAATGTAATAAATTTAATTACATAAATTCATTCTATATTATAATATAATTATACATATTGGAGATATAATACATAGAAGCAAACACACAAAAACACACCCACATAAGATGTAGATTATCAGTCACTCCCCATTGATAACCCATACACACAATTAGATGAATATTTATGATCCTGGAGGCCCTATGACATTTGGGACGCTTAATATTTTTAAATTAGGCCATTTTATTATTGAATATAACAAAAATTAACCATGGTGAATAATTGATATCATAATAAATTAAACATTTCTTATTTTAGTAAAAATCTAATGTGATCATGAATAATCTAATTAAAAAGTATTCCTTTATTTAATTGGATGATTTTATTTAAATATTTGTCTTCTAAACATGTAATTTATCACATTATTCCCATTTTTCTATGATAATGACCTTTATATTTCTTGAAGTAAATAATAATTCAAAAAATGACACATTCTTGATTTTAATATAATATATATGTAATGAAATTGACAATGCAAGTACTAAATGATAATATGTAGAAATTTAAAATATTATTAAATTTTTAATGAGATATTTAATTATTTTTTTAGTTAATAAATATTTTCTAAAATTCCTAACACAACGCTGGCATAGTGATTTTACAAGAAGTAGAAAAAGAAAATAATTGATTTTAAAAATAGTAGAAGTAAAAATTTTATTTGTAATTTATGGTTTAAAATGAAATATTTAATTAGATATATGTATTAATATTGTGAAATTATTTTATATTCTAATTCCATTACTATTTTTAATTTATTATCATGAAAATAAATGTAATGTCAAAAATGACATTAAGAATATTTTTTGAAAATAAAATTTTTAGTTATTTTTTAAATTACTAAAATATATAGAGTGGAATGATTTTATTGAAAATTATATAAAATATTATCCACTATCATTGTTTAGACATTTATTATATTAAATCTAAATATTTACCCCTTTTAGATTGTGAATTTTTTATTGTTGCAAAAGATAAGAATTGTGGATGATGGGGTTAATCTTGATGATATGGTTTTAAATAATATCTAAACCAGTAAAAATTTGATCCCATGATTATATAAAGATTATATTATTAATATAGTATAATACATTTTATTTTTGAATTAGATTACATGAGTTAGACATACAGTTTTTATAATATTTATTGTATTTCAAAAAGTCCACCTCCTATACATTTTAATGGACACCCATATCCTCTATAGGGAAAACCGAAGGAGAATTTTTGATAAAAAAAAATATCAAAATCCATTTCTATAATCAGTACACATATTTAGTAGTCTTATAATTGGTATAATACCAACTATAGCAGATTGTAGGTGAAAATAAAATGAAGTTGTTTGAAAAAAAGGTATAGCTTTTAACCAAATGTTTTCATTTTGTTTTTTCATCAACATCCATCATATCTTCTTCAACAATTAGGAAATAATAACATATGTAAATAAAATATTCATTTATTATATTATGTTAATGAAATAAAATATATACATCACCCCATCATTGGAATTGGAAATAGAATTGTCGTTTACGTGTGTGGCAGACTACGATCTCATAAACCAACATAATTCATTTTCAATCACCGCCTCTCATGAACAGTTGCGATGATGGATGTAATTTATATATATATATTATTCATGAAATAATTATAATTTTTAATTATATTATATCACCTATTTTTATACCCATCCATTAAATGAAAATTGATAAGGCTACTCATCCATATGTGTGTATTAACTCCTACCAAAGGAGATGTGATTCATATTTCATTCGTCTAAAATTCAATATATTTTAACCAAGGAAAAATATCATCCACTAAATTATTTATGTTTTTAAGTTTTTTTAAATGGAATGTATATTTATATAAAAAATTTTTAGTGTGAAACCAATACTTTTGTTACTATGATGATTGAAAAGACATAATTCATGTGTTAGGATTTTTTATGGTTCATGGTTTTTATGTAATTTCCCAGAGAGTCTATAAATTTTTTTCATTTTTATGGAATTATTTCGAGACCGTGAAATCTACCGGCATGGGATTCTAAGGCCCGGAGTGCCCGGAATGATCCTTCATATTTTTTATGATTTAATTAGCGAGTGTAAGAAGTTTTCCTAAAAATTTGTAATAATTATTAAATAGTTACTCTGATCATAAATATGATGGAAATGTTGTGATTAAAATAGTGGGTTTACTATAGGCGCGACATAAGATTAGTCGGCATGGACCTCCTGTGATAAAACCTGAAAAAGGAATAATTGTAAATAAAATAATTATATAATGTTATATAATTTTTCAAATGCTTATATAGAACAAATGGTAACTCATATAAAAAATATGATACCACCAATGAACTCGTGGCGGTATAATTTCATTAGGTAGAAACAAACATTGGCTGGCGCGGGCCACCAGTGAAAGTTAGTTTATGGTCGTAAAAAAATAATTAAGTGACAATTATTTTATTGTAAAATCCATATCGTTATAAAGTAAACTCGGATTGGAAAACCAAGAGTACCATTGGGTTTTTTGGGGTGTGTTTCACTTATGCCTATCCTAACCTCGATCGGCACAAGTCGTGGGTGACTGTTAATAATTTTACGAACTTTTTTCAGTAGCTTTCAGTAAACTTGCTTGCGGCATTTTGTAACTTTGGAATCGTTTCTTGGAATTGAAATATGAGGACACCGTTGAACTCACAACACAGATATTCAAATATAGAGACCTTCACCTTGACCGTAGTAGGTCGATGGTGAAAGTTATTTTTTGGACATTTTTTGGGTGTGTTAAAAGAATAAAAATAAAATAAATCATCTTTTATTTAATTTTTCATTGTGAAATATTTCATTTGAATTCAGTGGTCGGGACCACCAACTCTTGAAACCTCCCTTTATGAAATTAATTGTGGGGACCCCCTGAGACATAAACACCCTCACTAATGTAGGGGTGACTCTTGGTTTCTCTACCCGAATTAATTGAGCCAACATAATCATAATTGGTGTGCCAACTCAATTAGATTAATTTATATTTTGGATCCTCACCTTTCACTAGTTTGGGGAATTTTTGGAATGGATAGAACTTGGAGGTAGTGCTTTGGGGAACACATTCTCCAACAAAGAACGAGGACAACGCTTGATACCGGATCAAAAGTGTCTTGTGAAAGTGATGAAAGATGGCATCCCCTCCATTGAATTTTTCTTCCTCCTCACAACCTCTCTATGAAAAAAGGTAGGGGTTTAAGTCTATATGATTATTCTTTCAATTGTTCATATCTTATAAATGAAGGAAATGGATCAACTCAATAACTAGTTTATCCGCAGATGCTTTCTTCTTGTGGGATTCAGAGTAATTATTTCCCATTGATGTAGGGGTTTTTTCATGATTAATTTATTCTATTGAATTTTCATGTCCTAAATTCATGATGACGATGGACAAACAAACATGGCAATCATCCCTCACATTATCCTGGCTTTTCTTCCTTTTATTTCATCGTGCGTTCTTTGTGTGTTCTTCAACCCCCTAATTTTTATTTCTATTCAAAATACGAAGTTTTGATGAATGTGATAAATGGAAAATAATCCCTCAACACGATGATCATGAATATTCGATTGTATACATTTCTGGGCTTAGAACCATCTAGAAAAGGATCTTGGAAGAAGGCGGCAACCGGCACCCAACCGGTAGTGAGGAATGGAGGGCAACGTTCGTCCGTGCCACCAGTAGAATAGGATTTCACGGCCCGTCGGCCGCGGCGGGGCAGGATTGCTGCCAGAAATCAGACGGCCGCATGGCGGAGAGGCGGTGCACGTCCGCCCTGATGATGGTGCAGGAGGTCGCGGCCACGGGGTCCCGGCTGAGGCAGACTACAGCGAGCACCCGACTGGCTACAGATAGACAGCGGCGTCTTTGCGCCCCTAGAAAGAAGACATGACGTCCATTTCGGGCGTCCATGCGGGACTGCCGAGTGGTCACGCATGTCATCCAAGCCGCACTGCGAGCCTCAACATATCCCACATCGCCTGCCGCTCCGAAAGCCACACCATGCGGCTGCACCACATGCTGCCCAGCGGGCCATGCTAACGGGTCACACCCTTCGCTGGATGGGCCGGACCCTAGCCCATCTTTCCGGGCCCGCCAAGGCCCAGGCCCATCTGGACCAAGTGACACATTCTTGGAAAACATTTGAGAACATGGCGTCCGTTTGATGAACCGTTTATGTCAATACATTACTTGGATCGAGATATACCTTTTGATTTACTAAATTTTAGTTTTCAATAGAGATATATTATGGCGGGGTTGGATCGGACCATGTATCCAATCAGGCCCTCAGAGAAGAAACACTAATAACTTGTAGACCGAGTGTCTGATTGACACTCTGTCTATTGTGTTGGGTCCTTTAAGACTTGAAAAAACCTCGAGATAATTTTCTTGGGAGTTCATGGTGGTTTAGGAATGAATGATGGGTTGGAAGAGGTTCCCCCAATCGCGCAATGTGCGGAACCCTATGATAGGCTGAGATCTGACGACTGTAGACCATTACGACTCGTAGTGACTTGATAGTTCTAGTGGGGAGTGCCTATGTGTGACGTGGAAGACCCACAATGGGTAGTTCCTCTATGTGATGTGGCATACCCATGATACTCGACATTAGGAATACCTCAGTAGATCATGAGGGGGAGCGCCTCTGTGTGATGTGGCAGACCCATGGTGGGGAGCACCTCTGTGTGATGCGGCAGACCCACGATACTCGATAGTGGGAGTACCTTAGCAGACCAAGATTATTGGGAAGCACCTCTTTTTGATGTCGTAGACCCATTGTACTCGATATATGAGGAATTTCCCAGTAGCTGATGTGTTTGATGATGTAATTGGAAAGGTTACTTATTATTACCCCAAGAATAAATCCCGGTGTGAGTTGTCTTTAATTTATGCTTGGGATTGAGGATACGCTATGTGATACTTCACCTTCGCGAAGTTACCTTAATGGTATTCTTCCCAAAAGTATAAGATAAGTTTAGCTTGATAACTTAGATATATGCATGGTCATACACCTATGTAGATTTTTGATCTTGATCTATGGTCTTTCCTTTGTGGAACTCTAAGAGACCTACAGGGTCTTAGGGTCCCTACTCGGTATCGTTATACTCAACTCTGCACGAACTATGCTCACACCTTGTTGTGTTTGCTGTAGATGATGGATAATGCTGACTAAGGATGAAGGGTACCCGGATTGGAGGTAAGAAGAATGTAGTCTTTATACGAGGCGTACCGCATAGACGACCATTCGAGAGCTGCACCAAACCTTCAGGTGGGATCCTTGGTGGGTGTTTACAGGAGCTGTTTTCAATTTTACTTGTACTTTTTAGTTTACTTTTACTTGATAGTTGGGCTTGTATTTTGGAACATTTTACCTTATGTAAAAACCATGTTTAATATATAGTTTTACTTTGTTCCTGTATCCTTCTTTGTTCATAGTTGTGTGAGTTTATAGGTTATAAAGGCTATGGATTCCTCTTTTTAGGGAATATGTCTTTCAGTGCTAGTCTCCAGCCCCTATCCTACAGAATTAGGGCTTGGGGGTACTCACTGCAT
The DNA here is from genome assembly GCA_963277665.1 of Viscum album. Classification (NCBI taxonomy): domain Eukaryota; kingdom Viridiplantae; phylum Streptophyta; class Magnoliopsida; order Santalales; family Viscaceae; genus Viscum; species Viscum album. The sequence continues at coordinate 622,499,584 of OY728160.1, forward strand.
GGGCTCCAAGGGATGGTTCATGACATGTTCTTTAAGATGATTGGATATTTTGATATAGATCATGATTCAGGTTGATCCAAATATATCTCGCCAATGCATTTGGAAAATGGATAGACTTAACCAGTTATTTGTTTCTCCAAAGTGATTATTGTAATATGTTAGGATGGTTATTCAATTTTTAAATGTGATTGTATGAGTGAGAAGTAAATGTGTTCCAATGTTACTTACATGAAATTTCTATTCTCTATTTTTTTATATAAATATTTTCATTTCAGTAGGTATGGTAATGATATTTTTATATAATTGAATCTTTGTTGTATTTTTAGTAAAAATCAAAGATTTTAATAAAATACTTTTCAATGTTTATCATGATTTATTTGAAAACTTCAAGATAATGGTTATGAATATATCTTTTTTATATAAATATTTTTATAAAATTTTTATCATTAAAGATTATTAATGTCTAAATAAATTATTATTTGATAATAATTTTTCCCTATTAATGTAAAACCATAGTTTATGTTATTATGATTATTAAAAATTACAATGGGTTTCATTATATCTTAATATATCCCCCTATAGAAATTTTTTTCTTATCACATATTTTAAAAAGACATTTAAAAAGACTTATATATGAGTAGTATAGATAATGATGTGAGACTTACATATACAACAATTACCTTAAATGAACCAAGGGAATCATTTTTAATAATCAATTTTGTTGGAAAAATATATTTGTTATTCAAATATAAATTTCAAGGAGTTTTTACTGAATCTATGAAACATTAAAATTTCCATGGGTTTATAAGTGATCAAATATATAAATTTTATGTTATATGATTCATGAGGATAATTTTTTATATATTTATCTTTATCAAACAAATTAATTTATTTATTAGGTTTTAGAAGAAGAACTCGATGTAAATATTTGATTTTTTTCATAACAAATAGTACATAATAGAGGAACATTATTCTTATTTTATAAAAATAGGTTTTTTATCTATGTTAATAGATTTTAAAAATAATAAAACAATCTTTTTTATGGGTTTTTAAAAAAATGTGTGGTTTTAAATATTATATTAGGCTATGAACTAGACTCCTTAAAACAATACCATTACTGATGTGAAAGTGAGTCATATTCATAATGTAGTTCTCAAAACCAAAAAATATAACTTTTGTTTTGGAGGATTCATTATATGTTTCTAAAATAAATCAACCAAAATCAATCAAATTTTTTTTAAAGGTGAGACTTTTTTTCTATTATATCCCTTTATATTATTTATTACATCACATTAACCAATTATGATGTCGTAATATATTCCGTATATTTTTACAATATATAATTTTTAGTGAATAGTTTTATTTCATCTGAATTTTTTAAAAAAGTAACTATTTCTAAATTTTGAGATACTCATTTCGAAAATAATATTTATTTTACCAAAATAATTTTCGAGATATGATAATTTACCCATTAAAATAAAATTACTTATTTTCTTGGAAATACTACCCTTTATTACAATAAAAATATTCTAAACATTATTAAAATTACTTTGAAAATAATTATATTACATTACTGTATATTTATATATATATCAACAAATACAATTTAGGATGATGTATTTGAAAAAATAAAGTTTATTTTAAATTTATTAAATTCACCTAAAAGAATATTTTAATTAAAACTATATATTACTCAAAAAATACTATTTTGATTTCTTTATCTCAAAATGTATTTTTCATTAAATAAAATAATAATTAATATAATGAAATAATTAATATATGTAAATATAATCATTATTTTCTGTAATATAATTGATATTAATTCATCATCTAATACATAACTACTACTTACACCAGTGTGTGCACAAAGGATATGATGACCAATTGTGGTACATTATGGGGTTTCTTTAGTGAACATGGTTTTGGTGGTGATCTATAATAGCTTTAACAACATACATAAATGGTTTCTATCAGGTTTCATGACACAACCCCCTCCCCACAAAGTGTACCCCTCCTGGGACGGCAATGTGAGAAGGGAGATAATGACCCCCAAGTCCCGCCTCCAGTAGGCCACGGGTTGGCGACTAGCACCGAGGGTATAATACACACACAAATGGAAGGCATTACCCTCTAAGAGAAAACATGCAGAAGAGAGAGATAGAATAGACTCCAACCAACTCCAACTCATAACTGAAATATAAAAGAAACCCAAGTACATATATGAAAATTCATGCAAAAGTACTAGAACTGAAAGGGAAAACTAAAAGTACCCAAAAGAAAGTAAAACGGCAGCGACCACAAGCCCGAACAGCTCCTCCTCCAACCGCAACCTAGTAGTAACCAGCTTGATCTCCAACCTGCTCCAAGTGACCTGAAAAACAGTTTATATATACATAGGGTGAGTATAACAGTATACTCAGTAGGATCCTCCCCAATCCTCTCGTGCAAAAGTAAAGAAAGCATGCTAAAGCCCAGTGAACAACAAGTGAAACTAACTCGTCACCTAAACATGTATACTATGTTCCCAACCTCACCATGGCTACTCTCACCAAGTAACGCATACAAGAATATAGCATATAGTAAAGAATATCAAGGGTACCCCGCTACTACTTCCCCACTGGTTTGCCGCTTTGCCCCAACGACATACGTCCTGTGCATATTTCTCCAAAGGCTTGCCCGCAGACACCTGGGCTAAGCTCCACAATCTGCACCTCGTGCACCACATAGGTTTGCCCGCAGACACCTGGGCGAAGCACCACACCGTCCTCAGAACCAAAAGTAACCAGGTAATTTCCGGGAGCCACCACAGCTCGCATAACGTGTATCATACGTCGGGTATAATACCTCAAGCCATTACAGCCCATACGCTGAGTAAGGATCCTCAGGCCATCATAGGCTATACATGTTACACCTATAGTAGACTGTAGGATACTATATCTATAATATATGTGTGTGAATAACCACAAGCCATTACATCCCTCTACACACATATATGGGGTAACTAACCGCTGTGCCTCATGGCACAAGTATCTACCAAGAGAAGAGAGCGGGTCAAAGGGGGTAGTCAGCCATTCATCCTCCCATCAGAATGTTGGGGAAAACACCCCCCTAGGGCTCAGAATCCCCGGGGTGTCAGTTGCCCTTACCGACATGGTGGAGTAGCGTATAGAAACACAAAAAGTACAGAATGTATAAGTAACTCACATCCACACTATGGGCATTACCTAGTCTTAGATACAACTACAGCTAACATCTCTCAGACTCCAGGCTGCTACTTCAAAGACTAGGTATACTACAAGCACACAACCAATTGAAGAGCTTTATTAGATTACTCCATTCTCATTTATCAGTTCCACTGTACATTAATTAATTCTTTAAACATTAATTAAGAATGAAAAATTCCACATTAAACTGAATTGGAATCACTTTCAAAAACAACTGATCCTTTTTAAGATTCACATCACCTTTAAATTACAGCATCTCCATCCCCATGGATTTTCACCATTTAATCAAACATTCATTACAGAATTACTTTTCTTCATTCCCATGCATTCTAGAAAATCATCCCATGCTTATAAAAACAAAGGAGGCTCAACACGGTGAATAGATATACTACCCGTCGAGTCTTTGCCGCCTATAGAAAGAGCATATACCCATTCTCCCTCGAGAGGCTAAACACGGAAAGCACGTGGAATTCCCCGCACGTCTTCGCCTCCTTCGGATGAAGGGTAGAATGACCAGCTGCCTTGAGCAGTGGGGAAAAGCAAAGCAGATTAACATTCAAGAAAACCGCAAGCAACCAGTAACCACATCCATCCCATTCCATCACTCCTGGTGTCCTCCCCGACACCCATATGCATAAACCGATGCATCTCGCCACACTAGGCGTCATCTGCTGCCACAACCACAAGGCCTCCATGCCTCCACATATCACAACAACCATCCAGGCTCACATCACAGGACAAGCAGCAGGAAAACAAACATCACATCAGGGGCTCTTGACCCTTTAACAAACAAGAGGGTAACTCAGAACCCTTTTTAGAAATTCCCACATAATCTGTTCTCTAATCCATATTGAATTGGCAGATTTGTTATTCGTAGGTTCCAATCATGGATACCTAATCAGCAAGCTATCACAATTAAATAACCATGCTTACTTCCCTAATTTGATTATCCTCAAATTAGAACAACTACAACAACGAAAATAACCAGATTAATTTACATGCCTCTTTATCATTAGCCAATTAATTAACAATTAATTCCACCTTTTCGTTCATTATCAATTACAATCAGGAACTAACAAAAAATAAAAGAAAACATAGATATCACTATATCTAAGAAAAAATGAGGCAAACCATTATCACGGTATAAAGAAACAACATGCGATCAGCCAATTCTTTTATTCTGGTTCAAGTACTTAATTAGGTCAATTTCATTGTGATCCAAAGGGATAAATCATGATAATTCTACGATTGCACATACACAATTAGAGAAGCCATGAATCCCCTACCTCAAACAGTTACTCACGTTCTTTATCCACACAACAGGTCACGATCCTCCCCTCGCAACAACTGCATCCACCGGAGGATGCTTATATCGAAGATTGATCGACACAACTTGGTTGCATCAAAACCAAGCGGAACCAATTCTAGGAACAAATATTGATTGTGAAAATCCTACGGAAAGGATTTAAAGGTTCTAGTGCCTCTTAATCGAGAACAAAGGGAATGAACAAGGAAGAATGATATCTCGTCCCTTTTTAAGATTTAATGGGGCGACAGTTTAAGATCCTGTTAATTCTCCATTAAAAACGGATCGCATTTACCCACGCGGTTGACCATGTAAAACATTCCAAGCCCTAGGAATAATTAATATAGGATTTATGGCATTTTAAACAACCTTAAGAGCCCTTAAAATAAGGGTTTAAATGTATTTTACGTCAAAGGAAACGTCAAAATGGGAAAAACTGTAGGTGTCTGGAAACACTGTTCACCCTCTGTTACTGTACATGAAACCGATCTGTGAAACTGATCTGTGAAACTGATCTCTGAGACCGGTCTGTGAAACTGATCTGTCACACCGATCTGTGAAACCGATCTGTGAAACTGATCTGTCACACCGATCTGTGAAACCGATCTCTGAAATTGATCTTTCACACCGATATCTGAAACCGATCTGTGAAACTGATCTGTCACACCGATCTGTGAAACTGATCTGTGAAACTGATCTGTCACACCGATCTGTGAAATCGATCTGTGAAACTGATCTGTGAAACTGATCTGTTAGACCGATCTGTGAGACTGATCTGTCACACCGATCTGTGAAACGGATCTGTGAAACTGATCTGTGAAACTGATCTGTGAGACCGATCTGTCAGACCGATTGGTGAGACCGATCTGTTACTGTTCATAAAACTGGAAACACTGTTCATAGAACTGGAAAATTGAAAAAGTGTTGAGGATATGTCCCCTTGGCCTCCCGTAACACCTCTAACACCAAAATTCCACAAGGTAATGGACCGGAGAGGTCCGGGACATTACATTAGATACCTCTCAAAACATTCTCGTCCTCGAGAATTAAAAACCAACCCAAAAGAAAAGAGGGGTCCGAACAACCACCCCATACGATACCTCTCAGGGGAAAACCACCATGAGTTGTTCAAAAGCTAGAACAAAACTACGACATCTGAGAGTATGGAAACAAACAATTCATAACCAAACAATTCAAACATAACATCTCATCAGTGGTACATAAATAAAACATGAAAGGTCCAACCACAAAGAAAACATCATTAAATGAAAGGAGTTAAACATTAAAAAACTCTGGGTACTGAGCACGTATCTGTAACTCACGCTCCCAGGTACTCTCCTTTATGGCACCATGTCGCCACAAGACACGAACTAAGGGGATAGAACGCCCACGCAACACTTTCTCCTTGCGGTCTTGGATCTCCACAGGTCGCTCCTCGAAGGTTGCATCATCGTCAATATCGATCTCTCCCCAATCGATAACATGAGATTCATCATGAAGATAACGACGGAGCTGTGATACATGGAAAACATCATGTATCCGACTCATACGAGGGGGAAGTGCTACTCGATACGCCACAACTCCAACACGAGCTAAGACCTCGAAAGGCCCAACAAACCATGGAGAAAGCTTACTTCCATGACCAAACCTTCGCTACCCACGACGGGGAGTCACCTTTAGAAACACATGATCCCCAACATTAAACTCTAAGGGTCTCCTTCTTTGATCAGAATAAGATTTCTGATGATCTTGTGCTGTCTTCATCCTCTCACGAATCACCTGAACCATCTCTGTCGTATTCTGCACTAGTTCTGGTCCGAGAATTGCGGACTCTCCGACCCCAGTCCAGCACAACGGAGAACGACATGGCCGGCCATACAAGGCTTCAAACGGTGCCATGCCGATGGTAGAGAGAAAACTATTATTTTAAGAAAACTCTACCAAAGGTAAGTGCTTCACCCATGAACCTCCAAAATCAAGAACAGAAGATCACAACATGTCTTCAGGAGTCTGGATGGTTCGCTCTGTCTGACCATCCGTTTGAGGATGAAAATCAGTGCTAAGGCATAGTTGAGAGCCAAAAGCATGCTGGAGACCTCTCCAAACCGTAGAGGTAAAACGAGGATCTCGATCAGAAATGATCGTCTTAGGAAATCCGTGAAGCCTCGCCACCTCTTCCAGATACTGCCTCGACAAAACCTCCACTGAGCTCGACTCCTTGATTGCTATGAAGTGGGCCGATTTAGTTAAACGATCCACTATCACCCATATAGCATCATGTCCTCCCGGAGCTCGAGGTAATCATGTAACAAAGTCCATTGAGATATCCTCCCACTTCCACTTAGGAATCTCTAAGTGCTGGAGAAGACCACCAGGAACACGGTGTTCGGCCTTCTCCTTCTGGCAGACTAAACATCGAGACACACATTCTGCAACTGTACGCTTCAGCCCAGGCCACCAAAACTGACTCCTCAAGGATCGGTACATCTTCGTCACACCAGGATGTACCGCCAAGGGTGAACTATGGAACTCTCGTAGAACTGTCTCGCGCATCTCCAAGGGAACAAAAAGCCTGCCATGATACAACACACGGTGTTGTTCATCCTCCGACCAACCATCAGGGGCCTCACCACATACAACTCTATCTCTCCAAACATCCACCTCTAGATCACCCAACTGAGACTCTTCCACCTTCTGCATCAGGGATGACTGCACCGTCATCTAGAAAAGACAACCTCTTCCCCCAACTTCTCCCATATCAAGATGCAAAGCTGATAGCTCTTCCATCACTCTCCAAGAATCACCAGATTCACGCACAACAACATTACGTGACTTTCGGCTCAGTGCATCAGCAACAACATTCCCTTTTCTAGGTGTATACGATATTTCAAAGATGTATTCCTGCAAGAACTCCATCCACCGACACTGCCACAAGTTCAAATCCCGCTGAGAGAAAACATACCTCAAACTCTTATGATCGGTGAAAACCACAAAGCGCTCGCCAATGAGGTAATGTCTCCACAACTTCAGCGCAAACACCACGGATGCTGACTCAAGATCATGGATGGCATAGTTTCATTCATGGGGACGCAACTGCCAAGACCCATAAGAAACAACAGACCTCTGCTGCATGAGAACACAGCCTAGCCCCAGATGTCAAGCATCATAGAAAACATCAAACTGGACTCCCTCTGCTGGAAGACAAAGGACTGGAGCACTTACAAACTTCTCCTTTAGATACTCGAAAGCTGTCTGACACTGATCAGTCCATATGAACGCTTTATCCTTCCTGGTCAAAGCTGTCAGAGGAGTCACAACTCGGGAGAAATTGGCTACAAACCTCCTATAATAGCCTGCGAGACCAAGGAAACTTCGCTCCTCTGACACAGTCTTGGGGGATGCCCAAGACACTACTACTTATATCTTTGAAGGATCCACAGCTACTCCATGTTGGGACACAACATGCCCTAAGAAATGAACTTCTCGAGCCCAGAACTCACACTTGGACAACATCCCAAACAACTGATGTTGGCGAAGAACTCCCAAAATGGATTGTAGATGCTCTGCATGCTCTTCTTCAGATGTGGAGTACACAAGGATGTCATCGATGAAGACCACGACAAACTTTTCCAGGAATTCACGGAACACAGCATTCATCAACCCCATGAAAACAGCTGGAGCATTCTTCATGCCTAATGGAATTACAACAAACTCATAATGCCCATGACGACAACGGAAAGCAGTCTTCGGGATATCCTCATCCTTTACATGCATCTGATGATATCCTGACCGCAAGTCTATCTTTGAGAACCAACTTGAACCATTCAGTTGATCGAATAGGTCATCAATCTGCGGGAGAGGGTAGCGGTTCTTTATTGTCACTTTGTTTAACCGACGATAATCGACACACAATCACAAAGCGCCATCAGCCTTTTTCACAAACAAAACTGGTGCACCCCACGGTGACACACTTGGCCGAACAAAAACACACTACAACAGACCATCGAGCTGAATACGTAGCTCTCGTAACTCAGTAGGGGCCATCCTATACGGAGACATAGAGATAGGAGACGCTCCCGGCTGTAGCTCGATCCCAAACTCGATCTCTCGTCGAGGGGGTAAGGATACAACCTCTTCTGGAAAGACGTCAGGGTACTCCTCTACGACCCTAGGAAATGCCAACTGTTGAACCTCTGAAGAACTCAGCATCATCCCAGCCATCATGGATGATAAGGATGAAACTCGTCTATGACTCATTCGAGGATCTCTCTCACCAACAAACACCACTTCCTCTCCATCTTCATCAAAGAAAACGACCTTCTTCCTGTAGCAATCCACAACATCCTGCCCTGAATACAACCAATCCATGCCAAGAATGACATCATATGGTTGTATTCGCAAACATAGGAAATCTCCCCAAGAGCGGTGATGCCCCAACACTAGCTCACAGTCTCTACATACTTCAAACAAGCTAGCTCGACCTCCAACTGGCGTAGTCAACCCCAAGGGCACTGGAAGCCTCTCTACCTCAATTCCCAAAGCGTGGACAAGGGTAGGGGATATAAAGGAGTGTGTCTCTCCTAAATCAAACAAGGCATACACAAAGGTAGAAAACAAGAAAAGGGTACCTCGGACGACGTCTGGCTCGCCTGGAGCTGGCAACGCTAGAGCATGAATCTGACCACGACCACCTCCACGACCTCTCTGACCCTAATGACGACCACCACCACGGCCGCGCTCTGCTCTCTGTGGACGGGGAGCGTCATGGGGCTGTCCTCTGCCTGCTCCATCTACCCTCTGGTGATCTAAAGCTGGTGCAACCTACTGCTGCTTCCTCGGCTAGAACTGCCTCAACGGAGGAACCTGGAGTGGAGCGCCTGGTGCACGATGACTGCTCTGAATAGTCAGGCACTCCCGCTGCTGATGACCACGACCACCATAAGAAAAACAAGCGCCTGATCCCTTGGCATAGGCCTGAGAGTTGCTGCCTTCGGAGAAACGAGATGGGAAGGGCTGGGACCTACCCCCATGTGAACGGAAACTCTTCTGTCCTGAAAACCGGGAACCCCGGACCACAGCTCTGCTTCGTGAGGAATCTTGACGATTCCCCTCTCGTGACGATCCGGTCCTGGTCAAATTCCTCTCAAAAACCTCTACACTTTCTAGCACCTCAAGATATGTCTTCAGCATAAATGGGGTGACCTGGCGCTGGATCTCTGGACGCAAAGCCTCCTCGAAATGCCTCGCCCTGGCCTCATCATCTGGTAACAGGTATGAAGCATATCGTAGAAGGTTCCTGAAACGTATTCCAAACTCTCGAACACTAGAGCTCCCCTGTCGAAGGGTGAGAAGCTCCTGGCGACTGGATGCCTTCGCAGTCGATGAAAGAAACTCGACTCTAAACCTGTCTCAAAACTCCTCCCACGAGATCACTGACTCCTCACGATCCCCGAGGAAAAAGAACCACCACTGTCTTGCTGCTCCACGCAACATCGTCACAACCAAGGACACCCAGTGTTCCTTCCGAGCACGAATCGAACTGAAGCCTATCTCGACCTCCTCCAACCAGTCTTCTGTGACTGCATCTGAAACGGAGCCCTCGTACTTCTGTAGACTCTGGCGCTGGAACTCTCGGAGTGTCTTCCTCCAAGTGTCATCGTCGTCAACCTCTACCCGGCGGCGATCTGCTGGAACAGCCTGCTGGGCACCTTCTGCGCAAACCTGACGAGGACGTCGACCTTGAGCCATACCTGTAAAATAACAACCGTTAGAGCTCCTAAGCCTGGAATATGGAAGATTCAACATTAATTAATTAATAATTTTGTTTTATTAATTTTAGGCTACCTATCCCAAGGTCTACCCATTCAAACACAGGCGCAAAGAATAATGATGCATGATCCTTTCCTAGGTCCCTACCCTGCAACTAGTATCACATTGTTTAGTAGCCATCGTAAACTTAAAGGTCCGTGCAATAGATCATAGGGGGCCCTGAACGCCTATGTCTCTGCCGGTCTCCAGTGTTTACCCCACTTGCTAAACATGAATGACACCATTGCCCTACCATCCCATGCATCCTCACCTGTGCCTAACTCCAAACTCCATCCTATCCCTCAACCCGACCTTTGATACCACTCTGTCACGACCCCCTCCCCACAAAGTGTACCCCTCCTGGGCCGGCAATGTGAGAAGGGAGATAATGACCCCCGAGTACCGCCTCTAGTAGGCCCTAGGTTGGCGACTAGCACCGAGGGTATAATACACACATAAATGGGAGGCATTACCCTCTAAGAGATCACATGCAGAAGATAGAGATAGAATAGACTCCAACCAACTCCAACTCATAACTGAAATATAAAAGAAACCCAAGTACATATATGAAATTTCATGCAAAAGTACTACAACTGAAAGGGAAAACTAAAAGTACCCAAAAGAAAGTAAAACGGCAGCGACCACAAGCCCGAACAGCTCCTCCTCCAACCACAAGCTAGTAGTAACCAGCTTGATCTCCAACCAGCTCCAAGTGACCTGAAAAACAGTTTATATATACATAGGGTGAGTATAATAGTATACTCAGTAGGATCCTCCCCAAGCCTCTCGTCCAAAAGTAAAGAAAACATGCTAAATCCCAGTGAACAACAAGTGAAACTAACTCGTCACCTAAACAGGTATACTATGTTCCCAACCTCACCATGGCTACTCTCACCAAGTAATGTATACAAGAATATAGCATATAGTAAAGAATATCAAGGTTACCCCGCTACTACTTCCCCACTGGTTTGCCGCTTTTCCCCAACGACATACGTCCTGTGCATCTTTCTCCAAAGGCTTGCCCGTAGACACCTGGGCTAAGCTCCACAATCTGCACCTCGTGCACCACATAGGCTTGCCCGCAGACACCTGGGCGAAGCACCACACTATCCTCACAACCAAAAGTATCCAGGTAATTTCCGGGAGCCACCACAGCTCGCATAACGTGTATCATACGTCGGGTATAATACCTCAAGCCATTACAGCCCATACGCCGAGTAAAGACCCTCAAGCCATCATAGCCTATACACGTTACACCTATAGTAGTCCGTAGGATACTATATCCAGAATATATGTGTGTGAATAACCACAAGCCATTACAGCCCTCTACACACATATATGGGGTAACTAACCGCTGTGCCTCATGGCACAAGTATCTACCAAGAGAAGAGAGCGGGGCCAAAGGGGGTAGTCAGCCATTCAACCTCTAATCAGAATGTTGGGGAAAACACCCCCCCAGGGCTCAGAATCCTCGGGGTGTCAGTTGCCCTTACCGACAGGGTGGAGTAGCGTATAGAAACACAAAAAGTACAGAATGTATAAGTAACTCACATCCACACTATGGGCATTACCTAGTCTTAGATACAACTGCAGCTAACGTCTCTCAGACTCCAGGCTTCTACATCAAAGACTAGATATCCTACAAGAACACAACCAATTGAAGAGCTTTATTAGATTACTCCATTCTCATTTATCAGTTCCACTGTACATTAATTAATTCTTTAAACATTAATTAAGAATGAACAATTCCACATTAAACTAAATTGGCAACACTTTCAAAAACACCTGCTCCTTTTTAAGATTCACATCACCTTTAAATTCCAGCATCTCCATCCCCGTGGATTTTCACCATTTAATCAAACATTCATTACAGAATTACTTTTCCACATTCCCAGGCATTCTAGAAAAGCATCCTATGCTTCTAAACACAATGGAGGCTCAACACGGTGAATAGATATACTACCAGTCGAGTCTTTGCCGCCTATAGAAAGAGCATATACCCATTCTCCCTCGAGAGGCAAAGCACGGAAAGCACGTGGCATACCCCGCGCGTCTTCACCTCCTTCGGAAGAAGGGTAGCAAGACCAGCTACCTTGAGCAGCGTGGAAAAGCAAAGAATATTAACATTCAAGAAAACCGCAAGCAACCAGTAACCACATCCATCCCATTCCATCACCCCTGGTGTCCTCCCCGACACCCATATGCATAAACCGATGCATCTCGCCACACTAGGCGTCATCTGCTGCCACAACCACAAGGCCTCCATGCCTCCACATATCACAACAACCATCCAGGCTCACATCACAACACAAGAAGCAGGAAAAAAAACACCACATCATGGGATCTTGACCCTTTAACAAACAAGAGGGTAACTCAGAACCCTTTTTAGAAATTCCCACATAATCTGTTCTCTAATCCATATTGAATTGGCAGATTTGTTATTCGTAGGTTCCAATCATGGATACCTAATCACCAAGCTATCACAATTAAATAACCATACCTACTTCCCTAATTTGATTATCCTCAAATTAGAACAACTACAACAACGACAATAACCAGATTAATTTACATGCCTCTTTATCATTATCCAATTAAATAACAATTAATTCCAGCTTTACATTCATTATCAATTTCAATCATGAACGAACAAAAAATCAAAGAAAACATAGATATCACTATATCTAGGAAAGCATGAGGCAAACCGTTGTCACGGTATAAATAAACAACATGCGATCAGCCAATTCTTTTAATCCGGTTCAAGTATTTAATTAGGTCAATTTCATTGTGATCGAAAGGGATAAATCATTCTAATTCTACGATTGCACATATACAATTAGAGAAGCCATGAATACCCTACCTCAAACAGTTCCTCACGTTCTTTATCCACACAACAGGTCACGATCCTCCCCTCGCGACAACTGCATCCACCGGAGGATGCTTATATCGAAGATTGATCGACACAACTTGGTTGCATCAAAACCAAGCGGAACCAATCCTAGGAGCAAAGATTGATTGTGGAAATCCTATGGAAAGGATTTAAAGGTTCTAGTGCCTCTTAAACGAGGACAAAGGGAAATAACAAGGAATAATGATATCTCGTCCCTTTTTAAGATTTAATGGGGCGACGGTTTAAGAACCAGTTAATTCTCCATTAAAAAAGGATCACATTAACCCACGCGGTTGACCAACTAAAACATTCCAAGCCTTAGGAATAATTAATATAGAATATATGGCATTTTAAACGGCCTCAAGAGCACTTAAAATAAGGCTTTAAATGTATTTTACGTCAAAGGAAACGTCAAAAGGGGCAAAACTGTAGGAGTCTGGAAACACTGTTCACCCACTGTTACTGTGCATGAAACCCATTTGTGAAACTGATCTGTCACACCGATCTGTGAAACTGATCTGTCACACCGATATGTGAAACCGATCTGTGAAACTGATCTGTCACACCGATCTGTGAAACTGATCTGTGAAACTGATCTGTGAGACCGATCTGTGAAACTGATTTGTCACACCGATCTGTGACACCGATCTGTGAAACTGATCTGTCACACCGATATGTGAAACCGATCTGTGAAACTGATCTGTCAGACCGATATGTGAAACTGATTTGTCACACCAATCTGTGAAACCGATCTATGAAAATGATCTGTCACACCGATCTGTGAAACCGATCTGTGAAACTGTTCTGTCACACCGATCTGTGAAACTGATATGTGAAACTGATCTGTCACACCGATCTGTGAAACCGATCTGTGAAACTGATCTGTGAAACAGATCTTTCAGACCGATTTGTGAAACTGATCTGTCACACCGATCTGTGAAACCGATCTGTGAAACTGATCTGTCACACCGATCTGTGAAACTGATCTGTGAGACCGATCTGTCCGACTGATCGGTGAGACCGATCTGTTACTGTTCATAAAAGTGGAAACACTGTTCACCGAACTGGAAAATTGACAAAGTGTTGAGGATATGTCCCCTTGGCCTCCCGGATCACCTCCAACACCAAAATTCCACAAAGTAATGGACCGGAGAGGTCCGGGCCATTACATTTCATTTTCTTAATAATGGATTGGAAATGTTTATGGGAATATTCCAATAATGTCATCTCCCACAGAAGCTCCATTAATTGGGCCTCATAAGTTAAATCATATTGGTCGACACCATTACTTATTCTATATGTTTTAATTGTATATAATATAATATTTAATAAATTCTAATACAAATGGATACTATATAATAAGATTATTATGATCATATATAATGTTTTATAGTATTTTATGATTAATAAGAAAATTATGGATATAGTTTCTAATGGTCCAAAATAATGAATTAAATGTATGTATGTTCTTATATAAATACATTTTATTATAACAAATACAATTTTTCATAATGTAATTTCATTTCATAATGTTTGGGTTGTTTCAATTTTATCATTTATAAATTTATTCCCTAAATATTTCATTTCATACAATACTTTTTTTGGGAACTTCATCTTTATAACTTCTTTTAGATCCCTTATTTCTTCTTCAATCATGTGGTTTTAAGAAGATACTTTTACATAGTGATTTATATTATTTTTTATAACATTGTATCTATAATCTAATTTCTTCATCAGCTTCTCCTCTTGCAGTAGATCATTCTTTAAAGGTACTTCCTCTCTATTCAACACACATAAAGGGTTTGGAAGGCACTTCCTCAAAAGTGATACATGAAACACACCATCTACTTGATATATATCATATGGGGCTGATAGTCCTTATTCCATAGCTCTTATAAGTTAAAGGACATCAAATGTTAGTTTTTATATATGACTATGTTTTTCCTTCATCTCAAATGTCATGAATTAACTCCATGGTAGAATAAAAAGAAACAACTTATCTCTAATCACGAACTATATGCCTCATGAAAAACTATATCTATATAATATATATTGACTTTTTATGGATTCCATATTATGTTGAATATTTTGATTCTTTTCTATAATATATTAGATAATATTTGGTCCTATAATTTTCCACTCTAAAACATCATACCATCACGATGGAGATTAATACCACTTCTTATTTAGAGCATCATAAAAATTCATTTGAATGATAGAATTGAAACAATTTTTATGTGAGAACTTAATTTGTGGTAGGTGTTGTCCCAAAACAAATATAAAAATAAAACATGATCCAGACACATTATTTATAGTTTTAATGATTCTACTAGTCTAATTTTCCATCTGTGGGTGAATATCTATTGTAAAATTCTTCTCTGTATCCAACAGTTGTTGAATTATTCTTTAGAACCGAAAGGTAGTATTCATATTTTAATTATACATAATGGGTAGTTATAATAAATTTTATCACATCACATCTATAATATATATATATATATATATTTGTTGAGTTCTTCAGAGATAAACATTCTTTGATAGTAATGTAATGAAATGAATTTGTTTGGTTGTTGAATATAACCTAAAAAAGAGTTAATTAATTCACATGTTCAAGAGAGTCTTATGATGCAATCCATGGATATAGCTTCCTGTTAAATTCTACTATAGTATATTATTTCATAATTCTATTTTAATTATAACATTATTAATTAATATGTTGTCCTTGCAATTGTGAATATTGAAATTTGGCAATCGCCCATTTCATAATATCCCTTCAAATTCTTTTATTCAAATTTATATACAACATAGTACATTTTTGATGGATAGAGGAGGAAAAGTTGTTCATATAATCCAAATGTATCCACATAAATTTTTCTTATTTGACACATTTTAAGGTTTTCAAATATAAAAATCCATCATTATTGAGGATGAACTATAGAATATCTTATACCATAGTTTAGAGCTCCCCATTGTCTTTTTCTCCACTTTAATTATATAAAGAGTGGATACTTGAGATGTTATTTTAGAAAGTTATGTTTACATTCATATTATAAATTCCATGTCTTTTTTTTTAATTTCAATCATTTTTAGATCTATTTTAATACTCAACACATATAAAGTTTTAGAATCCTTTATACACCGAGAATTTGAATCTTCTTCACCCTTACTATGATGGTACTAGACTAAACAGTCAAAAATTCATGATATTCTATAAGATGATTTATTTTCTAAGATTAAACTCTATTTTTGTAAATATATAATAATCATTTTCTTATTTATATATCTTTCAAATATCTCCCTGAATATATAATTTCAATACATTTGAAATAAAAACTGCTACATTTAAATCTAGAGCATGTGGTGGGAAGTGCTGTTAAGGGATTAATAATTGGATTGAGTCATAAGATTTTTCTTGGTAATTATCCGAAATAATAAACATCATTCTAATCAGGATTCATTATTTTAGATCTCAAATCCTTCAAAAACTATTGGTAAGGTAATCACATGTTCAGTGACTAATTATTATTTAACACATTAATTATATCCCCACATTCATCATTCCATAAATATTTCTCCACCTCCAAAGATTGCATAATTATTGGGTTTTAAAAATTTTATAAGTTTCTCCAAATTCTAAAATAGTACCCTATTAATCCAAGTAATCTGTGACAGTTGTTAACAAATGTTGGTCTAGGTAATAATTCAATTTAATCTGACATTTATAGATCCAATTATATATTTTCATTGGAGATAACATGACCGAATAATTTAACATTCTCTGTCTAATAATCATATTTTATTTATTTTCCAAAAAAAATTTCCCATATTAATTTCCAGTATCATAGTATTAAGTTTATCTTCTTGTCCACCATTCATTTTAATTTATGTAAAAATATTACCTACAATGAATAAAAATAAATAATTAGGTAATATATAAATAATATATTAATTATGTACATAATGATATCAGTAGTATTAGTAAGGAATAATGAAATCACAATCATCTCATAAAGATCATTCCTTTGAGGAAAAATTCATCTTTTGTATGTTCCCCTTTACCATTAATTTATAATATAATGATAAATTATCCACCTTCAAGAAGTAATGGTCTAAAAATTGTAGATCGAAGTGTTCAACAATATGTTTCATATGATACTTTTTCATTATCATGGTATATTTTTCACTTTATAATAAATTCATAGGTGCATTTACCCATCCTTAAAATTATTGAAAATGATCATCACACCCTGAGATGAAGACCTTGTGTATATAATCCCATTATATGGATTCTCATATAGTTTATTAATTTTCTCAACATGTTCAAAAATTGATATTATATTGGTATTATTGGATAATTTAAAATTATTTAGTATAATTTTTATTGATAACATAAAATTTCAGCCAGGTGGAAGGCCATATATTCATTTGGAAACACATCAAAACATTATTTTATAATGGGAATGTCATGAGAGATTATATAATTCTTTCTCAAAAAATTTGGAGCTAAATTTCTTTTTTATAGATAAAAAATATTAAATATTTCTTTGATGATTCCAAAAGAGATTCATCATCCTCCACACACTTTTTAAAACTGGGGGAGAATCGCTATATGGATAATGATTCCCATCTATTATAATTTTTTATACCTATACATGGAATGAAAATACATCCCAGGATTAGCATTGTATTCATATAACTGGAGAATAATACGGTTTATTGAGATATACGAGTCACTCTTATTATGAACGAAGATGATATATTCCTATAGTGTAATAACTGAACCATTTTTAATTCATATTGATAACATGAAATCCATTCTTTGGTGTTGGGTTTAAAAAGTTCCACTACAATTATTATACATTAAATAATTCATTGTAAAAGAATCAATTACTACATTCAAAAATAATTAATGAATTTCATCTAAAACTATTAGTACTTTATTATTGGGATCCACCTTAGTACATGTGATGATATATTATATCCCTCTTTTTCTAGTCCATGGGGTTTATTGGTGTTACGATTTATCATTGAAAACTATTGGATTAGTATTTTGGATTCCATAATGTTTTTCTTACTTATAGTATATACATTATAAGATATGTTTTATTTTGACACAGTAATTCTATTATTCATTAACATTATCGAGTATCTTCTAGCTAAAAAAGCTAGAGAATAATATAATCACAATAATATTCATCTAAAACTGCCAAATATATTCTTTCTCCATCTATTGTAGTATATGGAAGTCCATATCAATTTTATATCTATGAGTGTGAGGAAAATAATTATTGAAAATATTTTAAAGAATTATTTACACTCAATCAAATGAATTGATTCCATAGATTAAATATTTTCAATCAAATTCCACTAATGAACATCTTTTATAACCATGTGATAAATAGAATAAAATAATGTCACCATCTAAAATCATTTAAGAATAATGATGTTATTTCTATGTAGTTCATCCATTTTCGTCATGATAAAGGGATCAGAATATCCAGTAAAATCTGGTGGTAATTGGTTCTTAATGGTCCCAATTGAATTGTTCTCATCGTTATGGTGATGTGGGAAGTCCTCTTTACTCATCATTATATTCATAAAATGAGTTTATTTATAATGTAATTTCCTAATGATCAAAAATCAAGATCCAATTTGGTTGGGAATATCATTTTTTACTCAACACATTTTCCACCACATTGGTTATTAACGTGTTTCCTCATATTTCTATCCATTAACAAAAATAAAAGAAAATTAATGATTTTATCTTTCAAGATATTAAATATATAGATGAGGATCTATAAAAAATTATTAGATAAATCATTAATTATATATATTCCATAACCTATGACTTTAGATGTTTCAATTAAATTTACCATTAAAGTATTTTATAACATAAAATTTAATAGGATTTTTAGTTCTAATAATAATTGTTTGTAATGATTAACGAATGAATATCCCCTTGGATTTTATGATCTAGTTTGTAGTAATCAGAAACTTTATCATGAACCACGAATAATATCAGTAAATATCCAATTATAACTTTTATAGTAATTACCAAATGATACATCTTCAATAAAGTTTCATCTACATTCCAGCACCCATTCTGGAATATAGTTTTCATGAAACCGAAGAACTATATAATTTTCATCAATTATTGATGTTTTCCTATGTTTATTATTAAGATTATAGTTTTAATTATGGTTTTCTAATATTGATACCCAAATTAACATCTCATTTCTCTAATTCCAACTATGACAAACCTTATATTTTATACACATTATTTGATATTTTTATATAATGATAAACATAACACATCCCTGAAATATTTAAAGGACATGAATATGATTTCAATTTGAAATAAATCATAACAAATTAAAATTGACACATAAATGAATTATTTTTAAACACTATAACATTTCCATTTAATCTTTGATCTTTTAGTACCATAATAGGTCACCTGGGGTCGTATATTATAATGGGGTATGCTATAAATCCTACTATGGGAATAATAATGGAAAATAGTGAACTAAAGTAGCACATTCAATTTAAATTCATAATGTAACTATAAATATTAGATTTATAATAATGAAAATCAAAACAAGTATTGAGATTGTAATATCAAGGAATCATAATAATATGGAAACAAAATGAAACATGACATCATAATAATATGTCAAGACTAACCATCAAGACATAAAAACATAGTGTTATTTAGATGACCTCCCATGAACTATACATGTTTTCTCATGTCATAAAAACATTACACAATGAATTGTAGTTCTATTTAAATATGAACCCACATATCACATTTATATCATCTGTATATTTTTTTGTTCCATAATGTCCATACACCATAAGAATGTATTTCATCACTTTTATATAAATATTAATATATGGTTAGTTAAATACATGATAATACCAAACCAATTATTTATAATTACAATTAGTTTTATAATTTTTATTTTCATGGGGTATGGGTATTCTCAACACAAAATTTGCTCATAGAAAGTCAAGTGATAATTTAGGAAATATAATTGGTGTACCTAAATATTCATTGAATGGTATAATGAGAGTGAATTTTTGCCTCTCAAAAATTGAGATACATAATGATAATAATGTTATGTGTGTAAAAATAATAAAAAACTGAACAATTGGAAAAGCAAATTCATAATAAAAGGAAAGAAAGTGAATAAAGTGAATAGGAAGAAAATGCATTTCACTTTTTGAGGCTCCATATAAAAGAATTGTAGTTTATAGATCAAGGGAATACATTAAAGATGTATTTTTATATTCATAGAACGAGGAACTTTATCGTCATTGGGGTTTGAATTAAGTGAAATGATGGGTTGGGTGTTTTTTTGTAGAAAAATATTGTTTAAATTTTTATTAATTTCTAAACATTGTTTTTCGACTCTTTATGATAAGCTATCCATAAAATAATCATCCAATGGTTTATTAAAATTGTTTCAACCGAAAAATGATATATTTTTGAAATATTTCATTTTTTATAATAATTTTAATCCTTAATGAAATAACATTCTATATGTGGTTGTAATTCCTACAGAGAGGGAACATCTTTCAAAAAAATAAAATACAATATATGAACTGGAGGATTTAGTGTATATTTTTGATTTTTTTTTTAAAATAACATCAAAAGAACTATATTTTAAAGAGGAAACATATTTTTGTTGTTGTATTCCTTTTATTTTATTTATTAGACAACTTTTAGGCTACTATGTTATCTTCAAACATTTAGTTTATTTATGCTTTAATTAACCACTATCGAAAAAATTGTTGCCATAGAAAAGTAAAATAATTATCATTAGAAAAATTCAAAATAGTAATTTAAAAAAATTAACTAAATATTTTTTTAAAATAATAATTTAAGATATTCAATAGATATCATTTTATTCTATAAAATAATTGTTTTTACAAAACTAGAAATTTATTTACCCTTATATAAATTTAATTGGACTTTATAAAATTACATTATGATATATATTGATGTAAATATTATTTTACAAAAATATTCCTGGAATATAACATTTATGTTAAAAACTATCGAATTTGAAAATAAAATTCAATTGAAACTATATATTTCAAAAAATATACAATGTTCATTTCATCATAACAAAATGAAATTTTTATTTAACTTAGTATAATATCATGGATAATTTAACAATGAAATGCTCTAACAATAGTCATTATTTTTGATAAATATATATAATATATCAGTTTATAATAATTAATCTAGAAATATAACCCCTTATTACACCTGCATGTTTCATTAGGGTAATGTTTTCTATTATGTTACATTATTGGTTTGGATAGTAGAACATAGTTTCATAAGTGATCTTTAAAATCTATATTGTCTCACATAAATTGATTTTCGCTTGATTCACTTGTTGAATATTAGCACTGTATTAGTCAAAGGAAAATCAAAGTGATGCATTATCCCATGCAATCTAAAATAAATTGGATTCATATGCATGCTCCAACTGGATGTGGTAATTTCCTCTTCCTTTGATATCAATTATACTTTATCATAACCCTTAATATATAATAATCATAATGATCTCTATTGAACAATGATATTATCAAGGTTTATGATGCTCAATGTTATTTAATGCTCAAATAAAATATGATTTCCATTCATTATAATGGTTATTGATAAAAAATCAAATATAGTGAATTTGTGGTTTATACGAACATTTCAGAAAAAATAAATTAATCATTTAATGTGAAATTACATTTATGATATTTAGGATAATTAAATAAAAGTGAAAACGATAAAAAGTTAATGGTTATTGTTAACTTGATATCCTTTCATTATGTTAGACACTCTATTTTTTAAATTTTATATTCAAATATTTATTTACTCTCAAATAAGATTTCTTAAATGAATTTTTACTAATTATTATCTATTAATTAAGAATTTTTTTTCACAAAATTATTTTCATATGAATTTAAAATGTAAATTAAGATGTCTGTAATGGTCTCTTTTCTATTAACTCCTTTAAATTATTAATTTTTTTGTGTAAAATCGTACAATAAAAAATTCATCACATTTCTATTAAATACCATTATTTACTTATACATAATTTTCTAGGGATTATATTTCAACTCACCATTTAATCTCTAATCATTTTATAAGTTAACTATGATTATGATTCTATGTGAAACCGACTTTATAATTTCTTTTTGACTAAGAGTAATTTATTTCCCTATATAATTTTTAAATATAAATTTATTTATTTCATTTTCCATAAATAAATTTTTTCATATGATTATTTTATTTTGATTTAGACTTTAGTAACAAAATATTGAATGTATACTGTTATACATTA
The DNA here is from genome assembly GCA_963277665.1 of Viscum album. Classification (NCBI taxonomy): domain Eukaryota; kingdom Viridiplantae; phylum Streptophyta; class Magnoliopsida; order Santalales; family Viscaceae; genus Viscum; species Viscum album. The sequence continues at coordinate 622,522,156 of OY728160.1, forward strand.
ATCCTTTTTCTGAGAACAAGTAAATGAATCATTATAATGAAATCTATAAAAACCATGGGATAAGGAAACCACATGGAATATAGTATAAGAGTATACATTCAATATTTTGTTACTAAAGTCTAAATCAAAATAAAATAATCATATGAAATAATTTATTTATGGAAAATGAAATAAATAAATTTTATATTTAAAAATTATATAGGGAAATAAATTTCACTTAGACAAAAAGAAATTAAAATGGCAGTTTCACATAGAAGCATAATCATAGTTGAGTTATAGAATGATTAGAGACTAAATAGTGAGATGAAATATAATCCCTAGAAAATTATGTATTAGTAAATAATGGGATTTAATATAAATGTTCTGAATTTTTAATTGTATGATTTTACACCACAAGATTAATAATGTAAAGGAGGTAATAGAAAAGAGACCATTATAGACATCATAATTTAAGTTATTAAATTCACTAGTTGAACTTACAGTATGTACATGTATTTTCTCCTTGTCATTACACGTAGAGGCAGTAGACTTAAATGATATAGATTTTCTATTTGGTTCATCACCTTCTTATTTGTTCACCTTCAATTCCTCTTCATACATCATTAGTTTACCAATCAATTCCTTAAATGGTAGCTTGCTGATGTCACATGAATCTCAGATGGACACAGAAGTGACTCTCTATCTGTCAGGCTAACATCTCAATATTATCATGATCTTCTCCTTTCTATAATAGCTTCTCCCAGTGAACTCATGGTGTTGACAGTCTCGTTGAACCTAAGATACATATTAGAAATGGGTTCATTAGGTCTCATTTTAAAATTATCATATTTAATAGTATAAGTATTTAATCTCATTTCTTTCACATTGGTTGTTCCTTCATGAGAAATAGCCAAGGTGTCCCAGATTTCATGAACTGTTTTACATGCAGAAATACGGTAAAATTATTCATCTCCTAAAGAGAAGTTAAGAGAATTCATAGATTTACTGTTATTATTATAGTTAGACATTTTAGAATCATCCCAGGTAGATCTAGGAGTTTTGGGAATTTCAAATTCTAATTCTATAGCAGACAAAATATCAAAACCAATACTTTCCAAATTAATTTTTATTTTAATTTTCTATTAACCATAATTCACATCATTAAAGAAAGGTGGCATGTTTGTAGAACCACCTTCTAGTCTATTTTCTATAACTAGAGTTTAGAAAATATTTTAAAGATTAAAAAATTTAGATCTAACAAAAATTTAATATCTTTAAGTAAAACTAAAATCACGGATTGAAAACAGAGGGTTTGAAAACCTTTTATTTATAAATAAGAATGAAACCTTTGATACCAAATGTTGGTCAGAGTGGATACTCAAGAGGGGGGTGAATTGAGTTCCAATTAAAATTTCTGTTAAAATCTTTTAGGATTAAAATCCACCAAAATAGAACAACCTAGTCAATTAAGGCAGTATAGATATAAGTGAGTAATTGTTTAACAGGTTTCTAAAATGTTGATTACTCCTTAGTAGAATCAGTATGAGAACTAATTCAACTTTTGAAACAGGTTTACTAAACAAATCAGATATACACACTAACCAAAACTCACTATCAGAGTGAATGTAAAATCATATTTCTGTCATTGAAAATATAAGCACAGTGGATACACGATAAACATAGTAAATCAAAGATGAACACAAAAAATTTAAACAAGAGGTTCAATATTTAGTCAAGACATAATACTCTCCACTAGGTGATCACCTACCACCAAGAAATTATATTAAAAGTGATACACAGCCTGTATCTGTCTTTACAATAGCTTTCACAAACTGTCCAGGTTTTTCAACTTCTACCACAATTCTAAGTGGGTAAACAAATAAGCTACCAAGCCACACCTGGCTTCTTCCACAGTTATACGTGGGAAACAAATGTAAGAATAGTTTGGTATGGGGATTTTCAGTATCCCTCAGTTCAAGCACAAAAGTCAGTGTGTGTAACACATAAACACTTCTCAAAATGTAAATTATTTAAACACAGTAGAGCTAAAGATAGTAGGGATAAGTTTGGAATGCTCTATTATGTTAGAAGATCAGCTATGGAATTGATGGAATGCATGAAATGAAGATTTGGTCCTTCTTTACAAGTTGCCTCCAAAATAGTGTGTCACAACTTCTAGGCTGTGACTTCTAGATGTAGAGATGACCAGAATAAAGGATTCAAAAACTCTTTACAGCACACTACTACAGATTGTATAAGGTTATTTTCAATAGATCTTCATGATGATCTTGTTCATTTTGGATTAGTGCTTTAGAGTTCCCTTCTTCTTTGCAGTATGTTTGGGGTCTCTACTTTTTTGTGTCTCTCTTCTGTGACTTTTATATAGTCTCTTGTTTTTGTGTTTTGTTGTCCAGTATGGGCTGACAAGATACATGTTTCAACCACATGTGGTCTTCCTCGTACATCGTACTGTCTCTTGATATCCATGAACATAGCATTAAATAATGTCAGGTGCATTAATTTGTCATGACATGACCGTTGTAATAGTATTAATAAAATAGGAAATGAAAAGAATGGAATATCATTATACTAGTAGCAGATGCACACATGCATGTCACACGATAGACTTCAATCTCTACAACTATGGACTTCATCGGTAGACTATTTAGCTGAGGGATTCCACTCTGGTCTTTCCAACTCTGAACTGTAGTCTTTCCAATTGTGAACTGGAGTCTTTCCATCTGTAGACTTCAACTGTATTCTTTTAACGGTAGCTATTTATTCTTTGTAACATTGGATCCTCATCGGTGAAATACATTGGAAGGCTCAACAATATACCTTCAACAGTATGCTTCTAATTGGTAGTTCTGTAACATCAAACCACTACAACAGTAACCTTTCCAACTTCAGACTTGAACAGATAATTTCTCAACAGAAGACTTGAGAAAGAGTATGATAGTGGACTTACAAGCAAATAACTTGTTACAATAGTGACCTTATGACAATAACTCTTTCTCTGTGAGCTTTAATAAGTAGATCATAAGTAGGTTTTTGATAGTAACTGTGTACTATTAGCTTCCAACAATGATTGTAAATCTTCAACAGTGATCTTCTATAAAAAATGACTTAAGGTGATAATAAGCTATAACAGATACTTTGAACAGAAGGCTCTTACCAGTAGCCTTTAACAGTGAGCTTATATTTAGATAAATATGGACTGTATGTTGATGCAGCAAAGTCATGAGTCTTAAGAATATACATTATTGAGAATAAGATAATTGTATATGTAGATTAAGAGGATTAAAGACTGACTTAATATATTATGATCAATATTTAAACATGATTTGTGATTATTAAAACAGGTGAGTCCAACATTACTCTTAGTCAAAAAAATTTACAATATTGTTTTCATAAAATTATTTTCATGTGAATTTACAACGTAAATTATGATGTATGTAATGGTCTCTTTTATATTACCTCCTTTACATTATTAATTTCGTGGTGTAAAATCTTACAATAAAAAATTCATCACGTTTCTATTAAATCCCATTATTTAGTTATACATAATTTTCAAGGGATTATATTTTATCTCACCATTTAATCTCTAATCATTTTATAACTCATCTATGATTATGCTTCTATGTAAAACCGACATTGTAATTTCTTTTTGACTGAGAGTAATTCAATTCCCTATATAATTTTTAAATATAAATTTATTTATTTCATTTTCCATAAATAAATTATTCATATGATTATTTTATTTTGATTTAGACATTAGTAACAAAATATTGAATGCATACACTTATACTATATTCCATGTGGTTTACTTATTCCATGGTTTTTATATATTTCATTATAATTATTCATTTACTTGTTCTATGAATAAAGATTAATGAAATTATAATATATGTTCCTATTTTTTTAAGAATAATTTATTAATTATTATTATTATTATTTATATAATCCATATGGAGAAGATATTTTTTATTATTTAATAAAAATGTAATAATTATATCATAATGTATTTTTAATTAAGGACTATATCGTTTAATTATTCATATTTTTCAATTAGGATTTGTTTTAGTAGAATAAAAATATCATTCTCTAGGGGATTTAAATTTATTCCCCATAATAGTTCTTATGAAACTCATTTCATTTACATGAGTAAATTATAATATTACGTAATTATGAATGATTTTATTTTTATGTGTCACCTATATATATGGTCATATACTAAGTGACATGTGGGTTAAGTGTTATATAGACCTTATGTTTGGAGTAAATGTTATATCAAAAAAGATGATTGTTTCATTGGATACAGGAGTTCATCCTCGGGTATTATGCTTACAGACATATTAGGTTTTCCTATTACATTATGTGATTTGACATGGAAGGTTATCCCAATTTAGTTTGTAATAGAACATTGGTGGATACCAAATAAATAATGTAATTTATGCGAATTGCATTGATATATTTTCTCATAATCTTTTTATAGTATTTTCATTGATTCTTGAATTATTTTATAATTTTCCATATCATGGGATATTCCTTGGTTTTTCCTTCATTCTTTAAGGTCAATTTAATGATGTAACATTCTCATCCAATGGAATATGTTAAAATTTCATGATTATTATAATATAGTACATTGTTACTATGTTATGTTTTATTATTATACAATTATATTTCATGTTGATTTCTTATTGTACCATGATAATATTACTTTAATCATTAAATTTCATCTATTTTAATTTTTAAATCATATTTTTTATCTAACACTATTTGAGTCTTTGATTATTTTTTCGATTACTATGCATTTGACCTTACTCAAACTAATGCTTCCCATTTACCATGGAAATTATATAATATAATATGTCTTTGGGGAATTCATTTCTTTTGAATTTTTTGGGAGAACATGTATTGATATTTACTAATTATATATTTATGTTCCTAAACACTAAATTCATTAAACCATTTCGTACATGGGTTGGTTGTTTCATTTTTGATATTGATTACGTAATCATGAAATAATTAAAATTATAAGATCATGTGAAAAGTTTATTCATGATCCTCAAATCAATGAGAAAAGGTCTCAGGATTGATCACAAACATACAATGATTCATGTTGAAAACTATGGAATACTAACAGAAGGAAAAATATTCTTATATGATATGAATCATTATTTTTATTGTATCCCTTGAATAGTTAAGATATCATTTTTCACTTTTTAATTAAAAGGATGATATATTATTACCATGATATTATAGACATGTTCATTTTAGGAATTCAATGAAATAAAAAGTAATTTTTAATAATGGTTCCATGTGTATGTATCCTGCATGATGAGGTATTGGTTAAAATTTTATTATATTACATATTGATAATTTATTGGAAGGATTTTATTTTTTCAATTTATTTATTTTTTATCAATATGTTCTTTAATAAGTTTCATGATACTATACTCGGTCATTTATTTGGACCTACATCGCTGAGAAAAAGGTAACAAATTGTATCACACTATGTATATTCAAAATATCCAAATTTATTATATATTTTACATATGTAAAATTTATTAATTTAATTTTTCTCAATAATGATAACATATTAATAGTATCCCCTAGTCATATTGATCTAATATTCATTTTTTCATGTGAATAATATTTACTTAAGATTATGTAATTATTTATTGGATAGAACTATTCATGTTTGATGATTTAATTGATGAAATAATAAAATTTAAATATATATTAAATTTTTATTTTGTTAATGATAATAGAATTAATTTTTTCAATAATCATATAAACATTATTATTTTTGTATAAATTTTTTTCTTAAGGTATTAATTGGGGTTTTTAAAAATATATTGTACATCATTCAATTTATTTATATTAATATAAATATAAATATAAGATTTATCTAATTTTCGCTTATGTTTTTTATTTGTTTCAATACAGAAAAAACTCATTACATTCCACTCTCATGATATAGATAAATAAACTTCACTAGATTTGGGGATATCATAATATATTCAATTCACCATGCTAGAAGAAGTCATTTTGTGATTGATGTTATCAGATATTCCTGGATCACATGATTAAATTAAGGATGTATATATTGGGAAAATCTAAAAATTATGAAGAAACCAATGGAATAATATCATATCCATAACACTGAAAAAATAGGTAACAAATGATTTTTCATTTAGTCAAATAAGGTAAATTTAAAATTCCCACAATATGGATTCATTTATTTGTGGTTGATCGATGGGATAATATGGGAAATTTTCATCCAATATATTGTTTGATGATATATTTAATATGAAAACATTATTATTCATGCTTCTTCCATGAAATTAATCTTATACTTATAGAATATGATATCAAGCGGGTGTCATGTCCCATGTTATAACCAGATGAAATATCATCCTATCCAATATTGATGAGCATAATATTTGAATTATATATTGATAACTAAGTCACATAATAATATGACGATTAATATAATAATATAGGTGGAAAATAATCCTAGTGAATGAAAAAACCAAATGAATAGTGTCCATATGACAACATCTTAAGTAGGTACTGTCTCTAGCATTGATAATTGAAAATGTAGTTTAAAATTAATTTTTTTACACAGGTTATCATAGAACTAATTTTAAATATGTTTTTAAGATCATATTTATTAATAACATATGTTAATCAATTTCTTGGATGATTTAATTATCGATTATTTAAATAAAAAACATTATGTGTATATAAATATATATTTTAACATTGGATAAATTTTAGTGATGTTTAATGACATAGGTTATAATATACCATATTGAATAACATCAATACAACCAAATGATTTTAATATAAGTTAATAAATAACCAATATTAAAAGTAAAATTCACCATTCTCTATATAATGACTAATATTAACTTATCTAAAAAAATAAACATCATGTTTCTTTCTTTTCTCCTTATATTATTAGCAACCATTTTTCTAATATCATTTTTTATTCAACTCACAACTAGCCTCCTACATAATTTTTGGATAAAATATCTGTTCTTTTGGATCAATCCTTCTCTTTATACCAAATTCAAGATGCATTGAAAAATTGTCACTACCCCTAGCAACATATTACTGATCAAAGTAATATTCAAAATCTCTTATACAATTTCATCTATCATTGGTCATCGATAAAAGTTTTCTATTGTAGTCATCCTCTGTTTCACGAAATCTGACATCCATCTACAACTATTTTCTATATCATGGTTACATATCCACTACCTAAAACTTAATTTTTTTGAATTAAATTTATATATTCTATGTTTATAATATTTATTACACGTTTACAAGTATTAAATTGTATTCATTTTTAATTTTACATACATATAATGTATTAGTTTTATATATAAAATCTAATAATTTTTTATCAATTATATATTTTTAAACTTTTATACTTATTATTTATTTATTATTGAATATATATATTTATATATATGAATACAAGATAAAAAGTTATATAACATTTTATAAACATGTAATTTTTATAAATGATTATAATTTTACATGATTAAATGTTAAAGAAAAATGTGTATATATATTTATTTTAATCATCATATGATTAATTTAATAGTTGATTATTTTGTGGGTGTAATTTTTTATTATTTTTAAATAATATTTTATGACGTTATTATTAATAAATTATTTTATACTCCACGGTATTATAAATATTTAAATGTTTTTACTTTTATATATATATTATGAATATTCATTTTGTGAATAAGTTGTAAATATTGATATTATCTATTTGAATGTAATATTTATATTAATAGATTTATATGTATATATTATTATATCTGTATATAAAATTTTAATATATATGTTTTTTATTGACATTATATTTTATGTTCAAAATATTTCTTTAAATATTTATATATATAAATGAAATAAACAAATTTAAATTTACATTATTATTTTATGTAACTACTATTTCAAAATTAAATAATTTAATGATTAACTACTAATGCGTATAAGATGTTGAGTCAATAAGGTTTTCCTTATGACATTTCCATTCCTTCTTGTTTTGAAAATAAAAAAAAACCATTTCTTTATTGAAAATCGCTTTTATAAGAAAAATCACATATATAAGAAAGATTTCTTTTATAAGAAAAATTGATTTTGTAAGGAAAATTGCTTTTGTAAGGAAAATTATCCTTATCATATTTTCATTATCTATAACCATATTTTTGTTATGTATAAGATTCAGATTCATTTCAATATTCTCATAATCGCTTAAAACATTGATTTGAAGCATTCTGTTTTAGGCTCCGAATTTTGGACGAGAACTGTAATGAAGTTCCACTCCGAATTCTGGATACGAACTTTAATAAAGTTCTACTCCGAATTCTGGATACGAATCCTCATAATGTTCGACACCGAATTCTAATGACAAATTCTGATTATGAATTCTAATGAAGAATTCTGATTACGAATTCCCAGTACGAATTCTGATTACATATTCTCATTACGAATTCTTATTTTGAATTCCCATTCCGAATTCTCATTCCGAAATCACCTATTAAACAAAATCTGATCATCTTTTCTTTATACACTCCGAAGATATTTTATAATCTGAATATTATTTTTGGTTAGACTCCGGACATTCATTTTTCTTACACTTTTATAATTTGTCTACTCTTTGACATTTTGTTTTCACTCCGAATCTTTACTCCGAACTTTCACTCCGAACTTTTGTGTTAGAAATTAAAACGATGTCGTACATTCTGTAACGCTTGTTTTATTATAAAAATTATTTCGTCTATTTTGTTATAAACTAACCATAGGTTAAGTTACACGTGTACAGGTCCCTCCGATTTTTAAGGAAAATATGACCGTTGGAAAGGAGGCCGACTGAACCTATAAATAGGAGCTCATTTGAAAGAGCTCGAGACTGATCTTCGAGACTGATCATTGGTTCATGTGATTTCATTCTTGAAGTGATTTCTACATAGAGAGGCTCTTATTAACTCTCAAAGCTTCGTGAAACTCCAAATGTTTGTGATTACATTCGAGGACTTCCAGGGATAGGAATACAGAGGTGCCGACTACCTTGAAGTTTGAGGGCTTCCTTGCTGAGGAAGACAGAGCTTGCCAGCTACCTTGAAGTTGAGGGCTTGTGGGGATAGCAAGATAGAGATTACGATCATCGAATCGAGGGCTTACCCTAGTGTGGGTAAGACAGACTTGCTTGAAAGTATAAATCAAGGGACCATTATCCAAGGTTGTTGGATACCCTTCTCTTTGGGTTAAAAGACGTATATCTTCTTACTTGTAGTTTTACTACTTGTTTTTTTCCGCTTCATATTGTATCATAACGAATGTATAACTTTCTTATACTTCCTTACTTGTACTCTGTTCCATTTAGAATCTATACGCTTTAAGGTAGAATCTCGTTTGGTAATCTTTAGTTAAGTTTCAATTTCCGTATCCATATTTCCGGAACCTACATTCGGGATCTCATTCCAGTTTTAAGCAATTACATAGAACTTGAAGTTTATAACTTCATTCCTTATTCCAATTTTTCAATTGGTGTTAGAGATGATGTGAATTTGCTTAGTTTATCTTTGTTAAACATAGGTATTTCCTTTGTTTAAGGAATTTTAAATGTATACAATTCACCCCCTCTTGTATATATTGAGCATATACATCATTATTTCGATCCTACATAAGATTATTGCGATGATTTCATATAATTTTCTATACAATGTAATTGAAACAATTACATTTTTATCTATCATTGAATGAAGTGTTTGAAAGTGGTATATTTAGTATCCTGGTAAATCGATGACTATCATATTGTTTTTAATTTTAATTATAATTATATATTTATAATATATTATGGAAGATTAACTAAAATTTAATCATCCCTCATTGATGAAAATATTTAGAATGAGATAGATGATTTTGTGAATTATCTAACTACAGATATAGGCTTTAAATCCATTTAAAATGAATAATTTTTAATTATTTTATTTAGATAATAGGTACCACAAATCCAAGTATTGACTAGAATATTTTGTATTATCTTTAGTATTATGATTCGTAATCATTGAATCAGGAAATGGATGGAGTAATAATTTTTGTAATGAATCACATGATCATTTAACAATTTTACTTATATAATGAAGTGAGATTACATGTTATAATAATGAAAATGAAAATCCTATTTGGTCTAACGGGACAATAATATAAGATAATTTAACCCTTACAACAATTACTATGTGTTGTATTCTATGGAATATGTTGTTTTATAAAACATTATTAAATGAGGGGAATCATGATATAAAATGGTTGAAATATCTCACTATAATACATTCACATGGAAAAGACCAATCCTCATAATATATAAATGTGGTATTTCCAATAATTGCTCTTTTAAATCATTTATTTTAAAATTTAGATGTTCCATAATAGCTGATATAGATTATAAATAAGAGATTCTATGAAAAAAAACTATAACATCCAAATGATTCACAACTATTGATGATATTTGAAAAAAATATACATATTTTGGAAATTAATATGTAATGAAATAAAATGGAATGTATAAAAGAGTGAGTCTATATTTAAGCATCAATAGATAATATTGTTCATGTATTTTTATTTTTATATTTTACTACCTATCTCCATTGAAATATTTGAATAAAATTATATTTTAATGAGTTTTATGATTTTAGGCCAAATAAACCTAGAAATGATTTTGTTTTAATATTCCACCATTGATTTATGAATTCAATTTTCTATGATAGGAAAGTGTTTTAGTGTTTTTAAAAAAAGTTAATTTTCTTTTGTACATTATGGTTATGTTCACTATAATAAACATTCCTACATATGGAAACTTTTCTAGATTTAAGGTTTTGTGATTTAATTATTTTCTAATATTTAAACAACGTGTTTCGTAACATTAGTTATAGAATAGAACAATGAAAATTTTAAAATATCACCGATGATTATTTTGAATGGATCGACATTATCCAAAATTAAAAATGAAATATAATTTCATACAAGAGTATAATTTTCCCAACAACAGTTTTCAATCTAAGAATATGAAATATTGATTTCATAATTTAGATGTGAACATGTATAGGATATCATAATATTAAAAGAATGAAACATCATATATTTTTTATCTTAATATATATATATTATAGTTTGATATAAATTTTTTATTATACATACTGGGAATAAGATATGTGATATATTTGGATTTTATGTTTTGGATTTGACTTTGGATTTTCACATGTTATGAAATAGTTAAAAAATAAATTTCATTCCATATTTTAATGATGTTAGTGTAAAATATGATATTATTAAATTGTTATAAATTCATTATTAATGAATTAATTTTTTTAATATACATGATATCTCGTTACTGTTATTTATTGAAGGAGGGGAAACCAAAGGTTTCACAATGTGACATATTGATAATTCCAATATAAAATTATGGGATTAGGTTGTCTCAATTTTGAAACTCTATTTTGTAAAAAAATATACTAATTTATTATATTCATTATATAATGAATTTATATCAACTCATTGTTAACCTGAGATAAATTTTCACCATTTTTTTATATTTATTCATTAAAATTTTATCAATTTGGTCTGAGAAATAATGAAAAGAATACCAAAATATTTATTTTATAAGTGCCCTTTGGAATGAAATTTTAAAATTTTGAATGGATATATAAAAAATATACCTTTCTCTATGAAATATACGTTTCAAATAAATAAATATCAAATAATTTGTTCCAAAATAAATTGGCCTCTCCTCCTTGACCCACTCTCAATGATAATATACGAAATTAATGTACGATCAACCACCCTCTGCAGCCTTTTTCGGAAGGGGTTGGAAGAGAGTCCTCTGACACTGTCATTTTCACTACATTATCAAATATTTTATCCTTCCCTTGAACCTTCTATTATTCCCTTATTTTTAGAAATCTATGTCTTCCCTGAAGATCACTCAGGTGCTGATGGTGTACCTTGGGTCATGATTTCTTCTATCGAGTTCACGCGAGCCTGGACATATTTTTGGTGGCCCACTTTATCAGAAGAGGAACTTATATTGATATATTTTTATTTTTTTCTATATGTTATAAGTTATTACTATTGTTGTTCCCATAGATCTATGACATTTCGTGATTATATTATCTATTATAGATGACCTACTCTTTGCTTTGGTGAATTATCTACCGATTATTTAGGATTATTGTTTTCCTTTATTGATGAGATTTTTAATTTCATTTGAATGAATATCCACCAAAAACTGTGATATAAATCTCACTTCCAAATATCCCCCATAAAATTTAATATACAGTGATCCTTCTATTGATTGGAAATATGGTGGGTCAGTAGCTCTTCTCAGATCATTGTACTAGTTCAGTTTTTAATTTCATGTCTCTAATGATAAGTATTAAAGTAAATGTTTCCAAGAATATAAAGTATTTTATCATTTATGATATCAATGGTGATATATTATTTAAGAAACATGTTTTATTTGAATCATGGGTTTTTTCAATTCTTCGTGTAAGCACCTTAGTTTTGATGCTCCCAGTTAACGGTTTTGAATGATGGGAATTTCACAAGGGTTTCGTCAACCTGAATCTATGAAACATGGAATTCAAATGAAGGATGTAAGGAAGGTTTGATCGAGCACCCTAATTGTTTTACCGCTACATAATACCACATTGGAATAGATGGAAACTTGTACAAGATAAAATTATGTTTCTATCTAGATATTGGTCACTAACATTTATCTTGAGTTAAGTATCATGAAATTTTTTTATCATTTAACGAAGGGTTGAGATTTCAATAAATTTTCAAGAATAATTCATTGAATATCATGGGAGAATGAAGGTTCACATAAGGATGTAAACCAGACAACATAAACTACTATAATAAATTTCCATAAGATTCATGATTATCCCCACCCTCACTAAAATAGTCATAGATTGAGTTACCAGTAATGGTATAAGACAACATAAACCATCAAAAACAATTTAGAATATTAAATGAAAATTACATTATTTCTATAAATGGGTTTTTTCTCAAAACCATTTTGTGATCCCATGTGTGGGTAGTCCACTCCCTTATCAAAAATGAAATTTTTGGATAAATGATATAATGATCATTAATCTTCATGAGGAAACTAGGATGGGAAAGAAGTGGTTAACAATTTTTACTCTGAAACATGGTACTCTAAGAGTGAATTTGTGGATCATGATAATGTATAAATCTGGTCCCCCTCTTTGAATAGAAATAAGAACCTCGTGTCATCAAATGGATTTATTCACCACGTGTGGAGGGCGTAGAGATGGAAGGATTACTCAATCCTAGCTAGTATTACTATTACAAGGTCTCTCTGGCAGGGTAAAAATTCTAAAAAGATATTAAATATTGTTACTCAAATACCAATGTGTAATTATTTGGGTATTTACATACATTTGAAAAAAATATAAACTCCCTTTGATGTAGAGTTTGGAACAAATATAGTGGAACCAACAACTACTATTCCAAAAAAAATTTATAGAAGATGTAGAATTCAATAACACCCAAGATCTCCACCTGCATTCTTATTAAAAAACTCTAGAGGAGTATTTCTTGAACAACATATTTAAAGTGGATCTGCATAGATTTTTTAAAAGAACATTATTTGTTGATTTAAATGAAGAACAAATATATTGTATTGATAAATAGTACTAGATATTGATTCATGGATTCAATAATGGGAGAAAAATACTTGAAGAACATGTGTATACTTGTTATCAAGTTGGAATTTCATTTTTAAGATAAAAAAAATGAATATAATGAAATTGAGGTTAACTATATCAAATGGAGTGGATTCGAGCTAAATATCACTAACTTCATTAAATTGATCTAGAATGGCATAATAATTTATTATTAGATTTGAATTTTCTATATCAGGACATTTTTGGATTTCTCACTTTTTCATTAAAATTTCATCTTCATTAAAATAAATAATTATTATTATCATTATTGAAGAAGTTCTACTATGTAATGGATATTTTTATAATGTAGAGAACATTTTTATCCTTATATATTTGAATACATGAGTCATTGTTAATGGTTTATGGATGCATTTATTAAAATAAATGTTAATTTTATGTGGTGTAGTTAGGTAGGTTCATTTATAAAATTTTAACAACATATATTACGTTCTATTTGATGGCCTAGAATTTTAAATTCATGTATATATTTCTAATGATACCATTTTTATTTAGTTGAGAGTATATTTCTGATAGTCTTTTAATTTTTAAGCATTTTCTGGGAATCACTTTTCACTATACAGTTTGATACCCCATATATAGAAACTATGTGACCTTATTAAATTTAGATTTTTTCGAATCATACAGTTACCATAGAATTTTTTAATTCATGAGATAAAATTGATTAACCTTCTTAGGTTTTTCAATTTTAGTAATTTAATTTAGGGGATCCTCACTTAACATCTGAATGTCAAGCCTGATTCCCTATAGAGGTTTCCTAGTAGATCAATTCAATGGTCGATTTGGGATGATTTCATGGTGATTCCTCCTATAAAACAAATTTTAAGATTATATAAACCTTCTTATTCCACTTTTTTCATGGTTCCATCCTTGTTTCCTCAACCCCCACATTATCCCTATTGACCATAGACTCCAAAAAACCTCATTAATTATGATCTAATATTGGGGATTTTGTTTCTAGAGATTTTTGAGTCCCTACTACACCTATTATATTGGATTTCATCAATGGAAGCATGGTTATTATTATGTTAATTATTTAAATATCATTAATTTTTTTAAGAGATTCTTGGATTCATGGTATTAAAATCAAGATTTTGGGACATATTTTTTCTCTTGTGATATCTAAATATAATTTTCAATGGTTTTATATGATATAATTTGGTTTTTATTTTATATAATGGGTCTTTTATAGACATAAATAGATAATATAATTTAAAGTTTATTTTATAAATTTTTACTATTTCAAAAATTACAAAATTGGTTATCCCAAAAGGAAATGATTTATTCAAAAATGGGTGTGTGTTTCAACATTTATAGGGAAAAAAATTTATTGATGGGTTTTATGGGTGATTTATTTAATTTTTTAGTGACACCATCAGTTATTGGTGAAATATATGTCCAATATCATTTGTATAACCTTACTGTCAATTAATTTTTTTTCCAATATGGTTTTACAAAATTTATTTCAAATTGTATGTATATTAGTATTGACAAAATGATTGTGCTTTGACAACTATATAAAAGAACATTTTTTATTTGATAGTTATTTCAATTTTAATCCATATTTTTATTCATTATTAATGGTAATATATAAATCTGTGTGTGGATTTAGGAGTGAACTATGGATTATAATGATGTTAGTGGGAAGGAGGGTCACTACAAAATGGGGTGTTGGATGAGGGATTGATATGAATATTATGATATGTTTCCTTATGAATTGTGTCCATATATGATTAACATATTAATTGTTAGTGGCCATCCTTCTTTATCTATATCATATGGATCCCTATGATATTAAGTGGAAAATTATTGGACGAACATTTAGGTGATTGAGTGTTTTTAATAGATAATGTCCAATAGTTATTGTTTTTCTATCATTCAAATATCACTTACTCATTAAAAATGATATTGTTTCTGGTGGAGAGTATAAGACTATATGGCCATCATAAAGATGGTTCCAAATATACCCATTGAGTATTATTAAATTAATCCCTATTGTGTTTCCTCATGTCATATATCATATGTTTTTTTCTCATTACTACTTGACTATTTTCTTAAAAAAATTATTTCTCTTTTATTGAATATTTTTTGCAGTGTAGATTCCATTATGATGGGATTTAATGTTATATGGTTGTTTATTGTGTCATTACATTCATTCTACACTGGAAATCCATGTAATTTATTCCTTATATGTTTTTCCCTTGTTCATTATTTTAATTGATGGTTATGTAAATGTTTTATGGACTGGGATGGGTTATTTTTCAAGTTTGTTTTTTTGGTGTAAACAATTGAGCTAAAAAATAACTTCATTTCATTCTTATGTAATTATATTTTACATAAAATATAATAAATATAAGGAAAAAATAGTCACACATATTTATTTTCAATATAGTATAATTGGATTCTTTTAAAAAAATATGGATATAGACTCTTTGTGGAATACTAATGGTTGTTGTCTCACACCCTTATACTCACATTGGGGGATAAGAATACTTCATGTAATATTATTTTTTTGGTATTGGACTCTAGGATTGGTTAGAACCACTCTCTGATAATATTTATTTGATATTAAGTCATGGTATTGACTTGAGTGTCACATGGTAATAGTGTGGTGATCTCTTAGGTTTATTGGTCCAGATTGATCATAATGGGCATCACCCTCCCAGTTCTTAAAAAAAATTAGAGACAAATTTTGATTTTAAGAATTATATAAATTGTTTATAATTTTTATGGTAATGTCTAAGTAGAAGTATCATGATATTTATTAATTTTAATTAATTTTTGTCTTTACATTTTTTTAAAAATTAATTATTGGTTGTGAATGGCTATCTATTTTATGGATAAATCCAATAATTTTTTAGATGGAAATGGTCATTTACTTTATTTTTTATAGGGTGATATCATTCCAAAATGAATATGTTTTGATACAAACATAAATTAATGTGGATTGTCGTGATTGAGAGTGTTCTTCATGCCATATAGACTAGTAGTTCACATGATTATACCTATTTAATTAATCCATTTATGTATTAAAACATTTCGTAATGATCTTTTTAATTAGGGGAAATTGCTGAAATAATGTAATACCATAATATTTCATAATGTTGGTGTGTTTATGTGCATGTGAACCTCTTCATTGTGTTGAACATTGTATTTTCATGAGATGTTATGTGTATTCTTCTGAAATATGATTTCTTAATTAGTATTAAATGAGATCTTCTAAATTTATTTTCATAAAATATATGTTTAAAAGAAATTTAAAGAGTTACTGTAGATGTTTTGTATTTTCTGTGGTAAATTTTTGGAAATCTAGGAGCCACATGATTAATGAACATATTATTTCAAGTATTTCACATACTTTGATAATCATTTCTATGTGACTTCCAATGATACTTTCATTTTGGGTGAATAGTTTGACAAAACATACATCAAAATGAACAATAGTGGGAAAAAGATTTTTTTTGTGTTTTCACTCCATTGGGCCTTTTGTCTTCCCTAACGATTGAATTTTTTTGTGAGCTAATAATAAAATTTCATATATATTGATTAGTTTTTAAATAATTTATAACATTTTTATGACATGAAATTAGGAATGGTTTTTGGAATCTTATTTTTTGGGTTTTTTTTCTTTATTGAAATGTTTTTGAACCATAATAAAAATTTAATTGTGAAAATAGGTTATTTTTGTTGTAAGAAATAATTTTGAGATTCCATTATTTTTCAAATAATGAAACATTTTTTTCAATGTAATAAGAAGTAATTTTAATTTCTTATAAGAGAGATTTAATTGTTATGAAATTATGTTTTAATACTCATATTTTCATCAAATAGGGTATTGGGGATCTATTTGGGGTTGTAAAATCAATAGGTTGTTTGGAAATGTTAAATGTTTTAATTTATTATTTCTATAATTTGTAATGTGATTTAGGTTGATATGGTTAATATTTTTTATAATACTTAATAATATGACCCGTTGAATGGAGTCAACAATTCATGAATGTAGTGGTCTAGTTAGACGTCCTAATGAAATATGAGGTATCATCTTAGTCTCTGACATTGTCTAGACTGTAGATAGAGAAAAGGGTATGTGTTTATCTCATCTCATGGTTTATAAATGAGATATTATAAATCATATTTCCCTAGTGTTTTTTGGGGATCAAATAAACCAAGAGAAAATGGAGTAGCTATATATATTTTGAGAGAACATTGATGAACTAGGGACCCCTAAAACCTCTTCGATGATGTTCACCGTTCAATTGTTCAAGGGGTTTGGTTTGGGATGGTGAATGATCACTACACATGCCAAACAATTTGATGATATGAAATGGAGATATTTTATTGTCAATTTATCCAACATTATTTTCATGAGCTATCAAGAGTCGAATAAGAGATAATAATTTATAGGTTTCCGTTGGGGGTGATCATATAGTGTAGGAATAAATATATTATTTCACTAAATTAATATCTTTAACCCTAGTGTTGGTCATTTATTATTCAATTATGTAATGGTTCATTTCAAGAGGCATTAATCTAGATCTTTCCTCTATGGTGCTTCATTCATTCAATGTTAAATATGTGGTAGTGGTGTGTATATTCAATGTCATTGAAGAAATTTTACATGTGAAGATCCTAGAAAATGATGATTTAGCCTCGGTTAGTTTGACAGATGGTAATTAGGAAAGGGAAAATTTGACAAAATAAGGTGATGGTGATGGGAATTTATCTTCTCATCTTTTTTTTCATTAGGTAATCATAATCCCTTGATGAGTATATACTAAGGAAACCCTTGGTACTATAAGCATGTATGTGTGATTGATGAATGGTCCTATTATCTTTTTTGGCTACTTGAGTGACATTTGTAGGATTCGTAGCATAAATATGAATCATAATAAGATTTATTGGAGCCATCATATATAGTAAATGTTTTATATTGTTCAACATTTATTGAATAATTATAAATGGAATAGTTATTTTTTCGAGTACCCTCAGTTATATTTTATTCTTTTCTGGAATTTTCCATGTAATTTGAATATCAATTCTCATTTAATTATAATGGATATTTTTTCATTTTTATCTATATAGAATATTATTCTCGACTTTATCCTTATTTTGGATAAATCTTTATTTGGTTTTTTATGTGATTATATCTAAAAAAATTATCATTCCATTACCATTGTATGGTATAGATTAATTTTAAATGAATTATGAATGATCATGGTGGAATGTTCAATTCATATCGACATTTACTAGTATACATGTAATTGTCTACTAGACCTATTAAATGACAACGAATATATCCCTTATTTTTTTATAATTAACATTCATTGTGTTTCTTGGTTGGTATTTTCCATTGGGTTTAACTCTTATGTCCTCAAATTTTCTAGACATGATTATTATGTTCTTTTACTTTGGTAACTCTTAGGATTTATAAGGTTATTTTGATTGTTGGTATGTATGTACATACTCCTATATTCAATAGAGATATGTGGATTCGATATTCTGACATCTCATCTTATTTACAGTTTTTTTCTTTCATTAAATGAGGGGATATTCTTTTTAGACTCATAGTGTATTATTGGTTGGTGAGTTTTCAATATTAATAGGATGTGTATCTTAATGAGAATGTTTATCTGGATCTAATTTAATGATTATTGATCTTAGGATGGAGATCATGTCCTTTTTATATGGGAGGTGGTTTTGTATTTCCAATTATCCTCTGTGATGAATGACATTTCAAATAGAACAATACCATGGTGGATTGAATTATTACCCCATAAATGTAAATTTTCAATATTAATTTATAATGAAAAATTATTCCTATCATCTTTGGAGTTTGAGGCTATAATTTTTTACATTTAAATTCTCTTCCATGTTCATATGATTTTCACAACATTGATTATCCAGAGAGTGAAATCATACAGAGTCAAGTGTTTTTTATTGAGAATAAAATAGTTAAATTATGAAATAATAAATCATTTAAGGAAGTAATGGTCTCTAATAACGTTTCTGGATTTTAGTTATTTTAAGTAATTTTTACTTGGTGGATCCTCCCCTACCATCCCTACAATAATCATGAAAACCCTATGGGATTCTTTTAATGATTTCCCTCCCACTACACTCTTTTATTGGTGGATTTCTTGTGTTTAACTATTGATTACTCTAGTAAAATTCAAGGTAATTGTATTTTTTATCATATAATTCTCTCATCAATAGGATTACCCCGGTTTCACTCTACCTAAAAAATATCTACCATTGATAATGAATGTCATTATTACGGTATTTTATTTAGGGTTTTGATTTCTATGGATCATAGATTCCCATTTTTAACCTATTCTGGTGGAGTTCATTATGGGAAACATGGTTACACTATCTACTGTATTTTTTCTCTCTCTCAGTTACTTGTATTTAAAAAATCCATATATTATTGTTATTAAAAACTAGGATTTTCGATTTGTAACTGATTTATATGTTACCTATATTTTATTTGATTTTTTGTTTTTTTCATTTAAAATAATTTTAAAATTATATAGTTCAAAGGAAAGTATAGATTAATTATGTTTAATGAATTTTGTGTACTTGATAAAATTAATATTTATCTTTTCCATAGATTAAATAGTTTATTCAACAATATTCACAATGTGTTTCATGGTTTAAAAGAATTTATGTTTTATTAACGGGGTTTGTGGTTTATTTATTAAATTTTTGAGGGTATCATTTTTTAAATTGTCATATGATTATTTCCTAATATTGTGTGTGTTTTTCTTATAAATTAATATTTTTAAAATGATTTTTAATATGGGAATTCAAATTGTATGGAAAATAGTTTTGAAAATAAAGTCCCCCTTAGGAACCAATTTAAAGGTCCTTTATTTATTTTATGGTTAAAAAATTCTTGATACCCATTTCTATTCACTATTGATGGTCATATATATATGATTAAAAATTTGTGTATTTAGATTCTTATTTAATATTATAGGAAGTGGGATCACTATTTAATGGAGTTTTTGAGATGGAATGAAAATGATTTCCAAGACAAGTTTCCTTGGTCAAGTTGGTTATAGTGTGAATGTTGAATCATTTGTTATGATACTAACTCATTTAACTCATTTATGGGTAACAAAAGAATAATATGCATGACATAGAGGGTTGAATTCATTTCATGTTGAGTATTTCTTCTGGTAAGTGGCACATATTTTTGGTTTTTTAACCTTTATGATCTTCCCTGGATGAGTCTACTAAAGATAATTATGCTGGTGAATATAGAATTATAAATCCTATAGTGTAATTCCTAAATATTTATTTTTATGTATTGGTTAATTAAAAACATATATGAATATATAAGTTATCCTGAAAAATAATCAATTGATCTACGGGGAATTTGGTATTGGTAAAATTAGAAGTAATAAAATTTGATAATTGTAATATCAGAGTAAAATAAGTCAGATTAAATATAGGTAACCATAATAAAATATAAATAAACAAAATATATGAAAAGGAATTGAGTTGTACTCGTTTAGTTGATATTAATCTTTATTTATAAAAATTTCTATTTTCATTGTAACACCCCATGATTTTAATTGTACGTTATCTCGTTATAGTAATTCAATAACTTCTACTACATGCAACACCGAGTTCGAGAGCACCACAACATACTAAACTAGATATTCAGAAAATAGATATGAATATTATTTAATGAAATTTTAATATTATATACTCTATATAATTTTAACATCCATATTATGTGTTTCCTAGACATAACATAAGAACAAATTCAATTTTTTAGATAAAAGAAGTATTTTTCAAAAAATGAAATTTTACAACTGTTTAATGGTGAAACCTTATTAAAATAAATATTTGATACTTTTATATATTCAATTTAATGGAATTAAATTCTTCTTTAGAATCGGAAAATAAAAATTTATTTTGGATAAATTTTAGGTACTTTTCTGATAACTTTCATATTTTGATGAATAGCGAAAAATATTATTTTTTTATTAATTTTTTAATTGAAATAATTATAGTGTTAAATTATTCATTTGAATGGTTTTTAAGTATAATTAGATTATATTTTTATCATTTAATTTAATTTAGCTCATTATTTGTAATTTCAAAATTATATTTTACATAAACACATGTCAAACTTTTGATAGTTTTTACTTTTTAAAAAACCCACTATTTGGTTCTAAAAATGGGAAATAATTTTAAATTAATTTATAAAACATATATTTTTTGAATTTGGTAAAATAGAATAAATTTTTGAGTTCAGAATTTTAAAATTATCTTAGGGATAAATTTTGGTATTTTTCTGAATACATTCATTTTTTGATTAATTGTGAAAAATACTGCGTTATTGTTTAAATCCTACATTTTATTTAAATAACTATTTATATTATTTAAAATTATTTTTAGTAAAAATTAATATATAATAACTATATATTTTCATTGTAATTCATTGGAGTCTTTTTATAGTAAAATTATATGTATAAGTTTTTATTGAACTTTTTACTATCTTTTACGAACCTTATATGAGCTTTTTTAAATTTTCATAAAACATAATTTTACAGATTTTATGAGTTGAATTTAAAAATTATTAAAGACATGGTTGATATCATTAACAAAAATTTGGTTCTATATAATGAAATTTTTTTTTGTGAATTGTAAATTTTGACTTTTATTTACCACGAATAAAAGTAAATTGCGTAATTAAAGGTAAAAATTATATTATATTTACCCTATAACATGTCCTAATTCTTTTCGATAAGTATATTTCGACCAAAAATAACCTTTGGAATAATATATGATCCTTTAGGTCCACTTTGATTAGATGATGACATTTATTATTATTTTATTTAAAGAAAAGATAAAAGTGTGAAATTCAATGTTTAAAAACTAAACAATTTTTATTATAGGGTTACACATAAGAACAATTAGACTATAAATATTTGATAGAAATATAAATTATATTTCCTATTTAATATTATTTTATTTATAATTTTTACACTGTAAAAAATAACATTTATATATGACATAATGAAGATGTTTGTAATTACCTTATTAAAGAAGGATTCAAATAAGGGTACTATAAATATTAAAAAAATAATTTCAATGTTTTAATGAAATACATGAATTTAATAGAATAATATGACATTTAGTGTTGATTGAATATATCTTTTTTGAACTAATCATGTTGTGACGACTTTCAGAAAAACCAAATACCAAATAATGTCAAAATTGACATAAATTAATTTTTAAAACAAATTCTATATTATTTATGGATATAATATTCTTAAAAATATATGGTTAGTCTAAAGTGCTTAAATAATATTATATATGTCATTAATGAACCTCTTGATGTACTCATGGATGTTTATAGTATGTTTGTTAACAATATAGTGTAAGAATACAAGAAGACATAGTAAAAGTAAAACTATTTATCTAATAGTTAAATCCAAATGATATGGTTAATATAGTGACCTAAACATATCTCAATCCTATTGGATGAGAGTTCCTCAACCCACACCCACCTTAGAATTGAAAATAATAAATTTTTATCCCTTTAAAACTTAAAACAATTTTATAATTAAGTATTATTTCAATGTTATCCTAAAGTGGCTCTCACCTCTCTTATAAAAGGGAAGTTTCCTTCTCTCCAAATCACACCTCAAAAGCCCTTTGGCTCGGCCAAACCATTCTCAAATATCCTCCCAAATACCCTCACTTCTATCTAGATGTCTTACTTTGATCATAATGACAAACTAAGTAGACCTTTTGGTCAACTCAAAAGGAAACACCTAAAATATATATAATAATTTCACCACACCATTTCAAGTTGTTTCCTCTTCCATGTTATCATTCATTGATGTTTCCATACTAATTAAATAAATACTGTACCTTCTGTATACCATGATGTTATTATAAATATGGTAAAACCATATTCGTTATTCTATCCATCCTATAAATGAAAAATTCAACATACATGCGTACATTCGGCTTACCGTCTCCACGTTCTGGTGTAGTTTGTTATTCAAATACATCATTATTGGGATGGGTATAATAATGTGTATAACTGATGAAATTAATAAATATAACATGAAAATGATTCTGTATATATGCTATATCATCCAATTACATATTATTTCTCAGAAAATATGATGATATTGTTGCTCGTGCCTATATACGTATTACTATCTCCACGAACGTGATGAGATTCTTCCCCCATCGTAATCATTCAAGAAAAATTATTATTTAATGAATAAAATTAATTTCTAATAACATAATATCATTATATATATCAATAATATAAATTCTATTCATGACAAACATGTCTTACATACGGAAGCATATAAAGGAAAACTAATCACATAACAACCGAAATGATGATACTACAGAAATATTATTAACAAAGAAATAACAAAGGATCATATATGATATCATATTTATGTATATAGTTGTTTTATCATTTAATAATAATGTTATAACAATTATAAAAGAGGTTAATATACCATCAACTAATGAAAATTACAAGTTGATGGTTAATTTTACAATCTATTTATTATCCGATGTTGCTTTTAATATTTACTAGGACATACTAATTATTCATGTCCATGATTCATAAAGGAGTTTTCAAAAAGATTCTTTTTAAGGTAATTTTTACTGAAACATCATCTTAAATGTTTTAAAGAATTATTCTTCTATAATTTTCTCATTAGGGTCCATGATTTCAAAATGGTTTTATGGATTTATTTATATGGGAATGAATGTTTTAAAATGTTAATTCCTTTCAAATGTTTCAAATTTTTAGGTTACACTTTGATTAAAAAATATATATTAAATTAATTCCTTTATAAATTATGTGACTTTTAAAGGATTTCATGAAAAAGGGATAATTATCCCAATGATTTTTACTGATCATTTTTAACTGTTTCAGCATCCATTACGGGGTATTATTCTTGACTAGGTTGATTTTTTGTGATACAAATTGTCTATATTGTATTGAAGGTTTAGTGATGTATTTTACTACTGATGTGTTATTTTTATACAATTAATGGTTTAGTTTTAATGTATATACATTGCATATTCTTGTTTTAATATAATTTTTTATTTATGTTTAAACATTTTCATATGAGGAATGTATTGGACTTAGTAAGTGATGGGTGTATCCTGATATAGTTTCTCGGTGTATTGATATATCTCATGAGACAATTAAACGTGGAATTGGTTAAGGCCTTTCTCTATTTTGATATATGGTTTTGGCTATGGCCTAAATCATTTTTAGACTTCTTGGTTGAGATCTTGATAAAATGTTTCAGAATGTCCCACATTCTAAATTCCCTCATTATGAAAATATTATTGATGGTTCATGTGGTTATTAGACTAGTAGAATACCCATGACTATTTTTTATTATGGAATTATTTACTCATCTAATATTCCTACCATAAGGTGTACATGGTTAGTTTCTTAAGGCATGTGTTTCAAATTATTCACCATGCATAAGGTTTAGGTTATATTATGTTGTATTACTTACCAATACTAAGAATTTGATATCACCTCTTTCATATGATTTATTTTCCAAGGATTCCAAGTATTTTATTATGATTGATAAGCAATGTTATTCTAAGAGATTTATGGAATACTAAAAGGATCATTTATGTTGTGTTTTATTTTCTAATTGCAATGTTACATTCATCTTTATAATTTATTTTCTTGGACTGCTAAACTGACCAGTCTTTCGGTACTTGATTATGTGTAATCATGCCAATGTATTAATATAATGAACCAACATTGGGTAACTGGGGTCGGTGTGTTACAGTTTTATCAAGGGATGTTTTGAAACAACCTTGGAATTAGATTTAGATAGTAACTTATTAAATAACATTACCCTAATATAGACTTTGAGGATTAATATATAAGAAAATTATAGAATTTTGTTAATGTGGAGATTTTGTGTATTTTACAATCAATACATCCCTGTCCGGATAATAGCATGTAGATGTAGCTCTGGCACAAATGTACATAGAAGTGAATAATCCAACATGGAGATTGGAGCATAACTCGTGGTATTCTGGTACACAATAATGGGCCATGCTGCACTCTTGGTTAGAACACACACATGGGATATGCTTAGGATAATTTACATTTTCATTACCAGGCATTGTAAAGGATTTAGGATGAAATAATTTGTCAAGGAAAAAATTATATGATTATATATTTTATTCCTAATATTTTCCACATACGTTATGTATTTTACAAGATTGGAATTATCCATTTTGATTCATAAACGAACCTAGTGTATTCCATTATTTACAAATGATGTCTAATAGAAGGAATGAGAATTCCAGCAATACGCATGATCTAATGATTAATAATGATCATAACTTTCATGATACTAAGACAACATTTAGAATGGAAATATTATCCCACATATTCTCATCATATGAAGAAATAACATCATTTGATAAAAAGATAACTAAAGCTATTTCTTGATTCCTCTGGATTTGATGGGAAGCAGGAGAAGAAAGGTATGGAAGAGAGAAAGATGGTTAAATTTAATAGCGGAAAGATGGATTTTCCCATATTTGATAATTGTGGAATTAATCACCTTGGTAAATGCTTGATGGGAAAGGGAGTTTGTTATAAGTGTGGATAAAAAGGACACCATGTACTTGAATTCAAGGGTAAGGAAATGGTTTCAAAAGTAAAATGCTTCATCAACATCAAGTTGGGACACTTCACAAATCAATGACCAAATAATCAGAGTATACCCCAAAAGTTGCTATTAGATTATAATAATGTTATGATACAACCATAGATTTAGAGGAATGATTAGATTTCATATGTAGTTATTAATGTATTCTTTCATTTGAGTACTGTATTAATGACGTACATGTTATATGAATTATAGAGTAGATAAGGAATGTATGTCGTTACTATTTCATTAAAGACATGAGATTGTGTGGAACCATGAAAATTGACACAATGGAATATTAATTTTTTTGTAAAATATATGGTTTAGAGAAAGATAAACGTTAATATGATTCTGATAATGAGGTAGTTATTTTTGAATAAGATATGATTGATTTGGATAAATTATATTGGGTATTCATCACTACCATGAAACAGATTAATAAGTTGTGTATTCCTCATTGTTAGAGTTTAAACCTTTTTTGGATAGAAGGAGTATATCTAGAATTATATATGGAATAAGGGAGCATAAATGTAATAAATAAGGTTTAATGGTTATTTATGGTGTTACAGTGTTTTAAAATAATACATGTTGAAGGTATTCACAAATAATTATGTGGGAAAAGGATCTTCATTGTGTTTGCCTTCCTTATAAATATTTGAATGTGATTTTGGACAGTAGTATTTTGGATAAGTCTAATTGTAGTATTTGATTAATTCTGACATTGGATACTCTTTTTAAGGTTATATCATTTCTTGAGATTATTTTAGGATTTTCAAAAAAAGGACAACCTGGAGGTCGGGCGAGAACATGTCGCGTCTGACAATGCCACGAGACTTGAACACACAACAGAATGGGTAAAAGGGTGGATCTACTAACATTGGCATACGTGATGTCATAATTTTTATAATGTATTTTTTTTAAATAGTATGAAAAATGAATTAAAAATTCTTTATTATTGGAACCCCATACTATTAAGATCGATCGAGTATTTTTAAATTATATTATCTTTTGTAGTAAAAGATGAGTTTGTGGTTGGAATTAGTTAAAGGAAGAAACTCTAATATTTAAGTATATTTTTTTCTCTTATTATATAAATATAATATTCCATAAACATTAGAAAATGGATCATAAAATCAAAAATATGATATAATAATACATTATGTTTTGTTGAACCAAAGATATTTTAAATCATCATAGATTGATGGAATTGAGGCCATCAATTTAATACTTTTTTGTGATTGATGACTATAATCAATAACTATAAATATTTACATTTTTTCTCCAATTATGTATCTTTAATTTCCACCAATGTTCCCCTAATTGAGATCATAAATTGGTGCTGACTATTTCATTTCCGTTTCACTCTTATTAAGACCAAAATTTATTAACCCAATTTCCGATGTTGTATTTCCACTAATATATTTTTATATTTTTAACCTTTTAGTTTCAAGGAATAATTTCAAAATATGAGAATTCAGGGTAACACCCTGACCCAGTTACCTAGAGCCAGTGCATTATTTTCATACTTTGGCATGATTACATGGAATCAAGTCCTGACGGACTGATCAGTTTAGCATTCTTAGAAAATATATTACATACATTAACATTACATTACTATTTCAAACATAAAACACAGCATATATAGTTCTTATATAATTCCATTATTCTGTTTATCTTAACACTTCATATCCATAATAATACACTTCTCAGAATCATGGGAAAATTAAAAATAATAATGGGGTGAGCTAAGATCCCTAGAAAGGGTAAATAATATAGAAGAAGTTATAAACTTTTAAGGAAAGATGTGTAATAAGAAAATTTCCTTTTAAATATAAACTTGAAACTAATATGGAAAAATAAATCAAAAATTACCATATAAACATTCACATGGATATTCTACTAGTCTAATAATAACATGTAATAACTAATTTCATAATAAGGGAATGTATAATGCCGAAGATTAATTTCTATGTCATGGCCATGTTCCAGGACCAAGGGGATAACTGTAACCGGACCCCATCCCAGAGAGCCTCTATAACCAGACTCCATATCGAAGAGCCGCTATAACCGGACTCCAACCTGGAGAGGCTCAGTAACCAAAATCTATCCTAGAGAGCCTCTGTAATCGGACTCCAACCCGGAGAGCCTCTTTAACCGGACTCCAACTCGGAAAGCCTCTATAGTTGGACTCCAACCCAGAGAGCCTCTGTAATCGGACTGAAACCCGAAGAGTCTCTGTAATCGAACTCCAACCTAGAGGGTCTACTCTAACAGGGCCCCAACATAGAGGGATTACTTTTACAGATCCCAAACCAGGAATATACTTGTCTAAAAAATTCATCTTTAAAAGAGGTTTAAATATAACATAATGATTCATTTTAAAACCTGCACACGAAATGTCAATACATTAACAATAAACAATGAATGGAATAAAAATAGAACATCCACACTGAAACATATCACAAAGCGTTAAATGCAATATGGAATATTTTTATCATAATAAATCAACATCAAACAATTGTAAAATTTATCAAAGAATGTTGAAATAAATGAAATAAAAACTATTTTAGAGAAATATATCTTTCTAATTTGAAATCATTTAAATTCAAATTATTATAAAAGAAAAAATTTATTTTGAATATATTCTCATAATAATTTTAGGGTAGCTTCAATGATGTTATAATGGATGAAAATAGTTGCACCCACCATATAAGTTAAAAAAATACATTCTTACCTTAATTTTTTTCGAAAAGGTTAAAAAGTACCTTGTTTGGAAAATGACATAAAGATTCCATTCAAACAATTTTATAAATAGTAAAACAAGGGTATAAATGACATTAATCCACTGTCGAGAAAATGTTAAAAAAATTGAATAAAATTTTAAGAAACATCGATGTGGATGATAAATACTTCTCAGTAGATACATACATAAAAACAACCTCGGATAATAAATATATTGTGAAATTAACCCTTACCAATTGGGTAACTTACGAAACATACCCTCCATGAAAGAATAATCATACAATGAATATGTAAATACACATAAATAAAAGTGAATTACACAAATAATACAATTATGGTCATTACATACAACACACAAAAAGTAATAGTGGCAATTTGGAATGAATCTCACAGGACAAAGGAGTGAAATGAAAACCCCTTACTTCGTTGTAATCAATCAAGTCTTATAGAAAAAAGTTAATAATAACCAAATGATTCATAGTATACCATGAATATAAAATGATTCTTCATAATATATATATATATATAATTATAGTTCACAATACACCACATTTAATAAATAAGTAGTGAACAATGGAAATCTAACGGAATTAATAGTAAAAAATGAAACCCCTTACATTGCACATTCCTTTAGTAGAGGGTATGTTTGACCACTTGTATGAATATAGTAGTATGTTATTAAAGTATAAAGAACCATTTTAATATTTATGATATAATATAGGATTCATTAATGACTTTATAATACCAATTTAATAATAATTTCCATGTAAAATTAACATTTCGGGTAATAATTGCTTTCTTAATCACAATATTTTAACTGGTAACTCTTGATTGTATCACATAGATCAAGATTTAAAGACTTAATGAATATAAAATATTATTAATATATCATAGATATTTATAATATAAATATGTATAATATACATGTATATGAAATAAAAAACACTGTTTATGGAGACAGTAGTCCGTACATACACATAAACGCTATTTCCGTTTTTATATCGTATTGAACAGAACTAAGTGAATAAGATATATTTAAATACATAAATACATACATATATGTATATATATATATTTATAGTAGAATTATTATGTCATATATTACATACTTATTAGTAATATATATTTTTATAATCGTTGATGAATGGACAATGTGGAAATGAATCTTATCACGTCGTGGAGACGGTAATCCGTACGTACACACGAGTGACAATATCATTTCCTTAAAGGTGTGGAATTGAATGGTATATTAATATTAA
This sequence comes from Viscum album, assembly GCA_963277665.1. Taxonomy (NCBI): domain Eukaryota; kingdom Viridiplantae; phylum Streptophyta; class Magnoliopsida; order Santalales; family Viscaceae; genus Viscum; species Viscum album. Next base: position 622,552,615 of record OY728160.1, read on the forward strand.
ATAGACATTATCATTTTATTTTCACTATTTATATACATATTACTCATCATTATATAAATCCAAATAACATAGTGCTGAATAAAAACTTACACCACGACATGGAGAGGGTAAGCCGTATGTACCCACACATGGTGACATTATCATCCATAAGTTTGATAGAATAATGAATATAGTTGTGCCATATTTTCAATAAAATCATTGTATATAGAAGATACTGGGGTAAATATTTTAGAATTGAATCAACCATAAATAGTATGTGGAAGAATAAGAGAACAAGAAAGAGGGTGGTGAAATCATTACCTCTTCTTCAGGTTCTTCCTTTTGATGTAATAAAAGGGATCTTTAGGATGGCTTTATGAAAAAAGTAAGTACTCTAATATTAAGTTAGGATAGTTGGGATGATATTTGGTCAGGTTTTGTCCAAGCCTAATGGCTTTTAAGGTGTGAATTAGAGTGAAGGGGGAGTTCCCTTTTATAATAGGGTTGAGGGGTACCTTAGGAAAAAACAGATAATATTATTTTATAAAAAAATAATTTACGGTTTCTAATTGCTCAAAAATGTATTATTTAAAGGATACGGTGTGTATGCATCAAAATTTACTCAACCAAATGGTCTATACAGGTTTGGGTCACCATATTAACCCTAACTTTTAGATTTAACTATTTGTTAAATACTTTGACATTTACCATGTCTCTTTGTATTTTTATATTATATGGTTAATAAAATTAAAATAAAATTACAATAGAACCCCAATTGGAAAATTAATTTCATATATATTATTATATAATTTTTTTTACTAAACATTAAATTTTTAGGACTATATATCAATTAATAATATAATATTTGTTCTAAACGTATTTTCTGTCAAATAGGACACTATTTGGTATTTTTTTGATATATTCATAATAGCATTATTACTTAAATAAATTCATCTAACCACCCCTAATATGTCTTATTAACCTAAGAAATTTGTTTAATTCATCAAAAGTATCAAATTAAATTTATTTGGATATTTATAATATCAATTATTTTAATCATTCAAAAATACATTAATTACTACATCATCATTGTATCATAAATTTATTTAAATATTTAATGTCTAAAAAATATAAATAAAATACCATTATGTAGGAAATAATTTTATTATTATTTTGAATATATGTAGTCTAATTTATCTTATGTGAATCCCTATATTGAAAATGTTTTAGTCATCAACCTTGGAATTAAACACTTTTAACTCTTCTATTAATTAAATAATAATAAATGTCCTAATCTAATACATGTGGACCAAAGAGATTAATATTTTATTCTTGAGGTAGTTTTTGGTAGAATTACACTTAACCAATAGAATTAAAACATGTTTTATGGTAAGAATAATATCCTTTTTACCCTTAATTACATTTTATTAATTTTAACTGTGGTAAATGAAAGTAAAAATTTATTATTCACAAAAAATTATTTTTATCTTACTAATACACATTTTTTACTTATACGAAATGTGTCTATTAGATTTATGAAATTCCAATCACAGAAGTGGTAAAATTATGTTTTATGTGAATTTGAAAATTCTCTTAGGAGGTGGGTAAAAGGCGGTCAAAAGTTTAATAAAATTTTGTATATTTAATGTTATTACATAATGACTCTAGTGAATTACATTGAACATATATAGGTATTATGTATCTATTTTGATCTAGAATAAAATTAAATAAAATAAACAATTATTTAAATAAAATGTCAGTTTTAAATAATGACTCATTGTTTTTCACTATTTATAAAAAATTGTATGTTTTTAGAAAAATACAAAAAATTCCCCCTATGATAATTTTGATATACTAAATTAAAAAATAAATTCAATTTAACCAAATTAAAAAAATATATATTGCATTTATTAATTTAAAATTAATACCCGTTGGCAAAACCAAAATACGCATTTTTAAAAAACAATAACTATAAAATGATTGACACTTGTTTATGTCCAATATCAAAGTTAAATTACTTAAATGAAATGAATTAGATTAAATGGTAAAAATATAATATATTTATACTTCCAAACCATTAAAATTTAATAATTTAACAATATAAAATATTTTGAATAAAAATGTTTTTTTGATTTAAAATATTGTATTTTTCATTATGCACACAAATATGAAAGTAATCAGAAAAAAATTAAATAATTTATTGAAAATAAATTCTTATGTCCTTATTCTAAATAAGAAGTTGATTTTGTCAAATTGAATATATAAAATTTTCAAATATTGGATTTAAAAAGTGTTCACCATTAAAATGTGGTAAACTTTCATTTTTTGAAAAATAATTCTTTTATCTGAAAAAATGAATTAGTTCTTACATTATGTCTATGAAACTCATAATATGGATTCTAAAATTATAAGGATTATAAATATTTAAAAATTCAGTTAATACTATTCATAACATCTTTTGAATGGCTACTTTAGTAAGTCGTGGTGTGTTTGAACTCAGTGTTGCGTGTAGTGCATGTTATTGAATTACATTGAAGAAATAACCAACTATGAAATCTTGGGGTGTTACATTCTTCCCTCCTTCAATAAATAGTTTCCTCGCAATTTGAAATTGTTCTTTTAAAATAAATGTTTGAAAATACGAAATACCTTTGTGGATAACTAATATCGGAAATTGGGTTAATAAAATTTAGTCTTAATAAGAGGGAATATATATATATACTTGAAAACTAGAGTTACAACTTTTAACTACTTCCTACCACAAACTGATCTTTCACTCCCAAATGTTTTGAATAAAATATTCTATTTATCATAAGTGTTCCAAAAATAATGAACTTATAATTCACCTATCATACCCTTTAAAAAAACTAGATTATACCATCCAAGGGCTTCATGTAGTCTAGTGGTAGAAGATAAATCCCAATCGAACTATGGTGTGGGTTCGATACCCACATATTTGTCCAACATGAATGATTATTAGACAGTCTACGTGTTTTCATTTTTATAAAAATAAAAAATAACCTTAACAATAATATCCAATTTAAAACATAATTTATTCCAACGTTTAGACTTATCCAATATATATTTATCCAAACTCACAGTCCAAAATTTATAAGGAAGTCCAACACAATGATGATCCTTTTTACCACGTAAAAACACGTGTATATGTTCATCATGTATTCTTTCAAAAAATGGAATCTACCTTATATATTACATTCATGATCCCTTATTCCTTATAGAATAATATACATATTCTATATATGAAAAACAATTTGAGTACTCCAGTGATAATGAAATAAACAAAAAATTAATCAGTTCTAAGATAGTCATGAATATCCTATATAATTTATCCAAATAAACCATGTATTATTCCAAAATTACTACCATAGTATCATGTCCATATAATCTCAAATTCCCAATAAAATAGTACTGCAATACAATCCCTATTTATTTCCATAGTTCAAATAAATAGTACATCGTTGATACAACACTCAAATGACACAATGCATTAATAACAACATAAGAACTCTTAATCACTCATCTTCTTCTTTGGTAGTATCATAACATGATTCTTATACAAAAGTAGAATGTGTGGTATACTCTGATGATTTGGAAATTGATTCGCATAGTGTCCCTACTACTTACAGATGAAGCATTATACATTTGAAACTTTTTACTTACCCATGTAATCATGTACTTGGTGTCCTTTTTCTCTAAACTTATAACAATATCTCATTCCCTTCAAGCACTTACCAATGTGATTCATTCCACAATTATCACATATTGGAAGATCCTTCTTTTCCCTCTTCCCTTTATCCATCTTTCCCTATTCCATCCCTTCCTTCTCTTTCTTCCCTTCAAATCTGTGGGACACAAAGAATTCATTACTTATCTTATTAACACATGATACTATTTTTCAATACGTTTAAAATACATGTGAGACTATTTCCATTCTAAATGATGGTTTAATACTGCGAAAGATATGATCTTTCATACTCTTTGGATTATATGTATTGCTGGAGTTCAGCTTTTTTCTACTGGGTAACATTTCCATACAGTGGCGTACACTAGGTCAGTTTATGAAATGAAATTAATAATTACAACTTGTATAATACCTACCAAAAATTGTACTTTTTCTAATATAATCCACAAATATATTTTCCTTGTGGAGTAATATACTCATAAATAATTTATAACGATTTTTAATGAAAATTATAATTATCCTAAGAATATCCCATTACAGTTTCGTAACCAAGAGTGTAGCAAGGACTGTTTCCGTGCAGTAGTTCCCATTTGAGTCTAGCTCAAAGCAGTTTTTTCAGGTTTTACCACTAGGTAAATCTGTGCCAAAGCCGCCACTACCTTCTCGTATCCAAAAAGGGATGTATATTCTAAGAAAACTCACAGAATCTATACATTACCAAAATTCTAGGAATTTCTTCTATACTAATCCTTAAAGCCTATCATAGGGTAATGTGATCTAAACAGAGTTTATCTAAATATAGTTTCTAAGATTATTTCTAAACTTCCTCTCATACCAACTACAACGCCCCGACATCACATACCCAGAGTCTGTGCAATATTTTAATAAATTGGCATGGTTAAAAGGAATCAAGTCCCAAATGACCGATAATTTTAGCATTCATGGAAAATAGAATACATACATTAACATTATATTAAAATTTTATACATAAAACAAAAAATAGATAGTTCTTTGAGAACACCATTATTACCTTTAGGATAACACTGCATATCAATAATAATACATTTGTTGGAATCATGTGAAAATTAAATATAAGAAAGGGGTTATCAGAGATGACCAGTAAGGGTAAATAATTTAGCGGAATCTATAAACTTTTAATGAAATATGTGTAATAAAAACAATAGCCTTTTAAATATAAATTGGAACAGAATATGTAAAAATAAATCAAACATTACCATATAAAAATTCAGATAGATATTCTACTAGTCAAATAATCTAATCTAATAATTAATTTCATAATTAGAGAATGTATAATACCGAAGTTTAATTTATGTGTCATGGATTCATGCCAGGACCTTGCGGATAACTGTTACATGTCCCCAACCCAGAGATCCTTTGTAACCAGAATCCATCCCGGAGAGCCTGGGTAATTGGACTCCAACCCAGAGAGCCTCGGTAACCTGACTCCATCCCAAAGATCCTCTTTAAAAGGGATCCAACCTGGAGAGCCTCTGTAACTGAAATCCAACCCGGAGAGACTCTGTAACTGGACCACATCCCGGAGTGCCTCAATAACCAGACCTCAACCCAGTGATCCTATGTAACCGGACTCTAACTCGGGTGCCTCTGTATCCAGACTCCAACCTGGAGAGCCTCTATAACCAGAATCCATCTCGGAGGGTCTGCTGTAACCGGACCCCAACCCATAGGGCTTACATTTACCAATCACCAACCTGGAACACACTTGTCAAACACATTCATCTTAATAAGATGTTGAAATATAACATAAACATTCATATTAACACTAGCATACAAAATGTCAATACAATCTCTATAATCCATGAATGGTATAAATTTAGAATATCCATAGTAAAACAAATCACAAAACCTTAAATTAAATATAGAAAATTTATATAATAATAAATCAACTTCAAAAAAGTGTAAAATTTATCAAATGATGTTGACATAGATGAAATCAAAACTATTTGAGTGAAATATCTCTTTCTATTTTGATAAAAATTGAAGTCACATAATTGATAAGAAAAAATTTATTTTCTAAAAATTCATATAAGCTTGTAAGGGAAGCTTCGACGATGTTATAATGGTAAATAATTTCTGCACCCGCCGTATCAGTTAAAAAAATACATTCCTACCTTAATTTTGTTGAAAATATTAAAATGTACCTTGTTTGAAAAATGAAAGAAAAATTTCTTTCAAACCATTTTATAAAAAATCAACCAAGGGTATAAAAAAAATTAACCCATATTCTCGTAAAGGTTAAAAAAGTATTGGAATACGTTTTAAAGAAACAAGGATGTGGATGATAAAGAGGTCCCAGTAGATACATACATAAAAACAACCTCGGATAATAAATAGATTGTAAAATTAACCCTTACCAATTTGGTAACATACTGAACATACACCCCATCGAAGAAGTTTCATACAATGAATATGCAAATACACATTAATTAATGTGTATTAAATAAAGAATACCATTTTTGATAGTACATACACCACACAAAAGGTAATAGTGGCAATATGGCATGAATCTCATGAGAATAATGAATGAGATGAAAACCCCTTACTTCGTTGTAATCAACTGAGTCGTATGGAAAAAAGTTAATAACAACCAAACGAATCACATAATAACATAAATATAAAGAGATTCGTGATAATATATATAAATATATATATCGAACGATAGTACACAATACACCACATTTAATAAATAAGTGGCGATCAATTGAAATCTCACGGAATTAAAAGTGAGATATGAAACACATTACCTTGAACATTCCTTTAGTTGAGGGTACATTTAACCTCCTATATTAAGAAAATAGTATGTTATTAAAGTATACCAGAACCATGTTAATATTTATGACATCATACATGATTCATTAATGAATTTACACTACCCATTTAATAATAATTTCCATGTCAAATTAAAATTTCAATTAATATTTGTTTTCTTTATCGTACGTGTTTTTACATGTTACTCATGATTATATCATGTAGATCAAGATTTAAATACATCCATAATATAAAACATGATTTATATATCATATACATTTAGAATATAAATATGTAAAATATAAATATATATGAAATGAAAAACACCATTTATGGAGACGGTAGTTTGTACGTATGCATAAACTCTGTTTCCGTTTTCATATCATATTGAACGGAACTAAGTGAATAAGATGTATGTAAGTACACGTATATATATATATATCCAGTAGTATTATTATGTCATATATTATTTACTTATTATTAATATATATTTTTATAATAGTCGATGAATGGTGAATGTGGAAATGAAACTTATTGCGTCGTGGATACGGTAATTCGTATGTACTCACGAGTGACAATATAATTTACATAAATGTGTGGAATTGAATTGTACATTAATTATAAAGAGACATTATCATGTTATTTTAATTACTTATGTACATATTAGTCATCATTATATCCATCCAAATAACATAGTCTTGAGTAACAAATTACACCACGGCGTGGACACGGTAAGTCGTACGTACGCACTCATGGTGACATTATCAATCATAATATGGATAGAATAATGAATATAGAAGTTCCATATTTATAATAACATCATAGTATATAGAAGATAGTGGATTTATTATTTTATAATCGAATCAACAAAGAAATAGTATGTTGATGAATAAGAGAACATAAAAGAGGGTGGTGAAATCATTACCTCTTCTTCGAGTTCTTCCGTTTGATTTGATCAAAAGGGATCATTAGGATAGATTTATGACCAAAGAAATTCCTATATGATAAAGGTAGGATAGTTGGGAGGATATTTGATATGGTTTTTTCTGAGACAAATGGCTTTGAAGGTGTGAATTATAGTGAAGAGTGTGTGCAATTTTATAAGAATGATGAGGGGAATCTTAGGAGAAACTTAAAATATTATTTTATAATAAAAACATTTTCAGTTTATAATGGATCTGAAATGTATTCTTTAAAGGATATGGTGGGTATGGGTCGAAATATACTCATCCAATAGGTTTTAGATAGGTTTCAATCAGCATATTAACCTTAACATTTATATTTAACTCTTAGATAAATAGTTTAACATTTACCATGTCTCCTTGTATTTTTATATTATATGGTTAATAAAATTACTATAAAATGCCAATATAACCCTAATTGGTTCATCATTGTCATATATATTATTATATAAGTCTTTTTGCTGATCCTTATATTTTTAGTACTATTATATCAATTAGTAATATTATATTGGTTTTAAAACTCTTTTATGTCAATTTTGACACTATTTGGTATTTTGTTTTTGGTAATTTCATATCAACATTATTACTTCTAAAAAGTCATATAATCAACACAAATATGTCATATGAACCTATAAAATTAGTTTAATTTGTATAAATTATCAAATTTCATTTATTTTGATATTTATTATATCATTTTTTTCAATCATTCATTAATATGGTAATTACTGTATATTCATTGTGTCATAAATAAATTTAATTATTCAGTGTCTAAAAAATATAAATAAAATATCGTTATATATGAAATATTTTTATCTTTATAATGAATATTTATAGACGAATTTATCTTATGTGTAACCCTATATTAAAAATTTTTTAGTTATTAAACTTTGAATTTTACAGTTCTAACTCTTATTTGAATTAAATAATAATAAATGTCCTAATCTAATCCATGTGAAAATAATAGGTTTATATTCTATTCATAAGTTTGTTTTTGGTCTAATTACACTTATCCAATATAATTATGACTTGTGTTTGGGTAAGAATAATAACATTTTTACCCTTAATTACCCTTTTTTACTTTTAACCGTGGTAAATAAAAGATAAAAGTTACTATTCACTAAAACTTATTTTTTTCTTATTGAAAAACATTTTTCGTACTGATATCAATCTTGTCTCTTAGATTTTTGAAATTCCACTCATAAAAGTGGTAAAATTATGTTTTATGTGAATTTTCAAATTCTCCTATGAGGTGGGTAAAAGACGGTGAAAAGTTAAATAAAATTCTTTATATCTAATATTATTACAAAATGAATCCAATGAATTACAATGAACATATATAGGTATTATGTATCTATTTTGACCTAAAATAAATTTAAATAAAATAAATAATGTTTTTAATAATAATTCAGTTTTAAATAATAACTTAGTGTTTTCACTATTATTCAAAAATTGAATTTTTTTTTAAAAAAATACATACAATTCACCCTAAGCTAATTTTGATATTTTGAATTCAAAAATGAAGTCTATTATACAAAATTGAAAACATAAAAGTTTCATTTGTTAATTTGAAAATATTTCTCGTTGTAAAAACTAAAAGGCATGTTTTTAATAAACGATAACTATCAAAAGATTGACAATTGTTTATGTCAAATCTCAAAGTAAAATTACATAAAATGACCAGAATTAGATTAAATGGTAAAAATATAATCTATTTATACATCCAAACCTTTAAAATGTATAATTTAACACTCTAAATTATTTTTATTAAAAAAGTTGTTTTCAGTTAAAATATTTTATTTTTCACTATGCACCCAAATATAAAACTTTTCAGAAAAACACCAAAAATTTATTGAAACTAAATTCTTATGTACCAATTCTTAAGAATAAGGATATTTTGTCATATTGAATATATAAAATTTTTATATATTGGATTTAAAAAGGGTTTTCCATAAAAAGGTAATAAAATATCATTTTTTGAAAAATAATTCTTTTATCTGAAAAAATGAATTAGTTCTTACATTATTTCTCTGAAACTAATTATATGGATTCTAAAATTATAAGGAATATATATTGTTTAAAATTCAGCTATACTATTTATAACAGCTTTTGAACGTCTAGTTTGGTAAGTCATGTTGCGCATTAACTCAGTGTTGCGTGTAGGGACAGTTATTGAATTACCATGAAGAAATAACGTACTATGAATTCTTGGTGTGTTACACTCAATTTATTAAAGGAGGTTAGAATGTATCACCCCATGATTTTATAGTAAATTATCTCATTAATGTAATTAAATATCCTGCGCTATACACAACACCGAGTTCGAGCGCACCACAACTTATCCAACTAGCTGTTGAAAAAGTGGTTATGATTGGTTTTAACATTATTTTGAATCATATATACTCTATATAATTTTAACATCCATATTATATGTTTAATAGACTTAATATAATAAAAAATTCATTTTTCCAATATTAGAAGTATTTTTTAAAAAATTCAATTTTACTACCTTTTAATGGAAAACCCTTTTTAAAATCAATATTAGACACTTTTATATATTAAATTTAATGAAATTAAATTCTTCTTTAGTAGTGGCACATGAAAATTTAGTTTTCAAAAATTTTTGTTACTTTTATGATAACTTTAATATTTTGATGTATAATAAAAAATACTATCTTTTAATTGAAAACAACTTTTTTAATTGAAATAATTTATAGTGTCAAATTATGAATTTGAGTGATTTTAAAGTATACCTAGATTATATTTTTATCATTTATTTCAATTTAGGTCAATATATTTAATTTCACTTTTAAATTTGACATAAACACATGTCAATCTTTTAATAGTTTTAACTTTTTAAAAAACCTTCTTTTTAGTTTTGATCGCGGGAAATAATTTTATATTAGTTAATGTAACTTCAATGTTTTGAATTTGTTAAAATAGAATAAATTTCTTAATTTTTAATATCAAATTTAGTTTTGGTGAATTATGGGTATTTTTCAGAAAACAATAAATTTTTGACTAAGAGTGGAAAACACTGCGTTATTGTTTAAAACCAACATATTATTTAAATTTTTTTGTTTTATTAAAAAAAAATTATGTAAAAATAGACGTATAAAAACAATATAATTTCAATTTAATTCATTGGATTTATTTTATAATTAAATGATATGTATAAAATTTTATTGAAATCTTTACCATTTTTACCCTCATTCTATGAGCATTTGAAAATTTGTGTAAAACATAATTTTTTTCATATGTTTTTGGAATTTCAAAAAAAATGAGAGACACTTCTGATATTATTATGATTTTTTTTTTCAAGGACAAAAAATAATTTTTTCTGAATATTAACTTTTGCCTTTTATTTACCACGGTTAAATGTAAATATGGTAATTAATGGTAAAATGATATTATAATTACCCTAACACATGTACCAATTCTATTGGATAATTGTATTTCGACCAAAAATAACTATAGGAAGAAAATATGATCCTTTAGGTCCAATTGAATTAGTTTAGGTCATTTTTTATTATTTTATTAAAAAAATAGTTAATATTGTTAAATTCAAAGTATAACAACTAAACAATTTTTTATATTGGGTTAAAAATAAGATATATTCAACTATAAATATTCAATATAAAGAGAAAAATTATTTCCTATATAATAAAATTTTATTTATAATTTATGAGACAATAAATAATTTAATTTATTTATTGAACAATGATGAAGAAGTTATTACCTTATTAATTGAAGAATCAAATCATTGGTATTATAAATATTAAAATAAATATAATTTCAATGTTTTTATTACATAGAAGAATTTTCTAAGTGAATAATCCATGTTAGGGTGACTCAATTTATCTTTTTCTAAGTAATAATGTTTTTATTTCATTCACAAAAACAAAATACCAAATAATGTAAAAATTGATATAAATTTGTTTTTAAAAATGATACTTTATTATTGGTTGATATAATATTTTTAAAAATATAATTTTCGGATAAAGGGATAAAATCATATTATATATGTCATAAATGAACCACAGGAGGTAATCCTCAATGTTTAGGGTATGTTTATTAATGATATAGTATAAGAATACTAGAAGACACCGTAAAAGTTACCCAATTTAACTAATAGATAAATATAACAGGTAAGGTTAATATAGTGACATAAACATGTATAAAACCTATTGGTTGAGAGTATTTTTACACATAAACACCTTATTTTCAAAATAAGTCAATTTTAATCCATTATAAAAAGAAAATGATTTTATCATAAAATAATATTTCAAGGTTTTCATAAAGTGACCCTCGCCTCTTATAAAAGGGCACATCACTTCTCTAAAAATCACACCTCCAAAGCCAATTGGCTCGGCCAACACCTACCCAAATATCCTACCAACTATCCTCCCATAGACCTAGTGGATTTACATTGATCAGAAATCCATCTTAATGAGCTCTTTTGATCAGCTCAGAAGGAAACACCCGAAAAAAAGATAATAAATTCACCGCCCTCTATCAAGTTCTTTTCCACTTCCACTTCCTCTTTCATTGTTTTTTCTATAGAAAAATAATAACTATAGTACCTTATACATAATTTTATGTTACTATATATATATGGTACAACCATATTCATTATTCAATCAATCCGGTAAATGAAAATTTCAGCATACATGCGTATGTTCGACTTACCGTCTCCACGTCGTAGTGTAGTTTTTTATTGAAACCCTTCATTATTTGAATGGACATAAAAATGAGTATAACATATGTAAATAATAAATATAACATAATAATGATTCTTTATATATGATATAACTTCCAATTACATATGATTTCACTATCAATATAATGATATTGTAACTCATGTATACGTATGGATTACTGTCTCCACAAATTTGATGAGATTCATTCCCCATAATATCCATTCAAAAATAATTTTCATTTTATGAATAAATTTTTTTTTAGAACTGAATATCATTATTTATATGAATGAACTACCTCCTATTCCTAACAAGAATGGATTTTGTAACAAAGCATATAAAGGAAAATGAATCACTTAACAACTGAATTGATGATACTACAGAAATATTATTTACAAAGCAATAATTGAGGATCACATATGACATCATATTTATGTATAAAGTTCTTGTATCATTTAATAACAATATTTTAAATATTATACTAGATGTTAACATCCCATAAACTAAGGATAAGTACAAGTTAATGGTTAATTTTACAGTCTCTTTATTATCTGATGTCGTTTTTATGTAACTATCTACTTAGATATATTTATTATCCATGATGATGTTTCATAAAAGATTTTTCAAATATATTATTTTTAAGGGACTTTTTACTAAAAAATAATTTTAAATGTTTTAATGATTTATTATTATATGTCGTTCTCATTAATGTCCATGTTTTCAAAATGGTTTTACAGATTTATTTAAACGGACATGAATGTTTTAAAATGTTAATTCTTTTCAAAAGATTCAATATGGTAAGTGACACTTTTATTCAAAACTATCTTTTAAATTCCTTCCTTTATAAATTATATAAATTTTAAATTATTTCATGAAAAAGGGATATTTATATCAAATATTTTTACATATCATTTTCAACTATGTCAATATCCATTACGGGATATTATTCATGATCGAGTTTTATTTTTTTGATAAAAATCATCCATATTGTATTGAAGGTTTTGTGGTATGTTTGGCTGTGGATGTGTTATTTTTATACCATTCATTGTTTAGGGTTAATGTATTGACATTACCTATGCTAGTTTTAATGCAAATGTTTATGGTATGTTTCAACTTTTTTATATGAGCAATTAGATGTGGAATTGGATGAGGCGTTTCCCAATTTTGATATATGGTTTTGGCCTAGGTTTTAATTATTTTTAGACGTCTTGGCTGAGGCCTTGACAAAATGTTTTAGAATGTCCCGCATCATAAATTCCCAAATTATAAAAATATTATTGATGGTTCATGTTGTTATTAGACTAGTTTTATACCCATTACAATATTTTATTATAGAATTATTTACTCATCTCATATTCATACCATAAGGTGTTCATGTTTATTTTTTTATATGAATGTGTTATAAATTATTCACCATGATAAATGTTTATGTTATCTTCTACTGTATTGTTTACCCTTACTGAGCGTTTGATCTCACCCCTTTCTTATGATTTATTTTCCCTAGATTCCATGTATTGTATTATGATTGATAAGCAGGGTTATTCTAGGAGATTAATGGTGTTTTATATTGATAATTTACATTGTGTTTTATTTTCTAATGTGTAATGTAATGCTCATGCATGTAATCTATTTTTCAAGACTACTAAACTGATCAGTATTTTAGGACATTATTCCTTGAATTCCTTCCAATGTATTAAAATATTTCACCAACTCTGGGTAATTGGGTTCGAGGCGTTACATTCTTGATATTAGGTGTAATATTAAATAAATTATTAGAAAAACATTTAATTTTGAAGAATAATAATTATTCAATTTAATATTAACATTTTGAAAAAAAAAATTATTAAATATATAACTAATCAAATTGAATTTAAAATAATATAACATAGTGGTAAAAATTGTAACGCCACGACCCCAGCAACCCAGAGTCGGTGCATTACTTCGTAACATTGGCATGATCACAAAAGATCAAGTCTCGAAAGACCGATTAGTTTAGTAGCCTTGGAAACACTAGATACATTCATAAATGGTACATTACAACATAAGGTGAAAAACTACAATAACAAAGTCTCCATATTCCACACTCATATCCTCTACTGACTATCCCTGCAGGTGATTCATAAAATACTTCTTCACAACCCGGAAAAATTAAAACATTGAAAGGGGTGAGCTCAGATGCTCAGTAAGGTTAACAATATTGCAGAAGCTTTCATAAATAAACAAAAACATTTAAGGCAATGCATAACTAAAACAAAATCCATTTAAACTTGAACATAAACATAATATGGAAAATGTAAAATGAGATAATTCCATTTACTTCTTGACATGGATATTCTACTGGTCGAATAATCACATGCAATATCAATAACCACATTCATAATGATGGAATGCATAATGTCAGACTATCATAACCACGTATCCAAGGCCTCGTGCCAAGACCACAAATAATATTTTGTTAAGGGCTCGTGCCAAGACACTTGTTTGTCTCATGAGACCTGACGATGCATCGAGGAGCTATAGCGCGCTCCACCCGTCACTTATTAAGTCCAATGTATTCCTCATATGAATAGGTTTAAAAATATAATAAACCATAACATAATCATATCACATAAAATATGCATAAAGGAAACATAAAATTTCCACATTTAAATCACAAGATACAAAAACAACCCATTGATATAATAAAAATACTTTCAAAACCATTTTCAATACTAAAATAAAATAAAATTAAAACTTGATATTTATTTTTCATTTAAAAAAATTTATGGCTTCTTGAGGAAGCTGAAACCCAAATAATGGACATGGCGGCGGAGAAGTCATTGTCGCCGCATACGTATGACAAGAAAAACATTCCTTTTTTCGTTTATTAAAACACTTCTTATAAAAAAATTCCTTTTGAATATACGTAAAAGTCAAACGGGTTTATACACCGTATAAAGGAAAGTTGTGTATAAAACCAAATATGCCTCAATGAATGGAGATTGAGACGAAGTCCCTTAAAAGAACATTTTTTTAAATAAAATAGATCTATTATGTGTATTCACTATAATTACACATAAATAAAGTAAAAATACAAGATAAGACATAATAATATCATTACATAATTTGAAAGTAGGAGATTAACCCCAAGAATGGAAATTGGATTAAGAAGTTCCCTTACCTCATCTCTGACTTGACTCAACCGTTCTTTAACCTCCTGAATAATAAAATAGATTTAATATCTACCTTATTAAGAACCATTTTCAATTTCATTATCCTTTTTATATCACTTATTATAATGTTATGAACATTATTTAATTATTTAAGTTAATAACGGTTGTTTTGTCGATCTTTGGTACTTGAGTCAACAATAAACTTCTTATAATTACAAGTTGTTCATGTGGTGAAATATCCATTATATCCAGAATTATATTCATGATGTAGATATCATATATATCATATATATCCAGTATATACATTCATTCATAATATTA
Source organism: Viscum album (assembly GCA_963277665.1). NCBI lineage: Eukaryota > Viridiplantae > Streptophyta > Magnoliopsida > Santalales > Viscaceae > Viscum > Viscum album. The sequence continues at coordinate 622,568,216 of OY728160.1, forward strand.
CGTAACATTTAGAGGTAAGAAATGAAATGCACCGTTCATGGAGACGGTAAGCCGTAAGTACGCATGAACGCTACTTTCATTCCTATTTCATATTTAATGGAATGAAATCATAATGATATAAATGTATAATATAATTCCAGTATAATATAGCATATAATACAATTTACTCCATCCTTTATACATCCCACATATGGTATTAACAATTCAAATCACCCTGAGTGGGCGGTAGTCTGCACTTCCTAAAATGAAAATATCGCGTTTACCCATAATGGAAACCATAAAGGTATGCCATAAATGAAAAATAAAAAATCATAATGAAAACAAAAACATAATATATATCATATATAAAAATACTGTCATCATAATGGCCACCATTAGAGGTGTTATATGAGTGTTGAACAATCATTGTTTCGTGAGGCAAAAATTCGCCATCCACAGAAACAGTATGTTCTTTAACCCTTAGATGTAGGTGTGTGTAAGTGTAGCTCGAATACTTCTTATAAAAACCTCCTAGTATACTAAGGATACTATTTTTATTAAAAAATAAATGAATAAAAAGTGTTTAGGGGGTTGAAGAAGAAAAATAAAACGAAATAACATTAGAGAAGACATTACCTTAAAATCGGGTAACTCTTTTTGATTTGAGCCAAAGGATTCCTTGGGAAGAGTTCTGCCCAAAGTGAGACTTCTAGGAGTAAGAGGGGGAAGTTGGGAGAGTATTTGGGAAGAGGTTTGTCGAGCTAAATGGATTCAATGTGTGAATGAGGTGGTAGATGTTGGGGCCTTTTATAAGTGGAGAGGAGGGGCACTCTTGGAAAGTAAAGAAAAGTCACTTTATTATAAAATGAGTATCAGATTTTAGAGGTCCTAAACTTATATAATTCGAGTTTAAGGTGATAAGGGTTCTAAATATACTCATCCAATAGGTTTTTGACAAGTGTAAGCCTTGTATTTTACATTATCTTTTTATTTTATTTAAATCGTTAAATAATGAGGTCATCGCTGCATCATCATGATGTCATACATAATTTAATTTATTTAATATCTAAAAATTATAAAAAAATACTATGATATAGGAAATCATTTTAGATTTCCAATGAATATTTATAGTCAAAAATATGACTTGTATAACCCCATGTAAAAATTGATTTAGTTAAACATTTCATGTTTGTGTCATTTTTTACTTTAACATTAAATAAAAGGTATTTATGTAATTTTCCATCTAAAGTGGCTCCATGGGGTCCCCAAGTTGACCCATGGATTGTCTTGGTAGTCCATGGCACATCCAATGAGGGTAGGACATGTGTCAAGATAATCTCATATTATTAAAACATTATTTTTAACTTAAACTACACTAATTACCTCTAATTGCGATTAAGAACTTAAAAGTTACGATTCACCAAAAATTTATTTTAATCTCATTGAACCACATTTTACTTCTTAATTACAACCATGTATGTCTTATTTTTGAAATTCAAAACACATAAGTGGTAAAATTTCATTTAAACGAAAAATCAGTTTTTATAAGTACCACTTAGTGGTTTCACTATTCATCAAAAATTGATGTTTTTCAGAAAAATCTCAAAAATTCACCCTAAGCTATATTTGATATTCTGATTTAAAAAATGATTTCTATTTTAAAAAATTCCAAACATATAAGTTGCATTAATTAATTTTATAATTAATTCCTGTTGTCACAACAAATAGCGTGTTTGTAAGAAAGAATTTATATCAAAAGATTGACAATTGTTCATGCCCAATTTCAATGTTAAATTAATTCTAATGACCACCATTGGATAAAATGGTAAAAATATATTCTAATTATACTTTAAAACCACTAAATAGTATAATTTATTAAAATAAATTATTTTGATTAAAAAAGTTGTTTTAAGTATTTTTTACTATTCATAAAAAATTGGAAGTTCTGAGAAAATTACAAAAAATTCAACTTAGGATAATTTCGATATTAAGAATACAAAAATGAAGTCCATTTTGAAATATAAAATTTTTATAATTTAAAAAAGTGGTTATTACTGTTCATAACGGTTACTTTGATTAGTCGTAGTGTTTTAGAACTCGAACTTGCGTATAATGCAAGCTATTGCATTGTTGAAAGAGAAGTGTATCATGGAAGCTCGGGGTGTTACATTATCCCCTCCATCAATAAATTCTGTCCTCCCAATTTGAAATATTTCATTGAAAATAAAAGGTTGAAAATAGAAAATACCTCTGTGGAAATCCAACATCGGAAATAAGGTTAAATATATTTAGCCTTAATAAGGGGGAAGGAGAAATGAAAAAGTCACCACCAAATTATGATCTCAATTAGGAGAACCTTGGTGGTAATTAGAGACATATAATTGGAGGAAAAATGTAAATATTTGTAGGTATTGATTGAGGTCATCAATCACAAACAAGTGTAAAATTGAGGGCCACAAAGCCGTCAATCTATGATGAAAATATCAGCAGTTCAACAAAACATAAGGTATTTGGATAACATAGTTTCGTTTTGATATCCCTTCCCTAAAGTTTAAGAATTAATTTCTTCATAATAATAAGATATATATATATATATATATATACATGACAAGTAGAATTTCAACCTTCAACTAATTTCTACCCCATACTTTTCGTTCACCCAAAAAGATAATAGAACTCAAAAATATTCTATTTATCCTATTTGTACAGGGTTCCAAATATCAAAACACACCATTTAGATTAGGAAAACCTTTTGTAATAACCAGGGACATCCTGTAAGCTAGTGTTAGGTAATAAAGGCATGTCGCACTATGGTTGTGGGTTCGATTCCTGCATCTTTTTCCGACGCGACGGGTTATGCCCCACCCTTCAGGTTGTCCTTTTCCTAAAACTACAGTATTATAATATTCCAAAAATAATCATCAGAAATGTTTTAACCTTAAACAATACCATCCATGGTTCAACTTAATCCATTCCAACCTTAATAGTTATCCAAAATACCCCTGTACAGACTTTCTCTAAAAGGTCTCTAAATTCCAAAATCAATCGTATCATCAGATTCCTCAGACAAGGTAAAGTTCCCTTATTGTAAAATACAAAAATATGATTACCTTCATCATATTAAAACATTAATGAAATCAACATGTACTGCTGTACAATCCATATATATATATATATCACATTATTCTAATAACCAGAATATAATCCATGAGTCCAAAAGCACCAATACATTAATTATTCTGCTTCAACTGTAGTCACAACATAAGAGTGGCCTTGATCCCTTGGCCTTTTCTGAGGTATGATTCCCTGACGCTTAGGAAATTCATTTTCATAATGCCCCATTTCACTACAATTGTAGCATTCAACATTGATAGCCTCTTTCTTTCCCTTGCATTCACGATCCTGATAACATTTTTCTCCACATTTATAACAAACTCTCATTCCTTTTAGGCAAGCGCCGGGGTGATTCTTCCCAAAATTATCACATAATGGAAAATCCTTCTTTCCATTTTTCCCTTTATCCGTCTCTTGTTCCACCGTTCTCTTTTTCTCTTGCTTTACTTTGTTGTCATAAGACTTAGAGAATTCCTTTTCTGTCTTGATAGCACACGAGACAATATCTTCGTACGATGAGAAGGATTATGATACTAAATCTCGACGGAGAAATGGTTTTAACCCATCAAAGAAACGATCAATCTTACCTCTTGGGTTACGTATATAATCTGAAGCATGCCTCGCTAACCTTGTAAAGTTAGCCTCATACTTTGAGACATTCTCGTCCTCTTTCTGCCTCAGACTCAGAAATTGCCTTTCAATATCTGCTCGATGGTCATTGGAAAGTATTTTTCTAAGAAAAGATCATTGAAATCTCACCATTCCATATTCGATACATCATCATCTTCCTTTGTGTTTTGAATCAGCGACCACCACCGATCGGCATCTCTAGTGAGGCGGTAAACTTCCATGACAACCTTCTCCCTTTCGCTACTCCCCAAGGCATGGAATATTTTCTCTAAGGAGTTTATCCATTGCTCAGCTACTAATGGATATTTACCCCTATTAAATGTTGGCGGTTGTTTCCTCATGAAGCGGTCTAACATTGATCCTCCACGTTGTGGATCACGGTGATCCATACGAGTAAGGTTATTATTCATAACCTGAGTGAGTTGTCCCAGTATGGTAATAAGTTGATCAGCACCAGTTCTATCTCCAGATCCACAATAATTATCTTGAGCCGGAGGGCAATCCCTACATGCAGTACGTGCATTGATACAGTTTCCATTCCTTCCACTAGGCGCCATTTCTAAACAATGCCATAAACTAGATTAGTTTATGAATCAAAATACATAATTCCATACTTGTAAAATACTTAACATAAATTGAACTATTTATGGATATAATCCATAATCATAAAAATGTTTTCTTTGAGAAAGTATATACTCATAACCCTTCATTGTGGTTTGTAAAAAAATGAGAATTATCCTAAGCATATCCCCCGGGAGTGTCGTAACCAAGAGTGCAGCAAGGCCCGTTGTCGTGCACCAGTTCCCATTCGAGTCTAGCTCAAAGCGGTGTTTTCGGGTTTTACCTCTAGGTACATCTGTGCCAGAGCCACCTCTACTTGCTCGTATCTAGACAGGGATGTATTGCTCCGAAAACTCACAAAATCTCTATAATACCAAAATTCTAGGAAGATCTTCTATACTAATCCGCGAAGTCTATCTTTGGTCTGTGTTCTCTAATTAGAGATTATCTAAATATAGCTTCCAAGGTTATTACTAAAATTCCTTTGATACCAACTGTTACGCCCCGACCCCAGCTACCCAGAGTCGGTGCATTACTTTGTAACATTGGCATGATCACAATAGATCATGTCTCGAAAGACCGATTAGTTTATTAGCCTTGGAAACACTAGATACATTCATAAATGTTACATTACAACTTAAGGTGAAAAACTACAATAAAAATGTCTCCATAGTCCACACTCATATCCTCTTCTGACTATCCCTGCAGGTCATTCATAAAATACTTCTTCACAACCTGGAAAAATTAAAACATTGAAAGGGGTGAGCTCAGATGCTCAGTAAGGATACCAATATTGTGGAAGCTTTCATAAATAAACATAAACATTTAAGGCAATGTATAACTAAAACAAAAGCCTTTTAAACTTGAACATCAACATAATATGGCAAAAGTAAAATGAGATAATGCCATATACGTTTTCACATGGATATTCTACTGGTCGAATAATCACATGCAATATCAGTAACCACTTTCATAATGATGGAATGCATAATGCCAGACTATCATTACCACGTAGCCAAGGACTCGTGCCAAGACCAGAAATAAGATTTTGCCAAGGCCTCGTGCCAAGACACTAGTTTGTCTCATGAGACCTTCCGATGCATCAAAGAGCTATAGTGGGCTCCACCCGTCACTTATTAAGTCCAATGCATTTCTCATATGAATAGTTTTAAACATATCATAAACCATAACATAATCATATCACATAAAATATTCATAAATGAAACATAAAATTTCCAGATTTCAATCACAAGATATAAATACAACACATTGATATAATAAAAAGAATTTCAAAACCATTTTCAATACTAAAATAAAATAAAATTAAAACATGATATTTATTTTTCATTTAAAAAAAAGTTATGGCTTGTAGAGGAAGCTGAAACCCATATAATGGCCATGGCGGCAGAGAAGTCGTTGTCGCTGCATACGTACGACATGAAAAACATTCCTTTTTGTCGTTTAGTAAAACACTTTGTATAAAAAAATTTCTTTTGAATAAATGTAAAAGTCAAAGGGGTTTATACACCGTATAAAGGAATGTTGTGTATAAAACCAAATATGCCTCAATGAATGGAGATTGAGACGAAGTCCCTTAAAAGATCATTTTTTAAATAAAATAGATCTATTATGTGTATTCACTCTAATTACACATAAATAAAGTAAAAATACAATATAGGACATAATAATATCATTACATAATTTTAATGTAGGAGATTAACCCAATGAATGGAAATTGGGTTAAGAAGTTCCCTTACCTCGTGTCCGACTTGACTCAACCATTATTTAACCTCCTGAATAACAAACTAGAGGTAATATATAACTTATTAAGAACCATTTTCAATTTAATTATCCTTCTTATATCACTTATTACAATGTTATGAACATTATGTAATTATTTAAGTTAATAACGGTCGTTTTGTTGATCTTTGGTACTTGAGTCAACAATAAACTTCTTATAATTACAAATTGTTCATGTGATGAAATATCAATTATATACAGAATTATATTCATGATTTAGATATCATATATATTATATATATCCATTATATAAATTCATTCATAATATTACGTAACATTTAGAGGTAAGAAATGAAATGCACCGTTCATGGAGACGGTAAGCCGTACGTACACATGAACGCTACTTTCATTTCTATTTCATATTTAATGGAATGAAATCATAATGATATAAATGTATAATATAATTCCAGTATAATATAGCATATAATACCATTTACTCCATCCTTTATACATCCCACATATGGTATTAATGATTCAAATCACTTTGAGGGGGCGGTAGTCCGCACTTCCTAAAATGAAAATATCACGTTTACCCATAATGGAAACCATAAAGGTATGCCATACATGAAAAATAAAAAATCATAAGGAAAACAAAAACATAATATATATCATATATAAAAATAGTTTCATCATAATGGCCACCATTAGTGGTGTTATATGAGTGTTGAACAATCATCGTTTCGTGAGGCAAAAATTCGCAATCCACAGAAATAGTATGTTCTTTAACCATTAGATGTAGGTGTGTGTAAGTGTAGCTCGAATCATTCTTATAAAAACATCATAGTATATTTAGGATACTTTTGTTGTTACAAAAGAAATGAATAAAAAGAGTTTAAGGGGTTGGAGAAGAAAAATAAAACAAAACAACATTAGAGAAGACATTACCTTAAAATCGGGTAACTCTTTTTGATTTGAGCTAAAGGCTTCCTTGGAAGAGTTCTGCCCAAAGTGAGGCTTCTAGGAGTAATAGGTGGAAGTTGGAAGAGTATTTGGGAATAGGTTGGCTGAGCCAAATTTCTTGAAAGTGTGAATGAGGTGGTTGAGGTGGGGGCCTTTTATAAGTGGAGAGGAGGGGCACTCTTGGAATGTAAAGAAAAGTCACTTTATTATAAAATGAGTTTCGGATTTTAGAGGTCCCAAACTTATATAATTCTAGGATAATGTGATAAGGGTTCGAAATCTACTCATCCAATTGGTTTTTGACCAGTGTAAGCCTTGGATTTTACATTATCTTTTTATTTTATTTAAATCGTTAAATAATGAGGTCATCGCTACATCATCATGATGTCATAAATAATTTAATTTGTTTAATATCTAAAAATTACAAAAAAATTACTATGATGTAGGAAATCGTTTTAGATTTCCAATGACTATTTATAGTCAAAAATATGACTTGTATAATCCCATGTAAAAATTGTTTTAGTAAAACATTTCATGTTTGTGTCATCTTTTACTTTAACATTAAATAAAAGGTATTTATGTCATTTTCCAACTAAAGTGGCTCCATGGGGACCCCAAGTTTACCCATGGATTGTATTGGTCGGCCATGGAACATCCAATGAGGGTAGGACATGTGTCAAGCTCATCTCATACTATTAAAACATTATTTTTACCTTAAACTACACTAATTACCTCTAATCGTGATTAAGAACTTAAAATTTACTATTCACCAAAAAATTATTTTAATCTCATTGAACTACATTTTAATTCATAATTATAACAATGTATGTCGTATTTTTGAAATTCAAAACACAGAAGTGGTAAAATTTCATTTAAATGAAAAATCCGTTTTTATAAGTACCACTTAGTGGTTTCACTATTCATCAAAAATTGAAGTTTTTCAGAAAAATCCCAAAAATTCACCCTAAGATATATTTGATATTCCAATTTCAAAAATGATTTATATTTTACAATATTCCAAAAATATATGTTGGATTAATTAATTTATAATTAATTTCCACTGTCACAACAAATAGCGTGTTTTTAAGAAACAATTTATATCAAAAGATTGACAATTGTTCATGCCCAATTTCAATGTTAAGTTAATTATAATGACCACCATTGGGTAAAATGGTAAAAATATATTCTAATTATACTTTAAAACCACTAAATAGTATAATTTATCACAATAAATTATCTTTATTAAAAAATTTGTTTTAAGTATTTTTCATTATTCATAAAAAATTTGAAGTTCTCAGAAAATTACAAACAATTCAACTTAGGATAATTTCGATATTACGAATACAAAAATGAATTCCATTTTGAAATATAAAATTTCTATAATTTTAAAAAGTGGTTATTACTGTTCATAACGGCTACTTTGATTAGTCGCGGTGTTTTAGAACTCGAACTTGCGTATAATGCAAGCTATTGCATTATTGAAAGAGAAGCCTATCATGGAAGCTCAGGGTGTTACAAAAATAGTTTTCCTTACTGAATTATTATTTTTCTATACATTTAGTATTTCATAAATTAGTTCATCACTCTTGAGTAATGGGGAATTTATTAATAATATAAATAAATAAATAAATACTTATTCATTTATATATTTTGTTATATCATCAAATATTAATAAATTTGGTTATTATTAAAATATATATTTTCCCGACAAAATATTATTGGGCATCAGGTGTTGTCATGTTAAAAGTTATTTTTATCGAATTTTTATATTATGTGTAAATAAATTTATTTTCATAATTTTATTCAGAATATATTACCTTTTTAATAAGTTTACTTCCATATTTAACATAAAAATTCGTTACTGAAGTAAATATTTGTTAAAATTTAAAAATATTTATTTTTAAATAATTATTTGTAATAATTTTATGTCATTATTATCAAAATAATTTCAATTTATCCATTATTAGACTATAATATGATGTTTTAAAATATATTCCATTATAATTTTTTTCTTTATTTTTTCATTAATATGAAATAATAATGAAAATATTTTTATAAAATGATAATTTTATATGGACAAAGTTTTAAATATATTATATGTTTAAATATAAAAGTTATATGTATTATATCAGGATTAATATTTATATTAAACTGAATCTAAATATAAAAAATTCATATAAATATTGGGAAAGAGGGATCATGATATTATTTTTTTTAATAAAACTTCCAGAGTACATTGTTCATCAGGGTAAATAAGGGTAAAATGGGTATCATAATTTAGCTCAAATAATATTGAGAAAAAATGATATATACACACTATGTAATAACTAGTAATGGTTTGAGATACATTCCATCAAATTTCAATAACATTTTCTCATTTAAATCATCTTACTCTCATGTGATTAAATATTTTCCCACTACCTAAGATTCAATTTCAATGAAAAGACCCTCTTTTTAAACTATAAATGGTGATCACATCCATCCTATTCAAACCCATATATCCCATAAATTAATTATTGAATCCTAAAATGTTATACCTATCCTATAAATATTTTTAATTTTAATCCCTTAGTTACTATATAATTCTCAATTCCCTCTTTTTATTATAACTTATTCAAGAGAATACTTAAATCCTCAACCAGGATATTACCTAAAATCGATCTTTCCAACTTTGAGATTATTATCCAACCTCATAAAAAATATAATATAACCATACTAATGTAATGATATCAGAATAATTATAATACTAATATTTTATTTTATTTATATAAAAATAATTTTCAGTCTCCCTCTCATCCATTCAAAAAAATATAATTGTTTCATATCAGTATTGGCGCACTAATAAACTCATGGATGAGTTTATTTATAAAAACCTATCATTTATGGTTATAAGAATGTATTTTATGGATGAATATGAATATAATCACATGAATAACGATTTAGATATAATTATAAGAAATTATTTAAATAATATTTATAATAAATGTTCATTGTCAATTAAACCTCCTAAAATTAGCATACATGGAGGGAAAACAATTATCCTCTTTAAAAAATAAATTCATATTTGTTATCTTGTTCAATTAAATATTTTCAATGATAATTTAACGCATTAATAAATCATTAATATGGTTATATATTAATGTTTAAATATTTTTTTCTTTTAATTATTCAAAGGTAATACTAATATTTAAACTTTTATTTAATATACCACATTTTATTTGTCAAAATTGATAAAACATGCTCATTATTTATTTCTTTTTAATGAATTGAAACTATAAAACTAAAAATTTAAATTTTAAATTTATATATAATAATGAAAAATAAATTCCTAAACATTAATTAATATTATAAAGAATAACATTGTATCAACAAATAACGATTGACATCATCATTACAAATAATATGCAAACCAATCAGAAAAAGAGACATTACATTAGAATAAAATAATGTACAAATAACTATATAATGAAAAATTATATTTTATTCATATAATATTTAATATATTAATATATGAATATTTTTCAGAAACATCTTATTTATATGTTTATTGTTATTATAAAATAGATTAAAATGATTCCATAGAAGTTGAGAGTAAGGGTTGCAGTTTTCTCTTTTGAATTATACTTCATTTATACATTTATCAGATTCAACACATTTGTTTTTTATATGTTATGTAAAATGAAATATGGATTAATATTATGAATCCATTCATGGAATTAACAGGATTTACAAATTTGGGAAATGTTATTTCGTTCCAATGATTTCAATTCCAAATTTACAATTATTACAACTGTGTTTCATAACACAGTATCCCTTCACTATGTTATAATATTTATTGATAAAAATAATTAGTATTTTTTTTTTAATTATAATTCTTATATTTTTTCTTGGGATTTTAATTTCAATAACATATACACTTAATTAAATATTTCTTACTTATTTAATTATAATATATGTACAATGTTTTTCCATATTAAATTTAATTTCATAACACAAGTTATGTTTAAAGTATTTTATTTATTTATTATTGTGTATATACATTCATAGGGATAAAATGTATCGTATCATTCATGAAAATAAAATGGATGAAAAAATTGATAAGATTTTCTCATTTTAAGGGATTTGTATTCAAATAATTCAAAATTCAAATGGGATTCTAAAAAAAATGTCTTCTATAATAGTGTTATAATGATTATTTTTCTATTAATATATTCTTTTAATTCTATATTACAACCTAAGGATTTATTATATAGAATAGCCTCTATATATTGATTGAAAATATCATTTATATTTCATTGAATCTTTCTTGTCTAACTGGTTTCCCATGCAATTATAATACTATAAAAAATAATTATAATCCTTTCAAATGCTCCCTCTCAGATCCATTCCTATTTATTTCATCCATAAAATGTTATAATATATTATATTCAAATATAAATATTTTATATTTATTTTATTCTTTATATTTTTTTCTTACATATTTTGAAAGGAATGATTTATTACACTTTAAATGATTTCTGTTTCAATAAATGACGTATAAAATATTCAAAAATTATTTTTAATTCATGTTTGTATATCTTATCTTCCACTTGAAATTTATTTTCGGAAACTGTTTTTGGTTTTAAATTCTCCATTTTTTATACTTATTTTTAAATTATGTTTGAAATTTATTCTTTAAAGAACATTAACAAAATTATATTTTAAAAAATCTGAAAAAATAAATTATAATATAACCTAATTTAAGTTAATTAATTTTTTTTGTATAAAATTTTTTTTATCATGAGTTCATATTAAATTAATAAATTATTATGTAATCCAAAACTCAATCTCCATATATTAGATCCTCATGATATTGTATGGGAGTGATTTTTTTGTGGAACAACTATGTATGGATTATAATAATATGGAATGAATACCATGAGTTATATATCACTATAATTAATTTTTTCATGGTTTATATTTCAAAATATAATAATTGGAGTAATGGATATGATTCCAGATTTACTATTTAATGAGATTCAGGGATATGATTTATGACGTACTATGTACTGGGAGGAATATAAGTGACTCCAAAACTAATATATATTTTGAGTGTAGGATGGGATTTCTAATAGATATTATAATCGAGATCTAGAATGTTATTACTGATCCATTATTTGATAGGAGTAAAGGATTTGATTACTAGTCAACTATGTGATGGGAGGCAGGACATGATTCTGATCAACTATGATCAGAGGGCCCAAAACATTATTCATGATCCGCTATAATAAGATTCCCTATGAATATTCATATTACATATTTATAAGTTATATTATTATGTTGGAATTTATGTCACAAGTTTATTATTTCTTACATCCACACACTTATTCTATGGTATATATTAATATTATTTTATTTGGCATGACCCTTTAATTTTCTATGGGGACTAAACTGAATTCCAAGTGATACTTTTCAATCAAATATTTCAACTAGTATCTTTTTTTCTCGAACGATGTTTCTCTAAATCTGTATGACTAATAATTTTTCCCACTAGTATGAATTTTAACTCACACATTTATTGGATTTTCAATTCCATAGGTAACAAATATTAGTATAACATAAGATATATCTAGAATGGGATCTAGGATGACAAGATTAAATGAACATGGTAACAATAGTATTTATTGTAGATATTATCTACTAGCACTAAACATTTGTTTAATATAATTTTGTGACCATTTAAGAGATGAAATGTTTTTTCTATAGAAAATAAGTATTTTTTTGTCATTTCACACTCCTTTCACCGAAAAATTAACGTTTTTATCACAATATCTAAGAGTTTGGGGTTTTTGGTGTCTCATTTTGTATCATAGTGGGGTTTAGTTTTATATAGGGATTATTTTAATTTCCATGGGGTATTAAGTCTATGGAAAATAAATTAAAAAACATATGATTAATTCCAATTATATGAAATATTTCTTAAAATTTTGGAAAATTATTACATTTTTGGGTTCCTGTTAATTCAATTCATGTATGGATACATACATATTGATACGAGCTCTACCACCAAATTACCAAGTGGTAATAATTCCTGAAAAATTATTGGTTTTGTATTAAATATATCTTTAGTCGATTTAATTTAAGTGGTCAAAACATCACACCAGGATTGATACACATAGACGATATGATTTTGATAATTCATAAGTTTTTTATAAGCCATTATGATGAATTTTTATGAAACCGAATAATTATATATACAACTAGTTTGTTTAGTGACACTAATAAGGAAAATCAATGAAACCACTAGGATAACTATTTCTGAAATTGGTTAATCCAATAACATCACACTTTAAATAAAATTTTTGTTGGGTTGAAGGTATGGTTCCATTGGAAAATACATATTGGGATTGATATTTTTTAAAAAATTATTGTTTGATAATATCTTATTAAAAATTATCATAAAAATTTAATTTTTTATCCAATACATGATCTTAATATGAAATTATTAAAAGGTATACACTTCTAGAAATAGAACCTATACCAATTAACAAAAACCAATGGTTTGAACAAAACCATTGGCATTGATACCTTGGTGATACCTAGATGAGCAGTTTTGATGAAATTATTGGTGTAGGTCCCTTTTTGCCACCCTCTACCAATGTTTTCATCAGAACTGTTGCTATTATTCCAGTGTATAGACCATATATCAATTGGTTTTCAAAATCCTTTGGTATCAGTCCACTATATGCGAATAATTTCCTCAAGAGCATTGGTATAACTTAAAAATTCAAAAAACCTATACCAATGATTCTCAAAAATGATGTTATAGGTGAAATTTTTTTTATAGATTCCTTTCTCAAATAAAATTAAATAAATAAAATGTTTAATTATAGAATAATATATATATATATGTATATGAAATTCTGTTCACAATAGTAATGTTTTGTTAGTGGTTTGGCCATTGGATTATAAACCTGAGGTGTTGGTATCAAAATCATGGAGAATTGTATTTATTATATTACCTATAACAATAGTCTTATGAAACCATTGATCTATGCTTTTCATGTGTATTATACCAATATTTTTTCAGAACCATTGGTATAAGAATACACCAATGGTTGTCTCAAAACCATTGGTATATACCTATCACAATACCAAATAGGCCAACGTTCCTCTAAACCATTGGTATAGGCTATACCAACAGTTTGGATACCTATACCAATTGTTCCAAAACATTGGTATAGGGTATTATCCTATAAAAGATGTATTTAGAAATCCCTAAGACATATATCTAGCTAATGATGAATATTTGGAATAGGTAGTGGAAAATCAAAATATATGCTAAGTATGAGGTAAATGGTGAGTTTATACTCTTACCCATTATAATTATGTTTCAATCTCATTAAAATTTACATTCTCTATTATTTTTATCATATATGTAACTATATTTATTTATTTTTAAGATAAATTAATAATTTTAGGAAGAAAATTTTTTATTTGGGTGGTATGTAAAACCCAAAGAATTTAGTAAATGTTTTCCAATAATTAGATACAATGGTTAATATTTTTTCCCATATAGAACACAAAACCAATATGAACAATGATATATTTTATTAATAGAAATTAAATGTATTAATTTTTTATCATTATAACATAATTTTTGAATTGGTCAGCATACAAAGCAGTAACCACACTACGAAATAAATTATAGATATAGTATAAGTGGAATAATGTATTTGAAGTTTGGATGATATGATCTTTTAATTATTAGAAAATTATTTATTCTCAATATTGTGTTTCTATTATAATGGTTTCATTTACATTAAAGTTAATTTTATAAAATAAAAAAAATTAATTTAGAATAAATTTAAATATAAAAGAAAAATTTTATTGATGAAGTAATGAATCATAAAAATTGGGAATATTTTTTTAAGGGCATTTTATCAAATAATTATAAATTTTAAATATATTATGTATATTTCAAACCAATTTATTATCATTTGATAATTAATTAAATAATATAATATATAGAATCAAATAAATTAATTATCACCTAAATATTTTATTTTTCCATGTAATATGAATAAATTCAAATCAATTTTAAAATTTTAATTTTTCAAAAAACTTGATTTTTTCATTTTTCATTGAAACTTTAAAACTAATTCATTTAAAATATAAAACTAAATCCTAATAAAATGGATATTATTTTTCATTTATAATATATAATTATGGAATAATTTCATTTTGATAATCAACATAAACATAAGTTAACAAAAATAATATTAGTGACCATGGAAAAATAATAATTTTTCAATGGATTTTTTATAATTATAATTTTATAATTATAAAAAGAAATTATATTTTTCACTTTTTATGTATGAAATATGATTATTCAACATATAAAAAATTATAACAAGACATAGTTAATTCTAATATGTGTGAAATAAGAATAAAGAACAATTAATATATAAGAATACAATTTTCATTGAAAACACTTTTCTATATATTGAATTATTTAATTTTAATTTTAATTCTATTATTTGGAATTTTTGATAGAAAAATATGCATTACTGTAACAATATTAACAATAAATATCAATTTTAAAATTTACTTCTTAAAAGGTCCATTCAAACAGGAAATCATATTTCATTATTATATATAATAGAATTATGTTAATTAAATTCTTATCACACCTTCTATAATTTAAGATTTATCACATTTATAAAACTAAATTGTTATTTTTTATTCTTAGAGAGCCGTTATATTATAACTAAATCACATAATAGTAATACTTACCATTAAATAATAACATGTTATTGTTTGGGTTGGTTTGATAATCTACATGAATAATACTATAAATTGCCATTTGGAATGAATATTGAAAAAAAATAGTTTTAAGATTATATATTAATGTATAAATATATTATTTCATTATTTTCCAAAAAAATAAATTTAGTATATAAACACTAAATTAATATACCACATTTCATTCATCAAATTTACAGAAACAATATTATCACTAATTTCATCTTTGTGAATCATAAATAAAACGCTCATATAATATAATAATATATTTATAAATCATTATGAAACATTCTTGACTAGTAGTTATGAAAAATAACAATGATGAACTTGGTATCAATGAATGAATGATGAACTTCTAATTACAAAGTATGTGTGAAATAAAAAAAATAACTAATAGTCAACAATAAGAAAAAATTATTAACATTTCAATATGATAATAAAATTATTAATTATTATTTTTTATAAAATTTAATATATATATATATATATAAATTGAATTATAAAAATATTATTTATAAAAATAAATTATTTTAAATCACATATGGGGAAGTTGAGAGTAATGTAAATGGCTTTATCAACTCAATATTATTTCATTGATACATACCCCATAATATCCAGATTATATATTTTTTAAGTATATATATTGAACTTGGTATATATAATTTAATAAAATTCATAAAATAATGGGTATTTAATATTCCCTATCATGTTATACCATATAGATGAATTTGATTGAAAGGTTACATAACGGTGTTTCTAACACAATATCCTTTAATTGTGTTATAGTAATTCTTATTGATATCCATTCTTATATATTATATATATTATAAAATATTATATTCTAATGTTTTATTTTTTATAATATCTACACTAATGTAGGGATGAAATTTATAAAAATATCATGAAATTAATGGTATATATTTATCCTCTATGTGTTCTCATTTTATGGGGGGTTAATGATGGAAAATACATACAATATTTTGTAACTCAAATATAAAATCATTAAGTTATAATTCTTTTTCATGAACATATTTATTCTATGTTTTGTGTATTTAAATATAAGGTCTTATTATTTTCACTTTCTCTTCATATTTGGGGAAAATTAAATTTTTTATTCTAAACATCATCATTGATTAATATAATTCTCATAATATTATAATTTTGTAATGAATAAATATAATCATATATAACATTTCATTTCCCTTAAATTTCAATGTTTATCCTAAAATAAGTTCTCATATAAATATGTTCAAATAGACATATTTATTATTGGTTTTGATATGTATATTTGTCTTCACTAATTTTAAAAATCACTATTTATCACCATTTTAATTATGTGAGTATTAGTAAAAGAATTTTTTAACATTAAAATTCATTTCATTTCAATTTTTTGGTTTTTTTATTCATGTCAATATTTTTTATAGGATAACGATATGCCTTTTCTAAGGCTCCAATAATGAGGACTATTTCTATGTAATTTGTAAAATATATTATTCTAATAATCATCATGAAAATGATTTTTTCAAATTGAATCACAACGTTTCATTTATACAATGATGTTAAATTGATTTAAAAAATCACTTTTTTATTTATCTACTTTTACCCACTTTAGCATCAACATATCTATATAATTTATAGTTATTTTCCCTTAAATTCCTTCCAAATACCAATATGATGTACTCCGTTTTATATCATTGAATCTTATTATCAACAAATATAACATTTGAAGTTATTTTATATTACCCATTATGAATGTGTTGAAAAGGCCTTTATCATTCCCTAGGTTTGTCTTCATATAATATATGATTGATTTTTTGTGGAACACATGTTTATGGATTATAATTATTTAAAGAGTGGGACATAAATTGTATATCCCTCCAATACATGGGTAATGTTTAATATCTCATGATATATATTTGAGAGGAATTGATGTAATTATTGATACAATATGAATTGGTAATATTGAATGTTATTTGTATTCCAATATGTAATGATAGGAAAGGGAATGATTATGTTTCCAATTTGTACTATGAAACAACATAGTTATTCATTCTATAATAAACAATGGAAGGTTGATAAGTAATTTGTTATACAATATTCATGGGTCATTGGGATTTGATTCTTGGTACCATATGCAATGAGAGTAAAGATAAAAATAATAGGTTCACTATGTTAGGTTAGGATGGAATATAATTTATTTTAGACTATATTATGATTCCTTCTGCCTATTATTATACAAAATTTCTTTGATATATTATTTAGTTATGTCCTATTGATCATCTTTATGTCTCATGTTTATGTACTCTTTTATCATGGTATATTTTTTATTATTTTATAATTTATGAACAATTATTTTACCTTGTGTAAAATTATTTCATTTCTATGATATTTTTTATTTTTATTTTCTCTCATGTTTATGGTTTTTCATATTATAATTATTTTACCCTTTACGGATCTTTTATACATTATTCTTTTAAAAAAAATTTGACCTCACCATTTTATTTTGGATTCTATTCTCCAGGATGTGAGGATGAGTATAACCATGGAGATGTATATAACATGATATTTTATATTTAGATTGTTGATAAATTTACACAATATTTTTTTTGTTTCTATTCTCCAAATACAGAAATCCTATTTAACTAATAATTTTTAAGATCAGTTTTGATATGTAATTTTTATTATTTAAAAATATGTATTTGTTTAATAGTGGGAGTAATGGATAATAGGGTGGTATTTCAGGATTATGATATAGTTTTTGAAAATAAATTTCACCACTGATCCGGGGATTTGTATGACCTATGAATATGGTTTATATAAAATGAAAACATAATTGAATAACTGAATATGTTTTTTTAAAAATTAGTATTATCATGGTTCAAATTATTGTTCATGTATTTCAAGGGGTTTAGATAATATTCAAAACTATTTTAGAATAAGTGTTGTTAACTATATAGTCATATGCATGGCCTTCACCATCAATAATCAAACCCAATAAATCAATCAATTTTCTCCAGTATACAGTATGAAGTATATAGTTCAACCATAAAGATTGTTCACGATTTAAAAATAGAGATTTTTCATTGTATGTGAAGATGATTATGTCATAGGAAATAATTTTGGATGAACATTATGTAAAGTACATAGTTTAGACCCAATTTATTGAGTATTATATAACCTAATTTTGATCAACTGTGAATGATGACTCATAGTAAAGGTTTATGGTGTGTCTATCATGAACATCGTGTAGAATGGAATTTTACCAAGTGTGTCATAGTACTTTTAGTGTTATGTGAGTTTCAAGAAGGATTTTTCATAAAAACACTTCACTAGACCATCAGATATGAATCATATAGAATCTAAGTAAGATTTTATGAATAATTAGACAATTGATAATGGAAAGAATCATTTTGGCTGTAGCAAACATGTTGTGAGTAAATGAACATAGTTTGTAATTCACTGTGAATATTATATGAACACTAGTATGTTTTCATTGTGGTTTAGTAAACAATGTAAAGAGGAAGAATAATAATAATATACATGTAGTGTGGAGATAATTCCTTAAGAGTAATAATGTGGTTGATGGCGATGTGTAATTGAAAAACTATATTCTTTATGGTTGCACGATGTATGGAAAATTCTATCTGGAAGGATCACACAAAAATTACATATGGATATTTTTTGAGACCATAGAGTTTATTATTTTATCAAATTCATGTTATAGTGAATCAAATAAAATAATTAAATCATGAAAATATGGAATAAATAGTTTATTCATTAAATATGAGAAGTCATTATAGAATGTTATCATAGGGTGTTAGTGAACAATGAGTGAATAGGGTGTAATGTTAGTGCATTTGGTAGAGAGTAAAAATAGATTAACATTTTTAAGCCATAAATATATTGATTAATAGTGTATTATAGTATGATTACCACATCATGAAACTATGCCCCTAATACTGTTCCATAGTGGTGAACCAGATAAAAATTGTTGGCAAATATTATATTGTTTTTGTTATTGAAGAATTTTTCTACCAATAAATTTATATTAGTGATGTCCTAAAAATTTTGGGGAAATATCCAATTATAATAAATTAAAATGCAGTCCCCATGATTTAACCCTCTTCTCTCATGACGTCCATGTTTACAATAAGTGGCCTCAATGAATGTTTAATGGGGTTAATGTATTATTTCGAAGTTCAATATGAGGAATTTCCATAATGAAAACGTTGTTTCCCTTTTCGATTAGAATAAATATCTTTTTTAAGAAAATATGATGTGAACAAATATTTGATCTCTTTTATTGGATTTTATATCTACCATCTTTCATGGGATTTAGGTAAGTCATGCGACATGGTATTTTATGATCTATAATGGGAAACAATTCTAGATATATAAGTCAAATTTCAAAATCTTATATTATGATATTTGATAGATGAGATCTATATGAATTTGTTGAAATTATTGAGATTCAATGAAATTTGTTACAAACATTCAAATATATATACGTTATGTTTATGTGATGTAAACTAACATACAGGTCCTCCAATATAATGTTTATTATTTTAAAATTATTCTTGATTAAAATTATAAAAGTTTCCTCTATTAAACTACAATGGTTATTTTATACCGATGGTTATTTTTTAATAAAGTTAAGGATATCAATATTGAAATGAAAAATTTAATAGAGTTTGAACATCTTTATTGTCAAAAATATTTAACACTTGAAGAATGGAATCTGGAAAAGTCATATTTTAAAGATCTGTTGAGTAGGTTGCTAGATTATGAAATGCATGTAATAAGAGATTGAATTTCATGACACTATAATAACTCGTTATATTTAAATTAAATTGAAAAAATATAAATTATAAAAGGTTCTCTAGATAGATCAGTAGTAGATGATGATTTCATATATATTATGGCCATAAAGTTTTGGAGAGTAAAGGTAAAATTAATAGATAATTAAACCATGGGATTTTTTCAATTAATTAATGTGTGGCTGAATTATACTATTATCTATGGAAAATTTTATGACCATTAAATAGAATTTCTAATAATACAGTGACATCATAAGTGGTTCCCAAAAAACTACGACATTAATTTTGGAAATAAATTCAATAATATGATATCCATTTTAAATGAGTAACGTGACGTTGGATAGCGTATAAAGGAAGTGTAAACAAATTTTAAATAGGATGTTAATTATTCGATGATGGATAGAGTTTAAAACGAATATCCTAAAATTGAAGATGAGAATATTCTACAAGGTGTAGTTTATCTCAGGGTAAAAAATAAAGGAGATCATGAAGATATTAATAGTAAAAGCACATATAAATAAATTAATAAATGATTATTTTTATATTAATGTAATTTTTAGGATTAACCCAAATTAGAAACTAACCATATGAAAAAAAGAATAAGATTATCATATGTATAGTAAATTAAATTCAATCTAATTTTTTAGTCTCTAGTAAATGATTAAATAGAAGTCTAAGGTGACCAATGACCATAATAAATGAATATAAGTGAGATAATATATGATATAACACTTAGATTAATATTTTTTTACTCTGACAAAAATATTGGAAGAAAAAATAAAATCAAGTGATCTCTAAGATAAGTTGTTCTCTATGGAATTCAATGATCGATTACTGATCAAAAATAGTCATGAATGTCATAGATGGTTTTAGTAACAATTTTAATGAAAAAGGTCATATATTTTTGTTCAAAAATTGAATCCTATGAGATGATAAAACAAAACATGGATCAATAAAAACAGATCACAGAAAAGGGGAATAGATACCAATTTCATTGATGTGAAATATAAAACTCCAATTATTCTAGATAAAGGTATCAAATTTTTATAAATTAAATGAATGAAAATAATCATTTATACCTAATTGGAAACCAAAAAATGTAGTGAATTTTAAGGAATGTGGAGGATTTTTTGACTAATGAAGGAGAAAATGATTTTTTAATAATTAAACTCCTATTCTATGATATTTCTATTCATAATATTGCCAACTCTAATATGAATTATAGATATAGGAAATGTTTAATATATAAATATCAACTATGAACAAATTTTTTTTATTCAATTTCATTATCTTAAAGTGGAATGTATTTCTATGAATATGATTTCACTTTATAACACTACGTATAAAACTAATGCATATATAATGAGTAGAAATTGGGATTACCACCAGGAGAAGAAGAGGATGAAAAATATGAGGGAAACAATAATGATAAAAAATAGAAATTAGATCTCCTCATGAAAAGAATAATATTAATATGACTACATTTATCTTTTTTGAAGATAATGTGGATATGGCAACTATTATGTCAACATAATCAATAAACTAATTGAAGGAAAAGAATTAGGATATAGATAATAATGATGAAAATTCCCCCATGGATGAAAAAAATAATAGTGATCCTTGATTCATTTTGTTCAACAAACATGATTATTAATAACAATATCCTAAAAATTAAAAGTGATTTTTTAGGGTTCATTGCGTTTTAGAAATAATGGATCCTTGAAAATCATTGTGGATATAAAATCCTACATCAAATTTAGTGAACATAATAATATTAAAAATAATAATGAAGGTTATTTTTTAATAGAATTTTGAGATTTAACTTAATTTGAAAGGTTGTGTTATTAATGGAAATTCAAGTAATTCACTTATGAACTGTATAGGTATAAATGAAAATATATATAAGGGGTCAAGTAAATTATAAATTTCACTATTAATAGTTAATGAGGATAAAATTATAAAAAATATTTGACATGTCCACATTCACTAATAGACTGTGGATAATTTCTATATTTTTTAGTATAATGTTGATATTATAAATATAAAATGTAATCATGAGAAGTCATGTGATACTGGTGTGTAAGGAAATATGGTTTGAAAGCAATATTGACAATAAATGAAATATGAATAATTGGTAAATAAAAAATATTCATGGATGAGGAATAGAAGATAAAAATTATAAAAAGAGGGTCCAAGATGAATGATTCATGATAAGTAAGTAATGCCTTCCGAGTCACATGACCATATAGTATGATTTTGTAGAATTTATTAGGTCATGTGATTATCCTAAATTTTTTCAAGAGGCCTAATATTTTGTTCATTATAAATTAATATGAAATTGAAGCATATAATTAAATTAAATGGATAAGATCCTATGGGAAATGTTTAAATGTGATGGATTCTGATCACATGGAATAGAAGAAAAGGTAGTTGATGATGTATATGAAAGTTCTCATAGTTCTTGAGGTGGAATACGATGATATGTTACCATGTGTAAATCTAACATTTGATGGCTTCTGATCATAATAAATGATTAAAAATATTATTAATAATGGATATATCGACTACTAATTTTGTTCATGAAATGTATTTAGGATGTGCACATAGAAATTGTAGTGATATATGATATTTACATGTGATCAAACAACACATGTGATCAGAAATTGTTATGTAATGTCTCTAGATCAAGCAGACTCTCTACACCACCTTTCAGATAAATTGATGTATTCCTTTATATGAAATTTTGTGTAAAAATATAATGCTCTTAATTATATATACCACATTTTTAATCATATCACAAAATAAAAGATTAATGATAGATAAAAAATAAGGTTAGAGATAAAAAATGTATATGGATTTGAGGCTATGGAATATTTAATACTACCATATGTTGAATAAATTGTATACTCATAGATTGATGGTTTACACAATGATGGATTATATACTCCCCAATTTCATAATTTCTAGAATCATATTATAACACATATCTATTGGGGTATTTTTATATTTAATGACCCATATTCAATCATGTTATTTCATGATCATAACCTAATCACATTATCAAAGAGTAACTACTTGTTCATGAAATATATATTCTCCCTTTAAATTATGTGATAACAATTCCCATAAACATTCACATTACTAACATATGTGATCACTTTCAAATTTACCATTAATATAACCACCTTATGTCATTACCTAACCATATACGATAAATGTGATCTCCAAACCATTGATCCACTTAAAAAACCACTTTACTCCTCTCATATTATATTTCAATCATAAAATATCTATAAGAAACTCAAGACACCCATTCATTCCAAATATAACTAAAATGGGAATCCTCCTAGGTGTAAGTCCCAACAACATTTAGATAATATTATAATATACTAATTGATATTGATTCCATACATTGGGAATCCTTAGACTATAGGCCTCATTAATAGCCTTGAGAAGCCTTAGTGTGTTTTCCCTAATCAAATCCATTGGATGACATTGTGTCTAATCCCCATTGAATCCTTTTTCACTCTCTTATTTAACCCACCATAACCAATACACTATCATTTTATCACATATACCATAAATAACTATAACATACATATATTCTTTTATCATTCCAATACCATTACTAATAATATTTATTGGGTATCTATCCTATGAAAAATACCCAAAAATAATATTCTATTCTCATTGGGACATTTTCAAATGTATATATCCTTTCAAAGGGATGTATTTCTAATGAATCATCCTATGGTAACCCCATATGTATACTCTCTACATGATCCTTTATTATCCCACATTTCCTTACACATATATCAATGCATCATGATTTTTAAAAATGTGGCTAATATCCTAGTTTCATAAAATTAAAATAAATGAAATCTTCGTTACCACATGATGTTGAACTGCATGGTACATTATTAACACATGACCTTAAACTGTGTTATTCATCCAATGTGGCATTTTATTACATTTTTGGTGGGTTACATATGACATGTATTCTTGGATCAGACCCCACATAAAAATTATTATTTTAACATTCACAAGGTCAATATTCTTTATAGACCATCCATCTATCAAGCTATATTCTTCGTGGAATTAAACACCCACCCAGAGGCACATATACCTTCTTACAATAATAACAAATTTCCCATTAAAACTAATTCTTGATTATAATTATAGTCATAATAAAATATTCATTGTATGACCAACCCATCTTCTTGGGTCCATATTCCCAACAAGTTCAACAAAAAATGATCCCACATTCATAATTCATCCACTAACAATTTCTTATAACCATTTTTCTAGTTTAACTTATAGAACTTGATGAAACTAGTAGGCTATGTCATTGTAAAATGACATTAAAAGTTACTATGTGTCCAATTATGTGACACAAAAAAACATTTTTTATATTCTGTTAATAAGGTTAAATATAAATTCCCTCTATATGGAATAATTATATAGAAGAAGTAACCACCACCTTCCAAGATGGAGAGAAACTCTTGAGTCTCAGTTGTTTATAACATCATCGCTAAAAATTATAAGTCAAATATAGAGAACCTTTTATATAAAAAGATGGAGTGAATAATGAAAAACATGTTATACATAAAAATGGTCTCATATATGGGATTCATCATATATATATATATATATTCATTCACAATGTCATATGATAATAACAAACTTCTACTGTTTGGTCAAAAATTCTTGTACTATAATTTTGGAAAATTTCATAAACATTACTCAAATCAACATAAGATTCCATGTGTAATAAATAATCATTCCAGTATGGTGTGGTGATCAAGACCTTCAGTACACTCAATTTTTTTATGTTCAATATAGTCATTTGAATGAAATTCAAATGGCCTTCTATCTTTGGAGAGTAGGTTTATAGCCTTCCATCGGTGTTTGGGTTGTTTTGTGTTTCATGTTTCCTGAATAAACCCAGTTGATGAAATTAAATGATAAGAGTTGTGACATTATTTGATGTCTATTCAGCCTCCCATATAACCCTTTACAAATAAGATCCCCCTAAATTGGGTTAAAACAAAACTAATGATCCCTATATGAATCAATAAATAGTAAAATGTAAAAAGGTTTTCCATATATTGGTAAATTTTGTTTCACGTGATCTGAATAATTAACCACATGTGAATCATTCCAAAATTTTGGACTTGATATAAATCATTCAGATGGGAAAATGATTGTTTGAATATGAACCTACTATAAATGTATAACCGATGGATATTAATATTTTCATTATTGTGCCTTAATGTTTATAGATTAATATCTATTTTATATCTAAAGATATAGTATTTTCATTAATAAATGGTTATTTTGATTAGTAGACAATTGGATTCATGACTCTCGTAATAATTTGGATATTTTCATCTATTCATCATCACCAACACAAGATATAGAATGTGATTTTAATTGATTTTCATCTGTGAAGTTCAATAATTACCCTAGATGCTACACAAATGGAACTCCATGTGATAAATCTTATAGTCCCATATTACCTAAGGAGAGTTGAAACAATGATTATGAGACCTATCACAACCACTGAATACTTCAGAAGCATATTATTAGAGTTTGAAAGGAAGTAACATGCATATCATAGAAAGGTAGATATGGGTTACATCCACGACTTCACCATTATTTGTGAGTCACTATGGAGAGACTATACAATCCACTATATCCACTATACTGCAACCACCTCAACAAAATTCTTATTATGGGCCCTTATCACTATATTTACCATTTGTCCACTCAACCTAGAGAATCCAATAGGTCTTACTAGAAAAAATGAGCTATAAACAGTGGGGTTTAGGCCTAAACCCCCAATTTCTTCAACGAATCCTACAAATATACAATGAAAACAGTCATTGATTAGGATCATATACCTATACAGGTATATAACTTCTTATATGATATTATATTATCAAGTAAAGGATAAGATCATATTCAATCACACACTCACAAATATTTACATCATATTTCTGTGAAAAATAATGGGTAGTATTATTTATATATTACAACATAAATTAAATATTTTTTCAAAATAACAAGGGAATATAAAAATTGAGAAATCATATATTCCGACTCAAACCCCTCTAAACCATGAAATTATTTTGAAAACAATGGAGATAATTCAATAAAATATTTTTATAGCCACATAGGATCATGAACATATTACTATTATAACCACCCAATATGTGTATCTTCATTCTCAACATGGCAAGATAGCAGCTTCAGATCTGGTTTAGGTTCTTCCTCTCTTTCCAGAGGATTATCAATGTGTTTAGATAAAAGAAAAGTCAAATGATCAGGTCTATATACCAGTTATGACTAGGATTCATAAAAAAATTGGTATCCAACATATGATAGGACCATAATCATGTTACAGTGATTTGGATTCATTTAAAGGTAACATGCGGACCAGGAACTTATTCTTATTCTAAATGAGGTTCATCAGCACATTCTGATGGTTATCATGGAGAACTGTATTATCCCTACCATCAAATCAGGATCTTTTCGACATATTCGTACATTTTGTAGGTGTATCAAAAATATTCCTACTCCCACCAATGAAGCACTATACCTTCAAAAATTAGAGAAGATAGAAGAGAGGCCACATAATTCTCAAACCATTATGGAAGTATGCCTACATAATCTCATGTGGAATAATTATTTGAATCCATCACATACTATAATTTCATAAAAACTTTTATACTTAATTTTCAAGGACACAAATATGTGGGATTATTCTCCTTGAAAAAATTTATAGTCTTGTAGGAATATACATGATACCAATCCATTGTGGGAACATAACCCCAATTTGAAGAATATTGATGGTTGAATATTCTAGTAGATGCTAATAATAATTCTTATAACTTTTTCCAATCCAAAATAATATGTTGTCACATTCCAATGAAAATATTGGAGTATTCTCATATTCCATACCTATTTAATTATAGTATCATTGAGTAAGTTAAATTATTATATATCTAAAACGGATCTACTTATATATCCTATAAACAAAAATTACATTCCTACACTAGAAGTTCTCATCATAATTAATATAGATTTATTTTATGGATACGAACCCAAAAATCTGTTATAAAAAACCTCCCCCCTGTGATATTTCAATATGGTTGGGACATATTCCGATTTTACTAAAAATATTATTTATTATGGTGATAAACAAAATAGTGTCAACATAATATGTTTCCTCGCGAATTTCTATCAACACCACACATCGGTTATAAAATAAGCTAGAGTGGTGAACACCACCCAAACCACCTCAATGTTATGAGACAATATAATATGAAAAGGAACCTTTATACTATGACCATATAAAGAAATATTCATTTTATTATGATTATATTTTCATGGATATGTTGAAATCCTTGGATGAAAAAATCTACTAGCATTGTTCTGGGCCATTTTAACTTCCTATTATAGAATCATATATATTTTACAGGATTAATGAATACATGACATACATAAGATATTATGGAAGAATATTCATCACATTAAGGTTATGAATATAACTCATCCATGAAATGATGACAAAATATATGTGGAGAATAGTATTTTCTATCACATATACATTAATAATTTTTAAAAATAATGGTAACTGATGTCATAAAATCACGTTGATAATATATGGAATGATCATATTAAAAAATCATGTGGAACTCTAGAATATAATTTCTAATGTCTCATCAAACATACACATCTATAAATGGTGTGATTATATAGAATTGGATTAAACATCTTCTCTATGAAATCCAGGTCCCTTAATGAGGGCATACTATAATTTCACATTCATAAGAGAGTTCATAGATATGAATATTTCACTCTCTAGTTGGACATCCCAAAAAAATATTCCTTCCATGAAGGAAAAAATAAAATAATATCCTAAGAGAAAATAATATTACTAGGATCTTAATAAAAAGTTATCTATAGGATAAGAATATATCTCAAATGAGAAAACCTAAACCCCAACCACATAGAAGCTCTATGTGTCTATTATATGACACAAAAATTATAGATACAAAAAACCTTATAAAATTCTATTACATGATTTATATAACATATATCTATTAAATAAATGAAATGATAATGATTCTATGTTACTTTGATATAATATATTCTCAAGACATCAAAAAGAAACTAAATTAAAACATCATTATTTTATTCTCCCCAATGAGTTCACAAATCACATTGAGATCGTAAAACTATAGAGGATAACTTTGGTAATATATAAAAAGGGGGGACAATAAACCCTATTAAGGTAATATAAAATATTGGGAAGTATAACATAACACGTAAAAGTCATATAATGTTATCATAAAAAAATAGATCATAAATTATCATATGGATTAATAACATAAAAATAATGGAAGTATAAGATCATGGAATAATATTAATGTTGTATATATAAACAAATGACATAAAAATATGATAAGTATAAAGACTAAGATAATAATACAACTGGAAGGATCTATGTCATGTATTAAATTCACTATATAATCCCACAAATATCATCTCATGGTACCAAATAATTACACAATGCATTAGAGTTATTTTAAGTTAAACACATCATATCATGTACTTGAATATATATTCTATAAAAGGAAATCAATAATATGTTATAAATATAATAATTTTTGATGAATTGAAATGGGTTGTATAATCATTCCCCATTTCATAATCAAGGGGTATTTTTTAAAAAAAATTGATAGACAAACATAAGTTATGCATCACATCATTTATTGAACATAGAATAAGATAGGTAGATATGTGAGAGACAAAAATATATAGAATCTAGGATCATTATATTATATTAATAAGAGATAGAATGTGAGATAGAGACAGAGAAGGTCACAACCCCATGAATAATAGTGGTTTTTAAAGATCTATTTTCATACATTAAAAAAGTCAATTACATTATTTAGAAATATTTATGTATATTTTATTTAATATAACCTAATTATATATATAACCATTTATATGTGATATGAGGTTTAATTAAACTATAATGTGGCCATTTGTTTTATTATTCCCATGTTATATAACATGTGGGTAAACATTGAAATTCTTTCCAAATGGTACATCAACTATAGACGTGAAATTAAATTAAATTAATGTAATTAAATAAATTAAAATGGTAATAAATTTCCTTTTTTTCCATAATATAGATTGTATTTTTATTAAAAAAGATAATGTTATTTGATTAATTCATTTCATGGGTTCCGTAGATCATCATGAACTATATTTTTTTAATTTAATACTATGGTCATTTATTTATTCTAGAATGTGAAACATATATAATATAAAAATATATGCTATTTTACAAAAATTATTTTAATTTAATACTTCCATTAAGGCGATAATGGGTAATAAAAAACTCATCATCTACGAAGGTGGTGAAATGACATTTTAAAGATGATGTATTCATTTTTAGAATATGATGAGAAAAATAAGTTGATAGGAAATAGGTATTCCATTAATATGATAACATTCCATAATATATATATATATTTATATGAATCTTGACTTTTATTACCATTTTTATAGGGTTTGTGTTGGTTTATAAGGAGGAAGAAAAAATAAAATACATGATTGAGGGTATGACATTCCCCTATAGATGTCACCTATTGAGATTCACTTTAAAGCATCACTGATTTTTTTGGATGAAACCAACAGAACATAGAAATGGGGTAAAGGATTAGAAAAATAATTTATCATATTTTTGAAAATATCATTATACAAAAAGGTGTGAGGAGAAGGTTTTTGAGGGGTGGCATTTATAAGGGCTAGAGAGGGGTGTTTTGAAGATTATAATCATTAGTTTATTATTTTTATTCAAGACAATAAATAATATTGATTATTTTTAAAATTTAATGTAACAAGTTTATGTGAGTTTTAACTAATTGGTATTACATATTCATTAATATTGAAATAATTTATTTATAAATAAAGTTATATATATGATTTTAACATATTTCACCATTCACTAAAAATATAATAAAATGAGAAGATTTCAAAATATTAAACCTAACAATTTTTTATATATTGATTCCAAAATTGAAATTAATTTAATTAAAATAATTAAATAAATATGACAAAAAATTAAATTTCAAATAAATTCATCATTAGTATAAATTTTTTAAAATAACATATATTCATTAATTTTATTAATATTTGAAAAGTAAACTATGGTCACGTAAAATTGTCATATCATAACAAAAAAACAAAATATTAATTTATGAATAATTTTTTTTAAAATAAAGCTTCTTTTAAGTAAATAAATTTATTGTAAAATACATATTAAAACATTTACATTATAAAAATATATGAAAAATTAATTTATCATTTTTCAATCAATTATTTAATTACAAATATATATATATATATATCTTATTTTCAATTATTAAGATAGGTAATTATTAGTTTGCACTTCCATAGGGGAGGGTACAACTATAACCATCATGTTATTATTCTTAATGGTCATATTAATGCTCTATTGGTCTTCTTAATATTTAAAATATCATGTTACTATTCAAATAATCAAATTTGTTATGGTCACATGGGATCCCAACATTCAATAAATACCACATATTTTAATTTTTATTAATTGAAATATATTTTCCCTTAAGGTTATATATATTTTCAATTTCAAGAGTAAAATTTCAAAACTAATATTCTGCATCATTCCTATAATTTTTTTCATGAGGAAAATTAATATTTGTGATTGAGTTTATCAATAGTTTACTATTATAATTGTTTTATTATCATTTTTGTCTCAATATATTAACATTAATTACTATGTGAATTTTTATTCTCAAAGTTTAATTTTTTAATTAATATAGTAATATGTTGTTGTTTTTATCATTTGGTTTCAGTTCATTATGATGTATGACACATTTAAATAATTAGAAGGGAAATTAAATTTATTGAATTTTTTGTTTTAATATTATTCCCCCTAATAAATTTCTCCATTGAAATTTAATTTTACATGATAAGGTTAAAACAGGTTATGGTACATCTCTTTCACTAATTCCTCCATTTCCCACGTCACTACCATATACTTATGATTTTTCATATTTCATGATCTAGGTGAGTTTTCATATTGCGTATAAAATTTTATCTTATAGAAAAAACTCTTCATTATCTACTCCCTATAAGAAAAATAATTTATTAGTTATAACACCAATTAATTTAGTTCATGTGAAGTATTTGGTTAGTAATTTATCAACAATGAAATATATAACACTTCATGTACTTGTGACAAAGTCATTGCCGGTAATAGGTGATTTGTTATAGATCTGATGTGATCATAAATAACAAAGGGGTCATTATATGTAGGAATTAGTTAACCCTTCTTCCAAAATATCTTGAATATTTTCAATGGTGATATATAGACCAATAATTCATCTCCAACATCAAACTTCTAGTCCCTTAAGATGTGTCCAGATATCAATTTTATCGAATTTGAGAATCCTTAATGTGTTGAATAGTGGTCTTGAACTTGTATACAATTTCCTAGACTGTTTGATGTCACATTAGTTTATGTTTGCGGACATCATCCAAAAACATAGGTTTGTTGCATCTATTCCAATAAAGGGAGTAATATTAATCCATTTGGACGAATTATATAAACTTTTTAATATTTGAGAATTCAATGAGAGGAAGATATTGATCTCATCCAAAATTGAAGTTCATCGAGAAATATCTCAATATGTTTTCCAATTTTTTGATAGTAGACTCATACTGGCCCCTAGTTTGGAATTCATCATCCATATCAAATTTAAACTATGTAACTATAATATTTTAGATAACATTCCATTGCAAGGAGTTAATTCCCATATTTTGACAAAGTAAAATTGATATTGATATTCCATGACGCCTAACCATCTCTCTAACATGTATCCAATTATTGGGATTCACTGAGAAGTATTCTATAATCACAATGAAGTGAGCACAATTTTTAAGTTGATTAAACACATTCCATATATCATTATCCACTCTAGACATATTTATAAAAATAGTGACAAAGTCCATGGTGACATTTTACCATTTCCAAGAAGTTATGTGTAATGGTTTCATCATCCAATTATAATTTTTCCTTCTAAAATTATAGAATACTTGGAAATATAACGTATATTTTTCAATCAAAATTTTCATATTGTCTCACCAATAGTGCTCTAAAAGATCATGATACATCTTCATTCTTATTGAGAGGATGTATAATCTCAATCTATGTGCATCATTCAATATCTCCTTATTTGTCACATTATTTTATGTTATACATAATCATTAGCGAAATATTAAAAATCCTTCAAAAATTTTGACATAAAAAATCTCCCCTTTCTCATAGCTTACACAATATTTTTTATTTTAAGATCGATTCTTTAATAATCCATTATAATCTCAAAATGGTGGGGTTAGAGGATCATTTGAGAAATAAATGAGGATTTTCATTCCTTTATATTATGCATATAAATCATTTATATATATAAGAATATTGAATCATTCTCAATCCTCATCATATTATAGGATATTAAAGACATTATACATAGATCATCATCCAAATTATTTTCTAACCTATGATTGTGGTTGATTCAATAAAAATTTTCAATTAATATACCGAACTATCATCAGGGGTGTGTATGAATATCCTTCTATGTGAGAATATATTTGGGGCCCTTATGATCTATATATAATTAAAACATATCCAAATATTGAAATTCCATAACATTTCTAATTAGAATATCAAAATAACCAACTGCAAATCCTGAATTGGGAAATTTTATTCTGAAATTCCAACGGCCTCCCACTGTAAGCTATCAGTTTTTTATTTATCATAAGTACACTAACTAATACATTCATTAGAGAATGAATATATTCCAAGAATGTGTTCCCAGAGGAGGTTAGTGTGAGAAATATTGTAGTTATGATATTCTTTTCAATTCCTCAAATATCACACACTAAATATTTGTCATGAAAAACTATAATCGTTTTGGTCATATTGTTTTTCAAGTTTGATAATTGAGAGTATTTTGTTATAAGTTTTCTATAACACCTTGTCTGTTCACAAAAATTAAGGATCTAGAATATAGATTTTTGTCTTGGAAACTCACCAATTGAATTTATCATAATAGGGTCCAAGAATACCGCCCTTTTGTTGATAACATTCCTCACGAATGATGCTGCATCTACCCTAAACTCACATTAATATATTAAACATATATATTATCCATTTATAATGAATTTATCATAGTATTAAAATAATCATCATTATCCTTTGAATATTTAGTATATATCAAGATATCATATAAAAATACTAGAATAAAATTTGTTAATGTTATCTATAAATAGTAAATTCATTGTGTCCATAATGATTTCTTGGGAATTTATGAGTATATAGGGAATTTCTAGGAACTAATTGTTTTTATACCATGTTTGAATGATTTCCTTGGTAATATAATCTTATATCACATTTAATTGGTTATATCACAACCATTGGTCTATCACGGGGAAATAATGGGACCCTCATAGTGCAATGAACATTTAATGTATCATTAGAAGTGGATAAATATTCTATTTGTTATTTTTATAAGTTCACAATAATTATTGTAGGGGAACATTAAACCATCATTTATCTAGAAAAAGAGGACCAAAACACCCAATGGTGAAGAACATTGGTGTAAAATTCCTTATCAATATTCTAATGTAATTGTTTCACATGTTATTCTAACACAATGGTTCCCATTCTATTTGGTGTTTTATATTTGGGAAGAGATATAGTTACAAGTTCAATTCATAACTTTTCCTCTCATTAATGAGGATGACTATGGAAAAATTCAGGGAATACATTAGTATAATCCCACACATTGTTTTTATCATTATGAATTATATTGTCCATTGAAAAAATCATTCTAAAAAATATACATGATCTCATGGAAATAATATCCACCCAAGGGAAGTGGATTCAAAAATATATTTCTCTTTATTCTTATAATTGTCCAAAATTAGGGAATGATTTGAAATGTAAACAATGTTCTCCCTCTTCTGATAGTTGATTTTTGATTTATATATGGATAGAAATCCAGGAATAATATAATATAAAACTCCATTGAAGGATACAAGAAAGAATTTTTGAAATCTTCAGTCCATTGGAATTGATTGGGGATGATTTATATACACGGTATTAAATAATTTATATGTTTGTTGTCCTCATAGATAGATTAACTACAATGTTTGGATGTTTTGGATGAATAGTATGACAAAAAATATAGAATATCACAGAATTCATAGAAAAATATTCATATTGGGCGATGAATTGTTAATGAACACACCATTCACTATTTTATTCTATTACATTTGAATTATTATAGGAAGAATAAATATTAGTATACGAATAATAAAACTAATAATATCGAAATAAATAAAAATAAATATTAGGAATAAAAAATAAATAAAAAGTGAATAATAATAAATTAGTTTTATTGTTTCAATCTAGGATATCACGGGTCATTTCCCTAAAAAAATGCTGACCTAAAAATCAATAATGTTCCTTTATAATGGGTTTTAAGTGTTTTAGAATTTTCCAATGCATACACCTAGAGAGAATGAAACCTAGTGTGTAGAATGAAAACTATTACATGAACATGTTTAGGGTAATTATTTTATATAATGATCCCTTTTTAGGTCTATTACCCCTATGTAAATAAATTCAAATGACACATCCACTTGTAGTGTCTAAATAAATATGTAATTTCTTGGAATCCACTACCCATATACTTTACCAAAATGCATGTATATTCTATTATACATAAATTTATAAATACAATTACTATTAATGTTTTCTATTCCAAATCCCATGTATCTAAATCTTTACTCTGATACCAATAATACATTTCCATGAACCTTACATTAATTATAACATAATTTTTAACATAACTATACATTAAATACAACTAATGATTACGATGGCGAGTGTCATTAAAAGACTAGGTATATAATATTTAATAATGAAACTAAAACACAATGTCAATATTTTTTTAACTTTAATGAGATCCTAAATAATGTTTATGATCAAATAAATTCATAGGATAAACTATGGAATATATATTAAAATGATGTTGTCTATAACGTCTAATAAGGGAATAAAATTGGTGGAGAATAATTTATTATCAATCCAATTGAATGAAATGATATTATAAAATATAAAGCCTCATGAATAATTATATGAAACATTAACATAGAGATAAAATAATCATTGTAATGTGCAAAAAACTTAAATATGAAATAACAATATGTTAAGGAAGACCACCCATGAAAAATCATATCATGGCAGAGTCCCATCATTACAAACGTTGACTCTCTAATATAATAGTTATATTCTCATGGGAAAAAAATATTTTCCGAATACATTGGAGTCAAATAAAGGAATAGAAATCATAAAATTAACTTGATTATGTGTGACAAAAAAATTAAATCAATCATATTTATTAAAAATAATAATTTACCAAGAAATTAAACGGATATTATAATCTTTCCTTGTGTCATAATCAATGATGATTTCATAATGAAGGCATTTGAAACATGAAATAAATCCATGAATTAACCCATCATAGGATATATGAACAATATAGGTTTATATGTGAGAGACATATATATATATATTTAATTAAAAAAATTCAATATATTTTAAGAGAATGATTATTTTTTCGGTATAGAAAGTTCTTTTCCAAAAGAAAATTGGTGTCATAATGAGATCAACTACCTTTGGTTCAGAATCATAATATACATGTAATTAACATCCTCTAAAATTTAATTATAATAATTAATCACATAATTAAGGATATTTTCCATTTTTTATTAATTTAATATAATTTTATGATGTTCATATTAAAAATTTTCAATGAGAAATAATGTTTTATTTCATTTCTCATAGGGAATTAATTTCATGATTCGAAAGATGAATTAATTTTAGGTAATTGTTGAATTTATTTAAAAATAGGAATAAAACTCAATAAGTGAACTAAAATTATATTCAAGTACATAATAATATTGAAATGGTCCTAAATTTCCTTTCCTGTTCCAACATATTGATAATCAATTGACTAAAAATTCTAATGTTTAATATTTATTATATTTTTTCAGTTGTAACAATCATCACAAAGTAGTTTAGTTTTGTTTAATGTTATTTCCACATAATTAGTACAAAATGTGAAAAAAATATTAGACAAATTTATTTAAAATTATTTAAATTATATTTAAATTGAATCCTTTCTTGAACTTGGTAATGAGAAATGAAGTCTCAACATCCTTGAAGTTAATGAACTGATATAATATGAAAGATTCACCTAATATTAGAATAATTAGAGAATTGTAGATAATTGATGATAGATATTCTATTAATAATATACATTAGAATATATATTTATATATGATACTAGATATATTATTCCTAGTAAAATGTATTTTTTGGTGGATTGGGAGGATGATAAAGATGGATTGATTGAGTGTATTACCTTCTCCATCGGATTTCTCTTGCTTGGAATCCACTTAAGGCACTAATATTGGTATTTTAATGAGATGAACATTAATTAGACATGGTTTAGAGGATTTTTAACTGAATGGATAATAATTATTTTAATAACAATGTCATGATTGATTAATGGGAAGGGGTCTTGTGGGGTGATATTTATTTGGGGAGGAGTCGTGTGTTTTATAATAAAGAATTCAATATTTTATTATTTTGTCTCAAGACTGAAAATTTAATGACCCTTGGGAAAATATATTATTATAAATGAATCTTATTTAGAATTAATGGATGAATACAGGTTCAATGATTAAGAAATTCAGGTCTTTATCTTAAAATGTTCAATTTTATACTTTACAGTTTTTCACTATTCACCAAAAATTCCACATTTTTAGAAAGACACTAAAAATTAACCCAACCCGTTTATTGAAGATTGGTTAAAAATGAAATCTATGTTATGAAAATATGTTTATAAATATGATATCTATATTTTTCAATTTCAATTTATATTTTGTTAAAAAATTTATCAGTTCTGATATTATAATATATTTTCTAACCATATAAAAACATACTTATAGTATCATAAAAATATCATATCATTATAATAAAATATAAAATTAACGAAAAAATCCTATATTTTGAAATCAACTTTTTTTAAAATAATTATGTATTTTTAATGATGTTCTATTAAAACATTTATGTTTTATAAAAATACAAACACTTTATTTATCATATAAAAAAAATTAATTTAAATGTAATATTGTATAAATATGTCATATATTAATTTTATAATATACCCTAATATCATTTTACACTTCAATAGATGTTGATACTATTGAAGTTATTAGGTTACTATTCCAAATGCATTGATTACTATTCTAACAGACACATTAAAATTCCAATGGTTAGAAGACTATATCAAAAATCATATTTAAAATGGTCATATAGGATCCAAAATTACAATAAAAATCTCATATTTCATTCATTATTCATCATCTTATATATTCTCTCAAGGGAATATATATTTTCAATTTATTGTATAATATTTAATTACTAATAGTAATCTTCATTTAAGAATTTTTATTTGTGAGTGATAATATTATATAAGAACACAAAGATGAAAATTTTCATTTTATTATAAATATCTTATTTTCTATTTTTTCCCATGGTTAATCCTTTAGCTATTATGTAAAATTCAACTCTCTATTTTAATTTTCCAAATAAATATAATGAAATTTTATTGGTATAATCATGTGTTGTACAAAAAATTCAGTATATTACACATTAATATAATTAGATTGGATAATTAATTTAACATAATTCATGGTTATTACACTGAGTGGTCACTACGCCTAGATCATTATTATTCAAAAATGAACCTAATAATGTAGATTTCATTTGAAGACACCACATAATCTATATAAGGGATACCCAAACCCACAATGTTTTGGGAATTTTTTCCAATAACTCCACCCATGGAGTCATAAAATCCTCAAATGGCCTTGTTTATTTTGTAGTGGATCTAAGATAAACTCATCAAGCACGGATGGGAGAATTATTATCAATGAAACCACATCTAGAATATTAAAATACCAATATTGTTCCAAAAGTAACGTTAGTATCCCCATGTAATCATTATAACTTAGGGTTACGACCATTATTATCATACCATTGAAAATAATATTTCATTCTATGATGGAAAGTGACTTTAAACCTCTGAAGCCCTAATCATTCATTTTACCACCTGATTCACACCATTCATTTGAGAAATGTTCATGGAAAAAATTTATAGATTCCTTCATGATCACTATATACATATCAATACTAGGGTACCAATGAAAAAACATGATGAAACATTATAACGGTAATAATCCAAATTAGACCACTTTGAATTGGGGTTAGATGGAAGTCCTTGATATTGTTGTTGAAGTGGATATTGGAAATGAACAGTCACTGTATTAGTCAAAGAATTAATAAATGAAAAATAATACGCAATATGCCTCTATGAATTTAATATATATCAATCTAGTATATTATGATAATCATGTCATTAACACCTTGGCACATAGTGGGGAAATAATATCATGACGTGATTGTCATTTCAATGTAACGGCATATGTAAGGAATACAAATATTCCAAGAAAATTATAGAACACAAAACTCAAAATGAGGAGTTCCCACCCCCTGAGATTTATTTTTCAATAGATAAAGAGTAATATATGGGTATAACCTACTATTCACAAAGAGATCCTTATATCAACTCAACATAAGAGATATTGTTGTCAGATAATGATGAGATCTTTAACCTCAGAAAGCTCAATGGGGAATTTGTTTGTGGAAATATTCCCACATAATATAACCCAAAATGAGAAGATAATAACCATCTAATGAGTCATCATGAGGGGGTAAGTTCACCTACAATGGCATATTTTGATTATCAGGGTGGCTCTACAGAACAAAAAATATATATATATAAATGGAATTATATTTAAATGAAGATTATGACTTCATTAAACTAAAAAATTAACTTCCTTCATATATGGATATTCTCCTATTTAACAATTAAGTGAACGTCATTATGTGGTATATTCTAAAAAATTCTATCAAGATTCAAAAATTACTTTAACCTAGGTGATAATGTTAGAAATAATACGATAAAAACTACTCAATTCCATCGAGTTTATTCCTACCAAAATATAGGTTATAAAATATATCCATGGACCAATATTTTTAGAAATAAAATTATATCCCAAATGGGTCTATTATTCTCATACTATAAATAGGTTCAATAATCTTACTCATAAAAACATTCAATGTAATGAGATATAAATATTTCTATCCCACATACTTTGTTCCCTAATGGGTTTACATGACATTCCCATTGGGAAAAATTGTAGAACAGGGTTTTTATACACTCTATTAGGGATAATATTCTTATAGTATATTATCTATCAGGTGGGGTTTATAAAATTCATGGAATACCTTCATCATCAATACCGTTAATAATTTATCTTCAAAAAAAGTAAAAAATGGTTGATTAGATCTTAAAAAATAGTTCATATGAAAATGATAGTGTATTGGATTTAATTTTAACATGAAAGATACTATTTTACTCAGTCAATATTTGTTTCTCATAGGATAAAATATTGTGTGCTTTCATAGATAATCATAATGATGAACTGCAGACACTATAAATCATATTGAATTATACAGGTGTATTATTAATAATTTAAGACACAATATAGAATAAATATTATTTAATAATGTGAAATGTATAAAAATATCATACTAGTTTCATTAAAGATGTTTAATGGTTAGGTATGGTATAAATTACCACTATTTCACATTGTCAAATTCATGTATTTATTGAGGGGCCCCAAAAACCACTAAAACAACTCACACATCCCACAATGACATTGAAATTAAAAAATCCCCCATAAAATGTCATAGATGGAAGATGTAATCATATGGAATGAGTAAATGAAAAAAATACATTATCCTTCATGAAATAATTCCTTGAAACCATGGAATGTAGAATACTCAATCTTTTCAAGCACAAGATAACAAATGGAGATATAGACGATGAATGAATTTTCTACTTCACTTTTCATTGGATGTTGGTCTATGATATAAAAGACTAATTTATAATAATTTATATCATTGACAACATGGTTTCCTCTGGTTAGGTGATACTACTAACAAGTATTGGATAAGTGGACCATTTTCTTTCCCTAATTTGTGGAAAATAATAACTACTATGATGTCTCAGCAATACATGAATGAATTCTAGATGAATAGATGACATAAATAATGGTTAATCAGGTTATTTTAGTTATCATGTTAAAAATATATCATCCAATTTATCTCCCATAATGTTTTGTATTATCCTAAGTGTAATTTCTTATCTCATTCGCTATAGGTAGGCCTGACCAATGAAATTCGATAAGTGGTAAAGAAAAGTAGACTTATCAGACATGTAAACTAACATATATTCTTGTGTATTTATTTCCCCTGTCATTAATATTATGGTAATTTCTCTTATATAATTTAATCTCATCAGATTAAGATTAAATTTTCTATTATGATAATTTCATTTACTTATTGTACACCTTCTATTATGGAAACTATATATTTGAACATGAGTTTGTTTTCTTGACAAATGATCTATAGGTAGAGGTCGTAGAAGAAAAGGGAAAAGGGGAATCTATAATCATGTATGAGGTCCTAAATTTTACCACAAACCCATTGAATCCATAAATATAACTACACATCTTGTTGATGAATAACTGTGATCCAAAAAATATCACAAAGAATGACAAGAATCCTTTAAGATTCATCCAAGCCCAATTACCATGGAAAATGTGTTTGTGGGTGTGAAACTATTGAATACACATTGATGAGTGGTAATATTAGCTCATAATAATTATTCATTGAGAGTTTTACCATAATTTTTTACCCATCATAAGATATATCTATATAAAGTTATTTAGGTCCTATTATATATACCAAGGAAAATCATAAATTTGAAAAAATTGCCTTCGTTAAAAATTTATATAAACATAAAATAGATTATAGAAATAAAAACAATGGAACTATTTATAAATTTAATTAAACTTTCAATGTACATTAGGGATTTACTTGTTGATGACCTCCAATGATTCCAAAAGTTTGATATATATTTCACATGATTTGACTTGTATTGAGTGGACTAATTTTTTTTGAATTTAATAACACTATCTAATTAATAGATCATGATTGATATGATGACATCAAAAATCATATTATAACCCTATACATTTCATTCCTTCTCGAAATTATATACATTTCATCAGATATGATCAACAATGTTTCCAGGATTAATCTTATTATAGTCTCGACACTATTACTTCTAGACATAATGATGATTATTTCCCACCTCA
The DNA here is from genome assembly GCA_963277665.1 of Viscum album. NCBI lineage: Eukaryota > Viridiplantae > Streptophyta > Magnoliopsida > Santalales > Viscaceae > Viscum > Viscum album. The sequence goes on from OY728160.1 coordinate 622,610,281, forward strand.
ATTTAATGACATGAAATTTCACAGGATATTACTCTTTAATAAATTATATATTAAACATCACATTTCAAAAATTAAAAAATCTAAAAGGAAAAAAATTTATATGATTTTAATATTTGAATTTTTTATTCAAAATAGATTTTATAAATTGATGTAATAATGTCATAAAATAATTAAAAATAAATGTCACTTGAAAATGAAATTATTCCATATGATAGTCATATATCAAGGCTTATAAGAGAGGTATTTCAATGATTCATCTCCCTAGACCAAGGAAAATATGAAATCCTGAAATATTGGATTGAAAAATACTATCTATGGAAGAGGTTCATTATTGTGGTAGTTTACACATGATCGATTCTAGGCATTCTAAAACCATGTTACTTCACTAATGGCCATTCAATATGTTGAGATACCGTTTTATTTTCCTATATATAATCTAGGTCTATAAGGAATATAACCAAAAAAATGTATGTCTTGATAAAAAGACGTCACCCTATTTGAATTATATATTAACATATATTCCCTCATATCACATAGATTTGTATTTGAAATCTATTTCAAAAAAATCCCCCTCTACTACGTATGTTCCAGATCTATATAAGTGTCTTAATCGCAGTTTTATTCAATTTTGGAACAATACTGAATATAATTTACTATGTGTATGAGGATAATAAATATAGATAATGAATAATAAATCCATAATGTGTCTTGATTACTATTCACATATCATTCATAGTGACACTGATATCTTCTATCATGGGCCTAGCAATATTTTTTTAAAAAAATCAGACTGTATTCATAGAATCCTGGTTATTATGGCGATACACTCATTTTTTGGAATTGTATAGTAATGCAAAATTTAACTTTTTTCCCTTATAGACAGCCCTGATTTGATCATAAGTGGATACGTAAAATTTATCATCTCTAATTTACAATCCTAATCTATGTGGTCGTCTTCACCATTGAGTTATTTATGACTCTATACTAAACATTACTTCACCCTTCAATAATTACTTTATCAACATTGGTAATTAAAAAATATGAACATTGGTTGGCTTATTCCTATCATTGTAGGATGCATTGTGACATCTATAGATCTTGATATACATCCAGTCATTCGGACCACAAATTCCCCCACCTTATCTCAAGGCCCAATCTGATCACACATAAGTAATGATGAGTTTTTCCTATTATTATGACTATGATGTGTTGTTTATTACACATTCATGAATTTAGTGCATGAAAAACCTGAAACATTAAAATTTTCCACTTCATCATATGATCCATATAATCATAAGTGTTTTCAACATGTGTTCCACAATTTACTAATCTATTCGTTCAAAAATCCATTTTCCACTACATATTATTATTACGGATGCATGGTATACAATTTATAAGATCTACATGATTTTTGATACATGTTATCATAGTATATTCCCAAATCAAACCTCTATGTACCATCTTATTGTTCATGCAACCAAAATTCCATCATATCATATGCATATGAAATTTCATTGAAGATTCTTTCATGAACAAACAATGATGATGTAGAGGGTTTTATAACTACACCATTTTATCATTGTTCTCAAACTAATAGACCTATGATGTGATAAAAATTCCTCCATATTTTATGTCTATCCATTATTAGGAATTTTAAACAAATAAATGGAGTCTCTATACACCTCTTTTTTCTCACAGTGATCATGAATCACATGAGTTTAGAGGATATAGTTGATCTTATTTAGAATAGTGATTTGGATCACAATTCCTAAAATATACATAATCCATGGCCATTATCACATTATTATTAATTTCATGAAATTTGATTCCTTGTGGTATGATGTTAAAATATTAAAAATCATAGACCATATCACATAATATTGAACAACATGACACATGAGTCTTTAACACATTCAATTACATTTATTGATCATGTTGTCCTTATAACATGAAATTTTTGTACATGAAACTGATGTCCTTGTAGCATGATAATTTGAAAAACACTTTATTCCTTGTCATATAATGTTAAATGGATTGATGTCTAAGTCAATGTAACACAAACTTAAACTGAATGACATCTAAGTACTTATAACATGACATTAAAAATTATTAACTTTCACTATTTATCAAATAACATTGAAATACATGTATTTTTTTCAATGTCTCTTGACGTTAAACTGAATGAAAAAATGTCCTCATCACATGATGTTTTAATTTTGACACCAAATCCCCCATTATGTGATGTTAATTTTCATGAAACTTGTACAATTTTTCATAAAATAAAATGGGAGATATCATCTTACATTATCATTCCTTATCAATTTATTGAAATAGATAAACAATGGTAAACAAATTGTTGTGATACTACTATATTAATTGAATAAAATTTATTACAACAAATCACAATTCATGGCATGATAATATTCATTTTCAAAAATCCATTCATAGATTCCGGTAACGAGTGTATCCATATTTAGGGGAATTTTTTTTATTCCAATAGGTCGAAATGTTCATTATATATATGAACCCCCCCCCCCAATATAGCGTATCAAATGGATATATTTTCATCATAAATAGAAGTAACACAAATCATGGTACATCTTAACTACATCTCACCTGAGTTCTTCATCAAAATATATTCACCAGAGAACTATTTCATTACATTCCATTACCTAATATAGTCATTCAAGAACCATAATCCATCTTTTATATATTCCCCAACCTCTATTCCAGAAAGTGATAGAGTGTCCATGGCCCTAAATATCCAAATTCGGTGACTATGTCACACTCCCTCTATTATGTTCTCCACAAATTCTGGACTAAATATGAGTGAAATCTGGTCCACACATTATAGTTTTGATTTTCATTAACCCTATTCAACGATATATGACCTTCAACAGTAACTATGGTTTGATCCAATCACACGTCCCCAAACTAATGGTGAATGATAAAAAATGTATTACCAAAACTCTATGAAGGGATATCTATGAAAAATTTATTTCGACAATCACTATTCATTACTCATCAATATCATAGTAAAACATAAAGGATAAAAATGACCAGAAACCTTTAAGACCTACCATTGAATACCAAAAATAGTCAAGATGTTGTCAAAAGGCTAGTGGCCAAGTAAAATGTTAGAGCATTTCTTGTTCCTAACATTCTAACTAAAATCTACCATTTGGGTAAAATCATTCATCTTTAATTTAATAATGTACTAGATTGAGTGAATTTGTTTTTTTACAATATTTTTTCATGATTCATATTGAGGAGTAATTCATCCTCAATTTTAAATTTAACCATGTCTAGTACTTTATTGATTGTGTTTTCACAATTATCCATCCATGGGCCACACACATGAGAAATTCATAATCCTATTCCTATCGGACTTGATATACTATGTTGATGAAGGTGGTTATACATAAATATGTCCATGAAAAATGACCAAGAGGAATTCATAATAATATTTTAATTGTGTATCCCAGACTATATGGTGATTGGTATTATTATAATATATATTTTTGGCTCATGCTGGGGAAGAATTTAGTTCTAATTTTTGAATGCACTAGCTCTAGAGAATCTATAATGGTGTTTATATCTATGTCCATCATTGATCCATGCCATGACGAATTCATCATAATTTATATACATAATCACTATTTTTTTAATATATGGGGTTTATATTGATATCCATTTATGAGTCAGGGCTTGGAAGAATTCAATATCAATTACCTAATAGACTATATTGGCTATACTAGCTATAAAATTTCTATTGATATCCATCCATCATCATTGAACATGTTTAATTGTTCATCAAATTCTCAAGGAACAAATTTAGTTCATTTGTATGGTATTTTTACCAATATCTATCCATTATCCATGCCAATGCCGAAATCATTATCTATTTTTGAGTGTAATGGATCTAATGCACCAGCTATATTATAACACTGATATCCATTCATGAGACATCCCAATAGACATTATTCGTAAATTTCATAATGTACTAGATCTTGTTCATTAGTCATTTTATTTATAACTATACTTTTTCATGAATCATGTGAAGTATAAATTTATCATGAATTTCTGATAGAAAAGGATCTAGTGTTTCGATGATGGTATTTACACAGATATCCATCTTGATCCAATCCTAGAAATAATTCATGAGTTTTTTATGAATGGTCAATATCTAGTGTTTTAGTGATAGTGTTTACACTACTATTCATCTGTTAACCACATCTAATAGGAATTAATTACGGTTCATGTATTTATAATTGGGTTTAGGATGGTTTAAAATATAAGAAATATAATCTTATATATGTGATTTAAAATATATTGGGTCATCAAGTTAGTATTAATAATAAAATCATGATAATAATACATCAAAAGAATGTGACAATATTATTTATAAATTAAAAAGAGTGATAAAACGTAAAATTTGGGAGCATCACCCTCATCTATACAAATTAGAGGATATGAAAATGATAACTATATGAAGAAATATGGTCTATAGACATTCCAAAAACAACCATTTCCTTTCCCATGTTAGTTATTACATTGAATAATTAATTTAATGTTCTAATTTTCCCCATTATAGTAAATTGAAATGATTCCTCCCTCATAGAAAAATCTATTCTGTCCTTCTCAGATGCCTTGACATGTCAATTTTGTTCCACCACTATCTCATTATCAATTATTATAATGTAATAGATTTGGTATAGTTCACTTAAAATATGACATAATTCAACAAAACCATTGGGAATGATTCAACGATCTTCTCTTCCAAATGAAATTATGGAAGGATTTATTGAATTTATTATTATGAAAATGTGGATAAAATACTAAATAATCTATTGATGCTATCACCATTTGTGGTTTTCTTCCCTTCTCTATGATAATGATCACCACTTTGATCCTAAAAGATATTTCATAATAATAAAAACCTCCATATTTAAGGATGGTAAACATATGTTGGAGGTGAACAAATTGATATCTATTCTCATCAAATAGGATCTCAAGGATTATGGTCCGGATAACTATACATATATTTTTCCTGAACTATTTTTCAAATGATGACATTTCAGGTTCAAATCCCAATCCTAATATAGGAACATTGATATGGGTAAGAATCATGTCTCTGATTATGTATTTTTCATTCCCATTCACCAATATACATTTTTAGATCCTTTATAAACCTCATCCAATATATTCATATTATAACATGAAGAATTTTTATATGAGATACCGAAATATTATTTTATATTTTTTAATTTCAATCATTTATGGTGTATAATATATATTATACAAACAATATAGTGTATCCAAAAAATTTTGGATTTCTACAGGCTATCGGTTTCACATAACACTTCTATAATATTTTTTCCTCATCATTAAAAATGGCCAAAAAATTTCTTATGGACCAACAAAAGAATTATCAATGATTTCTAGAAATATTGGAAATAGTTAAAAAATTTATTTTTATTCTGATTAATTATCCAATACTAGATTATGGACTCACACTATTCAATGATTCATTATCTATTTAAATATTATACATGATTATGTTATCATTTTTAGGTCAATTAATAGTGAATAAGTATAATATTGTTCCAAGGGGGTGATATCCATCATTTCAAAACTAGGGAAAAGGTTTATCACCACCTAGACATCATATTATAATGATTTTATAATCAATGAACCTATAATATAGGGTTATAGGGTTTTGGGGGTGTAATATACACCGCATTACATTCATTGGAAACCATGGTAACCACTATTATAACCATTAAAATATTCCACTTTATCTTTTCATTTTTATTTTGGGTGTTATGTGTGGGCAGGTAATCAATCACCACAAGATTTTCCAAATCCCCCACATGTCATTATTTACCATGGATCCCTCTAAAAATATAAAAAGATTATTAAATTTTTTATTGTTGGTAACTCTTTCCTTTGGAATACTTATTGAGGTACTACATATTTAAATTAGTTCAAGTGAAATTACTTACATAATAAAGGAAACACACATACAAATTTGTTTCTTATTGGCAGGTATAGGATATAATCTTTTCATTACTAACATCTTTATGTTTCTCTATAAGATATCATGATGAAGAATCCCCATATATAATATAGACTCCCATTTTATTCGTGGAAACACCACTATCATTGCAATGAGATCAGTGAAACCCAATACTATATTCTTCATCTAACAAAGAAAATAATTATTGGAAGCCTCCTCCTAATTTTGTCGATTTCCCTGACCATTATCCCTTTATGAGAGTATAAAAAAGAATAGATAGGTGATCAAATATCCCAATATTGTTATAATATTCCCTAGGAATGTTAAAAATGATTCAATGATATGTATTATTATAGTAATAGTGAAATTTATATCCCCCTTATAAAGAATATTTATGGAAAACCTCTTTATCACAGACTACCCCTAGTTGGGTGACATTAATCCATAGTGCATGATCTATTTATTAAACATAAATTTGGTGGAAATATATTTAATTATAGATATATCAATGTTATTCCACTTTCTTTTAAGGTATTTTTATATATGAATACTCTTAGGATCAGTTACATTCTACATGATCTCAATTTCTACTTCCATAGAGAGATGTATGTACCAAACTCTTATAGTGGACTTGTGATTCTTCTATTTATCTAATTTATAAAATTTCAGTGAAAATACATTTATAATTGTAGTAGGTGATAAACAAGGTACATTAATTTTCAGATCTCTATGAGTTAAGGGAACTGGATCCAAGTTCATAATATTCCTCTCTAGAACCACCAGAGTCAAAGAACTACTTGTAAAAATCCATTTAATAGACCCTTTAACCATTGTTACTATAAAATGTTCAAATAATTTATTCATCACCAATAGTTATTTATGGTTTCTTATCAAGATAATATCCAATTTTTTATTTAGATAACCCGTGTTAAACAATTCATCATAAAACATCAGTAGAATAATAAAATGTTTGTCAATGGAATGTTATGGTGTATACTACTCTATTTTAAGAATGAAATGGCAGGAAACCCCTGGATATATCTATACATTAATAGAATAGAGGATCTATAATTTATTATTGACCCCATATAGACTATATCCCAATTTTTAAGGATTAAAAACCTTCAAATATGATTTTTCTTCCCAATCATATTAACAATGAACCCACATGGATGGACACCAAATAATAATTAACTTCTGTAAAACTGTTGTTAATATCAATGAATGTGATGATGAATCAATGTATGTTATATATAAAAATAAGTTTTCTGAATCAAATTTTTTTTTGATTTGGGCCAAACATTCTTGATTCCTTGATGAAATTTCCCAATCGTAGAACCATGATTTTTTTTGGGTTTTGATGAACTCATACAAAATAAATAATCTCCCAACAAACTCCAAAAAACTAATTAGGCATTTCAAATAATTTGTGTTGATTTCTACATATATATATAATGGATTTAGTTATATAAAATTTCATGTATATGTTTTCCTAATTTATTTTGACTTCCTCTAAGTAGTTTCACCAATATTGTGAAGGTATTCACATTGAAGCCATCATTTTCATGGATTTTATGTTTGCAGTCAGCGATGGAAATTTTATGAAATTCTTTCAGTTGGAGAATATGATGTTATTTCAAATAGATATTCAAATCAGGTATTAGGATGTTATTGCCAATCCATTATCTGAGAGAAGTAAAGGATGTGATTCCTAGACAAATATGTGATGGGAGGTAGGGAAATGATTCTCATCAAGTATGATTAGAGGTCACAAAACATTATTCATTATCCACTATCATAAGATTCCCTATGAATATTATTATTAGATATTTCTACGATATATTATTATGTTGGAATTTATGTCTCAAGTTTATTATTTCATAATTCCACACACTTATTCCATGGTATATTTTAATATAATTTTATGTTGCATGACCTTTTATTTTGCTCCGGGGTCTACTCAAAATTTAAAAAGTTACTTGTCAATCAAATATTTCACATAGGATCTTTATTTCTCGAATGATTTTGCTCTAAAAATTTATGAGTAATAATTTTTTCCCATTACTATGCATTTGAAATCACCCCTTTATTGGATTTTCAATTCCATAGTTTACAAATATTAGTATAACATAAAATATATCTAAAGGGGGATCTATTTTGACATGATTAAATGGATATGGTAACAATAGTGTTTTTTGTAGTTATTCTCTACAAACACTAAAAATTTGGTTTCTAGAATATTGTGACCATTTAAGAGTTGAAATGTGTTTTTTATAGAAAAACAATTAATTTTTTCATCAATTTTCTATCCTTTCACCAAAATGTAATGTTTTTATCACCATATCTAAGAGTTAGGGTTTTTGGGTCTCAATTTGTAACAAAGTAGGGTTTAGTTATATATTGGGATTATTATAGTTTCAATAGGGTATTAAGACTATAGAACATCAGTTAAATAACATATGAATAATTCCAATTATATGAAATATGTCTTAAAATTTTGGAAAATTATTATATTTTTGGTTTCCTGTTAAATCCATTCATGCATGGATACATACATATTGATAAGAGATTTAGCACCAAATTACCAAGTTGTAATAATTCATAAAAAATTCATGATTTTTTATTAAATATATCTTTAGTCGATATAAAATATGTAGTCCCAAAATCACACGAGGATTGAAACGCATAAAAGATATGATTTTGTTAATTCATAGAGTTCTTTTATAAACCATTATAATGATTTTTTGGAACCAAATAATGATATATACAACTAGTTTCTTAGTGAAACTAATAATGAAAAGTCCATGAAAACCTAAGAATAATTGTTTCTAATATTGTTCAATCCTATTACGTCACACATTAACTAAAATTTTAATGGGTTGAAGGAAATTTTCAATTGGATAATACATATTGGGATTGAGATTTCTTATTAAATAATTGTTTGATAATATCTTATTAAAAATTATCATAACAATTTTTTTATCAAAAAGATGATCAAAATAAGAAATTTTTAAAAGGTATACACTACTAGAAGTAGGACCTATTCCCATGAACCAATACCAATGGTTAGAAAAAAAACCATTGGCATTGGTACCTTGGTGATACATAGACCAACAGTTTTGAAGAAATTGGTGGTGTAACTCTCTTTTTGCCACCATATACCAATGGATTTATTAGAACTGTTCTTATTGTTCCACTATAGAAACCTTATAAATATTGGTTTGAAAAATCTGTTGGTATTAGTCCTCAATATGCCAAAATTTTCATAAACAAATTGGTATAACTAAAAAGATAAAAAACCATATAACAATTATTCTCAAAACTATTGTTATAGGTGCGAAAAAATATTATATATTCTTTTCTAAAAAAAATTTAAATAACGAAAATGATTAAATACATAATAATATATCTATATAAGTATGAAATTATGTTCACAAAAGTAATGTTTAGTTAGTGGTTATTTAATTGGATTATAAACCGGAGGTACTGGGATCAAAAGTAAGGATAATTCTATTTATTAAATTACCTATAAAAATAGTTTTATGAAACCATTGGCCTATGCATTTAATATGTACTATATCATGATTTGGTGAGAACCGTTGGTTTATAAATATACCAACGGTTGTCCCAAAACCATTGGTATAGACCAATCAAAATACCAAACAAGCCCAATTTCCTCTAAGCTATCGGTATAGTATATACCAACAGTTTGGAGACCTATACCAATGGTTCTAAACCATTTGTATTGTGTATAATTCAATTAGGGATGTTTTTAGATACCCCTAATAAATATATATATAGATAATGAGTAATATTTTGCATAGTTAGTGACAAATCACAATATATGCTAATTATGAGGTAAAGGGTGAGTTTATACTCATAACCATTATAATTATGTTTCAATATTATTAAAATTTATATTTTTTGTTATTTTTAACATATATATACCTATATTTATATATTCGTAATAGAAATTAATATTTTTAAAATTAAAATTATTTATTGGGGTGGTATGTAAAACACATAAATTTTAGTATATGTTTACCAATAATTAGATACAATTGTTAGTATATTTCCCCATATAGAACACAAAACCAAAATGAACAATGATATATTTTAGGAAGAAAAATTATAAGTTTTAAAATGTGATAATTATAACATAATTTTTAAATATGCTAGTATACAAAGAAGTACCCATACTATGAAATAAATTATGGATATAGTATAAATGGAATAATGTATTTGATGTTTGGATGATAAGATCTTTTAATTATTAGAAAATTCATTATTCTCAATATAATATATCTATTATGATGTTTTCATTTACATTAAATCAAATTTTATAAAATATTAATTTTTTAATTTAGAATAAATTTATTTATAAAAGAAAAATCTTATTGATGAAGTAAAGAATCATAAAAATTGGGAATATTTTTTTAAAGGGAATTTTGTCAAAGAATCATTCAGTTTAAATATATTATGTTTATTTCAATCCAATTGATTATCAATTAATAATTAATTAAATAATATAATATATAGAATAAATTAAATTAATTCTCATATTAATATTATATTTTCCCTAGAATATGAATAAATTCTATTCAATCTTAAAATTTACATTTTTCTAAAAATTGGGTTGTTTTCTTTCGGAATTGTAACTTTTTAACTAAATCATTAAAAAATTATAAATAGATCATAAAAACAAGGATTTTATTTTTTTAATAATAATGTATAATTGTGGAATAATTTCACATTGATAATCAATATAAACAGAAGTTACCAAACAAAATATTAGTGATCATGGTAAAATATTAATTATTCAATGGATTTTTTATAACTATTATTTCATTATTATATAAATAAATTATATTTATCACTTTTTATGTATGAAATATGATTATTCAACATATAAAAAATTATAAAAAGATATACTTAATTATAATCATATATGAAATAAAAATAAAAAACAATTTACATATAAGAATATAATATTCTATGAAAACACTTTTCTATATATTGTATGATTTAATTTTATTATTAATTCATTTATTATGATTTTTTGATAGAAAATTATGCATTAACTTATCAATATTAACAATAAATTTCAATTTTAAAATTTACATCCAGAAATGATCATTCAAAGAGGAATTCATATTTCATTGTTATATATAATTGTAGTGTGTTAATTATATTCTTATCATGCCTTTTATAAATTAATATTTCTCATATTTATAAAACTAAATTATTATTTTTTATTCATAGTGAGTCATTATATTATAACTAAATCACATTATAGTCATATTTACCATAAAATAACATGTTGTTGTTTGGGTTGGTTTGATAATCTACACTAACAATGCTATAAAATTCAATCATGAATGACAATGGAAAAATACATAGTTTTATGATTATGTATTACTATAAAAATATATTATTAAAAATTTTTCTAAAAGAAAATATTTAGTATTTAAACCCAAATTTAATATACCAAATTTAATTAATTAAATTTACTAAAACAATATTATCACTAATTTCATCTTTTTTAATGATAAATAAACCACTCAAAGAATGGAATTATATATTTATAAATCATTATGAAACATTTATGACTAGTAGTTATGTAAAATAGGAATTATGAACTTGTTATTAATGAATAATTGAAGAACTTTTATTACAAAGTATGTGTGAAATAATAAAAATAACTAATTTCCAACATTAAAAATTAATAATAACTGTTTAAAAATGATAAAAATTATTATTCATTAATTATTATAAAATTGAATATATATATATATATATATATATATATTATTAGTTGACTTATAAAAATATTAATGATCATAATACATAATTTTAACTCACATATGAGGAAGTCGAGAATAATGTACTTGGATTTCTCAACTCAATATTATTAAATTGAAACATACCCCCAAAATATCTGCATTACATATTTTTAATGTATATATATTGAAATTGGTATATATTTTATAACTAAATTAAAAAAATTAAGGGTATTTAAATATCCATATCATGTTATATCTTATAGGGGAATTTGATTCAATGGTTACAAAATGATGTTTCTTAACACAATATCTTTTAGTTGTGTTATAGTAATTTTTAATGGTATCCATTATTATATATTATCTATATTATAACATATTATATTATAATGTTTTATCTTTTATAGTATCTACACTAAACTGTGGATGAAATCTAAAAAAAATCATGAAATTATAGTTATATATTTATCCACTACGGGTTCTCCGTTTATGGGGGGGTTAAAGTAAGAAAATCCAAATAATATTTTTTAAGTCAAATATAAAATCATTAAATTATAATTCTTATTCATGAACATATTTATTCTATGTATTTTTATTTAAAAATAAGGTATTATTATTTTCACTTTCTCTTCATATTTGGGAAAAATTAAATATTTAATTCAAAACATCTTTATTGAATAATATCATTCTCATAGAATTATAATTTATTAATGAATAATTCTAATCATAGATAAAATGTCATTTCTCTTAAATGGAAAAATTTATCCAAAAAGAATATTCACATTTAAATATGTTCAAATAGACATATTTATTATAGCTTCGGATCCATATATTTTTCTTCAATAACTTTAAAAATAAATATTTATCACCTTTTAATTGATGTGAGTATCGGCATGGGAATTTGTTTAGAAATAAAATTCTATTCCTTTAAATTTTTTAGGTTTTTTATTCAAATCAATATTTATTATAGGATAACTATATGCCTTTTGATAGTCTCCAATAATGGGGATTATTTCAATGTTATTTTTAAAATATATTATTCTAATAATCATCATGAAAATTATTTTTTCAAATTGAATCACAACATTACATTTATACAATGATGTTAAAATGTTTTACGAAATCCCATTTTTATATATCTTCATTTATCCACATTATCAGAAAAATATCTATATAATTTTTGGTTATTTTTTCTGAATTTCATTCCAAATACCAATATGAAGTACTCATTTTTATATCATTGATTTTTAGTATAAACAAATATAACATTTGTTTTTATCTTATATTAACCATTTTAAAAGTGTTGAAAATTCCATTATCATTCCCTATGTTTGTATTTATATAATATATGACTAATTATTCATTGAACACATGTTTATGGATTATAATTACGAGATGAGTGGGAAAAAAATTATATATCCCTCCAATGCATGGGTAATGTTTAATATCTCATGATATATGTTTGAGAGGAAGTGATGTTATTCCTAATACAATTTGAATTGGGATTCTTTGATGTCATTTGGATTCCAATATGTAATGATAGAAAAGGATATGATAATGTTTCAAACATGTAATGGGAAACAACATAGTTATTCCTTCCCCAATTAACAATGGCATGTTGATATGTAATTCATGAAACACTATTTTTGGGTGGTAGGGGTTTGATTCTAAGTCCCCTATGTGATGAGAGTAAAGATAATTATTCTAGGTTCACTATGTTAGGTTATGATGGAATATAATTTATTTTCGACTATATTATGATTTCTTATGCCTATTATTATACGAAATTTCTTTGATATATAATTTTTTAATTCTTTATTGATCATCATTATTATATAACGTTTATGTAATCTATTATCATGGTATATTTTTGATAATTTTATAATTTTTATACTTTTATTATACCTTGTGTAAAATTATATCATTTCTACGATAATTTTCTATTTTGAATATCTCTCATGTTTATGGTTTTTCCTATTATTATTATTTAACCCATTATGTCCCTTTATACGTTATTTATTTCCCATGCATTTGACCTCACTATTTTCTTTTGGTTTCTATTCTCCTGGTTGTGAAGATTAGTATAACCATTGGGACGTATATAACCTAATAATTTATATTATGGTTTTTGATAAATTTCCAAAATATATATTTTTTGTTTCTAATCTCCAAATACAGAAATCCTCTTTAACATAGAATTGTGAGATTAATTTTCATATGTAATTATTATTATTTAAAATTATTTATTTCTTTAATAGTGAGTCTAAGGTATAATAGGGTGGTATTTCAGGATTATGATATTTTTTTAAAATCCATTTCACCACTAATTATAGGATTTGAAGGACCTATGAATAACGTTTATAGAAAATGAAATTCTAATTGAATAATTTAATATGTTTTTTAAAAAGAAATTATTATTATCATGGTTCCATTTATATTCGCCTGTAAGTCATGGGGTTTAGATAATATTCAAAACTATTTTAGAATAATTGGTGTTCACTATATAGTAATGTGCATGGACTTCACAATCAATAATGATACCCATGAAATCAATCATTTTTCTCCTATATACTGTATGAAGTATATAGTTAAACTAGAAAGATTGTTTAGTGTCTAAAAATAAAGATTTATCCATGTATGCAAAGATTATGATGTCATAGGGAAGAATTTTGGTTGGCCATTATGTGAAGTACATAGTTAAAACCCAATGTTTTGTGTATTATATAACATAATTTTGATCAACTATTATGAATGATTCATTGTAAAGGTTCATGGTGGGTTTATCATGAATGTGGTGTAGAATGGAATTTTCCCAAGTGTCTCGTAGTAATTTTAGATATTTGTGAGTTTCAAGAAGGAATGTTCATATAACCAACTCAATAGACCATCAAATAAGAATCATATAGAATTCAAGTATGATTTTATGAATAATTACACAATTAATTATGGAATGAATCATTTTGGATGTAGAAAACATGTTGTGAGTATAATGAAACTAGTTTGCAATTCACTGTGAATATTATATGAATAGAAGTATGTTTCTTTGAGTTTTATGACAAAATGTAACGAGGAAGATTAAGAAGGACACATGTGTAGTGTGGATATTATTCCATAAAAGAAATAATGTTGTCAATGGGGTTGAGTAATTGACAAACTATGTTCTTTATGCTTGGTCGATGTAAGGAAATTTCAATCAGGAAGATCAAAAAAAGTAACATATGATTATTTTTTGAGACTAAAGAGTTCATTATTTTGTCAAATTTATGTTATAGTTATTCAAATAAGAGAATAAAATTTCGAAAATATGTAATAAATAGTTAATTAAATAAATAATATATATAATTATATAATGTCATTATAGGGTGTTAGTGAACAATGAATGAATATGGTGTAATGTTAGTGCATTTGGTTGACTATAAAAATAGATTAACATATTTATTCCATAAAAATATTTATTTACAGTGTATTATAGAATGATTAACACATCATCAAACTATGCTCCAAATATTATTCCATAGTGGTGAACAACGTAAAAATTGTTGGCATCTATGTTTTTTTGTATGATTACTGAATTTTTCTACCAATATGAAAATATTAAAGACATCCTATAAAATTATGGGAAATATCCAATTCTAATTAAATAAAATGTTGTCACCATGATTTAACCATCCTCTCTCATGGTGTCATAGTTCACAATAATCAGCCTCGATGATTGTTTAATGGGGTTAATGTATTACTTATATGTTAAATATGGGGAATTTCCATAATGAAAATGTTGTTTCCCTCTTCTATTAGAACAATTTTTTTTAAAAAAATTAATTATTATGTGAGCAAATATTTGATCTCTTTTATTGGATTTTATATCTACCATCATTCAAGGGATTAGGGTAAGTAATGCAACATGATATTGTATAATCTATTATGGGAAAAAATACAAGATATATAAGTTAAATTTCAAAATCATATTTTGAGATCTTTGATAGATTAGATATGTATGAAAATGATGAAATTATTGTGATTTAATGAAATTTGTAACAAACATTAAAATATATATACGTTATGTTTCTGCGATTTAAACTAAGATACAAGTCCTCCAAAATAAAATTTATTATTTTAAAATGATTCTTGATTAAAATTAAAAAAAATTCTTCTATCAAACAAAAATGGTTATTTTTTACATTTGGGGTTTTTTACAAATGTTAAGGATATCAATATTGAAATGAAAAATTTAACAGATTGTGAACATCTTTAGAGTAAAAAATATTAAACACTTGAAGAATTGTATCTGGAAAAGTCATGTCTTAAATATCTGTTGAGTAGCATGGTGGCTTATGAAATTCATGTAATGAGGACTTGAGATTCATGACACTAAAATAACATGATATATTTAAATTAAATTAAACAACAAAAAATTATAAAAGTTTATCTAGATAGATAAGTAGAAAATGATGATATCATATATATTGTGGCTATAAAATTCAGGAGAGTAAAGGTAAGGTTAATAGATAATAAAACCATGGAATGTTTTTATTGAACTAATGTGTGGTTGAATTATACTATTTATTATGAATATTTTATGACTATTAAATAGATTCACTAATTATATAGATACATAATAAGAGGTTCCCAAAAAATATGTCTTTAATTTTGGAAATAAATTCTATAAGAAGATATTCATTAGAAATGTGGAAGGTGATGATGGAGTGTGTATAAAGGAAGTGTAAACACATTTTAAGTATAATGCTTAATTATTTTAATATGGAAAGAGTTTAAAAAGAATATCCAAAAATGGAAGACAGAAATAAGCTACAAGGTGTAGTTTATCTCAGGGTATAAAATAAAGGAGAACATGAAGATATTAATCTTAAAATTAAAAAAAAAACTAAATGAATAATAGATAATTATTAAATTATTTTAATTATATGGATAAGAACAAATTAGAAACTATCCATATGAAGAAAAAAATAATTCTATCATATGTATAGTAATCTGAATTCAATCGAATTTTTCAGTAACTATGTAAAGATTAAAGAGCAGAATAAGGTGATCAATGACCATAATAACCAAATATAAGAGAGATAAAATATGATATAACCCTTATATGAAGAGTTTTTTACTCATAGAATTATGTTGGATGAAAAAATAAAAAAAAATTGATCCAAAAAAGAATGTATGCCTCATGGAACTCATTGACGGATAACAGATCAAAGAGTCAAGAATGGCAAAGATGGTTTTAGTAAAAATTTTAATGAAAAAATACCTATATTTTTGTGAAATCCTGTAATCTTTTGAGATGATAAAACAAATCATGGATCAATTAAAATAGATCATAGAAAAGTGGAATTGATTTCTATTTCTTGGATGTGAAATATAAAACTCCAATTCTTTTGGAGAAAGGTATCCAATTTTTGTAAATTAAATGAATTAAAACAATTATGTATACGATAAGGGAAAAAAATTATAACGATGATTAGTGATTGTAGAGGATTTTTTGAGTAATGAAGGAGAAATGGTATTTTTAATAATTAAATGCCAATTATATGAAATTTACATTCATAATATATCTACTCTAATATGAATTATAAATATAGGAATGGGTTAATATCTGAATATCAATGAAGAACAACAATGTTATATTCAATTTCATTATAATAAATAGGAAAGTATTTCATTGAATTTGATTTCACTTTCTTACAATTTGTATAAAACTAATGCTTATATAAAGAGTATAAGCTGGGGTTTCCACCAGTAGAGGAAGAGGAAGAAAAATTAGAGGGACACAATAATGATAGACTTATGTACTATAATCTACTAATGAAAAGAATAATATAAATATGACTACATTTATATTTTTTGAAGAGAATGGGGGATTCCAACTGTTATATAAAAACAACTAATAAAATCATTGAATAAAAATGATTATTATATGGATAATCATGATGAAATTTCTCCCATGGATACAGAAATAAATGAATAGTGACCCTTGATTCATTATGTTCAACAAACATGACTATGAATAATTAGGGTTTATTTTGTTTTAGAAATGATGCATCCTTGAATATCGAATTGGGTAGAAAATCCTACATCAAATTTAGTGAACATTAGAATATAGAAGATAATAGTGAGGGATCATTTTGAATTGAATGTTGAGATTAAAACTAATTGAAAAGGTTGTGTTACTAAGGTAAATTCTAGGAATTCACTTATGAATTGTATGTGGATAAATAAAAATTTATATCAGGGGGAAAGAAAAAAGTAAATTTCTCTCCTATTAGATAAAGAGGATACCATTATAAAAAATTGTTGACATGACCACATTCACTAATAGATCATTAAAAAATTTTATAGTATTAAGGATATTGTTGATATCAAAAATATCAAATGTAATCATGAGAAGACATGTGATACTCGTATGTAACGAAATATTGTTTGAAAAAAATATTGTAAAAAATGAAATATGAATAATTGTCTTATAAATAATTCTCATGGATGAGGAAGAGATGATAAAAATTAGAAAATAAGGGTCCAAGATGAATGATTCATGATAAGTAAGTAATGCATTCTTAGTCATGCGACCATCTAGTTAGATTTAGTAGAATTTATTAAATCACGTGATTCTCCTTTATTTATTCAAGAGGCAAAATATTTTGTTCATTATAAATTAATATGAAATTGAATCATATAATTAAAATAAATGGATAAGATCCTAATGGAAATGTTGAAATCTGATGGATTGTGATCACAATGAATGGCCAAAAAGGTAGTTGATGATGGATATGAATGTTCTCAATGTTCTTGATTTGGAATTTGATGATATGTTACCATGTGTAAATCTAACATGTGATGTCATCCGATAATATGAAATGAATGAATTTTTTTCTAATAATGGACATATCGACATTTGATTTTGGTCATGAAATTCTTTTAGGATGTGCACTTTGAAATTGTTGTTATATTTGATCTTTACATGTGATCAAATAACTCATGTGATCAGAAAATGTAATGTAATGTCCCTAGATCCTGAAGTCTCCTTCCACCAGCTTTCAGAGAAATTTATGTCTTCGTTTCTATGAAATTTGGTACAAATATTTAATCTTCCTTGTTATATATACTACACTTTTTATCATATCACACACTAAAAGATTAATTTGAGATAGAAAATAAGGGGGGGAGACACAAAAAAGGTATCTGGATTTTAGGATACTGATAATTGAAGACTAACGTATCGAGAATAAATTTGATACTCATAGAATGATGGTTTAGACCATATTGAATGATATACTCACCAATTTTATAATTTGGAGGATCATATTCGAACACATATCTATAGGTGTATTATTATATTGTATGACACCTATTCAGTAATGTTATATCATGATCATAACCCAATCACATTATAAGAGAGTAACTATTTTTTCATGAATTATCTAATCCCCATTTAAATTATGTGAAAACAATTCCCATAAACATTGACATTACTAACTTATGTGATCACATTCATATTGTCATATCATATAACCACCTTATGTGATAACCTAACCATATAAGATAATTGTGATATCCAAACCATGATCCATTTATAAATCTAAATTACTTCTCTCAGATTATATTTCTATCATAATATATATATTAGAAACTCAAGACAACCATTTATTCCAAATTTAACAAAAATGGGAATCCACCTAGGTGAAAGTCCCAAAAATATCAATATCATATTATAATATTCCAATTGATTCTGATTGTCCATACATTGAGAATAATAATTGTATAGGACTCATTCATACCCTTGGGAAGCCTCAATGTGTTTTCCCCAATCAAATCCATTGGATCCCTCTATGTCTAACCCCCATTTAAACCTTTTTTCACTCTGTAATTTAACCCACCATAAGTTCTACACTATCATTTTTCTATTATATACCATGAATAAATTAAGCATACTTATTTGTTTTATCATTCCAGTACCATAACTAATAATATTTATTGGGTATCCTTCCTATGCAAAATACCAAAAAATATTACATTCTCATTGGGTCATTTCCAAAGGATATATCCCTTCAAAGGGATGTATTTATAATGAATCATTCTACAGTAGCCCCATATGTATACTCCCCACATGATCCTCTATTATCCCACATTTCCTAACACATATATCAAAACATCTTGTTTTTTAAATATTTGGCCAATATTCTAGTTTCATGAAATTAAAATAAATGGAATCTTAAATACCACATGATGTTGAACTCCATGGTACATTCTTATCACATGACCATAAAATGTGTTATTCAACCAATGTGGAATTTTATTACATTTTTAGTGGGTTACTTATGACACCTATCCAAGGATCAAACCACACATTATAATTAATATTTTCACATTCACTGGTTTTATATTCCCTATAGACCATTCATCTTTCAGGCTATATTCATAGTGGTATTAAACACCCACCCAAAGGCCCATATCCATTCTGAAAATAATCACAATTTTCTCAATTACGACTAATTATTTTTGTTAATTATAGTCATATAAAAATATTAATTATATGAACATCATATCCTCTTGGGTCCATATTTCCAACAAGTTTAACAAAAAACGATCAGTCATGCATAATTCCCCTACTAATAATTTCATAGAACCATTTTTTAGTTGTTCTTATCAAACAATATTAAACTATTAGTCTATGTCATTGTCACATGACATTGAAAGGTATTATGTGTCCAATTATGTGACAAAAACAACATTGTTTTATTGTATTAACAAGGATGCATATAAATCCCCAATATATGGAATATTTAGATATAAGAAGTACCCAACACCTTCCAAGATGGAGAGAAACTCTAGAGTCCCTGTTGTTTAGAACATCATCGGTAAAAAATTATAATTCAAATACAAATAACCTTTTATTTATGAAGATGGAGTGATCATGGAAAAACATATTATACATAAAAATGGTCCCATATATGGGATTCATCATATATATATTTATATATATTCATTAAAAAATTAATATGATAATAACTAATTTCTATTATTTGGTCAAAAATTCTTGTACGATTATTTAGGAAAGATTCATAAACATTACTCAAATATATATTTGATTCCATGTGTAATAAATAATCATTCCAGTATGGTTCGGTGATCAACACCTCTAATCCACTCAATATTTTTGTGTTCCAAAGAGTCGTTTGAATGTGATTTCAATGGCCTTATATCATTGGAGAGTAGGTTCATAGACATCCATCGGTGTTTGGGTTCTTTTGGATTTCATGATTACGGAATAAACCCAATTGATGAAATTCAATGATAAGAGTTGTGACATTACATGATGTCTATTCAACCACCCATATAGGCATTTACAAATAAGATCCCCCTAAATTGTGTTAAAACAAAAATAATGAACCCAATATGAATAAATAAATATAAAAATGCAATAAGGATGTCCATATATTGGGAAATTTTGATTAACTTGATCAAAAAAATTAACTACATGTGAATCATACCAAAATGTTGGACATGATATAAATCTTTCACCTGGGGAAATGATAGATTGAATATGAACCTAATATAAATGTAGCGTTGATGGATAATTATTTTTTCATTATTTTGTCTTAATGGTACCATATTAATATCTCCTTTAAATCTAATGAAATGGTATTTTCATTATGAAATGATTATTTTGATTAGTAGACAATTGGATTCATGACTCTCGAAATAATTTGGATATTTTCACCTATTCATCATCTCCAACACAGGTTTGAGAATGTGATTTTAATAAATTTAAATCTATATGGTTCAATAATTACCCTAGATACTACACA
The DNA here is from genome assembly GCA_963277665.1 of Viscum album. Classification (NCBI taxonomy): domain Eukaryota; kingdom Viridiplantae; phylum Streptophyta; class Magnoliopsida; order Santalales; family Viscaceae; genus Viscum; species Viscum album. Next base: position 622,631,895 of record OY728160.1, read on the forward strand.
AATGAATCCCCATGTGATAAATCCTATAGCCCCATATTACCAAAGGAGAGTTGAAACAGTGATTATGAGACCTCTCACCACCACTGAATGCTTTAGTATCTGATCCTTACAGTTTGAAAAGAAGTAACATGCATATCATAGAAAGGTAGATCTAGGTTACATCCATGACATCACCATTCTTTGTGAGTCACCTAGGAAAGACTATATAAACAACTATATCCACTATACTACTACTACCTCAACATAGCTTCCTATTGAGGGACCTTCTCATTATATTTACCGTTTCTCCACTCAAACTAGGTAATCCAATAGGTCATACTCTAAATAATGAGATAAAAAAAGTGGAGATTAGGCCTAAACCCCCAATTTCAATAAAGAATCCTACAAATTTACAATGATAAAATTCATTGATTAGGATCATATACCTATACTGGTAGAGAACTTATTATATGATATTCCACTGTCATGTATAGGGTAGGTTCATATTCAATCCAACATTCAAAAATATTGTCACCAATTTCAATGAGAATTAAAGGGTAGTATTGGTTATATATTCCAACCTGAATAAAATATTTTTTCAAACTAACAATTAAATACAAAAATGATAAAACATATATTCCGAATCAAACTCCTCTAAACCATAAATATATTTTGAAAAAAATGGAGATGATTCAATAAAATATTTTTATTGACACATAAGAAAATGATCATATTACTATTATAACCACTCGATATGATTGTAGTTATTTTCAACAAAGCTAGATATCTTCTTTAGATCTGTTTTAGGTTCTTCCTCTCATTCGATCAGATTATTAGTGTATTTCGATAAATGAATAGACAAATGATCAGGTCTATATACCAGTTCTGACTGGGTTTCATAAAAAAATTTGTAACCACCCTATGATAGGAACATATTCATATTAGAGTGATTTTGATTCATTTAAAAGTAATATGAGTATCAGGCACTTATTTGTATCCTAAATGAGGTTCATCAGCACATTTTGATAGTTATCATGGAGTACTCTGTTATCCATACCATCAATTCTGGATCTTTTCAACATATTCGTACATTTTATAGGTGTATGTAAAATAATCATACTCCCACCAATGAATAACTATAACTACATAAAATAGAGAAGATACCAAAGAGGACACATAATTCTCATCCCATTATAGAAGCTTGTCATCGTAATCTCATGTTGACTAATAATTAGAATCGGTCACATAATTTAATTTCTTAAAAGGTTTTATAGTATATTTTATATTCCACCAATATGTGGGATCATTCTCCTTGAAAAAAATTATAGTCTTGTAGCCATATCCATTATACCAATCCATTGTGGGAGCCTATCCCCAAATAAAATAATATTGATGGTTGAACATTCTGGTAGATGCTAATAAGCAAGCTTATATCTTTTTTTTAATATAAAATAATATGTTGGCATATTACAATGAAAATATTAGACTATTCTCATATCCCACACCTATTCAATTATAATATCATTGAGTCCATTAAGTTCTTATATATTTCCCAAGGATCTCATAACTTCTCTTATGAACCAAAATTCCATTCCTACCCTAGATGTTTTCATCACAATTAATTGAGATGTATTTTAGGGATACTACTCCAAATATTTGATATAAAAAACCTCCCCAATGTGATATTTCAATTAGGTGGGGACATCTTCCATTTTTACTGAATATATTCTTTATAGTGCTGCTAAAAAAATAGGGTCAACATAATATGGTTCCTCATCAATTTCTATCAACACCACACATCAGTAAGAACATAATCTAAAGTGGTGAACACCACCCAATCTTCCTCTATGTTAAGAGATACTATAAATTTTAAGGGAACCTTTATACTCTGTCCATATAAATAACTATTACTTTTATAATGATGATATTTTCATGGATATGTTGACGTCATTGGATAATAAATTCCACTATCTTTGTTATGGGCCATTTTATCTTCTAATTATAGAATCATATATATTTTAAATGATGAATGAATACATTACACACATAAGAGATTATGGGAGATAATTCATCACATAAAGGCAATGGATATAATTCATCCAGGATAAGATGACAATATTTGTGTGGAGAATAGTATTTTCTATCATATATACATTGTTATTTTTTAAATATCATGGTAACTTATGTCATAAAATCATGGTGATAATATATGGAATGATCATATAAAAAAGCATGTGGAACTCTAGAATATAATTTATAATGTCTCATCAAACATACACATCTATAGACGGTGTGAGTATGGAGAATTGGATTACACTTCATCGCCATGAAATCTAGGTCCCTTAATGAGGGCATACTATAATTTCACCTTCATATGAATAGTCATAGACATGAATATTTCTCTCTCTAGTTGGACATCACCAAAAAATATTCCTACCTTCAAAAAAAATATTTATATCTTAAGACAAAATAATATTACTATGATCCTAATAAAAAATAATCTATAGGTTAAGAATACATCTCAAATCAGAAAACCCAAACACCAACAACACAGAAGCTCTATGTGTCTAGTATCTCACACAAAATGTATAAATACCATAATCATTATAAAATTCGATTACATGATTTATATAACAAATATACCTTAAATAAATGAAATGGTAATGATTATAAGTGTCTTTGAAATAATATATTTTCAACACATCAGAAAGAAACTTAATTAGAACATCATTATTTTATTCTATACAATGAGTTCCCAAATCACATAGTGATCGTAAGAATATAGATGATAACATGGGTAATATATAAAAAAGGGGGAACAATAAACCATAGTAAGGGAATATACAAGATAAAGAAGTATAACATAACACCTAAAAGTCATATCATGTTATCCTAAAGAATCATGGATCATAAATTATCATATGGATTCATAACATAAAAATTATGGAATTATAAGATCATGGAATCATATGAATGTTGCATATATAAAAAATATGAAATAATAATATGATAAGGATAATGACTGAGATAATCATACATAGTGGACAGAGCAATATAATGTGTTAAATTCAATATATATCCCACAAATATCGTCTCATGGTACCAAATAATTACACAATGCCTTAGATTTAAATTTAGTTAAACAGATCAGGAAATGTACTTGAATATCTATGATATAAAAGGAAATAAATCATATGTTATAAATATAATAATTTTGGATGAAATGAAATTGGTTTTATAATCTTTCCCCATTTCATAATCAAGTTGTATTTTATCAAAAAAATAATAATAAAAGAAGATAAGTAATGCATAAAATAATTTATTAAAGGTAGAATAAGATAGGCAGGTATGTAAGAGAAATAAATATATAGAATCTAGAATCATTATATTATATTTATAGGATATATAATATGAGATAGAGAGAGAGAATGTTATAACCCCATGAATAATAGTGGGTTGGATAGATCCGTTTTTATACATTATAAAAATTAATTACATAATTTAAAACTTTTTTTGTATATTTTGATTAATATAACCTAATAATATAAATATATAACCATTTATATCAGATACAAGGTTTAATTAAACTATATTTTGGCCATTTGTTTCATTATTACCAAGTTAAATCACATGTGTGTAATTATTGAAATTCTTTTCAAATGGTACATGAACTATTGAAGTCAAATAAAATTAAATTAATGTAATTAAATAAATTCAAATGGTCCTAATTTTTCTTTTTTATATTCCATAATATAGATTGTATATTTAGTAAAAACGTTAATGTTATGTGATTAGTGCATTTTGTGGGTTCCACAGACCATCATGAACTATATTTGATTATTTTAATATTATGATCATATATTTATTCTAGAATATGAACAAATTTATAATATACATATTTTTTTTATCTTACAAACATATATTTTAATTTAAGACTTCTATGAAGTTGAAAACGGGAAAAAACTCATCCTCCACAAAGGTGGTGAAATGACATTTTAAAGACGATGTATTCATTTTTATAATAAGATGAGAAAAATAAGTTGAATGAAAATATATATTCCATTAACATGATAACAATCTAGAATATATATATATATATGCATATTTACTTATATAATCATATTTATAATATTTGTGTCGGATGATAAGGAGGAACAAAAAATAAAATACATGATTGACGGTATGACCTTCCCCTCCAGATGTCACCTATTGAGATTCCCCTTAAAGTATCATTGATTTTCATTTCATGAGACCAATAGAACATGGAAATGGTGTAAAGGATTAGAAAGAAAATTTATCATATTTTTGAAAATATATGTGTACCAAAATGTGTGTGGTGAAGGGGTTGTGAGGGGTGGAATTTATACGGGGTTGAGAGTGGTGTTTTGAATATTATAATCATTAGTTTTTTATTTTGGTTCAAGATAATAAATAATATTGATTATTTTTCAAATTTAATGTTACATGATTATGTGAGTTTTAACTAATTGGTATTATATATTCATAAATCCTGAAATCGTGTATTTAGAAATAAATTTTAATATATTATTTTACCATATTTTACCATTCACTAAAAATTTAATAAAATAAAGAGATGTCAAAATATTAAACATAACCATTTATTGATGTATATTTTCTAAAAAATGAAATGAATTTAATGAAAATAATTCAATAAATATGATAAAATTAATTTCTAAATAAATTCATCATTAATATGAAAAATTTAAAATAACATATAATCATTATTTTTTTTATTATTGGAAAAGTAAAATATGGTCACAATAACATTTCATATCATAACAACAAAACAAACTATTAATTTATGAATAAATTTTTTTACAAGTAAATTTCTTTTAAATAATTAAATTTTTTATAAAACACATATTAAAAAAATTACATTATATAAATATATGAAAAATTAATTTATCATTTTTTAAACAATTATTTAATTAAAAAATGATATATATATATATATATATATATATCTTATTTTCAATTATTAAGATAGGAAAATATTATCTTACACTTCTATAGGGGAGGGTACTACTATAACCGTCGTGTTATTATTCATTATGGTCATATTACTATTCCAACAGTCTTGTTTCTATTCAACATGTCATGTTACTATTCCAATAATTAGTTTTGTTCTAGTCACAAGGGATCCCAACATTAGATAAAAACCACATATTTTTATTTTTAAAAATTGAAATATATTTTCCATCAAGCTTATAAATACTATCAATTTTATGTGGAAAATTTAAAAACTAATATTCTGCATCATTACTATAATTTTTTTTATAAAGAAAATTATTATTAGTGATTGGGTTTATCAATAGTTTACTATTATAATTGGACTATTATATTTTTTCCCAATATATTAAAATTAATTACTATAGGGATTTTTATTCTCAAAATTTAATTTAATTTAATTAATATAGTAATATGTTGTTTGTTCAATCTTGTGGTTATGTTTATTATGAAATATGACACATTTATATAGTTACAAGGGAAATTCCATTTATTGTATTTTCGGTTTGAATATTATTCCCCTTAAGAAGTTTTTCTATTGAAATTCAATTTTACATGATAATGTTAAAACAAATATGGTACATCTACTTCACTAATTCCCCTATTTCTCATGCCACTACCTCATACTTGTGTTTTTTTTCATATTTCATGATCTAGGTGAGTTTTCTAATTACGTACAACATTTTATCTACATAATAAACTCTTCACTATCTACTCCTCAGGAGAGAATATTTTTGTAGATATAAAACCAATGAATTTAGTACATGTGTGGTATTTGGTTAGTAATTTATCAGTAATGAAATATATAACACTTTATGTACATGTGACAAAGTCATCAGGGGTAATATATGATATGTTATAGATCTGATGTGATCATGAATCCCAAAGGGGTCATAATATGTAGAAATTAGTTAACCCTTCTTCCCAAATCTCCTAAATCTCTTCCATGGTGATATATAGACCAATAATTCATCTCCAACCTGAAACTTCTAGTCCCATAAGAGGTGGCCATATATCTATTTTATCGAATTAGAGAATCCTTAATGTCTTGAATACTGGTCTTGAACATGTATTCAATTTCCCAAACTGTTTCAATACCCATTAGTTTATGTTTGATAACATCATCCAAAAACATAGGTCTGTTGCATCTCTTTTCATAAAGGTCTTAATATAGATCCATTTGGATGCTTTATATAAAATTTTTAATATTTTAGAAATCAATTATAGGAAGATATTGATCTCATCCAACATTAAAGATCATCGAGCAATATCTCAAAATGTATCCATATTTTTTGATAGTCCACTCATACTGTCCCATAGTTTGGAATTCATAATCCATATCATATTTCAATTATGTAACTATAAAATTTTAGATAACATTCCATTTCATGGAGAAACTTCCCATATTTTGACAACATAAAATTGATATTGATGTTCAATGTAGCCTAACCATCTCTCTAACATATATCATTTTATTGTGATTGAGTTAGTAGTATTATAAAATCTCAATGACATGATCAAAATTTTTAAGATGATCAACCAAAATCCATATATCATTATCCCCTCTAGACGTCTTTATAAGAATAGTGAAAAAGTCCATGGTGATTGTTTACCATTTACATGTAGTTATGTGTAATGGTTTAATCACCCATCTATAATTTCTTCTTACAAAACTATAGAATACTTAGAAACGTAATGTATATTATTCAATCACCAATTTCATATTGTTTCACCAACAGTGCTTTCAAAGATCGTGATAAATATTCTTTCTCATTGAGTGGATTTATAATCTCAATATATGTGCATCATTAAATATCTCATTATTTTTCAGTTGATTTAATGGTATACATAATCACTAACCAAATATTACAAATCCTTCATAAATTTTGACTTCAAAAAATTACCCATTTATTATAGATTACAAAATATTTTGTATTTCCACATTAGTTCTTTGAGAATCCATTATCATCTCAAGATGGGGGGTGGGAGGATCATTTGATAAATGAATGAGGATTTTCATTCCATTATATTACCCAATAAAATATTTTCCATATATGAGAATATTGAATCATTCTCAATCCTCATCACATTATAGGATATCAGATACATTATACATAGATCACCATCCACATTATTTTCTATCCTCGAATTTTAGTTTATTCAACATTAATTTTCAATTACTATACCTATCCATCATCATTGTTTTATATGAATATCCTTCTATGTGAAAATGTATTTTAGGCCCTTATGATCCATATATACATAAAACATCTCCTAATATGGAAATTCCACATCATTTTTAATTAGAATATAAAAATAGCCAACTACAAATCCTTAATTCGGACGTTTTTCTCATGAAATTCCAACCGCCTCTAGGTGTAAGCTATCAGTTGTTTTTCATAAGTACTAAACCTAAGTCATTCTGTAGAGAATAACTATATTCCATGAATGTATTCCTAGAGGAGGTTATTGTGAGAACTATTGTAGTGGCGATTCACTTTTCAATTCCTCAAATATCACTCTCTAATCATTTTCATGAAAAACTATACTCTTTTTGGTCATCTCATTTAGCAAGATCGAGAATTGAGAGAATTTTCTGATAAAGGTTCTATATAACCTTGCCAGTTCACAAAAACTAAGGATCTAGAATATAGATCTTTTTCTTGGAAACTCACCAATTGAAGTTATCTTAATAGGGTCCACAAATATCCCCCTTTTATTGATATAATTCCTCATGAATGATGTTGCGTCTACCCTAATCTGACATTACTATAATATTCATATAGATTATCAATTCATAATGAAAATATCATAGTGTGAAAATAATCATCTTTATCCTCTGAATATGTAGAGTATATAAAAATATCATATAAAAATACTAGAATACAATATTATAATGTTATCTACAAATACATAATTCATTAAGTCCATAATAATTTCATGTGCATTTGTGAGTCTATATAGAATGGATACGAACTCATATTTTCCATACTATGTTTAAATTATTTCCTTGGAAATATTATCCTATATCATTTTTAATTGGTTATACCACAACCAATGGTCTACCATGGGGAAATAATGGGACCCTCATAGTTGAATGAACCATAAATCAATCATTAGAAGTGGTTACATATTCTGTATCACAATTTTTTTATTTCACAATAATTATTGTACGGAAACATTAAAAAGTCATTCATCTAGAAAAAGGTGACCAAAAAACCCAATGGTGAAGAACAATGGTGTAAAACCCCATATCAATATTCTAATGAAATTGTTTTTTACATTATTCTAACACAATGGTGCCCATTATATTTGGTGTATTATATTTGGGAAGAGATATAGTTACAAGTTCAATTGATAAATCTACCTCACATTAATGAGGACTACTATGAAAATATTCATGGAATACATTAGTATCGTCCCACTGTTTGGGTTTATAATTATGAATTATATTCTCCAATGAAAAATTTATTTTTTAAAAATATAAATGTTCTCATGTAAATAATATCCACAAAATAGAAGTGGAAAAAAAGTATATTTCTCTTCATCCTTATAATTGTACAAAATTAGAGAATGATTTGAGATGTAAATAGTGGACTCCAACTTCTGATAGTTGATTTTGGATTTATATAAGGATAGCCAATATAGGAAAAATATAATATAAAACTCCACTAAAGGATATAAGAAAACATTTCTGAAATGTTCTGTCCATTGGAATTTATTTGGGTGGTTTTATATACATGGTATTAAATAATTGATCTGTTTGTTTTCATCTTATAGCTTACCCACAATGTTTTGAGGTGTTGGTTGAATAGTTTTACTAAAAATAAATTATATCAAATAATGCATAGAAAAATAATCATATTAGCCGATTAATTATTAATTAACACACCATTCATTATTTTATTCATGTACATGTCAATTACTATAGGAAAGAAATACATCAGTATAAGAATAATAAAACTATAAATATCCTAATAATTAAAAATACATATTTGGAATAACAAATAAATTAATAGTGTATCATAACATAGTAGTTTCTTGGATTCAATCTAAGATATCGAGATTCATTTCCCTAAAAAAATGCTGACCTAAAAATCAATAATGTTCCTTTATAATGGATTTTATGTTTTTTTGAATTTTCCAATGCATACCCCCATAGATCTTGAAACCAAGTTTGTAGAAATAAAATTATTTCATGAACTTTTTGAGGATCATGTTATTATCCAATGATCCCTTTTTAGGAGTATTACCACTATGTAATTAAATTCCAAATACACATCCACTTGTAGTGTGAAAATAATGATGTAATTACTTGGAATCCACTCCCTCTAAAATTCAACAAAATTCATGTATATTCTCTTATACATTAATTTATTCGTACAATTATTATTAATGTGTTCTAGTCCAAATCCCAAATAACTAGATCTTACCTCATATACCAATAATACATTACCAAGAATTTTATATTTATTATTACATATTTTTTAACAAAACTATACATTAAATTAAACTAATTATTACAAGGGCTAGTGTCTTTTAAAAGACTACTTATATAATATTTAATAATGAAATAGGAACACAATTTAAATATATTTTATCATCAATGAGATCATAAATCATGTTTATGATCTAACCAATTCGTTGGAAAAACTATGGAATATATTTAAAAATGGTGTGGTATATAACATCTAATAAGGAAATAAAATTGGTGAAGAATAATTGCTTATCCAACCAATTGAATAACATGATATTATAAAATATAAAACCTAGAGAAAAAATATATTAAACATTAACATATAGATCATATAATCATTTTAATGTGGAAGAAACATAAATATGAAATAAGAATATGTTAAAGAAGACCACCCAGGAAAAATCACATTGTGGTAGAGTCTCGTCATTGATAAGGTTGACTCTCAAATATAATCGATATATTCTCATGGGAAAAAAGCATTTCCCAATACATTGGAGTGAAATAATGGAATTATGATCATAAAATTTACATGTTTATGTGTGCCACAAAAGAAAATCAATCATATGTATTAAAAATATTATTTTACCATGAAATTATATGGGTTTTATAATATTTCCTTGTGTCATAATCAATGATGATTTCATAAATAAGAAAATTGAAAAATTAACTTAATCCATGAATTACCCCATCAAAGGAAATGTGAACAATATCTGTTTATATGTGAGAGACATATATATATATATATATAATTAAAAATAATTAAATAAAATTTAATTGAGAATGATCATTATTTAAGGGAAAGATAGTTTCTTACCGAATGAAATTTCGTGGCTTAGAGAGATCAACTACCTTTATTTCAAAATCATTCTATACATGTTGTTAACATCATAGAAAATTTAATTATATTCATTAATCACATAATTAATAATATTTTCCATTTTTTCATTAATTTAATATAATTTTATGATGTTCATATAAAAAATTTCATTAGGATATAATGTTCTTTTCATTGTTCCTAGGGTAATAATTTCATGATTCTAAAGATGAATTAATTTTGGGTAATTGTTGTATTAATTATCAAATGGGAATAAAACTCCATAAGTGAACTAAAATGTTATTAATGTACATAAAAATATTTTGGTGGTCTAAAATTTCCTTTCATGGTCCAACATATGGATAATCAATTGACTAAAAATGCTAATGTTTTATATTTATTTTATATTTTCAGTTTTAACAACCATCACAAAGTTGTTTAGTATTTTTTAATATTATTTCTACATAATTATCAAAAATGTGAAAAAAATTAGACAAATTTGATTGAAATTTTTTATAATATATTTAAATTGAATCCTTTATTTGATGGTGATAATGAAAAATAATGTCTCAACATCCTTGAAGTTAATGAAATGATATAATATGAATGATTCAAATGATTTTAGAATAAGTTGAGAATTGTAGATAATGGATGATAGATATTCTATTAATAATATATCATTACCATATATATATATATGATACTAGATTTATTACTCCCAGTTAAATGTATTATTTTGGTGGATTGGTATGATGATAATGATGTATTGATTGAGGGTATTACCATCTCCTTCAGATGCCTCTTACTTGGAATCCACTTAAGGCTCTGAATATTGACATTTTAATGAGATGAACGATAATTTAACATGGTTTAGATGATTGGTAAGTGAATGGAGAACAGTTACATTAATAAAAATGTCATGACTATTTAATGGGATGGGGTTATGTGGGGTGATATTTATATGGGGAGGAGGGGTGTGTTTTTTAATATAGAAATCAATATTTTATTATTTTGTCTCAAGACTGAAAAATTAATGATTCTTGGGAATACAAATTATTAATACTGAATATTATTTAGAATTAATGGGTGAATATTGAATTAATGATTAATAAATTCAGCACTTTATCTTTCAATGTTAAATTATATACTTTATACTATTTCACTATTCACCAAAAGTTCCACATTTTTAGAAAGACATTAAAGTTATACATAACCATTTATTGAAGATTAGTTAATAAAATGAAATCTATGTTGTGAAAATATGTTTGTAAATATGATATCATTATTTTACAAATTCAATCAAGATTTATTAAAAAATACCAATTCTGATATTATGATATATTTTCTAACCATTTGAAAACATACATATAGTCTCACGAAAATATCATATCATTATAATACGATATGAAATTAATGAAAAAATCATATATATTTAGATAACAATAATTTTTAAATATATATTTCATTTTAAAGTAGTTATAATAAAACATTTATGTTTTATAAAAATAAAAACACTTAATTTATCATTTTAAAAAATGGTATTTAAATTTAATATCGTATAAATATATCATATATTAATTTTATAATATACCTAAATATTATTTTACACTTTAATAGATGATGATACTGTTAATGTAATTATATTACTATTCCAAAAGCTTTGATTACTATTCTAACAGCCACATTACTATTCTAATGGTTAGAATACTATGTCAAAATCCATATTTGAAATGGTCATATAGGATTCAAAATTATGATAAAGACCTCATATTTCATTCATTATTCTTCAAAATATATATTTATTAAGGGAATATATATATATTTTATTTCTTGTATAATATTTAATTACTAATAATCATCTTCATTTTAGCATTTTTATTTTTGAGTGATATTATTGTATAAGAACACGAAGCTGAAAATTTTCATTTTATTATTACTATCTTTTTTTCGATTTTTTCCTTCCATGGTTATACATTATGCTATTATGGAAAATTAAATTATTTATTTTTATTTTCCAAATTAATATAATTAAATGTTGTTGGTATTATCATTTTTTGAACAATCATTTCATTATATTACACATTAATATAATTAGATTGGAAAAATCTTTTGATAATATTGATGGTTATTACAAAGATTGGTCACTATGCCTGGCTCATTCTTGATCGAAAATGCACCAAATAATGTATATTGCATTGGAAGACACCACATAATATATCTAGGGGATACCCCAACCCCCAGTGTTGTGGGAATTGTTTCCAATACCTCCACCCATGGAGTTATAAAATTCCCAAATGGTCTTGTTTATTTTGGAATTCGATCTAAGCTAAACTCATCATGTAGGGATGGATGAATTCTTATCAACGAAACCACATCTAGAATATTCATATACCAATATTGTTCCAAAAGTAATGTTGGTATCCCCATATGAACCTTTTCCCTTAGGGTTTGGGAGATTATTATCATCCCCTATAAAATAAAATTTAATTCTATGATGGAAAGTAATTTCCCACCATCGAAGACCAAATCATTTATTTTACCACATGATACAGACCAAACATTCGAGAAATATATATGGATACAATTTTTAGATTCCCTCATGATCAATATATATATATATATATATATATAATAGGGTACCAATGAAAAACATGATGAAACCATAGAGTGATAATAATCAAAATTAGACAACTTTTAATTGGTGTTAGATGAAATTCCTTGATATTGTTCTTGATGTGGATATTGGAAATGAACAATCAATGTATTATTCAAAGGCTGAATAAATGAAAACTACTACCCAATATACCTCTATGAATTTCATCTATATCATTCCAGTAGATTATTATAATCACTTCATGGACACATTGGCACATTGTGGGGAAAAAACAACATGAGGTGATTGTCATTTCAAAGAAATGACATAGGTAAGGAATACAAATATTCCGAGAATATTATTGAACATGAAACTCAAAAGGAGGTGTTCCAACCCACTAAAATTTATATTACAAATGATAAAGAGTAATATATGGTTACATCCTACTCATCACAAAGAGATCCTTATATCAACTAATCATGAGAGATATTGGAGTCAGAAAAGGATAGGATATTTAAATTTAGATAACTCAATGGAGAATTTGTTTGGGGAAATATTCCCACATAGTATAACCCCGAAAAAGAAGATAAAAAAACTCCAATGAGCCTTCAAGAGGGGGTTACTTCCCATACATTGGTAGATTTTGAGTATTAGGGTGGATCTACAAAACAAAAAATATATATAATATTGAAATTATATATTAATGAAGATTATGACTTCATTCAACTAAAAAACAAGCTTCTTTTATATATGGATATTATCCTAGTTAACAATGAAGTGAACATTATTATGTGGGTGATTCTAGACAAGTCTATCACGATTCAAAATTTACTTGCACATAAAGGTTGATTTATGAAATGATACGAAAAAAACTCTTCCATTCCATAGAGTTTATTCCTACTCAAATATAGGTTATAAAAGGGAACCCAGAACCAATATTTCCAGAAATAAAAAAAAATATCCCAAATGTGTTTTTTCTTCTCATACTATAACTAGATTCCAGAATGTTATTAATAAAACATTTAATGTAATGAGATATATAGAGTTCTATCTCTCACAATTTGGTCCCTAGTGGGTCTGCATGACATTCCCATTGGAAAAAATTGGAAAAATGGGTTTTTATAAACTCTATTATAGATAATCTTCTTATAGTATATTATCTTTTAGGTGGTGTTAATAACATTCTTGGAATACCTTCATCATCCTTTCCATTAACAACTTATCTTCAAAAAAATGTAAAAATGGTTTTTTATCTGTTAAACAATAGTATATGTGAAAATGATAGCATATTAGATTTAATTTATATTTGGAAAATTCAATTTTACCCAGTCAATATTAGTTTCTCATAGGATAAGATTTTGTGAGTTTTCATATAGAACCATAATGATTCATACACTACAAATCATATTGAATTTTATAGGTGTATTATTAGTGTTTGAAGAGACAATATAGAATAAATATTATTTAATTATTTAATATGTATAAAAATATCATACTAGGTTTGTAGAAGAAGAGAAATTATTTGGTATGGTATAAATTACCTCTATTTCACATAGTCAAATTCTTATAATTATTTAGGCGCCCAAAAATATCTAAAACAACTCACACATCCCAAAATGAAATTGAAATTACAAAATCCCCCATAGAATGTCATAGATGGATGATGTAAACCAATGGAATGAGGAACTTAATGAAATTTTTTTTCCTTCATGAATAAATTCCTTGAAACCATGGAAAGTAGTCCACTCAATATTTTCGAGCCCAGGAGAACTAATGAAGATATCATCAATTATTGTATTGTTTATTTCACATTTCATTGGTTGTTGGTCAATGAAATAAAAGACTAATTTAAATATATGTATATCATTGAAAAAAATGATTACTCTGGTTAGTTGATACTGTTAACAGGTATAAGATATGTTTTCTGTTTTCTATCACCTAATCAGAGGAAAATAATAACTGTTTTGAAGTCTCTGCCATGCATGAATGAATTCCTGATGACTAGATGACTCAAATAATGGGTAATCAGGCTCTTTTAGTTATCATGTAAAAAATATATCATCCAATTTATATCAAATAAAATTTTATATTATCTAATGTGTAATTTTCGATCTTATTTTCTAGAGATAGGCCTGGACAATGAAATTCGATTAGTGGAAAATAAAATGAGACTTACTAATTTGTAAACTAAAATATATGCTTGTGTATTTATTTCCCCTCTCATTTAAATTATGGTAATTTTGTCTTATATAAGTTAATCTCATCATATTAAGATTAAAATTTCAATTCTGATAATTTCATTTACTTATTATACCCCTTCCATTATAGAATCTATGTATTTGAACATGAGATCTTGTTTTTGAAAAATGATCTAGAGGTAGAGGTCGTGGAAGAAAAGGGAAAAGGGGAACCTATAATCATGTATGAGATCATAATTTTAACCACTTACCCATTGAATCCATAAATATAACTAAAAATCAGGTTAATGAACATATGTGATCCAAAAAGGAGAAAAAAGACTCACAAGAATCGTTCAAGATTCATTCATTCCCAATTATAATAGAAAATGTGTTTGTGGGTGTGAAACAACTAAACACACGTAGAAGAGTGGTAATATTATCTCATAAAAATTATTCTTTGATAGTTTTACCTTAAAATTATACCCATCATAAGATATTTCTATATAAAGTGATTTAGGTCCTATTATATATTCCATGGAAAATCAAACATTTGGATGAAATGACCTTTGTTAAAAATTTATATCAACATAAAATTGTTTATAGAATTCACAACTAATGCCCTAATTATAAATGTTATTAATATTTCAATGTAAATTATGGATTTACTTTTCTAGGACCTCCAACGATTCAAAGTGTTTGATATAGATTTTGCTAGATTTGGCGTGTATCGAGCAGATTAAATTTTTATTGAATTTAATAACACTATGTATATCAATGTTTATGATCAATAGGATGTCATAAAAAAATATTATAAATCTTTAAATTTCATTCATGTGGAAAAATATATACATTTCATCGGATATGATCAACAATAATTCCAGGATTAATCTTATTCTAGTCTTGACTCTCTGATTTTTAGCACATAATGATGATTATTTCTCACCAAATTTTAATGATATGAGATTTCAAAGGATATTCCTCTTGAATAAAATATATATTAAACATCAAATATAAAATATTAAAAAATCTAAAAGGTATAAAATTGATATGATTTTAATATTAATATTGATATTAAAAATAGATTTTATAAATTGAAGTAATAAGATCATAAAATAAATAAATATATTAAAAATAATTGGAATTTAAAAAAGGAATTCTTCCATATAATACGCATATATCAAGTCTGGTGAGGGACGTATCCACATGATTGTTCTCCTGGGACCAATCCAAATATGAAATCATCAAATAATGGTTTGACAGATACTATCTATGAGAGAATATAATTCTTGTATTGATTTACACATGATCCATTCAAGGAATTATAGAACCATGTTACTTCCCTAATGTACATACATTATGATGGGACACAATATTATTTTCATACATATAATCTAGATCTATGATGAATATAAACAAAAAAAATTATGTCATGATTAAAAACACCACCCTATGTGCATTATAGATTTACATATACTACCCCCTTTCGCATAAATTTGTATTTGAAATATATTTCTAAAAAACACCCCTCTACTATTTATGTTATAGATCTTTATAGGAATATTAATCACAGTTTTATTAAATTTTGGACCAATGCTAAAAATAATTTACTATGTGAAGAAGTATAACATATATGGATTATGAATAATAAAAACATAATGTGTCATGATTACTATCCATATAACATTCATAGTGACACAGATATATTCTATCTTAGGCCTAGATATTTTTTTTAAAAATATGTCTATAACAATAGAATCTTGCATATTATGTTGATACATTCATTTTAATGAATTTTTATATTAATGAAAAATTCAACTTTATTCCCTCTTATAGAGCTCTGATTTTATCATAAGTGGATACATAAAATTTATCATCTCTAATTTACATTGCTAATATTTGTGGCAGTCTTCACCATTGAGTTATTTATGATCCTATACTAAAAATTACTTCACCCTTCTGTAATAAAATTATCTACATTTCTAATTAAAAAAATTCAACATTGGTTGGCTTATTACTATCATTGTAGGATGCGTAGTGACATATACACAACGTGATATACATCGAGTCATTCAGACCACAAATTCCCACACCATATCTGAATGTCCAATCTGATCAATCATAATTAATGATTAGTGTTACCTATTATTATGACTGTGATGTGTAGTTTATTCCTCATTCATTAATTTAGTGCGTAAAAAACATAATATTTAAAATTCTCATCCTCAACATATGAACCCGATCTTCATAAGTGTTTTCAACATGTGTTCCAACATTTACTAATTTATTCGTTGAAAAATCCTCTTTTCCACTACATATTAGTATGACCAATTCAAGGGAATCAATTTATAAGAACTACATGATTCATGATAAATGTTATCATATGATATTCCCATATCAAACCGTTAAGTACCATCTTCTTGTTCAATAAACCAAAATTCCATCATATCTTATACATATGAAATTTCAATGAATAGTCATTCAATAACCAATACTAATGATATAGAGTGTTTGATAATTACACTATTTTATCATTGTTCTCAAACTAATAGACCTATGTTACGAAAACACTTCGCCCATATTTTATGTCTATCCATTATTAAAAATGTTTAAAAAATTAATGGTGTCTCCATACACGTATTTTTACAAACACTGATCAGGAATCACATGAGATTAGAGGATACAGTTAATCTTATTAGAAGCATGATTTGGATCACAATTCCCAAAATATACATAATCCATGGCCATTTTCACATGATTATTAATTTCTTGAAATTTTTTCCATGTGGTATGATGTTAAACTATTAGAAATAATAGCCCATATCAGATAATGTTAAACAACCTGACACATGAGTCCATGACACATTTAATTACATTTGTTGATCATGTAGTCCTTATAACATGAAACTATTATACATGAAACTGATGTCCTTATAGGGTGATAATTTGTACAACACTTCAGTCCCTGTCATATAATGTTAAATTTCTTATTATCTATGTTCTTATCACACAAAGGAAAACTGAATGACATCTGAGTCCATATCACTATTCACTAAACTTTATTAACTTTTAGTATTTATCTAATAACATTAAGCTAAATATAATGTGGTTCAATGTTTCTTGACATTAAACTGAATGAAAAAATTTCCATATCGCATGATTTTATACTTTTGACACCAAATCCCTCATTATGTGATGTTAATTTTCATGAATCTTATACCATGTTTCATAAATTAAAATGAGAGATATCATATTACATTATCATTCCATATCAATCTATTTACATAGATAAATAACGGTAAACAAATTGTTGGGATACTACTTTATTAATTTCATAAAATTTATTGCCACAAATAAAAATTCCTGACTTGATAGTCTTCAATTTCAAAATCCATTCATATATTTTAGTACCAAATGTATCCATATATAAGGGGAAAATATATTTTTTATTCAAAAATGTCCCAATTTATTCATATATTTGACCCCCACCCCAATATATCATACCAAATGGATATATTTTCATCCTAAGTGGAAGTAACACAAATCATGGTACACCGTAACTACATCTCACCTGAGATATTCTTCAAAATATTTTCTCCCGAGACCCATTTCCGGAAATTCCATTACATACCATAATCATTGAAGAATCATAATCCATAATTTATATATTCCCCAACCTCCATTCCAAAAAAGTGATAGAGTGTCCTTGGCCCTAAATATCCAAAATCAGTTACTATGTCACACTCCCACTATTATGTGATCAACCCATTCTGGACTAAATATGAGTGAAATATGGTCCACACATTATAGTTTAATTTTGTTTTAACCCTAGTCAATGATATATGACCTTCAACACTACCTTAGTATGGATCCAACCACATTTCTCCAAACTATTGGTGAAAGAGAAAAAATGTATAACCAAAAATATGGGAAGGGATATCCAAGAAAAAATCATTTCGTAAATCAATATGAATTATTCATCAATATCATTTTAAAAACATAGAGGATAAAAAAGACAAGAAAATTTTAGGACCTAATATACAATACAAGAAATAGTCACGATGTATTCACAAGAATAGTGGACAAGTAAAATGTTAGAGCATTTCATTTTCATAATATTCTAACTAATATCACCCATTTTGATCAAATCATTCATATTTAATTTCGGTATGTAGTAAATTGAGTGAATTAATTATTTTGTTTACAAATATTTCTTCATGATCCATATTGAGGAGTAATGCATCATCAATTTATAATTTAACCATGTATAGTACTTCATTGATTATGTTTTCACAATTATCCAACCATGGGACACACACATGAAAAATTCATCATAAACTTCCTATTGGACTAGATATAATATGTTGATGAAGGTGGTTATACATATATATGTCCACTAGAGATGTCCAAGAAGAATTCATAATAAAATTTTAATTTCATATCACATCCTATTTGGTTATTGGTCATTTTACAATATATATTTCTGACCCATGCTTGGGATGAATTTTGTTCTAAATTTAGAATGCACTAGCTCTAGTGCATCTGTCATGGTGTTTATATCTATGTCCATATTTGATCCATTCCATGAAGAATTCATCATAAGTTAAATACATAATCACTATTATTTCATGAATGGGGTTGATCTTGATATCCATTTATTAGTGAGGGCTTCTAGTAATTCATTATCAATTACCTAATAGACTATCTCATGTGTACTGGTCATAATATTTTTATTCATATCCATCCATCATCATTGAACATGATTAATTATTCATCAAATTCTCAAGGACCAAATTTAGTTTATTTTTATTGTATTATTACCAATACTTGTCCATTATCTATTCCAATATAGAAATAATTATATATATCAGAATTTAATTGATCTAATGCATCAGTTATTTTTAACACGGATACCCATGGTTGAGACATCCCAATAGAAATTCTTCATAAATTCCATAATGGACTAGCTCTTGGTCATTACTGATTCTATTTATACCTATAATGTTTCATGAGTCATGTAAAGGAGAAATTTATCCTTAATTTCTGAAAGAACAAGATCTAGTATTTCGATGATGGTGTTTACACTGATATCCAACTTGATCCAGGCCTAGTAAGAATTCATGATTTCTTTATGAATGGTCAATCTCTTCTGTTTCAATGATAGTGTTTACACAACTGTTCATTTGTTAACAACATCTAAGAGGAATTCATTACAGTTCAGGTATTTAAAATTGGGTTTAGGATGGTTTAAAATATGATAAATATAATCGTTTATATGTGATATACTATATATTGGGACATCAAGATATAATTAATAATAAAATCCGGATAATAATTCATCAAAATTAAGTGACATTATTAATTATAAATCAAATATAGTGATAAACTGTCAAATTTGGGAGTGTCACCCTTGTCTATCCAAATTAGAGGAGATGAAAATTGTAATTATATGAAGACATATGGTCTATAGACAATCGATAAACAACCATTTCCTTTCCCATGTTAGTTATGACTTTGAATAATTAATTTATAGTTTTTATTTTCACCATTATAGTTAAATGAAATGATTCCTCCCTTATAGAAACATCCATTATGGCCATCTCAGATGCCATGAAATGTCATTTTTCTTCCACCACTATCTCATTACCAATGATGGGAATATAATTAAGGTGGTATAGTTCTCTTAAAGTATGATATAATTTGACAAAACCTTTTATAATGATACATGGATCTTCTCTTCCAAATCCTAATTCTGGAAGGATTTATTGAGTGAATCATTATGATATTATTGATAAAATACTGAAGACTCTATTGATTCCATCACCATTTTAGGTTTCCTTCCCTCCTCTAAGATAGTGATCACCACTTTCATCATAACGGGGATTTCATAATAATTAAAACCTCTGAAGGTAAGGATGGAAAACATATGTTGGTGGATAAGAAATTTATCTCTAAACTCATCAAATAGGATCTCAAAGATCATGGTCCAGATAACCTTACATATATTTTTTCATGAACTATTTTTCAAATGATGAAATTTTTTGTCCAAACCCCAATCCTAATATAGAAATATGGATATAGGTAAGAATCATATCTCTGAGTCTGTATTTATCATTCACATTCCCCAAGAATCATTTTTCAGAGCCATCCTAAACCTCATATAATACATTTATATTAGACCTTGAAGGATTTGTATATGAGATACCCAAATGTTGTTGTATATATATTAATTTTAGTAATTTATGGTATATAATATAGCTTATAAATACAATATAGTGGATCAAAAAACTTTTTTATTTCTACAATCTATCGGTTGCGCATGAAACATCTATAATGTTTTTTCCCTCATCGTTAAAAAATTCCAATAAATTCTTATTGACCAATAACAGAATTATCAATGATTTCTAGAAATATCAGAAATGGTTAGAAAATTTATTTTGCATCCGATAAATTATTCAATACTTTATTAATGACTCACACTCTTCAATGATTCATTAAATATTTAAATATTCTACAAGATTATGTTGTTATTTTTAGGTCTATTTACAGTGAACTTGAATAATATTATTCCTAGGGGGTGATATCCATCATGTTAAAACTATATAAAAGTTTTATCACCACTTAGACATCATATGATAATTAATTTAAAATCAATTCACCTAGAATAGATGTTGATATGGTTTGTGGGGGTGTAGTTACACCACATCCCTTTTATAGGATACCATGGGAACCACTATTAAAATCATTAAAATATTCCACGCTAAATTTTTATTTTTATTTTTGGTGTTTACTGTGGTCAGGTAATCAGTCACCACATGTTATTTCAAATCCCCCACATTTCATTATTTACCAAGGATCCCACTAAAACACTAAATTTATTATAATATTTCATTTTGGTTAACTAATTCATTTGGAGTACTTATTGAGGTACTACATAGTCAAAGTAGTTCATGGGAAATTACATAAATGATATAGGAAACACACATACAAATGTGTTTCTTATAGGATGGTATAGGATAAAATATTTTCATTACTAACATCTCTCAGTTTCACTATATGAAATCGTGATGATGAATACCCACATATGAGATAGAACCCCATTGTTTTTATGGACACACTAGTATCATTGTAACGATATCAGTGCAACCCCCCCATAATAATATTCATCTAAAAAATAAAATAATGTTTGGAAGCCTCATCTTCATCGTGTAGATATCCCAGAACACTATCGCTTTATGAGCGTATAACGGATAAGAGAGAGGTGATCTAATCTCCCAATAGTGTTATAATATTTCATAGGAATGTTAACATAGATTCAATGATATGTATTATTATAGAAATAGTGAAATTTATATCCCCCCTTATCAATAATATTCGTTGGAAACCATCTTTATCATTGAATACCCCTTGATGGGTGACATTAGTCTATATTGCAAGGTCAATTTATTAAACATAACCGTTGTGGGAATATATATTATCATAGATATCTCAATGTTAGTCCTCTTCCATAGAAGGAAGTTTTGTTTATGAATACTCTTAGGATTGATTACATTCATCATGAACTCAATTTCTACTTCCATAGAGAGATGTATGTACCAAACTTCTATCGTGGACTTGTGATTCCTTTATTTATCTCATTTATAAAATTTCATAGAAATCACATTTATAATTGCATTAGGTGATAAACTATGTACATTAATTTTTAGATCCCAATGAGATAAGGGTACTGGATCCATGTTCCTAACATTCCTCTCGTTAATCTCCTGTGTCAATGAACAACTTGTAGAAATCCATTTATTAGGCCACTTTACAATTTTTACTATAAAATGATCAAATAATGTATTCATAACCAAGTGTTGTTGATGGATCCTTATCAAATGAATATCCAATATTTCATTTAGATCCCACAAGTTAAACAATTCATCATCATACATCTGTAGAATAATACAATATGTTTTTCAAATGAATGTTATGTTGTATACAACATTATTTTAAGAATGAAATGGTGGGAACCCCATGGATAAATCACTACATTTATAGAAAAACATATCTCTAATTTATGTTTGAACCCATACAGACTATATCCCAATCTATAAGGATTAAAACCCTTCAAATATAATATTTCTTCCCAATCATGTCAACAAAGAACCAACATAGATGGACACCAAATAATAATTCCCTTCAGGGAAAATCTAGTTAATATCAATGAATGTGATGATTGATTGAATGTATGTTATATATTAAAATAAGATTTCTGAATAATTTTTTTTGTGATTTGGGCCAAACCGCGTTGATGACTTGAAATTTTTTCCCAATCCCAGAACCAGGATTTTTTGGGAGTTGATGAACTCATACAACACAAATGATCTCCCAAAGTACTCCATAAAACCATGAAGGAATTTTAAATACTATGTGGTGATTTCTATATATATATATATTATAGATTTATTAATATAACTTTTACAGTATAGGTTTTCCAAAGCTATTATGACTTCTACTAGGTAGTTGTATCACCATTGTGAATGTATACACATTGAATCCACCCTTTTCATGGATTTCATGTTTCCGGTCACTGATGAAAATTTTATGAAATGCAGTAAGTTGGATAATTTGATCAATCAAGGAGATTAATTTATGTTCTTGGTTTTTCAATTGGAATTCTTCCAATATAGTCTAATAATCACTATCTACCCCATGGGTTAAATACAACATAAAATAATTTGGCTTCATTTCTAATCGCTCATATTCTAAAAAAATTGTATAATGAGTACCACTTGTTTTATAATAGAGACTCCAATATGTTCATATAGTTCAGGGGTCCACATTCATAAAACAATACTCCTCATTAAAATATGGTGTACATTTATAATCATCATTGATGGTAGGAGTGAAAAATTCATCATACATATCCCACAAGATTAGTGAACCTCCAATCACCTATATAACCTAAATACCTACACATACATCTCTAGACATCATCTAAACTATGTTGGTCTACAGGGAACATAATATTAAAACATCAATGAGATAGAATTCATTACATTATGTTTGTTTTATGATACCCATAATTTATTATAAAAATTTACTTTTTAGATCCACTGAAAAAACTTTTATTCACGCCACACCGAAATGGTCTATCAGTAATCTATAAATAAATACCAACATTATCACATATCCTAGAAATATAGGCACCCAAACATCTATTTTGTTATAGGTTTTATCATTATTTAGAAATAAACAGTTGTAACATGTTTAAATTTATTCCAATACCCCTTAATATATAACATGGAATTCTTTAAGATGTAGCCATAATACTGATCATCTTCAGATATTAAATGTTCCAAATGAGAAATATTCACTATAAACATGTTCGGAGTATTGATAATCTAGTAATGTGGTATGTTTTGAACTGGGGGATGTGAAATCAATGAGTCATTTTAAATGCTAAATATATAGATGTTAAATAGTTCGATATAGGGTAGTCCATTGGGTTCTTTTCCATTAATCTCTTAATACTTTTGTGAATGGAATATATAATATTTCACTATTAATCCACAATTATATTGACCATAGATGTCCAAAGTTCTATAAACTCCTCCAATTCCATGATTGAATACAAGAAACCAAATTTTGGAACATTCATTTTAGAAATAAAAGGCATAAAAGTTGATTGATATTACAAAAAATATATAGAGCCATGTGATAATAAGATCCTTAGGGAGACATTAACTCACATGATTACTTATGAATTATGTGAATTAAGAATCAGAGTGAGATCATGAACATGCATCTCAACATTAGTATTGTGAGAGAATGATGTTTTAATTTAAGAATAAGGATGAAATATTTTTTAGAGGATATTGTCCAAATTATGAAATATTTATGATTATTGAGAAATACAATTACCGGAAATGGGTCCAAAGGGGAGGTTTTTTTCATTGATCACATGAAGAAATCCCATGGAGAAATCATGTGAAGTAATAACAAACATGAGTTATGAAATTTTATAATAGAAGATGATTATACTGACACTATTAATAAGATCAGTTCCCACATTAGTGGGTTATATGTATGGATATATAACCTTGATCACCTAATTATATTTGAGAATATGTTGGAGAGAAATGGTCACATGAATTATTAATGGACTGATGTAAATATCAACTTCCATATAAATAAGTAATTCATTTCCTTTCCAAACCACATTTCCAAGAAGGAATTTGATGCTGCCTTATTGATTATAATGGAAGTGGAAGATAAATTCAAAATGTTAAATTCAGAGTCCTATAAAAAGGATTCATGACCTAGAAGTGTTTCTATTCTGATCACCTGACCAAGTAGAGTAATCTCATGACACAGACTTGGTCGTGAAATTATCCTTTGTTCATTAAATGGAGTACAAATACATTTTCTATAATGGATTTATATGTTCTAATTGAATATTATGATATATTAATGATCATAAAATAAATAAAAAATCAATACAAAATGACTTTGGTTTATTTGTCATAAAATAAAATATAGTTGATAACCGACAAGTTTGTGTTTTTTGTTGGTCATGTGATGATTCAATAATTGATCACATTAGAAAATCCAAAAATTGATTTATTATACTCATATAAAATGGTAAAATGTGTATATATGATGAACCCATCCATGCTTGCTTTTGGCCAAATGATTCCTTCGTTATTTATGTTAAAAATAGCAGTAATAGAGGAACTGGTCTAGTGATCTACATTCTCATGTTATTAGATGAAGTCCTGTTAAGGTATTAGATTATAGAATCTCTTTCCAATGTGAATAATTATTATATATGGATTTATTTACATGGAAGGTATTGTAGTTAACAAATCCTCTAAAAAATATTTAAAATATTGTTTCTCATTTGAGACTCACACAGAATGAAGATTGAGATTCAATGAGTAAAAGATAATGAAAAATGGATAAGTTTTTTAGGATTTTCATACAATGATAATCAAATATTAATAATAAATAGGTATCATTAAAATGGGTCTTTGGGAACTCAATGCATGAAACACTCCTCAATTTGATGATGAGGGGTGAAATATGATATTTCACGTCTACTAGTTTGAATTTTGAACACTTGACACCAACTCAATTACACAGTTTCATCACCATGACACTATCCTATGATCACAATGACAAAAATCACTTATTTGATCACTTAATCTCGTTATTGTAATGTGATCTTAGAACACATAATTATTCATGACACCGCCAAATGGGATTTCTTGACCATGGGTCATTCATGTTATTTCCTAACATTGAATGAATTTCATGGTCAATCGACTCCTCTCATGTTTTATTTCATTTTGAAGACATTAATAAAACATAAAGAAACCTATTGTATCCAAATATATCTCAAATTTCCATTAATATTGTTGCATTCCCCTAAAACTTTTTTATTATAGGGGTATAATGTCATTAATTGTAATTATTCATTCGTTTGCGTTTTATAGTGTGAAACCCCCATTCAAAAGAATTATGATATTCATTATGTAGGAACCATTTATATCCTAAGAATCATACCTTTATTATCACCTGTTAAACCCAATTTCTTAATCTCATGTAATGAACCTGATCCTCCAATATATCTTTTTTCTCATAACAAACATCTATCACAAGCGATTAGAAAAAATATTTGATCATGCTCGTAGCAGAACTAAAATTAAACATTAATATTCCTTCTTAGGTGTATGCCCCAAAAACCATATTTTTCTCTCAGAAAAGGAAATATACCTTTTGAGGAATCTATTTAATGGGTTGAAATCCTAATAAATCCTTCTATGGTAGCCCCCATATGTGAAATCCCTACATGATCCTCTATTATCCCCAATTTCATAGAACATAAATCCAGAATGGATGATGTTAAACTATATTGAAAATTTCATAGTCACATGAAGTTACACTATATAAAAATTTATTTACCGCATGATGGTAAACTATATTGTATAATTTTATTTTAAGACCGTAAACTCTGTCATTTAAAATATATAGCCTTTAATTCCAATTATAATGGGATATTTTTTAATTACTATATTATTTTCAAAAACTATGCCATAAATATTTTATAAACATACACCATATCCATATTCCATGTCTATCATCCACATATCAGGTTTCATTGTAGGTAGTATCAACTTCCCAATGATAGGACCATATTCTCTTATACTGTCTTCACATTGTTTACATAATTTAATATTATTTTCGAGGATTATCATTATAGGGTTATATTCATTATGAGACCGACTAATCCATGAGGAGAAATATTCTATTTGATATCTACCATAAATAAGAACACATGTGTAAGTCCCACACTAAAAATATATAGGGAATATTTTCCTAGTCATCATTATATCATGATGCTAAACATATTGCATTTTTCATTTTCACATGAAGTAAAATGGTATTATGTGTCCTATTTGGTGATTCTAAACTACATGGGTTATAATTCCTTCCAAAATGTTATATGGGACCAATCATGGTATTATAATTCTCTATGATATTCTTTTATATAGTGAATCTCTAGAGAACTGATCTGTGTGGATTCATAAATAGTGATCTAAAGGGTAGTATAATTATGTAATAATAAGAAAATGATTGACAGAGTATGAAGTATAAAAATGATTTTGTTTATGGAGAACCTATAATACCTATAGATGTTCACATCAACAGGATGTGTATGATATGTAAATACATTTTTATCAATATATTCCAATAACATATTGTTATATTATAGTAAACATTTCTATACATTGGTTTGAAAAGTAATTATGAACATGACATTAATATAAAAGACAGTATAGAGTATGTAATAATTCTCAGAAAATGGTTTCTTGAGCTCAAAATCCTATCATCTAGACAAATGTGAGTTCCTAATCAATATTGATATGAATCCCCAATGATTTCCATCCTTCGGAAAGGAGTTTTATAGAAATTCACATGTGTGGGAATCGTTGTGTGTTCTCAGTTCGATGAATAAAACTAATCCAAAAACATCCAATATAGGATTATTGAATTAATGCAATGATTGTTCATCCACAGAAAAAACCCTTCATATAAAATTAACATGCTGCACTATCCAGGGTTAAATATAAAATCCAATCATGTCTACATGGTTTATAACAATGTTTTCAGCTTAAGGAGTATATTGAACACATGTGGGGAATATATTTGATTATTATTTTCCTATTATAGTATAATGAAATGTGTTATTTTTTATTCGATATATAGGGATGTGATGATGCATGAAAAGTTATATATGGAGAGTAATAAAAAAAACCCATGCATAGTTGTAACGCCCCGACCCTAGTTACCCAGAGCTGGTGTATTATTTTAATACATTGGCTTGATTTGAAGGAATCAATTTCCAATGGACAGATCCGTTTAGTAGTATAGTAAAATAGATTAAATGCATTAACTTTACATTACATATTCAAACATAAAACACCTCATAAATAGTTATTTGAAAAATCCATTATTCACTTTTTCTTAACCCTTCATATCAATCATTATACACTTTTGGAATCCTAGGAAAATGAAACATAAGAAAGGGGTGTTCTCAAACGCTCAGTAAGGGTAAGAAATAGATTTGATGATAACATAAATATTAAGCATGGTGAATAATTGAAACCACATGCCTTTACCAATAATAAAAATGAATACCTTAATTTCTAGAATATAAACTGAGTAAATAATGTCATAATAAAACATAATCTTGGGTATTCTACTAGTCGAATGACCACATGAACAATGAATATTATTTTCATAATGAGGGAATGTATAATGCCGGAAATTCTGAAACATTTTTTAAGTAAATACCCAAGAGGTCTAAAAATGATTAAGGCCTCGGCCAAAACCATGTCTCAATTTGGAAAATTCATCGATAAATTCCATGTATAGTTCTCACATGAGACCTACTGATGCATCGAGCAGGTATAGCGGGCTCCACCCGTCACATACTAATCCCAATACATTCCTCATATGAAAAGGTTGAAATATTACATAAACATTCGTATTAAAACTAGCATATGAAATGTCAATACATTAACCATGAACCATGAAGGTTATAAAAAAAGAACATCCACAGTCAAACATATCATTTCTCATTTAATAAAATATGGATTATTGTATTATAATAAATCAACCTCAATCAAAAATTATATTCAGTAAAAGTTGCTGACAATTGAAATTGATGTGAAAAACTTTTTGAGAGAAATATCATTTTTAAAAATCATTTAAAAGTCACACATTTATAAAGGAAGTAGATAAAAATATTTTTTTGAATCAAATTGTCCCATACCAATTTGAAACTTTTGAAAATAAATATCATTTCAAAACATCCATGTCCATATAAATAAATCCTTATAATCTTTTGGAAAACATGGACATTAATTAACAATATTTAGAAAGATAAATCTTTAAAACATTTAAAATTATGATATTGATAAAGAGTGTGTTTCACAAATTCATAAAATATTCATTTTGAAATCATTTTTATGAAAAATGGACTTGGATAATAAAAATGTCCCAGTAAATACTTACACATAAACAATCTCAGATAATAATGAGATTGAAAAAATTAACCCTTACCTTGATCATTCCTTTAGTCGAGGGTACATTTAACCTCTTGTATGAAGATCATAGTATGTTATTAAATTATTTCATTACCATATTAATATTTATGATATCATAAATCATTCATTTATTAATTTATACTACCCATTTAATAATAATTTCCATGTTAAATTAACATTTTGGGTAATAATCACTTTCTTTATCGTACGTGTTTTAACATGTTACTTTTGATTGTATCACTTAGAACATGATTTAAATACATCCATAATATAAAACATGATTTATATATCATATATATTTAGAATTTAAAAATTTATAATATACATATACATGAAATGAAAAACACCATTTATGGAGATGGAAGTCTGTACGTACGCATAAATGATGTTTCCATTTTCATATCATTTTGATCGGAACTAAGTGAATAAGATATATGTGAGTACATATTTATATATATAAATATATATATCACTAGTATAAATATTATTTCATACATTACATAATTATTAGAAATATATATTTTTATCATCATCAATGAATGGTGATCGTGGAAATAAATCTCATCGCGTCGTGGAGAGGATAATTTGTCCCTACGAACGAGTGACAGCATAATTTCCATAAATATGTGGAATTGGATGGTATATTAATTTTACAGAGACATTATCATGTTATTTTCATTATTCATATACATATTAATCATCATTATATTCATCCAAATAACATAGTGTAGAATAAAAAATTACACGACAACGTGGAGACCGTAAGCCATACGTACACACACATGGTGACATTATCATTCATAAGATGGATAGAATAAATAATATAGTTGTTACATATTTATAATAACATCACAATATATATAAGATACTGGACTTATTATTTTATAATGGAAAAAACAAACAATGGGCGAGTGGAAGAATAAGAGAACTTGAAAGAGGGTGGTGAAATCATTACCTCTTCTTCGAGTTCTTCATTTTGATTTGACCAAAAGGGATCCATAAGTTGGCTTTCTAGACAAAGGAATGACTCTAAGATGAATTTATGATAGTTGGGAGGATATTTGGTTAAGGGTTGGCCGATCCAAAAGGCTTTTAAGGTGTGAATTTGAGAGAGGGGGAAGTGCTCTTTTATAAGAGGGGTGAGGGGCACCTTATAAAAAACATAAAATATTATTTTGTAATAAAATAATATTCGGTTTATAATGGCACCAAAGTAACTTATTTAGATTCAAGGGTGGGGAAAGGTCGAAATAATCTAAACCAATAGGTTTCAGGAATGGTTAGACTACCATTTTAACCTTATCATTTAGATTTATCTCTAAGTTAAATAATTTAACTTTTACCGTGTCTTCTTGTATTCTTACACTATATGGTTAATAAACATACTATATACTTCCAATGGAACCCCAATTGATTCATAAATGCCATATATATTTTTATATAAGCCTTTTGGAAAAACCATAGTTTTTAGGACCATTATTTTAATTAATAATATAATATTTTTTTAAAAACTATTATATGTCAATTTTGACACTATTTGGTATTTGTTTGTTGTTTAAATAATAAAAGCATGATTACAATAGAAAAAATACATTGAATAAATAATAACTAGTCATATTCACCTAGGAAATTCTTTAATGGCATAAAAACTTTGAAATTATATTTATTTTAAATTTTATAATACCATTTGATTGATTCTATCATTAATAAGTTAATTACTGCATCATCATTTTGTCATTTATAAATTTTAATATATAATCTATAAAAATTATAAATAAAAAAACATTATTTAGGAAATATTTTTTTATTTATAATGAATATTTATAGTCTAATTTATCTTATGTATGACCCTATATAAAAAATGGATTATTTATTAAACATTGATTTTAACTCGTTTAACTCTTCTTTAAATAAAATAATAATAAATGTCTTAATCAAATCCAAGGGCATATAGAGGGTCATATTTTATTCCTAAGGTTTTTGATGGTGGAATTAAACTTATCCAATAGAATTAAGAAATGTGGTAGGGTAATAATAATATAATTTTTACCCTTCATTACCATATTTACTTTTAACCGTGATAAATAAAAGTACAAAGTTACTATTCACCAAAAATTATTTTTATCTTATTGAACCAAATTATACTGAATGATATCAACAGTGTCTCTCGGATTTTTTAAATTCCACTCACGGAAGTGGTAAAATTAGGTTTTATGTGAATTCGCAAAATTATCCTAGGAGGTGGGTAAATGACGGTGAAATGTTCTATAAAACTTTTTATATTTCTAAAATTTCTATAAATTGACTCCAATGAATTACATTGAAATTATATAGGTATTATGTATATATTTTAACCTAAAATAAATATAAATAAAATAAAAAATTATTTAAATAAATATTCAATTTTAAACAATAACTCTGTGTTTTTTATCTATTCATAAAAAATTTAACGTTTTACGAAAAATACGAATAATTTACCTAAGGCTAATTTCAATATTCCGAATCCAAAAATGAAGTCTATTTTAAAAAATAAAAAAAAATTCATTATTTAATTTAAAATAAATTCTTATTTAAAAAACCAAAAGACGTGTTTTTAAGAAACAATATCAATCAAAATATTGACACTTTTTTATGTCCAATTTCAATATGAAATTACTTATAATGACTAGATTTGGATTAAATGTTAAATATATAATCTATTTATACTCACAAACCATTAAAATGTATAATTTATGACTATAAATTATTTTTATTAGAAAAGTTTTTCTTCAATTAAAATATAATATATTTCACTATTCACCCAAATATGAAAGTTACCAAAAAAACACAAAAAAATTATTGAAACTAAATTCTTATGTCCTGATTCTAAAAGAGAAGTTTATTTTGTCAAATTAAAAATATAAATGTTTGAAATAGTGGATTTGAAAAGGTTTCACCACTAAAAGGCGGTAAAAGTGGTTATTTTGAAAAATGCTTCTTTTATCTGAAAAAAATTAATTAGTTATTATATTATGTATAAGAAACTCATAATATGGATTATAAAATTATAAAGATTATAAATAGTTCAAAATTTAGTTAATATTATTCATAACTGCTTTTGAATGTCTAGTTTGGTATGTTTTGGTGCGATTGAACTCGGTGTTGCGTGTAGTGCATGTTATTGAATTACTTTGATAAAATAACGTACTTTGAAATCATGGGGTGTTACATTCTTCCCTACATCAATAAATTTCATCTTCACAATTTGATGTTGTTCTTTGAAAATAAAAGGATGAAAATAGAAAATACCTTTGTGGGAAACCCCACATCCGAAATTGATTTAATAAAATTATTCTTAATAAGAGGAAAATGGTAATGAAAAAGTCACCATCAAATTATGATCTCGATTAAGAGATAATTTGTGGAAATTAGAGACACATACTTGGAGGGAAAAAGTAAATATTTATAGGGAGTGATTGAGGTCATTAATCACAAACAATTATATAATTGTGGTCCTCAAAGCCACCAATCTATGATGATATAAAATACCATTTGTTCAACAAAACCTAAGGTTTTGGGATAACACATTTTTGGTTTTAAGATCCCTTCACTAAAGTTTAATCATTAATTTATCCATAATATGAAAATATATATATATATACACATACTTGACAAGTAGAGTATCATCCTTCAACTCATTCCTACCACAAACTCATCATTAACTCTTATTGATTTCAAAAAGAAATATTCTATTTATCCTAATCGTATAGGGTTCCAAAGATAATGAATTTTTAATTCACATATATGACCCATAAAAAAAGAAACTAAATTATAAAATCAATGGACTTCACGTATTCCAGTGGTAGGTGATAAATCCCAATCTCCCAATGGTTGTGGGTTTGATTCCCGCAGCTTTGTCTGATGCGACAGGTTGTCACACGATCTACGTGTTGTCCATTTATAACAATCCAAAAATAACCTTTCAAACATAATCCATTCCAACATTTAGACTTATCCAAAATACTTCTATCCTAACACATAGTCTAAAATTTATAATGAAGTTTAACAAAATAAAGATCCTTTTTTCCATGTAATAACATGTGAACACCTTCATCATGTATTATTTTAATACACTGCAACATCCTGAATTACCATAAAACTTTATTGATTAAATTCATTCTCCCTTATTCATTATAGAATACTGTATATACTCCTTCTATCCAAAATTTTTGTAAACTCAAACAATAATGGAATACAAAAATCATTAATCAGTTTCTAGGTAGTCACGAATATCCATTATAATTTATCTAAATGAAACTTGTATTTATCCAAAATCACTACCTTAGTATAAGAACCCTATTATGTTTTATCTTTCTCTCAACCATATATTTACAAAAATTAAATCTTCTATTGGGTCACTTTTCATGGTTCCACACAATCTCATGTCCTTAATAAAATAGTACGGAAGTACAATCCATATATACTCCATAATTATTATAACATGTACATCATTGATACAATACTCAAATGGCATAATTCTTTAATAAAAACATAAGAACACTAATCATTCCTCCTCATCTATGGTAGTATCATAACATGATTATTTTCCAATTTCATCTTTTGGGGCATACTCTGATGATTTGTACATTGGTTCACGTAGTGTCCCAAATCCTTCCTGATGAAGCATTGTACATTTGAAACCTTTTTCTTACCCTTGCAGTCACGTACTTGGTGTCCTTTTTCTCTACAATTATAACAAACTCCCATAACTGTCAGGAAAGTTCTAGGATGTTACTTCACATTGTTATCACATATGGGAAAATTATTCTTTTCCCTCTTCCCTTTATCCATCTTTCTTTGTACCATCCTTTTCTTCTCTCACTTCCCTTCAAATCCATAGGATTCAGATAATTGTTTACTGATCTTAGTAACACGTGATACTATTTATTGATATGATGTTAATATGTGGGAGATTATTTCCTTTCTAAATGTTGGATTAATACCATGAATGATATGACCCTTGTTACATTTTCGATCATACATATTGTTGGAGTTCTCATTCATTCTACCGGGCACTATTTCTGTCACGACCCGCCCTCGGGGTCCGTGCCGTGACTACCCCAAGCCCGCCTTCCATAGGCCAGGGGCTGGCGACTAGCACCAAGGCGTAAATCCCAGAAAAAGGGAAGGCATTGCCTTTGTAAAGTAAACGACACCACAGAGTAAGCAAGCGGAAAGTAAACACTAAACAAAAGCAGAGTACAACTGAAAGTGCGGAAAAGTAAATGGGCCAGAATACAAACCCAAACTGAAAGTAAAGTACAACTCGAAAAGGGGAAAACAGCAACTGAAAGGTAAAACCGCTACACCGAGCTGCCCACTAGAAATCGCACCTGAAGGGTGGGTACAGATAGCTCCTCTGCTCCACGGGTCCCGCCGTCCGCTCCGTGCACGTCCCGCCCAGTGGTCCACCTCCGGGTACCGTCCCGCTCTGTAAGTCTCGGCTATGGTCAACGCTGTCCGTCGTCTGCATCCAACACAACGTAGTGCGGGCAAAGCCCGTGCAGGGGTGAGTATAAGCTACTAGTAGGGACCCCGAGACCCCTGAAGGTCTCTCAAATCCACAACGGATAAACCCCGAAGAAAAGTAACAATCACGAAGTAACAACTGACACTGCTTAGGTATATGCCCATACATATACCTAAGTCATCAATTTCTGTTCGGCTCCAACACCGAGCCCAAGAACAACCCAATCCACAAAGAAGAGTAAACAGTAAATCCACACAGATTATTACAAGTTTATGAAATCAACGGATAACCATTACCCAGGTATATGCCCATACATATACCTAAGTTATCATGCGACCCATCTCAATCATGAGGAATCACAAAGATCATTGACTCAGCTCAAACCAGGATTTTCATTATCGAAACCGTAAATGTTGAAGAGCCCCATCTCTGTAGTGTACAGTGGTCCTGTCACGACTCCGAGTTACTGCTCACTAACCTAAGACTGCTGAAGTACTCCTCCTGTCGAGTACCGCGGGTCTGCTGCCAACTACCGGGCGCTCCATCCGCTGAGGGTCCGCTGCCAAATAACGGGCGCTCACCCAGATACCCTACTGAGGTACTCCTCCTGTCGAGTACCGCGGGTTTGCTGCCAACTACCAGGCGCTCCGTCCACCGAGGGTCTGCTGCCAAATACCGGGCGCTCACCTAGATAGCCTACTGAGGTACTCCTCCTGTCGAGTACCGCGGGTTTGCTGCCAACTACCAGGCGCTCCGTCCGCCGTGGGTCTGCTGCCAACTACTGGGCGCTCCGTCCACTGGGCTAGTCGACTCACTCCAAGTCGAGTCGGTCAAGCAGTCGTCAGGTCTCAGTCATCTACACGGTCTCCGTACTCCGCACGCACGTCTCCACCGTCGCGGGTCTGTCGCTACAACCAAGCGCACACACTCCGTAGAGTATCGCGGGTCCGCCGCTACAACCAAGCTCTCCACCGCCAAGGGTCTGCTGCTGCATCCAAGCACACCACCACTGTCCAGTACCACGGTCCGCCGCTACACCCAAGCGCTCCACCGCTCAAGGTAAAAAGAAGATTCAGCTCACACAGGTTCGGTAGCACTGTTCCACGTAGGATCGCTGAGTGATATAGTCGTCGTCGTCGAAACCACACAGGATCTCTGTACTGTCGTCGTCGCAGTCACAGTAGCTGTCGTAGCAGTAGTAGTAGCAGTAACAGTCGCAGCCAGCACTAGGGTTCCCGCACACGGTAAGCTCGTTCGGAGGGTCCGCTAAACGAGCCGAGAGGCTGATACATCAACTGTCACGAAGACCGAAGTTGATGTATCCAAAAGTTCTGTATCGTCAACAGGAACTCAACGCAACAGACGGCGCGTCGATCGGACACCCGGTCTGAGAGTTATTGGCATTTTTGTCTCCGGGGCCCGGTTGGTTTTTAAGGCAAAACCAACCCGACCGTACTCCACCTGCGTCCAAACCTCCGGCGGAGTATGTCAAAAGATCCGTCTCACTAAGAGGAACACAATGCGACTGACGGCGCGTCAATCGGACGTTCGTAGCTCAAGATATGAGCGTTTCCGCTCCGAAGGCCCGGTTGGTTTCGTGAACGAACCAACCCGGCCGAACTCAAAGTAATCCGAAACCTTGAGTGCGATATACCGAATCGACCGTCTCGATCCAAGGATCGCGTTGCCAAGAAACGGGGGGGTCCGGGTCCGAGCCGACCCGGCCCGACCCGCCCCCCCTGGGCGGCGCGGCGGCGGCGCGGCGGCGGCGCGGCGGCGCGGCGGCGCGGGGTGCCGCGGCGGCTCGGGGTGCCGCGAGGAGCCGCACGCGGGGGCTAAGCCCCGCTCTTCTTCTGGCGGCGCGGCATAGCCGCGCCGTTTTGTTTTTAAAAAAACGCCCCCCCCCCCCCCCCCACGTGGGGGGCCTGCTGGTGCGGAACCGGGGGGCCGGCTGCCCCCCTCCTTCAAAGAACCGCCCCCCCTCATAAAGAGGGGGGTTTTTATGAGGTGGCCGGGGGATTAATTCCCCTGGTTTTAAAGGTATCCGGCCGGCCAGCTGGCCAGCCGGTTTTCTCTAACGGGACCGGAAATTCTGGTCCCCCCTTCGGCTTCCGACGTCAGCGTCCTGGCCGCCGGTCTTCTCTTCCGCCGCGGCCCGGAACCGGCCGCGGTCTCCTCGTCCCGCCGCGGCCCGGAACCGGCCGCAGTGTTCGTCGTCCGGCGCGGTGCGACGGCACCGTGCCCCTTTCGCCGTGCCTTGACTCCTTTCAACGCAGCGCGACGGCGTCGCGTTCTTGAAGATTCTACCTCAGTGTGGCGTGACGGCGCCGCGTAAAATAAAAGCACGATTATCCGCGTGGTGCGACGGCACCACGCCACTTGCTTCCACCCGCAAGAATAAACAAGAACGATGGAGGGGGGTTCGGCCGTGTTCGTGCAGTCCGGCCCCCCTCGCGTTAACAATAACACTTATATAAAATATTCAAAAGCCTCACGTAGACATGCGATCCACGAGCAAGAAATGGAATAATTAAAGAATAAAACAACAACCCCTACCTCGGGTATAAGGTTCGATGATTATCAAGGTTCCGCGGAAGACGACGTCGCAGAGGGCGGCGTCGCGGTAGCCGTTCGTCAAATCCGATGACGAAGGGATGCGTTCGAAGAGACACGTGGTTGGCGAAACTTGTACGCCGACGAAGGTTGTCCGAGGAAGAAGTGGCGTCCCCTTTCGTTGACACGGGAAACGAAGAATGGAGGTGCGGCGTTCTTCGTCGGAGCTTGAGCGTTCTTCGTCAAGATGAACGTTCTTCGAGTTCTTCGTCAGAGTAGAATAAGAAGAAGAGCTCTCCACCTCTCAAGAAGACAAACAAATAACCCCAAAATAAAATAAGACAACATCTTATTTTATTATCACATAACACATTAGAATTTCAAAGGTTTGAAATTCAAAAGGTTTAACTCCCATAATTAAAAAGGTAACTCAAGCCAATAAATGAGGCGTTAAGGGAGTTGGGAGAATTTGAAAGGATTAGGGGTTCGTGTGGCCCCACCACACTTAATCCTCCCAAGGGAGGTTAAGTGGGTGTGGGTCCCACTTCCAACCTCCTTTGATATGTTTTAACAAGTTATAATAAAATTGTTCTACACAATTTTATTTAACTCAAACTAAAAACCCCAAAACTAACTTTCAACCCGCAACAAACGCAACTCCCGAAAAGGTCTCTTTAAGCGAATATCGGCGCTGCGAGTTCATCAGTGCCCTCGGATTTCAATTCCGAGCACCGGATCAAAAGTTAGGAATTCCCGCTCGTTCGTTCACTGAACGTACCTGAGCCAATCTTCGGAAATTAATTCCGGGCACTCCGGGCCTCGGAATCTGGTGCCGTCTGAAACCGCGCTCTTGTAAAATTCTAAAGAAAATTAAGAAAAAAATTCCCTTGATTTTTACGGGTCTTTACATTACTCCCACCTCAGGGCTTTACGTCCCCGTAAAGCTACATCAAAAACTAGGGAAACAAATGAGGGTACCGAGCACGCATCTGAGCCTCCCGCTCCCATGTGCTCTCCTGGAGATTCCCGTGCTGCCATCTGATGCGCACAAGAGGAATCGATCGCCCATGCAGGACCCGCTCCTGTCGATCCTTTATCTCCACCGGGACCTCCGTAAAAGTCACCCCATCGTCAACGTCAAGCTCTCCATGGTCAATGATGTGCGTCGGGTCGTGCACGTATCTCCTCAGCTGGGATACGTGGAAGACGTCGTGCACCCGGTACAACTGAGGTGGTAGAGCCAGGCGATAAGCCACCTCACCAACCTTGCTGAGGACCTGGAAGGGTCCGATGAAGCGTGGAGATAACTTGCCGCCTCGGCCAAATCTCCGAATACCACGTCGAGGTGAGACACGCAAGAAGAGGTGGTCACCATCCTCGAACTCTAGTGGCCTTCGCCTCCTGTCAGCGTATGACTTATGCCGGCTCTGTGCTATCCTCATCCGCTCCTGGATGACCTGGACCTTCTCTGTCGTGGCCTGGACCATCCCAGGTCCCACAAGAGCTGCAAGATTTCTTCTTTGCCGAAAAGAGAAATCTGGTCTCATCCCCTGGATGAACCACATTCTTTACCTAAAACAGTCAATCCTAACATGGATGATACCAATCCATACCAAGGATGACGTCGTAAGGCCTCGACGCTACTACTAAGAGATTCAACCGTTACTCTCGCCTCCAAGGGTTGAGTCACACTGTCGGCATCAGTGTGTGGTAACTGGGTCTCCTCCAGTAGATGTCTCACAAGTGAGGGTCAAGTCAACAGCCAAAACTGGAACCTATTAGTAACATAACGAAAGAGGTCAGGAAAGAAAATATCACAAAGGTATGCGTCTTTTATTATTGCAGCTCATAATACAAGACGCTACACAAAAGCATTAAGGAACCAGAAGTACAAAGGATGTTATCCACTAGTTCTGCTCCTGTCCATCGGCTCCCAGAGCTCCATGATCGAAGGCCTCGGCTGCCTGAAGCTGAGCTCTCCCCTGCGGTCGGGGTGGACCTCCTGGTGGTGGTGGTGGAAGAGCCTCAAAGCGTCGCCCACCACCGGCTGCTCGTCCAGCTCCTCTGCCTCATCCGCCTCCTCCCTGCGGACCGCCACGGTCGAACCTCTACCTCTGCCTGGGAGGTTCTTCACTTAACTGTTGATCATCAGCATGGCGGGTCGGACAGTCACGAGCCATGTGACCAATCCCGCCACAGGAGTAACACTGCCCACTCTCGGCACGCCTGGCTCTGACTCCACCCCAGCTTCCCCGTACAACTGAGCCTGAGTCGTGCAGTCGGCCACCGGTAGGTCTGGTCTGCCTGGAACCCTGAGTCATCTGTCGGCTACCTTCTGCAGATGACTCTGCCACGTGCCGCCCTGCGGTGAGTTGCTGTGCTGGTGCAGACTCATCAAGGAAACTCTCGATCAGAAGTGCCCGCTCCAGTACTCCTGTCTGAGTCGGTATGCTGAGGGAGATCAGCGATGCCCTGATCTCGTGTCTCAAACCCTGCTCGAAGGTCCGGGACTGGAAGAAGGGGTCACGTACCATGTCTGTCGAGTACCAAGAAAGGTCGGTGAACCTCGCCGCGTACTGAGCGACCGTCATGCTGCCCTGCCGCAGCTGTAGAAGCTCATGAATACGCACCGCACGAAGGGTGGCTGGGACGAACTCCGAGCGGAAGATGCTCTCAAAGTCCGTCCAAAGTAGAGATGCATCATCGTGCACCTGGAGCATCAAGCTCCACCATCGTCCTGCTGCTGTGTGTAGTAGGCTCGCAGCGAGGATCACCATGAGGTCTGCTGGTGTCCTCACTAGCCTAAACACTCGAACCACTGCCTCCAGCCAGTCCCCTGCTGCCTGGGGATCCGTCTCCCTGCGAAACCTGGGCGGTCGATGGCGCTGAAACTCATGCAGTGCGCTGAGGCGACGTGCATCGTCAGCGGCTGCTGCTGGAAGCATCGGGGGATCGGCGGGTAAAGCTACCGCCGGTGCCACTACTGGAAAAGGGCCCTGCACCGAGGCCTCGTCGCTCGGTGGGCTGTCGTCACACTCGACTCTCGGAACCCTAGCTGGCTGCCGTCGTGGGGCCATCCTGAAAAGGAAACAGGTGCGCCACGGTCAGAACAGTATACCTGGTGAGCTGATATAAGTAATCACAATGAAAACTTTGAAACACACACGCAATCAATGTTTTCGTGCATTAAGTCGGAAATCAGAAGTCAGGGTCCTGGTGTACGGATACGTCGGCCGCCGCACCAACACTGGACTCCCTGGACTGATATCCACACTCAATACGCTAAACATTATTGCTTCACATAGAAAAGATCAGAGTTCGCGGTAGAACCGAACTCCTCTGATACCAATTTGTCACGACCCGCCCTCGGGGTCCGTGCCGTGACTACCCCAAGCCCGCCTTCCATAGCCCAGGGGCTGGCGACTAGCACCAAGGCGTAAATCCCAGAAAAAGGGAAGGCATTGCCTTTGTAATGTAAACGACACCACAGAGTAAGCAAGCGGAAAGTAAACACTAAACAAAAGAAGAGTACAACTGAAAGTGCGGAAAAGTAAATGGGCCAGAATACAAACCCAAACTGAAATTAAAGTACAACTCGAAAAGGGGAAAACAACAACTGAAAGGTAAAACCGCTACACCGAGCTGCCCACTAGAAATCCCACCTGAAGGGTGGGTACAGATAGCTCCTCTGCTCCACGGGTCCCGCTGTCCGCTCCGTGCACGTCCCGCCCAGTGGTCCACCTCCGGGTACCGTCCCGCTCTGTAAGCCTCAGCTAAGGTCAACGCTGTCCGTCGTCTGCATCCAACACAACGTAGTGCGGGCAAAGCCCGTGCAGGGGTGAGTATAAGCTACTCAGTAGGGACCCCGGGACCCCTGAAGGTCTCTCAAATCCACAAAGGATAAACCACGAAGAAAAGTAACAATCACGAAGTAACAACTGACACTGCTTAGGTATATGCCCATACATATACCTAAGTCATAAATTTCCGTTCGGCTCCAACACCGAGCCCAAGAACAACCCAATCCACAAAGAAGAGTAAACAGTAAATCCACACAGATTATTACAAGGTTATGAAATCAACGGATAACCATTACCCAGGTATATTCCCATACATATACCTAAGTTATCAAGCGACCCATCTCAATCATGAGGAATCACAAAGATCATTGACTCATATCAAACCAGGATTTTCATTATCGAAACCGTAAATGTTGAAGAGCCCCATCTCTGTAGTGTACAGTGGTCCTGTCACGACTCCGAAGTACTGCTCACTAACCAAAGACTGCTGAAGTACTCCTCCTGTCGAGTACCGCGGGTCTGCTGCCAACTACCGGGCGCTCCATCCGCTGAGGGTCTGCTGCCAAATACCGGGCGCTCACCCAGATAGCCTACTGAGGTACTCCTCCTGTCGAGTACCGCGGGTTTGCTGCCAACTACCAGGCGCTGCGTCCGCCGAGGGTCTGCTGCCAAATACCGGGCGCTCACCCAGATAGCCTACTGAGGTACTCCTCCTGTCGAGTACCGCGGGTTTGCTGCCAACTACCAGGCGCTCCGTCCGCCGTGGGTCTGCTGCCAACTACTGGGCGCTCCGTCCACTGGGCTAGTCGACTCACTCCAAGTCGAGTCGGTCAAGCAGTCGTCAGGTCTCAGTCATCTACACGGTCTCCGTACTCCGCACGCACGTCTCCACCGTCGCGGGTCTGTCGCTACAACCAAGCGCACACACTCCGTAGAGTATCGTGGGTCCGCCGCTACAACCAAGCGCTCCACCGCCAAGGGTCTGCTGCTGCATCCAAGCGCACCACCACTGTCCAGTACCACGGTCCGCCGCTACACCCAAGCGCTCCACCGCTCAAGGTAAAAAGAAGATTCAGCTCACACAGGTTCGGTAGCACTGTTCCACGTAGGATCGCTGAGTGCTATAGTCGTCGTCGTCGAAACCACACAGGATCTCTGTACTGTCGTCGTCGCAGTCACAGTAGCTGTCGTAGCAGTAGTAGTAGCAGTAACAGTCGCAGCCAGCATTAGGGTTCCCGCACACGGTAAGCTCGTTCGGAGGGTCCGCTCCACGAGCCGAGAGGCTGATACATCAACTGTCACGAAGACCGAAGTTGATGTATCCAAAAGTTCCGTATCGTCAACAGGAACTCAACGCAACAGACGGCGCGTCGATCGGACACCCGGTCTGAGAGTTATTGGCATTTTTGTCTCCGGGGCCCGGTTGGTTTTTAAGGCAAAACCAACCCGACCGTACTCCACCTGCGTCCAAACCTCGGGAGGAGTATGTCAAAAGATCCGTCTCACTAAGAGGAACACAACGCGA
This sequence comes from Viscum album, assembly GCA_963277665.1. Lineage (NCBI taxonomy): Eukaryota > Viridiplantae > Streptophyta > Magnoliopsida > Santalales > Viscaceae > Viscum > Viscum album. Next base: position 622,674,947 of record OY728160.1, read on the forward strand.
CTGACGGCGCGTCAATCGGACGTTCGTAGCTCAAGATATGAGCGTTTCCGCTCCGAAGGCCCGGTTGGTTTCGTGAACGAACCAACCCGGCCGAACTCAAAGTAATCCGAAACCTTGAGTGCGATATACCGAAACGACCGTCTCGATCCAAGGATCGCGTTGCCACTGACGGTTTGTCGATCGGAGGTCCGAGGCTCAAGTTATGGGCCAAAAACCAATTCTTGTTCGAAACGGGGGGGTCCGGGTTCGGGCCGACCCGGCCCGACCCCCCCCCCCCTGGGCGGCGCGGCGGCGCGGGGTTCCGCGGCGGCTCGGGGTGCCACGAGGAGCCGCACGCGGGGGCTAAGCCCCGCTCTTCTTCTGGCGGCGCAGCATAGCCGCGCCGTTTTGTTTTTAAAAAAACGACCCCCCCCCCCCACGTGGGGGGCCTGCTGGTGCGGAACCGGGGGGCCGGCTGCCCCCCTCCTTCAAAGAACCGCCCCCCCTCATAAAGAGGGGGGGTTTTATGAGGTGGCCAGGGGATTAATTCCCCCGGTTTTAAAGGTATCCGGCCGGCCAGCTGGCTGGACGGTTTTCTCTAACGGGACCGGAAATTCCGGTCCCCCCTTCGGCTTCCGACGCCGGCGGCCCGGCCGCCGGTCTTCTCTTCCGCCGCGGCCCGGAACCGGCCGCGGTCTCCTCGTCCCGCCGCGGTATTCGTCGTCCGGCGCGGTGCGACGGCACCGTGCCCCTTTCGCCGTGCCTTGACTCCTTTCAACGCGGCGCGACGACGTCGCGTTCTTGAAGATTCTACCTCAGTGTGGCGCGACGGCGCCGCGTAAAATAAAAGCACGATTATCCGCGTGGTGCGACGGCACCACGCCACTTGCTTCCACCCGCAAGAATAAACAAGAACGATGGAGGGGGGTTCGGCCGTGTTCGTGCAGTCCGGCCCTCCTCGCGTTAACAATAACACTTATATAAAATATTCAAAAGCCTCACGTAGACATGCGATCCACGAGCAAGAAATGGAATAATTAAAGAATAAAACAACAACCCCTACCTCGGGTATAAGGTTCGAAGATTATCAAGGTTCCGCCGAAGACGACGTCGCGGAGGTCGGCGTCGCGGTAGCCGTTCGTCAAATCCGATGACGAAGGGATGTGTTCGAAGAGACACGTCGTTGGTGAAACTTGTACGCCGACGAAGGTTGTCCGAGGAAGAAGTGGCGTCCCCTTTCGTTGACACGGGAAACGAAGAATGGAGGTGAGGCGTTCTTCGTCGGAGCTTGAGCGTTCTTCGTCAAGATGAACGTTCTTCGAGTTCTTCGTCAGAGTAGAAGAAGAAGAAGAGCTCTCCACCTCTCAAGAAGACAAACAAATAACCCCAAAATAAAATAAGACAACATCTTATTTTATTATCACATAACACATTAGAATTTCAAAGGTTTGAAATTCAAAAGGTTTAACTCCCATAATTAAAATGGTAACTCAAGCCAATAAATGAGGCGTTAAGGGAGTTGGGAGAATTTGAAAGGATTAGGGGTTCGTGTGGGCCCCACCACATTTAATCCTTCCAAGGGAGGTTAAGTGGGTGTGGGTCCCACTTCCAACCTCCTTTGATAGGTTTTAACAAGTTATAATAAAATTGTTCTACACAATTTTATTTAACTCAAACAAAAAACCCCAAAACTAACTTTCAACCCGCAACAAACGCAACTCCCGAAAAGGTCTCTTTAAGCGAATATCGGCGCTGCGAGTTCATCGGTGCCCTCAGATTTCAATTCCGAGCACCGGATCAAAAGTTAGGAATTCCCGCTCGTTTGTTCACTGAACGTACCCGAGCCAATCTTCGGAAATTAATTCCGGGCACTCCGGGCCTCGGAATGAGGTGCCGTCTGAAACCGCGCTCTTGTAAAATTCTAAAGAAAATTATGAAAAAATTTCCCTTGAATTTTACGGGTCTTTACAATTTCTAAAAAATGGCATACACACGGTCACTTTATGAATTATAATTCATTATTACAAACATCTAAAATACCTAACGTAAATTGAACAGTTTATGGATATAATCGATAATCAAAAAATGTTTTCTTTGTGAAGGTATATACTAATAAACCCTTCATAGTGGATTGTAAAGAAAACAAGGATTATCCTAAGCATATCCCTCGGAAGTGTCGTAACTTATAGTGCATCAAGCCCCATTTTCGTTCCGCAGTTCCCATTCGAGTCTAGCTAAAAGAAGTGTTTTCAGGTTTTACCCCTAGTTATATCTGTGCCAGAGCTGTGTCTACCTGATCATATCTAGATAGGGATGTATTTTCTTAGAAAAAATCCCAAAATATCTACATTAACAAAATTCTAGGAGGTTCTTCTATACATATCCTAAAAGTATTTCTTTGGTCTATGTGATCTAATCAGAGTTTATCTAAATATAGCTTCCAAGGTTGTACTAAACATTCTCAGATACCAACTGTAATGCCCCGACCCCTGTTACCCAGATCTGGTGAATTATTTTAATACATAGGAATGATTAGAAGGAATCAATTCTTTAAAGACCAATCATTTTATAAGTCTTGGAAAATAGATTGCATACATTAAATTTACATTAGAAATTCAAACATAAACCAAATCATAAATAGTTCTTTGAGAATTCCATTATTCACTTTATCTTATCCATGCGTATCAATCCTAATAAACTTATTGGAAACTTTTAAAAATGAAAAATAAGAAAGGGGTGAGCTAAAACGCTCAGTAAGGGTAAGCAATACAACAGAAGATAACATAAATATTATGCATGGTGAATAATTGAAACCACATGCCTTTACCAATAATAAACATGAATACTTTTGTGGTAGGAATATGAGCTGAGTAAATAATGACATAATAAAACATAACCATTGGTATTATACTAGTCAAATAACCACATGAACCACCAATATTATTTTCATGATTAGGGAATGTATAATGTCGGACATTCTGAGACAATTTGTCTTGGCCTCAGCCTAGACATATAAAAATGATTAAGGCCTCAGCCAAAACCATATCTCAAATTTGGAATGGCCTCGGCCAATTCCATGTCTAGTTTTCTCATGAGACCTACCCAATCATCGAGGATCTATAGCGTGCTCCACCTATCACATACTATGTCCAATACATTCCTCATATAAAAAGGTTGAAATATAACATAATCATTCATATTAAAACTAGAATATTAAATGTCAATACATTTACCATAAACCATGAATGGTATAAAAATAGAACATACACAGTCAAAAATATCATAATTAATTCAATAAATCATCCTCAATCAAAAATAATATCCAACAAAGGATGCTGACATAGTTGAAAATGATGAGTAAATCATTTTGAGAGAAATATCCTTTTTTTTAAATCATTTAAAAGTCACACATTTATAAGGGAAGCAATATAAAATATATTTTTGAATCAAGTTTTCCCATAAAACATTAAAACTTTTGAATAGAATTATAATTTCAAAACATTCATGTCCATATAAATCAATCATTAAAATCATTTTGAAAACATGGACATTTGTTAAAAATATTTAGAAAGATAAATCTTTAAAACATATAAAATTATGATCTTCATAAAGTGTACCTTTCACAAATAATTAAAATATACATTTTGAAATCATTTTTATAAAAAATGGACATGGATGATAAAAATGTCCCAGTAAATACTTAAACATAAACAATCTCAGAAAATAATGTGATTGAGGAATTAACTCTTCCCTTGAACATTCCTTTAGTCGAGGGTAATTTTAACCTCCAATATGAAGATCATAGTATGTTATTAAATTATACCAGAACCATATCAATATTTATGATATCATACATGATTCATTTATGACTTTATACTTCGCATTTTATAATAATTTCCATGTTGAATTAAAAATTTGGGTAATAATCGCTATCTTTATCGTACGCGGTTTAACTTGTTACTCTTGATTGTATCACATATACCAAGATTTAAATACATCCAGAATGTAAAACATGATTTATATATCATATATATATAGAATATAAATATTTATAATAGTCATATATATGAAATGAAAATCACCGTTTCTGGTAACGGTAGTCCGTACCTACGCATAAACAATGTTTTTGTTTTCATATTGTATTGAACGGAACTAAGTGAATAAGATATATGTAAGTACATATTTAAATATATATATATATATATCCCAAGTATAATTAATATGTCATATATTAAATACATATTAGTTATATATATTTTTATAATCGTCGATGAATGGTGATTGTGGAAATGAATCTCATCGCGTCATGGAGACGGTAATCCGTACGTACGCACGAGCGACAATATCATTTCCATAATGGTTTGGAATTTGGTGGCATTTTGATTTTAAAGATACATTAGAATGTTATTTTCTTTATTTTTATACATATTAATCATCCTTATATCCATCCAAATAACATAGTGTTGAATATCAAATTACACCACGAAGTGGAGATGGTATGCCGTACGTATGCATGCATGGTGACATTATATTTCATAAAAAGGATAGAATAATGAATATAGGTGTTTCATATTTTTAATAAAATCATAGTATATAGAAGATAATTGAGTTATAATTTTAAAATGTAAACAACAAAGAATGCGTGAGTGGATGAATAAGAGAACTTGAAAGGGGGCGGTAAAATCATTACCACTACTTCGGGTTTTTTCTTTTTTTGATCAAAAGGGATAAATAGGGTGGATTTCTAACCAAAGGAAGGCCTCTAGGAAAAAGTTAGGATATTTGGAAGGATATTTGGGAAGGGTTTTTCTGAGCCAAAATGCTTTGACGGTGTGTATTTTAGAGCAGGGGAAGTGCCCTTTTATATGATTGGTGAGGGGCACCTTTGGAAAACATAAAATATTAGTTTATAATAAATTCATATTCAGTATATAATGGTTCCAAAGTGACTTATATCTAGGATAGGGTTGGTATGGGGTGAAATACTCTCAAACAATATGATTTATGCATGTTTATGTTACCACTTTAACCTTATCATTTTGATTTAACTCTAAGTTAAATAATTTAACTTTTACCGTGTCTTCTTGTATTATTAAACTATAAGGTTAACAAACTTACTATATACTGCAATAGAACCCCAATTGGTTCATTAGTTTCATATATATTATGTTATAAGTCCTTTGTCTGATCCTTATTTTTTTAGGACCATTATATCAATTAATAATATAATATTTGTTTTAAAAACTATTTTAGTTCAATTTTGACACTATTTGGTATCTTTTTTTAAAAAAAAATAACTGCCTAATTACTTCAAACAAAATACATTGAATCAATCCTAACATTTCATATTCATCTATAAATTTCGTTTATATCATTAAAATATTGAAATTATATTTATATTAATATTTATAATACCATTTATTTGATTTTATCATTAATAAGGTAATTACTTCATCATCATTGTGTCATTAGTAAATTTAATTATTAAATCTCTAAAAATTATAAATAAAATACCATTATGTAGAAAAACTTTTTATATTTCTAATGATTATTTATATTCGAATTTATCTTATTTATAACCCTATATTAAAATTTTTTAGTTATTAATATTTGATTTTAACTCTTTTAACTCGTATTTAAATAAAATAATAAAAAATGTATTACTTTAATCCTAGTGGACCTAAAGTGTGATATTTTATTTCTAAGGTTCTTTTTGGTAAAAATAAACTTATCCAATTGAATTAGGACATGAGTTAAGGTAATAATAATATCATTTTTACCCTTAATTACCCTAATTACTTTTAACTGTGGTAAATAAAAGTAAAAAAGTTAATATTTACTAAAAATTATTATGATCTTATTCAACCACATTTTATATACCAATATCAACCATATTGATTAGATTTTTGAAATTCCACTCACAAAAGTGGTACAATTATGTTTTATGTGAATTCGAAAATTCTCCTAGGAGGTGGGTAAAAGACGGTGAAAAGTTCTATAAAAAGTTTTATATATCTAAACTTATTTCAATTGACTCCAAGGAATTAATTTGACTTATATAGTAATTATGTATCTATTTTTACCAAAAATAAATTTAAATAAAATAACTAATTACTTAAAAAAATCGGTTTTATACGATAACTCAGTGTTTTTTCACTATTCATCAAAAATTGAACGTTTTTAGAAAAATACCAAATATTCACCCTAGTATGATTTTGATATTCCACATAAAAAATGAAGTCTATTTTACCAAATTCAAAACATATAAATTTCATTTATTAATTTAAAATAAATTCTAGTGGTCAAAACCAAAAGGCATATTTTTAAGAAACAATATCTATCAAAAGATTGACATTTGTTTATGTCCAATCTCATGTGAAATTACATAAAATTACCATAATTGGATTAAATTGTAAAAATATAATCTATTTATACTTCCAAACCATTAAAATTTATAATATAAGACAATAAATTATTTTGATTAAAAATGTTGTTTTCAGTTAAAATATAGTATATTTTACTATTCACCAAAATATGAAAGTTATCAGAAAAACACCAATAATTTATTGAAAATAAATTCATATGTCCCAATTATAAATAAAATGTTTATTTTGTCAATTTGAATATATTAATGTTTAAAATATTCCATTTGAAAAGGGTTCACCACTAAAAGGCGGTAAAAGTGCATTTTTTGAGAAATTCTTCTTTTGTATGAAAAAAATGAATTAGTTCTTACATTATGTCAAATAAACTCATAATATGGATTATAAAATTATAATTATTATAGATAGATCAAAATTTAGTTAATACTATTCATAACCTCTTTTGAAAGGCTAGTTTGGTATGTTGTGGTGCGCTTGAACTCGTTGTTGCATGTAGTGCAAGTTGTTGAATTAATTTGATGAAATAACGTACTCTGAAATAATTGGGTGTTATAATAGTATAAACCACACTATCCAAAAATGTAAAATAATGAAAATATATAACATTATAAATACCTTTTATGTATGGAATTATGAATGAGGTATCCATAATATGAACTCTATAGCATAATTGTGTTATTTAGGGGATACATTATCTACTAAATAATATAAAAATAATAATTCTCAATGAGATTGGGGTCTCACAACATTATAGAAAGGAAACTTCTCAAGTTGATGTTTACACAAAAAAGTTTCCAATTTTGAGACTCGCATAACAATGGAAAATATAAGAAACTTGTAATTGATGGAATGACACAAGAATTCACAACTTTGAATTTCTATAAAAGATCTATATTTAGAATAAATTTGGAAATATGTGAATTTATGGTGATTTTTAAAATAAATTATTATTTATAGGTTAATCAATAATGAATAATGTATGAATATGGATTAACAAGAATAATAATAAAATTATGTCATGGAATGAAAATGATTTCATTGATAAGAGGAATGTAATGATCTTTATAAAAAAATTATTTTTTCTATGATGAAGTAGCATAAAATAATGAAATTTTTTTAAATCCTCAATTTTTAAAATTTTATATAAATGAAGATGACTATGATATTGAATTAGTAGAGGATATTATTGATGAATAAAGACATCACATAAATTTTAGGAGTAATATAAGAATGGAAATTTATCCACCTAATAAAATTTTGGATTAATCTTCCCAACCATCAAAAAGTATAATAAAGTTTCTAGAGAACGTGGATCTATTACGGTAGGTGCAACATAATTTAATGAATCCAAAACTGAAAATATATGGATTAAATTAATGAATATATTATTTGATCAAATTTATTAGAACCAAACATGGTAACTTGTTGACAATCCTGATAAACATAATATGATTGGACTGAAATTGATCATTAAGAGGAAATTCGTTGCACATTGTAACAATATGAGATACAATGCACCATCAATTTGAATAGAATATGATAAAATTAAACAATTATGTATTTACGAAAAAAAAATATCCAAAGGAAAGAAATTTTTCAAAAAGGATATTAATATATATGAACATTTAATGAGGTTTCATGGTATATCAAATAGATGTGAAAACAAATATAATTAATGGTATACATTAATATGGGGTGTATATTGAATAATGAAGAAGTTCCCCAATTAGAGATTCTGAAAATAGAGTTTTTAGATTTACCAAGATCATGTATGTTCTAAAACCAACACCAAAATCATTGTTTGTTATCCTTTCCTAATACTTAAAGAAGATGGAACTCAAATGGTGTGGTGTAGATTTTATTTCATATATGAATACATGTTACAAATAAGAATTCATGATACATATATTTGTATCTAATATCATATTTTTAGTAATTAAATATATATATATATATATATAAGAATTTACTTTAATTATGATGCTAGAGTTTGAAATAAAAATGATATTTGAACTCATATATTTTATAAGGCTCCAAGTGGTTCAATGATTTGTATATTCACTTCTCTATTATTCTAATATAGAATAAAATTTGGTGATGAATATTGATGTACGTGATTCCAAAATAATTTTGATACTAATTTCAGTTATAAGATAACTAAGGATATATAAGGATGTGATGTCTATAGATCCCACTATTTCATTATGGATTATAAGGATCTTCTTTTATTTTATAATTACAATAGATGATATATTTTTCTTAAATGTATGGAATATTGTTTCCAAATTAATGAAATGGATAAATATATTATGCTGGTTAAATATATATTATGTTACATCTATGGTGATCTCCAATTTGTGTTACTCCATGATATTGGAAAAATTCATGAGCTATCAACATTTTTTATGAGAACAACGTCACATATGTTGTGGATAGAAACTCTACAAGTGGTGGATAATTTTCTATCTCTATTAAATGTATTTTCAAGATGAGTCAGAATATGGAGAGCACATCAGTATGTATTGTATAAGAATAATATATCTTAGGGACAATGGAATGTACTTAAATTTTTTGTATTAAGAACCAATGATAATATATTGGTGATAAATTGATGTTATCAAAGGTTATTTACTATGATAACAATAGTTTAATGCAAATCAATTTGAAATGTGTAGAACATTATCATACTCACTATGTTGAGACAAGGTATCAATTTTTTAGAGAAATGGTGAAGTAAACGTAATATAATTAATGATAAAGTAATATAAATCATGAATAATACATTATAGAAACCAATGTCCGAGAATCATATGTTGATCCTCTGTATGAAAAAACCTCCCTAATCCCAGGAAGGTTTGGAATGAACCATTATTATATATATATTAATAGTTTTTAATTATCTGTGATTAGATATAGGATTAAGTGGGGATATTATCCATTGGGTAGATTATACAAGAATCAGAGCATTCAACACTTTATCATTCAATTTATTATCACATGGGTAGAATGGATGTTGAAATTATAATGATGAACATCAATTGTTGAATATTTTAAATAGGGGAGATTTATTCCATATTCTATATATGTTCATAGTGTTGGGACTATATAATATATGGGGATTTCGTGGTAAAATGATTATTTCTGAAAATGTTACTTTAACATGTAATTGATAATTGAACATGTAATATAAAGTCATTAGTAAATCATATATGATTTCATAAATATAATTATGGTTATGTAAAAAGATAATAATGTGTTTATACCGAAAATACTAGAGTTTCAGAAACATATAAAGCATATTGGACCTATAGTAAGTGAAAATTTTGCAATCTAATTTCTATCTGTGATTGTTTATACGTAATTATTAATTGGGGGTATAATTATAATACATGTACTCATTTTATAAAAAATTTATCATATTATTTTTTTTATTCTTCTATGTATGTTTAATGTCATTTTTAACCGGATTTAAATTTTAGGAAATGGTTTGGATGGAATACTTCATTAGTTTACCATAAGAGTAACCTTAGAATTATATTACAAAAGTACAAGGAGAATGTTTTTATAACTTATATGGAATAAATGGGGTTTTAAACATTCATAACACCTTATTTACATAAAGATTATATTATAATTTTTCATTTTTATATTTTCGAAAATAATTTTTCATTTAATATTTCATGGTTTTTAATGAAAAGAAAATATTTTGAAGAAGAAAGGATATCCTCTTTCAGATTTTATTTCTAGTGTTTTATCAAAATTTGTTCACTCTTATGATGAAATTCATTAAATAGGGTTATGTTTCTCACTAAATTATTATTATTAATATATTTTTTATGATGAAATTATATTTATGAAATCTAAATATTATATATGCATTATGATAGAATGAGGTTTATGAACACCATTTTTTATTTGGGTTATGCAATGTGGAATGATTTATGTTTTTATGGCACATGTGAGAATGATTTTATTATGATATGGGTGGGACATATATGTCACTCCAATGGATTGGGTAAATATTTATATCTCATGAGATAGACATGACTTGTATGGAATGTAAATCATCTTTAGTAATATAGGGCTAGAACAATATGTTAATCTTGTTCAGTAATACATGGATGAAATGGAATGTAAACTCGGTTTAGTAAAGGGAATTTTTCACTATGATGGTCTGTGAAACAATTCATCAATTACTATTGAAATCATATTATGTGATTATTATTTTAACACAACTCCATGTTTTTTTCTAATTATATTTTATCATGGTGATGTTCCATTATGATCTATGCCTTAGGTACTACCATGATTTATTTCATGACTCATGATTTTGATATATAAACACTATGTTCATGTTTTTTCATTCCTATGTTATGGTTTGTTTTTCGTTCCTAATGTTTATAATTATTGAGCATTTGGGTTCACCCATTTTATGTTTTCTTTTTCGTAGGATATAAAGAAAATTGTTATTTAGGAAAACAAAAGGGTATGATTTTTATGGGATATGTTGATGATCTTTCACAATGTTAGAAAATTATATTACAAGGTTCCAATGACACAAAACTAATATCATCATTGCGCATTTGTTTAGGTCATGTATTAGGTATTCCAAAAAATTAAGGTAATTTTCATGTACATAAACATTGGGTATCTATATAATACATTAATCATATGTATATACGCCACATATAATGAACACAGGGTGAATATATAATTTATATCATAAAAAATAAAATTGATGCATAAGTCACTTACCAAAAGTCCCAAAAAAATTTGTTCATATTCAAAGAAACATTAAAATTATTATAAAATTATAAAAAAATATATTACAAAAACATAAAAATATATATAATATTGTATATGAATTACATTTGACCTTTTATTACTATTTTATTAGTAATTCTATGATAACACCACATTTTGTGCAATATATACTTTTTTTGTTGTGTGTTTATATTCAATATTTTTTAATATTATATAAAAATGGTTCCATAGTCTCTATAAAATTATTCCAAAATATAAAAATGACATATAATAATTATATATAAATTTATTGTGATCCAAAAAATATATAGATAAAAAATTAAATACACCATTCATTGACAATGTATGTCGTACGCATGCTTAAACAAGTTTTCTATTGTCATGACAGGAAGAATGAAATAATGTTAAATAAATATTACCAACACATAATCACTTTTCTTTCATATATATTAAATAATTTATTTTAAACAATCCTAATAACCATCCATTTAAAATGTGAACAAATCACATTGATTTGTGTGACGTTAGTTAGTTGTACACACAAACAATATTATCATATTCCCACAGAATAGATAATAAGAAGTAACATGTGATATATCCATTAAAAAATCATAGTAATATCATATATATAATATAAATTAAATAAATAAATCAATATATCATGTCATGGTAGTTGGTGATGAAAACCATGTTACATCAGTTCATGAGGTGGTAGTCCGATATACACACAAATACGGATTTTGTAATCCATTTGATTGAGGATAAGAACTATTTATGATTTTATATTGAAAAAATAACTTCTCAATATGTTTAATAAACATTATTTCTCTATACTAATGGTTTAATAATAATGAAATGTTGTGGATGAACAAATAAAATAATATTCATGATTAGGAAAATTACATCATCATTGGAAAACATCTTTTAATTGCATGAAAAGGAATCATAGATTATATTTTTGACACAAATAATGTTTCTAGGAAGATATTATAGACTTAAGTAAATAATAATGGCCTTTTTTTGTAATCATTACGCTTTATAAGTGTGAAGAGTTTAAGTGAGTGGGTTTCCATTTATAAGTGAGTTGTGTGGGACTCTTGTAATTTTTTAAAATATAAATGTGTACCCATGTTTTTCACATTCCATGATGCTTTAAAATGGTCCATTATAGAACCATGAAGATATATGATTTATATATTCAACTAAAATTCGTGTTTTAGTTGTTTGGAGACATTTTTAACTCATATAATGTTAGTTTAACCATAATTTAACCCTTTTTTAACCTGACCACATTAAGTAATTTTTATTTTATTTTGAAATAATTGTCGAAAAACATTAATTTTAAATAAATATCTATTATAAATTATGATGATTAAATATATTGAAGGATTTTTTCATAATTCCATTCTTGTATGTGCGATAATATAGGATAAAATTAATATACCAGGATTTCAAATAAAAACTATTCAAAATATTATAATGTTTTTATATAAAAATTAAATTTGAATATTATTAAAGTAAAATAAATATGACTAATAGATATCTAGTTGAAAAAAATTACATTAAAATATTCTTAAAATAATTTTTATATTTTTAAAAGAATTAAATGAAATGAAAATACTAAATAAAATCCATTTTTCATTACTCATAAAAAATTTTAATTCTTAGAAAAATATCAACAATTTACCATAATATAATTTTTACCTGTTGATTTAAAGAATTAACATTATTAAGAATAATAAATTTTCTAAAATATTAAAAATTTGTTTTAAAATATGTTATAAATAGGTGATAAAAGTCTTTCTAAGAAAATAAGATTTTGATGAATAAAATATTATTTATTCATATCATTTATATAGAAATTAAAGAAGATGATGTTAAAAATGTGACTATATATAAAATATATATATTCAATTAAAATCATCCTTCAAAAGTGTGTTGTTTAATTTATCGATCCAAAACACATTTTTTGTATAAAAGTAATTTTTTAGAAATACATTTCCATTATTTTCAAATAGATTTTTTATTTCCAATTAAAAATTCACTAAATAAGATAATTAAAATAAATGTCTAGAAAAAATATATTGATATTTTATTTACATCTATTTGTAGACTACATTCCACGTGATAGGTCATAACTATCATATTAATTAATAATATTTTAATTGTATATCACATTTCCTTTAAACTTGTTTTTTTGTAATGCATACTATACTCAATGTTGTGTTTATTGAAATATTAACATAGTGTTTCGTATAATTGAAGCCAATTATTTTTTTATGTAAATAAGGATATCAAAAATATTATATTCATTTTGAAAAAAAACTCCCAAAATATCATGATGTTATAATAATAGCGCTTGGAATTAGGGGTAGGGTAACAATAATGATGGGGATATTGGTTGAATAGTAAGGGAAAGGATATCTTGTAGCTAGGTTTGGTGATAGTCATCTAATGATGAGTCATTACACACAATTTTTATTTCACTAAGGTAGATGTATACATTTCATAAGTTATTATTACATTCAATAAAATTATTGAGTTTTATCCAATGAAACTCTTCTCAAATCACAAATTTGTAAGTGTATTACATGGGTGAAGTAATGACTCATCAATGGTGTCATCATTTTTCATGGAACAAAATAACTACTAAGTGTTTGTAAAAATACTAATTTTTATGATAATGTTACATATGTTTATCAAATTGTGTTTGAAGTCAATTATATATATAAAAAAATTTATAATGAATGGTTTCCAATCATAGAATTTCATTCTTCTATAATGATATATTTTGAAATGAAATTGTTTTGTTGGGCCATTTAAATTTCATTATAAAATTTATTGATGCCTTTTATAATTCCATTGCTTTTTTAAATATATTTTATATTTCATAATTGACTTCATTTAATTCATCATCAATTTAGTCTCAGTAGTTTATTGTGACAGGATATTAAAATATGTGTGAAACATTGAATTAAATTGACAATTTAATGAAAATATATTGAACCAAATTAAAATATAAGTACTCAAGAATGTTGTGAGAGTCTCATGTTTTCATATATAAATCCCCCTAATTATCTATTATGTGATATTCATAATATATGTTGGTAATGGTTTATGATTTAATGGGTTATTTTATGTGAGGGTGTTGAAGGTGTGGTGAGGTTTATTTATAATTCATTGTCTTCATGCATTTTTTCATCACAATATTGATTTCTTACTGACCTCTTTTTATTGAATTAAATTTTATGCTTAGAAATATTTTATGTTTTCATTATTTTTTAAATCTATAGTGATCAAAAAATTCTTCCTATGGAGTTTTTTCCTTGAAATTATTAGTCGGTGATGGCTAGTAGGTGTAGTGGTTGATGTTTTTTGTGAGTTAGCAGCGGGCTAGTGGGAGGTTACAAGTATCTACAGATAGTAAAATGAGACTATTATTAATGTGGATATATTCATTAGTTTAATCAAAGTCTTCACTTATACATTTTAATTTTATTATTAATATACTACAATGGAGTTTCCTAAGATACTCGAAACTGATTTGGGATATTTTTAGGGGATTTATTGCTTTCTATAATTGTATCCCAATTACATCAATTTATTACATGGATCATTTATTTATATTATATTTTCTTTATTACTTGTTATATCTTTTTTATTATTTACCACTTTTGGTGTTATTTTTCTTCTTTCTAAAAAAATTATAAAGGTGTTTATGAAGGTGTAAAACCATGAATTTAAAATGTTTTTAACGTTATTGTATTTTATTTACAAAATAGTTTTAAGACCATATGCGTTATTTACCTATAAATTTTCATTTCAACTATGATCTTGGTAACCATTTGAGATTGAAAATATTCATTCTTGGTTTGAAATTGCTTTTAAAAAATTATTTTTTATAGTATGGTTTGAATTGTAAAATTTAATAATAAGGTCTCATTAAATATGTCTTGTTACTGAAAAACTGTTTCCATGTGACTGCATAAAATTAATGTAAATAATAATTAAGATGTTATTAAACAAGTTTAATGTTTTTATAAATATTTTCGATCATTATTGGGAAATATATATTTTTATCGTGTCATTCAAACTGGAATTTTTACAATTTAATATTCAATTGATTTCATAGATTTGGTGCCTTGAACCATGAAATATTTTATAAATCATGCCTATATTTTGTAGGTATATTTCCTATTAAAATTGGAAAATGCTGAATTTTATTACCAATATAGTTGTTGAGGTTGGATTGTAATTTCAGGTCACATGGGGTATCATTTGGTTTGTAGAGGCCTTTATTTTATTTTGGATCCTTCTACCAATTATGTATTCTATAATGTTTTATGATTTTTCATTATTTTTATATTCTTAAACTATGTTTTTTATTTCGGATTTTATCATAAATTTTATATTGGATTATTATTCTTCTCATATCCTATTTGGTTGTTTTATCAGTTATAATTTTGTTATAAATTTATATGGGTTTTCTTTGGTGATATAATTTCCCATGCATATTTAAGGATTCTTAGCTCTATATCCAATACATTGGTATAAAAAACACCCTTCAAGCCTCTATAGGATTATAATTGTTTTGGTTTTGTTATGATCATGGGTGGATTTTTAAAAAATTTGTATCAGTCCTTATATTTTCTGTGGGTACTGGGATCTAGAATACTATCTTGATAATTTATAATTTGATAATTTTGAGATTATATTTCCAGGATATGGGAGGTAGGTGTGAGGAGAGTATTGTTTGCTAAGTTTTCTCATTGAACTCAAGATACTACGTGTATTCATTATTTTAGTTTTCATTATGAAATTCCATTTTATGTCATTAATGGATGGTTATTTGATCCTAATTACCATTTGATACGCTTCCATGTTATGTTATTTTTTATTCCAAGATATATATAAGAAATTGAATCAAGGATTGAGATTTCATTCAAGGGTCAAAAAACTAATTGGAAACTAATCTCTATTAAGTATACATGTTATTGTGACCATTTTATTACTATAATGTGGTAAAATACCATGTTTCCATGTTGAACATGGTTCTATATCTTGGTTAGTAATTTAATTTAGACCCATTTTATCTTGTATTCCATTATAGTTGGGATAAAGATAAAATATTAAGTGTGGGTATTGTGATCTGTCTGCATTGTAGGATTTAATTTTGGATGATGCAAATGTTTTTTACGTTTTTATGAGATTAAATGTAATGTTAAATCAGATTTTCCATATTGAGAAAGTCTATTTTAAGAAAACAATGTTTTTGGTTTCATACATTCCATAAGATTAGTTTATAAAACAAGGTGTGAATTCGTAAAATGTTTTTAATGTGTTTTATTTCACAATGAAATGTGGGAAGTATTTTATTCGATGAAATATTGAATGTATTAAGGTTTTGAAAATGGTTGGAGTTTTACTAAAAAAAATTAAACTATCATTTGATTTATTTCCAGAGTAGTTTATTTTAAAGATAATTTTCTACAAGGTGTTTAGGTTTTTAAAAATTTGGATATTTTATAAGGGAAATATATTATAAAAGATATGTTTTATAATTTTGGATTCATTGAAAACAATGGGATACCATAATTTTGGGATTTTTATTTTAAGGTAATCCACTATTTTCATATAACTCAATTTTGTGGCATTTATAGTTTTTGTTATAGTAGTGATTTTTTTAAATTGTTTTAAAATATGATGTTGATTAATTAAATAATGTTTAGTTATTTTTAACTAGTATTAAAAAGTTTGTTTCCTATTTTGTGGTTTAATACAAAGTTTTTGGTCACTTGTAGTGTATTGAAACTCTATGTAAAAGCATGTATGTTGTTTTGAATGGGGTACATTACAAAATTTATTTGATAATACTAATGATTTGATTGTCTTAGGGGGAATTACATTATTGGTTTGATCTCTAATACTGATTTATAATAATAATCCTATAAAATACTATTCTGAACGTATAGTGCTTTTGTTATGGGATATTTCCTCATTCTGGTATTACACATTAAAGGCACTAAAATGTGTCAAAGTTGTTATTATTCTCCTTTAATGAATTGTGTTGGATTTTCCAAAAGTATTATTTTATAGTGAGATTGTTTAATGATCGTATTTTTCTATTTCTTTTGGATATTATACTAGAAATGATAGTTTCAATAATGTGGAACTATTTTTATAAATAATCATATATTAGATATAGATTGGGATGTTCCTTTGATCGAACATGGATACATTTGAGATTGATGAAGTGGATAATAAATTATTATATCCATATGATTCATGGATACATATATTTTAGTTAATGATGTATTTTTGGATTTATTCCAATAGAATCTATTGTAGTTGTGTCTTTTGTAAATCATTGATCGGTGCCTTTTTTGTGTCCTTTTGGTTTCTCATTGTGTTTGGTTGTTGTTTTGAACAAATTAATACACCTTTTTGTTTGTTCCATATATTTGGGTTTATTTATTGTTTATTTTTGAGGTATAATAATAGTATTCAAATATATGTTATCATATTGGGAAACATTTGGTAGGTCGATGGAATAATATATTATAAGTATATTTCAAATTGGGCCATAGGTGACACCATGTTGTTTTACCTATCACGATCACTATTGGATAATATTCCACATGTTTGGAACTGAGAAACCTCATATTCTTGTTTGTCACGTATGGATTGATTCGTTTCATTTCATGAAAATTCATTTCTTTTGTTTTTGTGCGTCCTCTTAATGGGAATCCATGAATTTTTTTTATCCATTCATGTAATCAATCTATATGCTTTTCAATGTAGTGTATCACTAATTCTTTTGAGCCTCATTTATTGTATTTTTGTGGCTAGTGGTGTTTTATATTTCCTTATAGTATATATAAGGAATTTTGTAGTCTAATGACTTCTTCAATATTTATATAATATAAGGTTCTATTTGTTTTAAAATTATAGGTTCGTTCTAAATGATTCGGTAAAATATGCAAGGTCAAAATTTTCATATATATTATTTTATAATAGAATCATTTTTTGGATACATCAAATTTTTCTATGAATTATTTAATTTTTAATGTATTAATGTATATCTTGATGAATATTTTGATATTTTTATATTGATTAATATCTTTGAAAATTCATTATAGATGTTCTTACAATTTTTTTTTCAAATAACAACTATAATTACCTGAAATTTTCATATTGTAGAATGTTGCATTATTTTGGGAAATGTGACACTATTTATGTTTCTAGAGATTTTATTTTATATTATTTCATGTTATTAAGGGTCATTTTATTCTTTAGAGATGTTTTAAATTGAAAAACGGAAAATATAGATTGTTTTCTTATGTTCTTGGGTTTTAAAAATTATGGAGGGAAAACTATGTAGTTACACATATTCAATAATAATATTTTAGTTCATTATATTATAAATTGAAATTATTTAAAAAGGTTTTTCATGTTTTTTTCCAAACTATGCGATGACTGTGAGAATCTAGTTTAGGCCATTTGCATCAAAGGTTGTCGATGTATAGTTTTTGTATGGTTAGGTAAACTAAATGGAAGACATTCAATGAGGGGTTTTAAATTTTTAGTGCCATTTTAAAATTTTGGAACATGTTTTTCCAATAATTTTGAGTCCCTAAGAGTATCCATGTCTGATAAATTATTTTATAATGTGGCTCAAAAACTGTTGATATAGTTTTTGAAAAAACATTAAACCAATCCATGTAGAGTCCTATAGTGTTAAAAAATTTGATTTAAATAAATACCCTCATCAAACATAAATATTACGAGACCCATATTTCTTTTATCACTATCATGGGACCCTCTATGGTGCATGTTAAGATTCTACCCCTTATCCATTCACATTTTGAAGTATTTTTTTCCTTATTAAGTGGTTTTTTTAAAATATATCCACGTTGTATTCCCTTCCTCATTCCATTCATCCCTCTTATATCTTCAAATTCATGTATCCCTTTAATCTTATATGACATGGGATATTAATCCAGATTATGATGAAATTAATCATGTTAGATTTTCCTATTATATAATCTGAATAACACGTGGATGGAGATTCGCGAAGAGAGCTCATCCCGAACGGTGATGAAACCCTAGCTGATGCCAGCTGATGACATCCCCCCCCCCCTTCCCGGAGGTGGGAAGGGGGGAGGGAGGGCCTGCCGATGAGGTCGCAAAACCCCTTTGTTCCTTTCTCCAATCCTCTGTATCTCCCGGAGTTTCCAGAGATAGCGGTGAGTCCGAAGGTGTCGGATCTGCATCTTGGTAATCCTCACATCACAATCTCGATGTCAGAGTTTTCTGAAGCAATGAGTCATCTAGAGCTGACCCTGGTGGCTAGATTTAATTTTCGTAGACCATCAGTTGATGATTTCGATCGGTTTGTTTTTGGGAAATGGGACCTGCAAGATAATGCGGTCGTTGGTCTTTTGGATAGCCGGCACTTGATGATACGCTTCGCCTCGGAGGAAGACCTCATTCGGGCATGGGCTAATGCTCCACGGCGATGCAATGGGTGTAAATTTCTTCTCCTTCGATGGAGTTTTGATCTCTGTATGGGTCGTGATCCCGCCTCCTTCCCGATTTGGGTAAGTTTTCCTCATTTGCCTTTACCTTTCCAAAACCCAGCGATTTTGAGCTTTCTTGGGAACATGGTTGGTAGATTCTTGTGCTCTGATGCTCGAACAGCCACGGTGAGTCACCCGGTAAATCCCCGACTCTGTGTGGAGGTGGATATCTCAAGACCTCCGGTTGAATGGGTATGGATTTCTATGGGCCAAGAAATCAGATGGAAGCAGGTGGTGGTTTACGAATCTTGGATCGATTATTGCAATACCTGCAAGAGGATGGATCATTTAGATGGTAGCTATCAAGATCGACATGGTAGCAGGAGGTCTCTTGGTCTGGAGAAAAGGATTGGGAAATCTGTTGACAAGAGGGGAAGTCTGCTGGTGATGATCCGATGGGCAATGCTTCTGGACGTGGCTCCTATACTGCAACTGCTTTGGAAAAGCCAGTTGATTCTGCAAATCCTATGATGTCTGTGGTGATGAATAGACTGAATATGGGCTTGAATCGTGGGAATACTGCCAAGGGAGCTACAGATAGAAGGGGTGCTGCTGTTGGAATGGTAGCATGCACATCGGTGGCTGTAGAGCAGAGGCAAGAAGCTCCAGGGATCATTAGTGCTGGCAGGTCTCATGTTGATCGCTGCCCGATAGAAGGTGGCATGCTTGTGGGGGCTGCTGCTATGATGGGGGGTGGTAGCAACAAGGTGAGCAGTGGGATGCATGGCCCTTTGATGGCACCTGAGGATAGTAGGCTTGCTGTCGTTTTTGCCAATGTTGGGTTCAGTTGTATGGATCCGAATGAGGAGGGGATGCAATCGACTAAAGAGGGTTGTGGGAAAATGACAGATGTCAGTCATTATCTGATTAGTGAGAGGAAGAATATACAGCCGCTACCTGATGCCTCAGGGAGTAATATTACCAACTGCAACCGGTTCAATGTCTTGGAATCTGAAGAGGATTTGGATGCTCTACAGGAGATTGAAGGGAATTATGAAGGGAGTTGTCCAGGTAATGCAGTGAAGGCGGTGGATACCAGCCAAGTGATGGCAGGGCAGCCTCCATGTCTGGCTGTAGTTGACAGTAACAGATGTCATGAACGGGATCGAGGGGTGGCTGATGGTTTCAATTACGGCATGGTAGCTGGAAATTGGGGAGACATCTCGGACAGTGACAAGGAAAGTCATGGTGTGATGGCGAGGCCTTCCTATTGTGAGGTTCTCAAGGACGGGAAGGGGAAATCTGGACAGGAAGTGAACATCACAGAAAAAAGAAGGATGAGGAAAGACTACTCTGATCTGCCAAAGCTGATGTCCAGTAGATCCTCATTCAAACAATCTCCGCATGACTTGGTATCTTTGGAGAAATTGAACCTTAGAAGGAAGTATGCCAAGATACTAAAGCAATATGAAAGCTCGGAATGGGAGACTGCCTCTGCGGAAGGAGGTTCGTATGGGGGATATGATGGTTTTTAATTCTATGATATGTAATTGTGCTTCTATGTACATGTTGTACTTTTCTTTTATTTAATAAATAGTCAGGGGCCTTCCTCTGACTGACTTTCCTGGTAATCTGAATAACAAGTTATTCCATTGATTGGTTCTCTCTACAGAAGGAAAAAATTCGATGGGATTCTCATTTAACTGTGGTAATCCATTATTTATATTCTCAGTTTTTGTTAATGATCATAGATTTTTTCACTGTTATAACGTAACAAACATTTCAGATTTCATAAAATGTATTTTTCTTATGAGGGAACATTGTTTATTTTTAAATTGTTAAAACCCTTATAATTTGATGAGTTTTGTTCCATGAGTTCTTTAAAATGTATAAGAGTACATTTATAGTAATTAATGGCATTAAAATGGTTACGGTCACTAGTACTGTATTTTAAGGTTGTCTCTAAATGAATGGTCACCAATTAAGACATATCATTATTTTTGCAAATCGTTATGCTAAATAGAAAAGGGGTGTGTTATCCCAAATAATTTTATTTCAAAATCATTTTGAGGGTCATGGATATTTTGACGTTATTTTTAAAGGATGTGTGAAATTGAATTTTTTTTCAAGAAATGTTTTATCTTTTTATTCTCTTAATATAATTGACATATGATTTTAAATAGAGTATCATTCATGGAATCTGATTATTTATCTGAAGGTCTCATTTGAAACATAATGAAATTTTTTTTTTGTCATTAATATATTGTAAAACTCTCTTTAAATGCCATGTATCAAACTTTTCCTTTTTGTTATGGTTGTTTTTTCTCATATATGGATAATGGGTTATGTTATAATGTTCTATTTGACATTATGGTGTTAGATGTGTAGTGAAGTAAAATTATAAAGCATCATTTTAATGATTTTTTCATCACATGATTAATTTATTAACCACTCTCAATGATTTATTTCATGAGAATACTAGGAATATAATATGTGACATGTAGAATATCATTCCGCAGTGTTCAAGAATGTGTTAAATAAGCTGTTCATTCATATTGAATAAAATTTTATGATTACCAATTTGGTTACCATGTGTTATTATAACCTAATGTAAAGTTTTTATCACTAAGGGTTATAATTATCTCTAGATAGTTTTTCAGGACTACTGAGGATATATATGGGATCATTAAAATCAATCTAGGTTCCTTGTATCTCATTTAAATCTATTATTTATAGAGTCTAATAGTAATATATGTGATTCTATGATCCTATTTAAGATCACTCTTTGTAGATCTTACTTTTCCTTATGTGTATCCCCTATTTATCATGTGTTTATATGACCCATTTTAACTCATTCATTATCTTTTTAATTTTCACATTTCATTTATTTCCCTCATTTGAGAGTTTCCCCTTCTTCTTTTTTTATTACAAAATTTTCAATAATATTTGATTTCAAATGTGTAATTCCTTGAAAATAAAATTGTCTTGTCTTGAAACTCTAGTGTATTGTTTCTAAAATATGGTTTTTGGACCTTCTGGAAAATTTTAATTATAAATATAGATTTTATGAAATTTTTAGAATGAAAATATATTTAAATCTTTATTATATGGTTTGAATCAACATTTTAATTTTTTTGTAAATATGATTATTTTTTAGGTGAAATTATTATTTTGATGTTCTTTAAATGGGGATTGATGTGGTCAAGATGATTTCCAAATGATATCCTTTATTAAATTAAAATAAAAAAATTATTTTTAGTATAACATTGATGTGTGGTTCAGATTAGTTTCATACAAGAGTATGGGAAAATTATATATTTAACACATGTATTTAAAACTAGAATTTTTATGGTGTTATGTAAATTTGTTTACAAAGATTTTTTTGGTAAAACCATAGTATAGTGTTTCGAATACACATAAATTTTATAATTATAGGTCCTCTTTATATATAATCTTACTCTATTAGTCTACCATATGGGCTTTCAGAGTTGTATTTTTATCGTGGTTCATGTGGGGTCCTATTGAGGGATAATGGGATTTTATTTTACTATAAGGCATGTGTTTTCAATAGGGAATGGTATGATTACTACACGTGAATTATGTTAATCTAATTCCACTATTTATTTATTACTATTTTAGTCATATATTCTGTATTAGATTAAGAATTCCATTTTGTCCTATGTTGCGCTCTATCGAGTGCCTCTTTATATATCTACATTGGCTAGTTCATTAAAATTATAAATGAAGTAATGGGATGTAGTA
The DNA here is from genome assembly GCA_963277665.1 of Viscum album. NCBI lineage: Eukaryota > Viridiplantae > Streptophyta > Magnoliopsida > Santalales > Viscaceae > Viscum > Viscum album. The sequence continues at coordinate 622,698,354 of OY728160.1, forward strand.
AGTTAGTTTTTTGAATTCAGTAATATATATGTTATCATATATTTCTAGATTGATTTTATGATATCAAAATAGAAATGAAAAGTGGAATATAGAAAAGTATAAAAATAATATTTCTTCCATGTTTATGGTGAATTTCAATACTAATTCATCTTCACTGGAAATAAATTATTTATTTATATATGAGAATATGTGGGTACTATATAACACGTTTTGGTTTTGAATTTAATGTTTATCAATTTTACACTATAAAATCTGGACAATAAGAGTATGATTCCAAATAGTAATTTAATATCCTTAAATGAAGAATGCATTTTTAATTTGAGCGAGATGAATAACCAATTTCTAGACTGACAACATCTTTTAGAGTTTCTAAGGATATATGGGAAATTGATTATTCTAAATTTCAACAACATATGTTTATGTGTAACTTGGTTCATAATAACAATATTGTGACATGTGATGATTATGAATTAACACTTATTAATTCGGAAATATTTAGATTATAAGGTGGATAAGATATTATAGATACTCATGAAATACGTATATTTTATTTTTTTTGACCCACTGAATGGTCAATTGTCAATTAATTTAAAAGGGAAAATCAATTTAATGATGATGATATTGATGATGATATTGTATTCTGTCTGATTTCAAATATTATTACATGAAATATTTTGGATAATAGGGGTTTTGATATAAAAACTTTTCCTGACATACAATACATACACCAATATGAAATTTAGGAAAAATAATTTCTCCGATTCTAATTATTCATGCAAATTTAAATTATGTATTTTTTTTAAAAAAATACATTGACCAGTAAAATTTTTTTTTTGATGAAAATATGATTAAATCTATAAATTTGTATAATTAATCCATTTTTCTATTACTATTTATATATATCTATCTTAGGTGAACATGTTTTGGTTTATGAATCCATCATCGTTAGTATTCATCATTTTTTGGTATCCTCTTTTATTTATCAATAATAGTTAACAAAAAAGTACAGTTTTCATTTTATTACGAACAAAACATTTTTAAAACATAAAATAATTTAATTATACAAAATTTAAGGAATATATAATTACAAAAAGTCATATATTTTTCAGTGATTTTTATATATAATAATCATTTATATTAAACTACTTTAGTTCAATTTTTTTCAAGAAAAATACAATCTTTTAATCAATAATGATTTAATTGTATTCATCTCTATTTGATATGAATATTATTTGGTTTTATTTCATATTATAATGGATATAATTTTATTTTTATTATGAACTATTATTTTTATAAATCTAATAATCATTCAATTTTAATTTAATATAGGTATATATAATTTTGTTAATGAAATATTTAAATATTTAAATGATGGACATGGATATTGAGGGATAATTACTAATTTATGTGTATGATTCTATATATATCTATATATCATTAATTATAGAAATTGAACTCATATTTTTCAATATTATTGTCATCTCTTCATATTTTTAGAAAACATGACACATAAAGTTGAAATATGTGTGATTTTTTTATAAGAATATTCCCCTTCCTCTAGGGTGTATTGGTTTCTAATACAATTTGATGAAAAAAAATAACTATAAATTCTTAAATTTTATTTATTATTTGGGTTTTTATCTTAATATATTTTCATCTAATGATCATTTAATTATGTCCCGATTTTAAGAGCATTTTTCATTAAATAAATTATCGATTTTGGGATTACATAATAGTAATACATCTAAACTGATTTATTGTTTTCCAATAGTCAAAAAAACTTATTATTTTATTTGATTTATAATTTATTTATTCATTTATTGGTGATATTATATATTATTAATATCAATGATAATAAAAATAGTTATATTCAATTTTTGATAATTATATGTACGGATTTAAGTAAATCTGTACCTCAGTTCATACTTATTTGATGAAAGATAATAAAATTTAATAAATAAAATAATTTTGTTAAATGTAGAATAAATGGTTTAGTATGTCACCCACCAAAAAACTACATTCCCATATGAAATTATTATTGACATAATTCATTGAATATATTTTTTATTAAATAATAAATTAATTATTATTATTATATTTTAATAATGTAATATAGATCACAAAGAGATATATTGGTAAAATGTATATCATCATAATTTTCCACAATGATGTTATCATTTAATAGAGAATAAAATTATTTTTGAATGGTATGTGTAATAAATAGATAAATAGAGTAGTTCGTAGAAGTGGTAGTGTTTAGTCATCCAACTCTCCCCATACTCCATGGAAAATTGAAAACGATGAGAATGAAAAAAAATATGTTTTGTAATAATTAGTAAAAATATATTGCCTGTATAATTAAATGAAATTAATTATCAATTTTAGTGAATGATAATATATTTTAAATATATCACAATAATTTATCATTTATATAAAAATTATTATTCTTTTTAAGAGAAACTGATGCATGTGTATTTATTTTTTTGGGTAGGATATACATTCTCTTGGCTTGTTTCAGAATTCAATAATACTCAGGTAATGTAAGAGGATATGTGGTAGGTGTCTATATATTGGAAGCATATGTATGTCATAATATGTGAATAATTGAATAAAAATAAATTGGTTATTTAGATTCATTGAATATTGAGCTCAATAGGTGAATTTTATGAAATAAAATTTAATTCAATCACATATAGACTCAATGTTAATAGAAATGGTGTTACAAATGAATCCTTCTTAGCCTACCATTCATGTTCCTTATCCACCAATTTAGACCCCATTATGCACTATTAGTCTCTTTTAAGGATATATATTTAAATATTATATTTAATATAGTTAAACATAATTTCATAGATTCTTTAAATTGTTGATTTATATTTTTCTCTCTTTTAATAATATTAATACAATGTAGTATATATCAATATTCTCAAATTTGATTACACCCTGAAGATTTAACCACTATTTACCAAATTATATTTTATTTTTTACTTGATAAACATACCATATTAATTATTTATCTGATGAGGTATATGTTCTTTTAAAAAAATTAATTAAAAATTTCATTTACTATTAATGTATTTGTATATTTTCCATATTTGGTTGTATAAATAATACATGTAATCATTGAAAATGAGCCAAATTACTTAGTGACTAGTACTATCAGATACATCTATGATGACCCAAGGGATCACAAAATTAGGATTGATTTATTTTATTTTTTTGCATTTCAATGATTTTTTTATGAGTTTCGATATATGTTTGAGAGAATATCTATAAAGAATATATTTAAATTGAGTCATGGGTGTTTTTTATTGTGATGATCTATGAATACCATATATAAACAAAATTTCCATGAATGAAACTTTTAATTTCAATTTTTACTTCATTATAAAAATATAAACTCTAATGATTTAATTTGTTATTTATAAAACATGTTATTTGGAAATTCATTACCTTTAAAATGATTGAACCTTCATTTATGTATATATGATTTTTGAATATATTTCAATATATATGAAATACCTCAAATTTATAATTATAGAAAAACATATATCTATATTATTAGGGATCACATAGATTAACGATTGTTTTTTTCAATTCCATAACAAGTAAGAAGTCATATCTAATTATAGACTATGATTCATTATAATTTCATCCATGCTAAACTTTTAATATTTTAGTATAGATTGGATGTTATGAATATTATTCCCCTTGAATAAAAAACAAAATAGTTCATGTCTTTACTATGTGAAGGTCATGAATGTTTTCATGGGTCGGTAAATTGATAATATAAATTTAAATAACACTTTTTCTTGGATCCAATGGTTTTCATATTACATATACTTTCATAATTAATATATAATAAACATTTAATTAAAAGTAATTAATATAGGTCAATTTTCATTAATAGGTCCAAAAAAATATTTATATACAAGTATTTTTAGTTGAATATTTTAATAATAAATAATATTTTTCATAAATATATAATATTACTTATTTAAAATTTATTGTTTTAGAAATGTTATTTGACATTTATAGATGAATTCTTAAATATTTTAAATTTTAATGATTTTTTTTATGTATATCATAATAAGAACAACAATATAATTTTACAATGTCAATTCCAGTACTACTCTTAGGTTTTAAATAAATATATTAAATTTAAAAATTCAAAAAATAATTGTTTTATTGGTTTTTTATAATGATTGATTATATTTAACAGAATACATAAACCACCTTCATGGATTATTTTTAGTGATTTTGTAATGATTTATTAATTTTAGATTAATATTTTTTTTTGTTTATTATCTTTCGAAATGTGTATCTACAATAGATTTCATGAATATTTTATCTTCTTATTTCTAGTTTTTTCAAATATTAGATTTTTGTTATTGGGGAAAAGATTATTGTATTTCAATATCTTTTTTAAAAAATATATAACTCTTGATATTATTTATTTTGAAAACTATCCTGGAATTTAATTTATTATAACAATTTCAAAAATTATCTGATGTTTAACTTGAATTAGATTATCATTCTTTCATAAAAATGACATTGAATGTATCTCTAAATCTACATTTAGTAAAAATATCATTTTCACTTACATTTTATAACTATCACCAAAAGTTACATTCAACATTTATTTTATTTGAAAATTATTGTTCAATGTTACCTTCAACATCTTTTAAAAAAAATCAATAATAGTATCTCTAATAAAAATTGAACATGATTCAAAATCTATTTATCAAAAAGAAATTTGTAAATATTCATTCAATAGTAGATATTTTTAGTGATGATACTGAATGTTTTATTTGACATTTTTTATTATGAATACTTTCATTGAATGTCTCTCTATATCTATATTATTCTTCATTTTAATATAATTATTAATAATAATTGGTGTTTATGTTATTTTGAAATTAATCAATTATAGTAGATATTGAAATGATACTTTTAATGTTAGTTGTATTAAATTTATATTATAAATGATGTTAAAACTAAAAAATGGTTGAGCCTCAGCAGATGAGTGTTCATTATGTCACACATCAAAAGTAACCATGTTCATTTGTAATCTCATGTACTTCCTTATAAGTATCACATAATAGGTAATGTGTCTATTTTTTATGTTTGAAAAGCTTAATAACATACCTTCACTAACATAACATATAGTAATAGTGAATTACGACCTATAGAATATCCTACAACACAAAACATAGTGGTTTTCTAATTACTTATGTTTTATCACATCAAGTTGGTACATCATCTCAGGATATATTTGAATTGAATCATCGATGGTATATAATCTATCATTAAAAGATACAACAATGTTAGCTGGATAATCATCTGACCATAATCACATTCTGGTATCATAAAAGAATTTACTAGAAATAAAAAAGATACTCCCATTGATGATGGAATATTCTTCAACATACATTTCAATCTATTATATATTGGTCCTCAAACACCCAAACTCAATACATATCTGAAACATGGGTAAAAAAACTGATATAAACAATATAGATGGGGGATGAATACTCAACCTATAAACCATTAAAAACATTATTAATGTAAATAAAAAAATAAAAATTATAAAAATGGTCAAGAATTGATTCAACTTCCCTCAATTACAAACTTATCTTATAAAAAAGTGTTTAATGGAACCCATTCACTGTCTAAATTTGTTCAACATACCAAGGATAAATTTCTATTGTTTCCAAATACCATATATCCTAAAACTATAAATTAACTCAAGGACCTTAGTTTTTATGTAATGAAATTACATAAAATGGAAAATAATTTTTGATACAAATACAATCTATCAAATCACAGAGTATCAAATGAAACCCATTTTAAATAATTTTTTTTTGTGAATACATAATTGTCATTATCGTATATCAAATAAATAATTATAAATATGAATAATATATTTGAAATTTTTTCTGACCACCAAACTATGTGTACAATAATCTCACTTGTCAAATATCGTGGATGTTTTTTTATCAATAGAAGGTATCCAAAAAATCTAATAAAATAAAAAATAATCTATGAATAATGCTGAAATGGTGGTATAAAATAACAATTAATAGTGGATGGTTATTGTACTAGAAATATAAAATCTATGCTAATATAAATTTCCTGAATCTATTATCTAACTAAGAATAAAAAATATATAATGGATTGAAATATAGATAAGATATGGAAGGTATGTGTATCCCTATAAGGGAAATGAGATACACTAATATAATTAAGTATTATAATTTTAAATATATTTATATAAAACCGAAAATACATACCTATGGAGATCTATATAATGTGATTATATACGTTATTGGTCAATTCCTATAACCCGGATCACTCTTCAGTATAGCCCATTAGGTAATAGAATAGTGCATCATCCAATAGTATAACTTGTGACCCTAACCACCCAAACCAAGGTTCACATTGTGTGGTGACCCCAAATTTATTATAGTAATTGCCTTATCTTTATCAGTATAAAAAATTCCAGACCACCTACTAAGGTATAATGTGCAGAATCACAATGAAATCCTCACATTTCAACATTACAAGATATCTCTAAGAAGGATTTCAATTGTAAATTACTTGGTTAAATCCTGAAATGATTCATGAAGAAATTTTATTGTTATGACTCCCCTAAGGATTGATTAATACCTTAGGTTGGGTTGTGATCCTTGTCCTATAATTAATATTTTATTTCTTTAAGATGGGATGGACCCTCAAATATTGACCATCACCCACTACAAACACCTTCAATAGACAAATTCAATCTAAACAGAATTGAATATCCAATAAATTTAAATTAATCATACATAAAATTTTTTATGGATTCATAGCGATGTTTTTATATATAGTAATAACCCTTATATTTTATATTTCAGGGATTAATTTCCTGATATATGTTTTAATTCCTCATCACTAATTGGTAAACTATGTGATATGCAGATGAATGACTAATGTTGCATTGATACAAATATTAGTTATGTATTGGTAAAGTGGGTTGGGTAGTTAGATATGTCATTAAATTGTGATTATGGATGGGAAAAAGATATTTTCAGGTGGAAATAACATTTTTGGACTAAAGATATAGATTCCAGTCATGGATGACTAGTATATCAATGGATGAAAGCCATGTTTCTGAGGGATATTTTTTTTCAAAAATAAGCGCTGTTAGTATAATGATGTATTGGTTAGGGAATTATAAGATATAATTGTATCCGAATTTGTTTTATCACATACATGTTTTCTATATTCGTCATTCAAGAAATATGGTAATTTAATGCTTAGGGTATGATAATCCAACCTATGGGTAGTGTTATTTCAACTAATATCTCAATGGTGTCCATTAATAATTCTAATAATATAATAATCTAAATAATATTTTCTAAAAATAATTATAATGGAATGTGGGAAAGATATAGACAACATTAAATGATTCTTAATCATTACTAATTAACCATGATTGGTAATAAACCATAGTGAAACGGGTATTTGTTGCTTTGGATTTATAAATAAATAATAGTTTTGAAAAAGGAAACATCGGTAGTGTAAACATGTCAGTTTAAAGAATATTTGGAATGTTAGATATTTAATAGAAAAAACCCCATGAATATAGAAATGGATTATAGTTTTAAATATAAATATAATTTGTTTAAAAAATTATATTAATACACAACTAGTATAAAATTGTTTTATTGTATGATTTTCTGGAAATGAATTGAATGGACTACCTTTTTTTGATTTTAATGTAATAATTAAATTAATGAAACTAGTTTAGGAATTTGATTTCAAAATAAATTTCAAATATAAATATAATTTATTATAAAATTAATCATTAGGTCATAAATTTCTAAAAAAATAATGGAAAACATTTTATTAAAAATATGATTTGATAAATATTACGTGACAGTTGTTTGGGAAAAATTATTTTACAGTTTTATTATATAATATATTTGTGATGGGTAATTAGTCCATATTTATTTTATTCATTTGGAATATGGGTAACCATAGTATATTAATTTTTAGTTTTATATTGTAAATCATGAATGAATTGATAGATCCACATGGTTTATGATCAATGTTGAGGTGTTCTGAATGAGGGTTTAAAAACAAAAATATGTAATATATGGAACATGATTTAGACTATCCAAGATGAATTTTTGGATATATATTACAATAAAAGGGTTCCTGATAAGATAAAATTAGATGTCATTAAATAAACCATTAAATTAGGATACCCATATAAATAAATATAAATTGAAAAATAGTTTATTAGAAATAGGGATTTCTTCTATAAACAATTTGATTTTATAATGAAATATATGAGTGGGGTAGTTAGATTACCATGATTTGGATGAATAGAATGTATGGATGATCCTCGAATAGTATGATTCCATTATTGAGATTAAAATGATATATATATATATATATATATATATATATATTAGAATCATAAGTTTTATATATGATTTTTTTATGAAAAAATCAATTAGATTTTATGTTCTATTGAAAAAACATGATTCTAATTATAAGTTGATATGGAGTGTGATAGAGTATAATTGGTGAACACTATTAGTTAATATTTTTGTGTGATGTATATTCAATGAATCTGAGGTATGAAAATCATTATAGTGGGTATTTTTTTGCAGACCCATAACATCATTTTTTAGAGAAATGAGAAGAAATTAAAACACTAAGGTCAAATTGTTTTAGAGTATTTTATTTTTTGAAAAAATAATTTGTACATATCATGATACTAATAGGAAATATATTTTGAAAGTCATGTTTCTCGTCATACTAGATGAATTTTGGCTTCCAATAAGGACCCTGGTGGCCCCACCAGTAGTCTAAATAGTATCCACATAATATTTATGAGTAAAGCCAATATTTTTAAATGGGAGGGTAAAAATGGTTTCCATATATTTTATTAAAGATCCTAACATATATGACTTTCTATTTTTATCCATATGATTTTGGTATTTCCCCCATCCTCTCTCACTGACCCCCTTTCATCCGACATAATATATATATGTTATATTCTTTTTTCCAATATGAACATTGGTGGGATGTTTTCTTTCATATTCAAATTTCCTCTTACTTAATATCCATGTATTTTATTGGATGTTTGATGTATTATGTGAGTTATTTGACTAGATCATGGTCAAATCATATTGATATGAATAATTATTAATGTATAGTGAAGAGGGATTATATGACTATATTAACTATTTTTTACACCATTTTAATTTATGTATACTACCCAAATATTTTGTTTTGGTATTTTATTAATTTTAATGTAAAGTGATCATATATTAATTTCTAGATTTTTGTTATTTGGTGTGTACTGTACCACACTACATTTCATTGTATTTTAGTTTCATATCTATTATTAGTAGTTTTTATTCAAGTTATAAAATTGATTCCATGTAAATAGAACCCATTATTTGTATAATTTATTTGTGTGTGTGTGTTGATCATATTGGTCTATTTCTGGTTTAGTAATGGTTTTTATTAAATTATATTTATTAAAATGATAGTGATATGGTATTTTTAACATTTACACATTGATTTTCTTGATCACATGGATACATTTATTTTATTGTTTATATTGTTATTATTAATTGTATGATATTTTAATGTTCCAAGGGTATATAAATTTAATAATATCATTAGAATGTAATTTTCAATAAATACCACATTTATTTATAAATAGTTCATTGGTTGTGAATTGGTTTAACTATTGTTAGTACCCCATATTAGGCAATACATTTTACTGTGAGTTAATATATCACTCAGGTTTCTACAGTGAGAATGGTTGAAACTAATTAAATATAATTTACAATTTATTTTTTTAATGAATTTAAAAAATTCATGTTATATAAAGAGGTTTTTTATAAATTTTATTTATAATAAAATATAGTATTATTAATGTCATTTTCAGTGGGATTATGAGAAAAGGCCTCAAATGATTATGTTGGAATGTCATACCATTTGAGAAGATTGAAATATTTCGTTTCTTAAAAAATTAATGTAATGTTTATATGATATTATTTAGATGATTATATTATCTAGAATGACCACTTTAGGATGATGTCTTAATTTTCAATATTTGTAAGATTGTGATAAACTATTGACTAATTATTGTTTTTATGTTATATCATTGAATATTATGATGTATTGTAGAATATAAAATGTATATGACACATTGATTTGAGTTATGGTTAATATTATTGTTAACAATTCTATAATTATATACTATGAACATGAAATTTTGTTTTATTTTTTAATTTAAATATGGAAATAATGTTTCCATTTGAATTTTTACCAGATAGTGTTGTAGGACATCCCAGATAACCGGAATAATAAATATGTTGGGAGACTCCATGAGAACTCTGACACACCACCCTATATTCCATAGTTGGATGAATAAAGTTGATAGTGAATAATCCATATTGGGCATAATATTTTCTTAATCTCATTATCATAACTAATAAAAAATAAACAAAGCATAATCCATAGTATATAATTAGAGTTTTCATTTATGGAATTACAAGAAAAAAATAAATTGTAATAAATAAACATATACATATGTTATATTGTCTTAATAATTTATATAATATATGATATACTTCTAAAGGTTATCTCAATAAATTGACGATATTTAAAAATAATATAATTAAATATTTTCTTCTAGAACCTCTAATTTTTTTTTAAAAACATTTTGATCATATCAAAAAACCTTATCCAGATACATTAGTTGAATTCAATATCAAAACCTATACTATGAACTATATGTTTGATATATGGTTTACACATGTTCGAGGGTGAACATGAAAGGTGTGAGAAAAACTTCACTGAAGGGAACTCCCAATATGGCCCTTGAAATATATAATTTATATTATATAATATATATTAGAAGAGTAAATAATGAAGGATATTGTAACATCAAAGAAATTAATATTGGTCATTGTTTACTAAACAACCAATAAAAAAACTCAATAAATCATGATTAATAATTTATAGTGATCTATATCCATCAAACATCCAATAACCAAAATATTTTCAAATTTTATCATAGAGTAACAATTATTGTAGTCAAATATTTTAGGGAATTCTATATGGAATAATTGTTTCTTAGTTAATCTAACCACATGAAAAAACGTACATAAATATGAATTTTAATGATCTAGCTGGTATGAGAAAAGTCATTATGATGAACTCTTAGATGGTATTTTGGCCTCTAATTTAGTTTTACAATGGGTGCTAAAAATAGAATTATAGTTTCCTATCATCTCATTATGTGAGAACTTTTGTTCTAAAAATGATTTCCAAATGAAATTACTAGATTTTAGTTCATCCCACCTTGGGTTAAAAAAATACATTATAATGTCATCAAGGGATCATATCTATTATAACCATTACTTCTAAAATGAATTAATGTACGGAAATAATCTATCAAACCATTAAATACTCAACCATAAATAATAACATATAAACCACCTTTATATATTATAATCATTCCATGGGAATATTTAATGACATCTAAAATGGAATAATAACTAGATAATCCTGGAAGAACCATCCCAAAAAAAATATCTTTGATTATATCGAGTAACTCCTTTTCATCGTGAATCCTAAACCATGTACTAGACTCATGTCACCCATAATATAGACTAATTTTATACAAATTGACGTGTAAATGATTTACCCCTTGAGTTTAGTTCTTCTATTAATGTTTACAACATGTCTAGAATTATAATATATTCTGATAATTTTCCCTAGAACATCTATTAGACACCCTATTACTCAGTTACATAGTTCCATAAAAAACCCATGCCAATGGTCACCCCTCATATATGTCATCCCATGGTAATTTTATAAAAAAAATTATTATATTACTAGGTCTTAAAAGTTATAGCTAAATTTTCTATTAAACTTCTCAACATTTCAATAATGGTCAAAAATCCAAGTATCCATTACCAACCAAATACATGAACTAGGAATGAAGAACAACTGATCACCAATATAACACTATAACTTGGATCTAGAATATTTATATACTCATATCATCTATATATAAATATATGTATTTATTTCAAATATATTTTCATTATAAACATCACGAATCTATCTAGAGAGAACTCGTTATTCAACCATCCCATTATCTCACACACTACTCAATCATTCTTATGAGAAAATTGAAATTTATTTTATAATTCTCATCAGTTAAAAGGGAACACATTCCCATTAATTGATTTCATGATGAAATTTATTCTAATCCTACTCATAATGATAAACATAAAAAATAATTTTTAAATAGAATTCATAAAGCAATTAGAATTACATGATTGTTGATAAACATAGAGATAGGTTGAATGAGTTCTTATTGATATTCCAAAACTCTATAACTATAGGTTTGGTTTAATATTGATCATTAAAAAAATCAAAATATTACTTTGAAATATATAAAAAACTAATTTTTATGTTCAATCACATATTATAATGATATATGAATCCTAAGTGTGTCATGGTTTTTATCCCACACACACAGATCTACTCTTATTATAAAGAAGAACTCATGATATGGTAATTCATAGGGCTCATTATAATGGTTCAACATAAACAGATAAATTTTTTAAAAAACATAATAAAACAACTCCATCCTAATATTTATAACTATTTAATTATAAATATTAGAAATCAGTTTAAATATATTTTTATATTCACCCCCATCACAATATATAAACTTCATTAAGTTTCTATAATTTTTATAATGAAAATATTCAATAATGTGCCTCACCACTAAATTTTCTATTTATTCCCAATCATATATTTTTCTCATAAATAGAGTGGTCTATTTAAACAATTTATTTATACATTTCCCCATTATTCACAACATTTTAATTCATCTAAAATTCCAACCATGAAATCCATTTAATCATTAGTATTATTTTATATTCAAATTTTTCATTGTTATTTTCTCTATTAATCAGGATGAATATAGCGAAAATTAACTCCACTCAATATTTGGAATCATTGTTGAAATCTTAAATTATCCATTAAGTTTACAGAAAATAAACTTTTGTAGAATCTATATGTGCATGGGATCTCACACAGAACCAATGTTATGGTCATCACACCATGAGTAGTAGCATAATATTATACTATAGTGTCTTCTCATAATAATATAATTTATCATAATGTCTACTCCTCAATATTATATACTCCTTTATCCTAGTTAAAATTAATTATATATAAAAATTTTGGATTTGATTTTCATAGTGTGTGACAGATCCATCATCATCATTCAACAATGAATCCCAATTATAATATTTTACTATGTTTTCTTGTACATATAATATTTGTATAGAATTATATGATTAAAATTTATTCATTATGAATATCAAAACCTGAAATAATTTTTTTTCGGATATAATCTTCGCAAGATTTTAGATCTCTGAAACCCTAAGAGGAATCGTTTAAAACCCATAATAAATCTCTTATTAAGCACGTATAATGTTTATTTACACATTCTATCTAAAATAATTTAACAATATAATATTTATGTGGACCATATGAATTTAAAAAACAAACTTGTCTTGTATTATTGTTGAACTTAATGTAGCTTTTCTATAATGTCACAAGGGATTAATCATATTATTAAATCTTAATAAATATATGTTATTATTATTTAAAACAACTAAAAAATTTTCAAAATAATTATTTAATGAAATTAAGTCATTTTCTTTTATTAGAATAATTTTTTAATACAAGGAATAAAATTTTACTTTTACTTTTCATGAATTTTTATTATTAAAAATAAATTTTTAATAAAAATATTGATTATATATATATATTTTTTATATAAATTAATTATATATATATATTATATAAAATTAAAATGTTTATAATATAATTAATATTTAATTAGTTATTTTTTATCAATTGCCAATATTTACTATCTTTAATTAATCTTAATACTATTACTCTACTAATAATTGTTAGTAAATTAAATTATATGTTTTCTTAATTGAATAATGAAGTAGTTTACTAATATTATATGATTTTTTAATTAATAATTTTGGATGGATATTTATAAAAAAATTATTTTGTGAAATAAGTTCTTCATGAAACATAAAGTAATGATTATATTAAATTTTTATTTAGTACGATGAATGTGATTTAAGTAGAATATATGAAGTGAAGTAAATATAATTAAAATAATAATAAATTAATTATACATTAGAGTATGACTAATGTGATTTTTTATTTGTTTTAATAAATAATATTTATCCAAACTAGGTAGCCAAGTTCAGTTTCACCACTAGATATGTGGGTTTAGTGCACTTGGTCAAGACATGGTTTATTGATCCATATTTGAGTATTTATGAAAGGGAGAATAGACTAGCCCATGTATATGGCCTAGAAGGCCTCGCATAAGATGGGAATAACTCTTGTGTGGCCCATATATAAGGTCAATCGAGAGTGCACCCATTAGATGCATCTGGACAACAAAATTTACCAATTATATGATACAGTAGAAAGAGAACCCAATGTATATCATTGCGAGATTCGATATGTGAGTATCGTTCACCATGTTAAAAATAGTATGGTAAACCAAAAAATATATTTTTTTACAACATGAGTTGCCCGATCTCCACCATTTCATCTTATATTTCAAGACCTCAATTGATTATCCCTTACCTCAAAATTTAATCTCGACACGATCATCATCAATTGATACCTTCTAAATCAATTCAGAACACATTAAGGCCATCTAAGGAGGCCTAAATAAAGTGTGTTACCCCTACTAGACATCCATTGGTGATAAAGGCCAGCCCATCAAACTATTCCGTAGTTCCTCAGACCACAGTATCCTTAACTCCTATGAATAGTTTTTCTTCCTAAATAATCATCCCCATAAAACACATGTAAAATTATACGCTTAAACGATTTGAAGACAGCTGTTACCATTTAAATGTAACATTAGTTATATTTTTTACTCCTTATTTTTTCACATAAAATAAATCTCAAATAGTATTTTCAACACACCATGTGATCTATAATTCCTTAATGTCTAGACATTATTGGTTATAAAATCACTATAATGCCTTTATTGGTAGTCTGTTCACAAAAATCTAGCTTTTTTTGAAAAATAAAATACACATTTATGTGAATTTCTTAACCTATATATAATTAGTTCATTTCACAGTGATAACCCCTCATCACTATAATTGGGCATTCTAAGCCACACAAACCTTTTTTTCTTTTTTTTTGTCACTACATTGAGCAGCCATCAAGCAGAATCTTACACTAATTTCAGCTTCTATTTTTAATGGTGTAAGGGAATTGAATTTATTTTTTTAATAATGTTATATATATATCTCTATGTGTATGTGTTTTATTTCTAAATAGTAATTAGATATTGTTATAAATTATTCATATGTGATATTATCAAAATATATGATTATTTACCTCATTATTAAGACAAATATAAGTACTTTGATACTTATTTTTTATGTATGTTATTATGTATATTTTTATATAATTTTAAAATTATATTTATAATTGGAAAATTTTTGAATTAAAAATATAACATATAATGATTTTTTTTAAGTAAAATAATCATTTTCAAATTTATATGTTAAGTTTATAATTTATTTTTTCATATGATAGTTATATGGATAAAAAATTACACATATTTTTAAAAGTATAATTTTATATTCATAGTGATTTTATAATATTTATTATTTAATGTGGAAGATTCGTACCTTCACCCAATTATTTTATATATAAAATGATATTTATAAGAATAATGTTCTGAAATATGGAAATTGGTTTCTAAATATATTATTCATCATTGATGTTATAATGAAAAATTTATCACTATATACCTTATTTCAATAAAAAAAATTACATGAGTTTCCGGATAAATTATATTAATAAATATATGTTAATTATATTCCATGAATTTATGAAATGTCTAATTTTCATGATATTCGGTTTCTCTAAATATATTAATTGGTTTCAAAGGAATCTATAAATATATATATGTGTGTGTATTTGAATAAATTTTAAATTTTTTAATATAAAAAATCATTTCATAATTATATATATATATATATATAATGATCAAAAATGTTTTTATATAATTTAGCACTTGGACCTTGTAAATATGATTGGGAACTGTGGGGTGAACCCAACAGACTATAAGTGCATTGGGATATACCTCTTTAAAATTTATATGTGTACCCCTATACATTTTACCCAATATTAGGTAATATTTTATAGAAAATCATTACATTATTTTATTTTAAATATATTTTCAAAGAGTTATTATTTTTAATGATATTATAAATTCTTTAAAATTAAGTATTTCTAAATGTATTATAATCATTTAAATGAGTTAGTATTTTATAAAATATTATAATATTTTGAAGTTTTATATATTTTCAAAATAACATTTAAAATCTAATATTCAATATATTTTATAATATATTTTTGATGGTACTATATTTTGAAAAGGTGTTTTCGAAATAAAAATTTCAAAAATTAAAATTATTTTCGATGGATTTTTAAATGTGTTTTCCAAATATATATTTGTAGAATCCTAGAACTTATTGTTTATGAAAAGTATATATCAATCATTTTTTATATAAAGAAAAAAAAAATTAAAGGAATTTTCAATATAAAAATTTAGAAAACGTTTTTATATTGTTTTTTGAAAAATCAGTACATGGTAATTCTTCTCACCCTATGTTTCATTATTTTTTATTCATGATAATATTGAAGTATTGAAGAAATTAAATTTTATTATAACGTAGAGCGAGAAAATCAAATAATATCCGTTTAATATATTTTGTAAAATATGATAATCTGTAATTGTAGTAATTTTCCTCTAAATCCTAGACCAAAAAATATCCCCATATATATAATGGATTGTATATTTTAAACATTAATTTAAAAAAAATTATATAGAATTATTTTGTACTTGATCTAGAATCATGTGTCTTAGGGTATTCAACATTCTGCCTTTAGAAGTTCATATTAGCAATCATATGATGTTTCTAATTTTATATTTTTTTATGAACTATTAAAACATAAAATATTGATATAATTATGAATGCTGGGAAATAATATAATGTTTTTTAGGTACAATTTGAATTTCCTCATAAATTAACTCTGTAGTGATTTCATATAAAACATATGAATATTATCGTTTTCCATATTTTCAAAAATCAACCTCGAGGAACCATGCCATTAATTTAATAGTAAACCATATTAACATGGAATTGAACCTTTTCATGTTTATAATGTTCATGAATCTATTAAATTCACAAAATATTTGAATTTTATAATTTTCAGGAATAAAAACGACTTATAATATTCTCAAACACAGTGAAAAACTCAAAACATAAACCAATTTTCATTATACACCTAACAAAGTATCCATTAATTCTTAGAATCTTTTTACAAATTTCACAATATTCCATAAAAGTTAATATTATTCTAGAATTACTAAAGATGATTCTTCATCTATGGTCTTTTCAATCACATTAAGATCATAAAAAAATTTGTGTTAAAAATGTATTGAAAATAAATTCAATATCATCTACATATAGGTTCAATAATCTCCCCTTTGGATATTTTTTTCAATTACATCAATCTATAATTCACATTATTAATAATAAAACAACTTAAAATAATGACGGGATAAATTAATTTATAAATAAAATATACTCATTATTTCGTTAATACTCAGTATATGTGAGATATCTCATTATCAAAAAATATATTGATTATTTATAACAACATTGTTTTATTTTAAAAACACATATCAATTAGATGTACAATAAAAATTTTGAATAAAAAGAAATATTATTCATTCTTTTTATTTTCTATTATCACTCAATGAAAAAATAAAATTTTTAAAAAAATTACGAGATTAATTCTCTTTCCAAGTAAGTTACAAATACTATTTTTGAAATAAAATATTCATAAGAAAATATATATAAAAACTATATTAAAAATATATATCAATGTTGAGAAGTGGGTGACCCAACAATTTATGGATTTATTTCATATAATATTTGGATTAATATGGGTTTATAAATATTTAATCAAAATGACCCTTTTATGGAATAACATTATTCATGGGATTAATTTCATTCACCATAATTTTTTTAACATTTTACATCATGTAGATCTAATTAGTTATGGAATATTAAAATATATTTATGTAAAAATTAATAGTACATTGATTCAAATAGCTTAAGGCATATGTTTACTTGCATTTGATATTGGAATCCAAAAAATATGTCATTATAAAAATGGTGATAATAATTTATTCTAATGCTATAAAATATTTGTCTACAATAAAAATCATGGAAGCTGATGTTATAATTTTTTAAATACATGAAACTCTACATTTACACATGAAAAACAATATACTAGATGTAGAATTTTTTTTCAATAATAGAACCTTCTTAGTTAGCATCAGTAAACCATATCCGGTCATACTCAACATTCTTCTTGTACTTCAAGACATAATATAATTTCATTCAAATGTATGTCATTATCTTATTTGTTTCAAAAATATTTCAATATTTTATATAATATTGATATCTATCAAAAAAATTTATAACATTAAAATTTTAATTCCACAATATTTTAGAGTGTATGAAATTAATAATTTTACTTTTTAACAACTTCTCATTAGATTTTTTTATATCATCATCCTTCATTAGTTTTTTACCCACAAGAATTAGTGTGTATAGTTACACATAAAGGCTTGAAATATTTATGGTATACTAAGTATTAATTTTTTTTAATCATCTCCATGAAATTTGTACAACGTCTGTTAATTTTTTTTCCAAAACATGGAATTTAAACAAAGATTCATTGTTTGATGAGGTTTAGTAAAAACTATTTAAAAACTATGCATGTGCCTCATTAAATTAAGATAATATTAATCATATTTTCCTTATAGCTATCAGGATATGTGTAAAAACAATGAATGGTCAATTTATATTCTTGGAGAGGTGTTCTGAGTTGTTGATCTATTTGGTGAACCATTTATTTCACCCATTGGAATTTTATAGAAATTTAAAAATGTAACAATTAAATTCCTACACCCCATTCTTTTTTACCCTCACTCAAACCTATCACAATATATTTGTTGTGTCTCATATTAAAAACCTAGAGGAGCCTAATCTTCATGCCTTCCCTTCCAATCACATCATTATACTCTCTTTCATTATGAATCTGATTTAGAATAACCTCATATTTGGATTTCCAACCTTCCAAATTATCCTTCTTCTCATTTCCCTATTCGTTGTTATTTTTCTATGATTTTGGTTGAACTCTAGTTAGTCTTCATGATCAAAATTGGTTTCTATTTTTATGGGTGTGTGATCATTTCCTGATACATGACACTCTCTATTTTTTAATGTCATTCATCATCTACTCTTCCTTTCGTATATGATTCCCTTAGTATTAGATTTCATATTAGGAGGCCATGAATTCATTCTGGATTGAATTTTTATTTTTGGTAATAAATAATGATATTTAATTCCATTGATTATTATATAGATTTATGTTTTCGATTTTGCATTATTTTCAAAAAAATAAAATGGGTTCTCATTTGTTTTCAATGTTTTTAAATTTTTTTTGTTACAATTTTCACACAAAATGTTAGATAAAAAGAATGAATTAACATGAAAAATGATTTATGTGATATTAGAAATTTTTATTTTCATTCCATGGTAGTTCTAAATTTCCATTTTATTTTACATGTAATTTTATCCAATTTCATAAAATACACAGTGTTGAAGAAATATATAATTTTTTTTTAAATATGAATATGGTTTTTTAATTCCATGTATTTATTTAGCAGTTATACACATATACTTAGGTATATATATATTTATATGTAACTTTTCACATGAATATATGTGAATTATTGAAATGACACAAATATTTATATGTATATAAATGTATATGAGCCTATTGATAGAGGAAAACAATTGGGGTTTAAATTATATATTCATGTTAATTTTTTAATTATATCATAATATGGGATTATAAAATGAATCAGAGAGGCTTGGTTTGAAATGATTGCATTTATTATTCTTATTTATAAAGAATATTTTAGTTATTCAAATATAGTCCATTTTTATTTTGATAGAGTATTTTATATCTATTTTTAATTTTCATTTTTCCACTAAATTTTGAAAAACGGAATTTTTTAAGGATAGACATTGTATTTGATGTGTTATATTTCATGAAATGAGTTGATAAATGGATCTTTATTTTTAAATTTAATGTTAAATGTTTAAAATGGTATATTTACTTATACTTTTTGGTATCTTATTACAAAGACTATATTATATATAATATTGGAATATTCCAAACTAATAACAAAATTCATTGATAATTTTTGTGTTATCATTGAATAGAATGAACAACCCAACATGGACAAAGAATTTAATTTTTAGTGGCTGGTTGGATGTGTTGCATAATCTTATATAAATATTCTACTAGACTATGATATTTTCTCCATAGTGGTCCATATGTGAAATTGATTTTAACAAATAAGATTAAGGAAATATTAAAGTACAAATTTTTACCACTAAAATTATATAGCCTATTAATTTTCCAATTTTTCATATTTATGAAATAATTATTTGAAGAGTGCATTCTATCATTTTAAGAAACGTCAAATTAAAAATCATTATTATTAATTCTCTAAAATCCTTAATATCATAAATAAATGTGTGTTTCTAATTTATTATGGATAATAGTTTAAAAAATGGTTTTTCTATAATAGTGTCATGCATTTATAAGATTACTCTCAAATGATATTTTTTCAATTATAAAATTGAATTATAAAAATCATAATGGTTTGATAATAGTTTGGAATATAAGAAAATATAATATTTTTTGTAATCTATTCCATGATTTCATGAAAAAATAATAGTTTTACAGAAATTTAATGTGGTTTTGAATACTGTTAATTCCAACTTATCTCTTTGTTCATGCATAAATTACATCTTAGTTTCATGTATTGGTTTAGATATTATTTATTTTTTCTTGAAAATTTTCTTTTTATAAATTTTCGGGAAATTATTATGTCACAAGGAGGTATATTGGTAATTTATTATTATGTATATCTCTATATCACTATAAATAAATTATATTTGTTTTCAAAATTCAGTTATGGTTTTTTTATCACATTAAACATGAGGATACTACGTTGATCTGGTGGAAACTGCATTGATATATGGATTTTGAGGTCAAGCTAAGGAAGATGCTCTTATTGTAGGAATTGGAAGGTTAATTAGGGATTGAAATTACATTAAATTGTTTCATTTTTTTTTATATTTCAAATTGTATTGTCAAATTTTTTTCGTATTCACTTTATCTAATTTGGAATACTCATCTAATTTATGGATGGGTTATTAAATAATATTTTTAGAATTTATACTTCATATTTATCTAATTTTACAAGTGAAATTTTTTGCCAATGTTTAATTATATTTTCCCTTTATAGTGATATAATATTTTAATAAAAAGATATTATATCATAAAATATTAATATTTGTCACATAACAAAATGATTCATGCCAAAATCATATGGGTCTAGTGCCTTTTGAAATATACAGTCTTAAACAACAGGTTAAAAATTGAGCATATTCACCTCCCACAAAGATAATCATTTTTGTAACCCTTCATTAACATTTCATAAATAATATCATTCATCATGACCTAGGGAAATGAATCATAATATTGTGTGAGAAAAGAATCTTTGTAAACGGAATATTCGGGAG
The DNA here is from genome assembly GCA_963277665.1 of Viscum album. Classification (NCBI taxonomy): domain Eukaryota; kingdom Viridiplantae; phylum Streptophyta; class Magnoliopsida; order Santalales; family Viscaceae; genus Viscum; species Viscum album. Next base: position 622,720,196 of record OY728160.1, read on the forward strand.
ATATCATCATACCCTGAGAATAAGGTCATGAGAACATCAGAATTTCATTATAAAATTATACCCTTCAAATAATAGATCATAAACATAAGTCATATACAAAATATGGGAATTTTATTACAAATAATTCATAATGTAATCAATGTATAATATCCATGTGGTAATAAAATTTCCATAAGACATACACTTGAGTCATAAAACTATTCACAAATAATATTTTTCCAATGAAAACCACCATGAAATTGATATCAAGTTTGGATTGGGATAACCATCTATGTACCTACATCTATTTTGGGATGACCTTTAATTTACCTTCTTTTTGGCCAAGGATAACCTCTTTTATACCCTCTTTTTCAGGCATTGTATAACCTTTAATGTACCCACTTTTTCTAGCTTGGGATAACCTCCCGTGTACCCCAATTTGGGTATTGTAAATCCTCTCATTTATCAAATTATATCAAAGAGAATTAATAATTACCTGATGAATTAGGGGAATATATAGGACACACTTATCACATAATCAAAACATTTTTAGTCTACAAGATCATAAAATAATCCTTATATCATGACCATGAAAAGGACACCGAGTTCATTTCATCATATCATAACTTTTGAGAAAGAATCATGATTAATAAAACAATTTAACAATAATACTAAACCATATATAAAAATAAATTGAATGATATAATCAGATCATATATGAAATAAATCTTAAGTAAAATCAAAGGATTTCATCTTATATGAGAATGTATTATGAGTAATCTCATGTAATATTTCATGAGGATAATAACCATTCAACATTGAATAAATGTGTTAAATATAAATGAATTTTTTAAAGTTTAATGAAAATTATTTCATCGAGGAAATCCTAGAATAGATAATGGATTCCTCAAATTATTTTCATTATGATGGTGGAAAATTTAATTCATGTCGTGTGATCTACAACAAAATTTACTTTCGTGTTTTTTGGTAAAAAGTTATATAATACTATTTTTAAAAGTGACAACAGAATTCCCTGAAAATAATTATAAAAATTCAATAATTGTTAATAATATCTATAAACATAATATGATAATATTAAAATCATTCTTTAAAAAATATTAAAGAAACATAGATATGGATGATAAAGGATTTTTTAGTGAATTGGTAAATTAGGTTTGTTTTCTTTGAAATAATTATTTTGGATACATGAATTCATAAAAAGAAAACAATGAAATTATAACATTATATTTCCTATAATTAAAATAATATAATTAAAAAATTTCAGTTTCATGATAGGTATATCATTGGATTTTATCATTATACATTAATCCAAATCAAATAAGATTATTAATGATGTTACAACATAATATCCTTACTATTGTGACTATTTTTTAATCATAATTCTCCTAATAAAATGAACGTTATATTTATATTTAAATATTAAATTAATTGATACGATTATTAAAATTCATTCATGGCTGTTATATTCACAACAAAAAAAGTCACATCTGGTGAAAATGGAATTTGTCTAGCAAGATAGGAGAGACAAATATCACTTGACTCAATTATCAACTTCCATAATATACATTGAAAACATTTTATGAAATAAATATATGTTTAATATTATTTTATTATAAAACCACACCTAAATATTTCAAATCATATATGATTTACTTATGACCATTTATTACACATTTATTTACAATTCCTTGTTAAAATCATGTTTTAGTTAATAACTACTTTGATTATCATGTGTGTTTTGGTATGGTATTTTCAGTCCTCTAACCTCAATCAGGGTTTCATATTGTACAAAAACATATCCTTCATATAAATTTAAAATAAATTCATTATAATTTTTTTGTAAACCATTGTATTTAGAGATAGAAATAAATTACATCATTCATGGAGACAATAGGATGTACATATGCGTAAATATTTATTCATTTTTTGATGGATAGAATGATAGAATGGTAAATATTAACTCTCCATTATAAAATAATATATATATATATATATTATTTCATATATATTCGATGAATATACCCACATTACCATATATGTCAAAATAAAATGAAAAAACTTGTAACATGGATACATAGAGGATGAAGCCCAAATGTATATATGAGTGATGTTATAGTTTTCCAACCGATTGGAAGGAAACAAAGTATATGTTATAAAATAATTACATAAGAATACTTATGTCATAAATATCATATAAATATTTTAAACACATCATTATATCTAATCATTAGTAGAAGTGATGGAAAATGAATTATGTCGATTTGTGAGGCGGTAGTCCACCATATACACGATCGATGGTTTTATTTCCAATTTCATTAATAATGATAAATAAATATTTTATTTACTAAAAATTAAAAAATATATTTATATGGGATATAATAATTTTATTATATTTTCATGTTTTAGTCTTCTTTTATAGAGTTTTATGAATAAATGAATATATAAAATTCCAGTTAAAAATGATACCACTTAATTGGTAAACCTCTTTAGGTTTATCCCAAATTCATTAATTAAATAATTTACTAACTTAAATAATTCCCTTGGGCTATGGGGTGATAAATAATTAGTATATTTTGGAAGGTATTCATTGAAAAAAAGGTTATGGGTTTATGAAGAGGATAGTACATGGGGTACCCTTTTTTAGTGGGGGAGATGACACACTTGAAATTTATAATCATAATTTTTTTCACATTATTTAAACATTTTAAATTATTGTTAAATGGATAATTAATTAACCTTATATGAGAAAAGGTAATAATATGCACAAAAAATAGTATTATGAATTATTATAGGATATTTTAACCATAATTATATTAATTTCACCCTATTGTAAACATGTTTTAACCTTAACTATGATAATTAATTTTTCCTTTTTTTACTCTTTATTACTGCAAAAAATATGTTCAATATATTATATAATATTAAAAATTATTATTAAAAATATTGACTTAATTTTTATAAATAAATTACAGTGATGGGGATAAATTAAATATAAAATTCAACCCACATATGCGATGAAAAAACATTTTTCCGAAAAAACTATTTCATATGTATAAGAAGATTCTTGTCGAAATTGATCATAAAATTGTATTTAAAAACCATAAATGGATTAATTTTAAAATAATTTAACAATTTTTAAATTTAAACTATTTTTGAATAAAATTTATCACTATAAATGATTTATGGGAAAATTTTATTTTCAATTAAAAATAATAATTTTCAGTTCTAATTAAAATATAATGTAATTTTTAAAAAAATATGAAAATTTTATGGTAAGATAATATTGTCTTGATGATCCAATATAATAATTTTTATATGTTTTTTCTTAAATTTAGAAGATAATAATTATATTTTTTCTGACAAATAATATATGGGCCATTTTTTTAGATAATGTTTATTTACGAAAATATAATGACATTAATAAAAAAATAAAAAATAATAATTACATTGTATATATTTCTAATATAATAATATCAATATTAAAAAAACATGTTTATAAAATGGGTTCTAATTCTCATGTTTAAATAATATTATTATTAGTACATTTTGATTCATAAAATCATGATGTTGCGTATAACAAAATATATCGATGAAATTAAATTTATTTGAAAATTTATATATTTCATAAAATATCATGGTGTTATATTCTACCCCCCACCCCCCATAAAATTAATTCTCCATTGATATTATGTCACACTAATAAAAAAAATGTGGATACTTTTACCACATAATACCCATAGTTCCCTTTTAGGTTCCTCGTGTTGGTAGATTTTCCCCAAAGCATTTACAAGGTGATTTGTGTTGTTTGGTATAAAATTATCTTTAGATCCTGAATATCTACATGTTTTTATTCATTGTAAAGAACATTATCTAATAGTATGATCACTTTTTTAAATATATGTGATGAGTCAGGTATGTAAATCCTTAGAAGAGATAAATGGAACACATCGGGGGCTTGAGAGTATTTCAATGGAAGTGCCAAGAGATAATAAACAACCCTAAATCAACTAATAATATCAAAAAAGATATTATACCTAGGGATCCAAATTATATTTTTTCCAATCTCACAACCATATTCCACAAAATTGTTAAATCATCGACATAAAACTCTATATAAGACCAATGATTATAAGCATATCCTTTCTACTGACATTGATTTTTGATGATGTATTGTTGAATGACTTTGGTTTTATATTCCAATTAGACTTAAAATTCAGTTACGAGTGTCATTTTTTCTACAAATTCTCCTATAATGTTGGATTTTTACTCAGTATTTCATATAGGGGTATATAAGGAACTAGATGAATATACGATTGAAATTTATTATTGTATAAAAACTCGACTAGAGGTAGGTGATGATCCTTTGTATCATTGAAATCCATATAAACAATTCTCATAATATCCCCTACTGTTTGAATGGTTTTTGTGGACTATACATCAATATGAGAGGGATATATAGTTTTTAATCACCAAATCAAATCATGATCCTACTAAAGGCATCACAATGACATCATGGTAAACCTAAGATTATAATTAGATACAATAGAATGTGTTACTTATTGAAACCTTGACTCTTTTTTAATGTATATCCTAGAAATAAGATGCAAAGGGAAATATTCCATGATAGTGATGGTGTGTGTTTAATTCATACAATTATCAAATACAACCCAAAAATTATTATATAATTTATAACTTTTGATGAGTATGATGAAAAAATTGGTGGTTAGTTGTTCTCATTTCCCTTACTATATGTGTATTGGTTATAACAAGCAATTAAAATTTTTTTAGCCTATTATGTTCCCCTAATAGATGTCTATTCAAATATAATATGGATGTAACAAATTTACGGTTCCTAAAATATATTATTCAACTGTAATTAATGTAAAACTTTGGAAAATTTATCTCTTTATTTTCTATCTCTATATATTCCTTATATACCTCTTCAATATTGACCATCATATATATTATTGAACACATATTGGATAAAGATATTATTATTCTCCATCCATCATGTTTTAAATATCTATATTTTTTAAATTGTGATTTTTTTTCTTTTTTTATCCCCATAATATATAATCTAGAATAATCATTTCATTTCAAAGCATCAGTTACCTGGTCCAGTTTCCTTGGAATGTAATTTATTGAGTAGTCATAATCATTAATCATATCCATCCATTTTATCTTTAATATTTTCGTCTCTTTCTATTTTAATATATTCATTAAAAATTTATTAGAATATATATTTTATACCTTTAACTATAAAGGGAATTCCTCCTTATATTTAAAGAAAAAATTACAGTAACTAAGACTAAATCATTAATTGGGTAAAATTACTCATGAAACATCATGTTTCATATGTTATATTATATCAAAGTATTATTATTGAATCCCTTCATTATATATATGTGAAAAATATATTCCAAAAATAATTATTGATTTTATCATTCAAATATGTAAAAATATAATTTCATACTGACCAATACATCACATAGGTTTGTGGTACAAATTTTTTCCTTATATCCCTTTATTTGTAGCTTCAGACCCTATATCCTTGCTAGATGTGACATGTTTCACTTTTTTATTGAATTTGTGTTAAAATAATTCTTATAACATCCATAAAAACATGATTATCACCCTAGAAAAAAAATTTAATCAATTATGATCATATAAACGATTATTTTTAACAATTACATTAAACTTATAAAATTGAATATTATCAAATAGTACTTAATGTAGAACACATGGGTTAAATATAGCTTACCGAAAAAAAATCTCCCAAGAATTCATTAATCTCATTTTAATCCCACAAAATTCAAAAAAAATGTTTTACTGAATTTAAATATATAATCAATCAAGAATACATAAAATCATGATGGAATCCATAAATAATAACATAATATTACATGAAATTAGCTACTCATCCAAATTTAACAATATCCTTACATGTTTCATGATTACTATTACCAAAATACTAATGGTAAAAAAATAATACATTATTTTTCTTGAATAAAAATACATACACAAATAATGATTTTTACTTCAATGGCTGGAATACAATAGGTTATTTCATGGTCTATGGTATATCACTTTTTCTAGGCCATTAAATCACATAATTTTCATGCTTCCCACATATTATTTAAGGAATTCCATAGAAAAAAAATTTATATGACCTTGATTTATACATATAAAAAATATTCCACCAAATTTTATATATTTTTATAGTTGCTTTATACCACATTAATTACATGTAAGAAGATGATTTCATTTCTTTTATATTCCTTACTATACCAAATTTAATAAAATTACATCGACCTTTAATTTGAAAAGTATTTAATCTCACTGATGTTCATGTTTTTAATAATATATATCAAAATAGATAATTAGAAACTATCACAATATCATTATGTATAGTCATCATCCAAATTGGCTTCTCATAATAAAAAAATTTCATATCAAATACTATGTTAAAATGATTCATGTGGGTGCAAAAAATTGACTAAAAAAATCATAGTGTGAGAAAAAATATTCATAGTGAGGAGGCCACATAATCATTATTATATTTTATTGGGTGTCTAAATCCTGATACCTTCTCTTCAATATATGACATCTTGTGTTTTACCTATGGTATCGATGGAAATAATCAATTTACATCCTTATTGATTGTTTATAAAGAGTTTTTGGTTTGATAAAACATATCATGCAGGAGGGTCATGAAAGGTGTTTAGGAAGGGTCATTATTGTCCACTGGTTGATGATAATGTCAATGAACAATAAAATTTTTTTAGAGAAATTGCACCAAGTTAAAGTTATTATATATCCACCTCCACTTGTAGTATCATGGAATGGTTTTAATTTATTTGAAACCACTCACTTTATCCTTCACAAATAATCTATGAAATTTCAATATACATTTACATAATTATCCATATAGATCTCAATAATTTTTCTAATACTAGTTTCCAAATGATAACTAAACCTTTTTATGATACCAATAATAATGATCCCAAATTTTCATAAATATATATTTCATATTAGTATATGAATATTCATTACAAAACCTAACTATCCCTACCAAAATAATATGGTTCTATTTCATTTGGAAACAGGGATACCAAATGAACTAGTTCATAGACTAACTACCTCATCTCTAACTAATTTTTTCCTAACTAGAAACATTATTATATATATTATACATAATAGTTTTCTTCATAACATGTGGGACAAATTCATAAATTTGGTGTGTTTATACACGTATCTAGGGTAAACATGTTATATATCAACAGAAGAAGAGGATAAATTTATTAGTATATTAAATTATAAATTTAAATACATACCCTACATATCAAAGATTATACACATGATTCATGTAATAAATCGTGTTTTTTAAAAATATTTGAATCATAATGTTATCAATGTACATAATTCTTGAGAAGAAAACATTCACATAAGACATATATTTGTAGAATACACATAAGCCTGGAAAATAATTTGTCAGGGATACCTGCCAATACATTCATAGCATTTAAGGATTGGTATAACCACCAATGTAACTATATAGAGCTAGGGATATCCTATTAAGAATCATATTTTGTGCTTGAGATAACATTATATGTACCCTCTATTTCAGGTATGAGATAACCTCCCATATACCCGATTTTTTGGGCGTGGTATAACCAACCACTTTCCCTATATTATGATTGGGATCAACATCCATTTACTCCTTGACGTCATAAAAAAATTAATTGTTACCCAATATATTGGCGGGAGATATATGTCTCAACCATAACATAAACCATAAATATTTTTATGTTATACCATAAAAAACTCACTATATCATAATTCATGTATAGGATATGGGTTTCATTTCATCATACCATAACCCATGGTCAATAATTTACTTTTATAAAAAAATTCATCATAATAATAAACCATATAGGGAAATAATTGGAATGGTATAATTGGATCACATATACATTAAATATTATGTAACAATAATGGTTTTCATCTTAGTTGGAAAATGATTTTGAAAGATCTCTTGGAACATTTATTTAAGATTATAACCATTCAAAAATATATACAATTTTTTTAAAATATAATAATTTCTAAATTGTTAATTTAATAATTTTGTTTGAAAAAATAGTGGAAAAAATTATTGAAGTAATCAAATAACTAAGTGTCCGTGATAGTAAAAAATTACATCTATGTACTATATGATAAAAAATTATTTCTAACATGTTTTCAATAAAAAATCTAATGTTGCATGTTCAAAAATAAAAATAAATTTATATTAAATTTTTTTGAAAAAGTGAAAACATGGTTATAAATTTCATGAAATAAATAGTAAAATAATTCTTAAAAATATTTTAAAAAATCATAGATGTGGAAGAGAATGTATTATTGACCAATGAAAGAAATAATCTATGATTTCCTCAAGAACATTATTTTATAGGTCACGACCCGTCCTCGGGGCCCATGCTGTGACTACCCCATGCTCGCCTTCCATAGGCCAGGGTCTGGTGACTAGCACCAAAGGCGTATATCCTGATAAAAATGGATGGTATTGCCTTTATGAAACTTAAACACACACAACAAGAGAACAAGCGGAAGAAAACACTAAGCAGAGCAATATAACTAGTGTGATGAAATTAAAAAGTGGGCCAGAAATACAAGCCCAACAGTAAATTACAATTAAAAGACAAAATAGTAGGAAGGTGTCAAGCTTCTCCTGGAACGTCCTCTAGAGTTCCTACCTGAAAGGTAGGTACAGATGACCATCTCAGCTCTCCATGTTCGTCTGTCACCTCTTTGTACCATCTCGTCATGAAGTCCACATCCGGGTATCATCTCGTCGTGAAGTCCACCTCCGGGTACCATCCATCTCTACAAGACATAACCACGATTAGTGTTGTCTGTCATCTGAATCCAACACAACGAGGTGTGTGCATAGCCCGTGCAGGGGTGAGTATAACGATACTCAGTATGGACCCCAATAACCTCAAGGTCTCACTAAAACCAACAAGGATAAACAAAAAAGAAATATCTCAATAGATAACCATTACTTAGGTATATTCCCATACATATACCTATGTTATCATGTAACACATATCAAAAATGAGATAAAAACAAAGGTCATTGACTCAGCTAAAACCATGATTTTATTCACGATGACGAAACGACGGCTACAGAAATACTCCTCCCCTGTCGAACGCATTAGTCATGCCACAACTCTGAGGTGTCAGTCACTAATCATAGACTGTTGAGCTACTCCTCCTGTCGAGTACCGCAGGTCTACCACCTCACAAAGTAGTGCTTCAATGCCATGGGTATGCCACCTCACAAAGTAGTGCTCCCCCTCATAGCCTACATAGGTACTCATACTGTCATGTATCGTGGGTATATCACCTCACAATGTAGTTCTCCTCTACCATGGGTCTATCACTTCACAATTTAGTTCTCCCCAATGGGCTATATAAGTCACTCAGAATTGAATCGGACAAGCAGTCATCAGGTTTCAGCCAGCTACAAGGTCACCGTACTCCGTATTCTCGTCTCCGGGAGGATCTGCTCCATGAGCTACTGGTTGATACTTCCAAGTGTCACGTAATATCATGTGGAAGTATCTAAAAGGACTGCCTCATACTAGGGGTCTCAAGGAAACATATGACTCATCAATTGGATGCCCGGTCTGTGAGTTATTAGAATTTCCATTTTAGGGGTCCAGTTGGATTTCGGGTACAATCCTACCCATCCATACTCCAACTACGTCCAAACAATAGGTAAATTATTCCAAAAGAACTGTCTCATCAAGAGTAATTGAACAGAGTCGACAGAATGTCAAACGGACATCCGGTCCTCATGTTATAAGTGTTTCCACTATGAGGGTCTGGTTGGTTTTGGGTTCGCACCTACCCGACCATTTTTCTGAAGTCATTCAAACCCTAATAATATAAACACAAAAGGACCATGTCATCGCAAGGGTCCTAGTGTCAAATGCAGTACGTCGATTAGACTCACGGCCTTTATGTAATTCATGTTTAAGTGAAAAAGGGATCGATATGTTAGGCCCGATGAGCTGCCGGTTCGGGACGACTCGGTTTTGGATAGTCCGACCCTGCAAAGGGGGCGGACCGGCCCGGTAAGTCACGCATCCTGGAACAAGGGGGCGGCCCAGTCTGAAGTGGCACAACCCAACCCAACGGGGCATGGCTCGACTCGGTTGGGCGGGTGGCCTGGCTGGCTCAGCCAGCCGACCGAGCGGCGAGGGCCGAGGGCCGAGCGGTCCGAGGGGCACGACCCCTCGGCTGTCTGAACCGGTGGTGCCTTCCTAACGTCGTGGCTCCCCTTCACGCGGCTGGCCAATGGCTCCGACTTCCCCTGTCGAGGCCTACTATTGTCGCGGTTCCACATCCCCAACATGGTGTGATGACGACATGCTTCTTCCACCGCAGCCAATGTTAGCCGCGGTTTTTTCTAGCTTATGATATTACGACCCTTTCACCGCCGATCTATTCCATGTTCCGCCTCCGATCGTCAGTTCCAGAAAGATCATGTTCTAAAGGATGTTCATCGGACAGTGTTCGTTCGGCCCGTGCCCTCCACCTTAAGTGATAGCAATAGGCCGAGACAATCAAAGATATACAATGACGAAACGAGGCACAATATTAATCCATTAAAATTGAACATAACCCCTAACTCGAATATAGTTTGTCTATCATAGATGCAGAAAGCGTTGTCACTCCATCATCATCGGGAATGAACCTTCATCGTTGGCGAGTTCCCCATGATTATATTTACTCCCTTGATGTAGAGGATGAAAAGGATGCCCATCGTCGACCTTCGTCGAACCGACATTCTTGTTTGAAGAGGCGTCGTTCTTCAATGAAAGTGGAATTCTCTTCTTCTTCTTCTTCACAAGAGCTCTCTAAAAATCCACCTACCCAACAAGTGCCAAAGTAAAATAATAATCCAATCCTATTATTTTATTAACACTAGAAATTTTTATTTCAAAATTTAAATCAATTAATTAATTATTTGAATAGGTTCAAATTTTTAATTATGGTGTATTGGAAATAGTTAAAGAGGGCGAGAGAGGAAAGGAAGAGTTACACAATAAAATAGGATTTAACAAATTAATGAAGGGGGTTTATGGGATTTTGGGGAAAATGAATGGTTGAGGATCATGTGTGCCCCACCTCTCATATAACCACACATGGGAAGTTGGGTGGTTGTGGGCTCCACCACCAACATCCCATAGAGCGGTTTAACATCCAATGTTACAAAATTAAATTGTTCCACAATTTTATTAATTTAAAACTAATTCCCCAAATAATAATTCTCAACCCGCTTAAAACACAACTGTGGTAAAGGTCCCCTTATGCAATTACTGGCACTACGCGTTCATCAGTGGCCTCATATTTCAATTCTGATAACTAGTTAATAAGATAGAATAACCCGATCGTTTTTTTACTGAACGTACCCAAGCTAAACTTCGGAAATTGAATCCGGGCACATCGGGCCTCAGAATCAAGTGTCGTTAGAAGACATAGACTCGTAAAATTCCAAGGTATTTAAAAAAAATTCCTTTAAATTTCTAGGTCTTTTCATTACTCCCACCTAAGGGCTTTACGTCCTCATAAAGCATCGGCACACACTAGGGAAAAAAAGTGGTACTAAGCACGCATTGGAGCCTTTTTCTCCCATGTGCTCCCCTGGACGTTCATGTGCTTCCAGCGAAAGCGCAACAGAAGAATCCTTTGTCCACGTAGGACCCTCTCCAGTCGATCCTTAATATCCATAGGGACCTCCATAAATATCACCCTTCCATCGATGTCCAGCTCTCCGTGAACGATGATGTGTGATGGGTTGTGCACATATATTTTCTGCTGAGATACTTGGATGATGTTATGCACCCCGTGAAACTGAGGAGGAAGGGCCAAGCAGTAAGCCACCTCGCCTACTCTGCTGAGGACCTTGAAAGGTCCTATGAATTGTGGAGATAACTTGCCACCCCAGCCAAAACTCTGTAGACCACATCTAGGTGAGATCCATAGAAAATCATGGTCACCATCCTCGAACTCTAGTGGTCTTCGCCTCCTATCAGAATAGTACATCTGTATGCTCTGTGCAGTCTTCATCTACTTCTGGATGATCTGCACCTTCTTTGTCATAGCCTGAACCATCTCTGGTTCTACACGTGATGATTCCAACACTATTCACAAGGGATATCTGAAACGCGGCTAGCTGCTGTCTTGCATCTCCTAATAGCTGAATGTCTGATCTCCTACTGAGCACATCAGCTAAAACGTTCCCCTTACCAAGAGTATAAAAGATCTCGAAGTCATAGTCTTTGAGAACTCAATCCATCGTCGTTGTCTCAGGTTTAGGTCTTTCTGAGAGAAGATAGACCTGAGACTGTTGAGATTAGAGAGAAACATAAATTGATCGCTCAACGAACAATGGGTGAGACTAGAAAATTGTAAGAACTCATCTCCACCCTTCTTCGTCTATGTTATACCAAAGGTCTTATGTGATTTATCCCCTATCGAAAAGAGAAATATGGTCTCATCCCCTAGATAATCCACCTTCCTTGCCAAATAAAGTCATTCAGGACATGAACAGTACAATTCATGTCTTGAATGATGTTGTAAGGCCTCAACACTACTACTAAGAGATCCAACTGTTACTCTCTCCTCCAAGGGTTGAGTCACACTGTTGGAATCAGTGCATGGTTACTGGGTCTCCTCTAGTAGAAATATCACAAGTGAGGTTCAAGAAAATAGATTTAACCAAAATCTCTTAGTATCAACAATACAAAAAGGGAAAGGAAAGTAAACGTCATAAAGAAAAGTTTCTTTTATTACTACAGCTCAAATTAGAAATAAACATAACAACCACAAGCAAAAACAACTCAAAAACTAGAAGCACCATGAACAAAGGCCTCAATGCCTGGAACTAGTCTCGCTCTCCTCAACCTTTTCCTCTGTCTTGTCCACCGCTTGGAAGATACTCAAGCTCCCACCGCTACTTCTATCTGAGTGGCTCCTCCAATGCGTGCTGATCAACTGTGTGGGGGTCATACAGTCATGTTCCATGTGACCAAGCCCATCGTAGGAGAAACATTTTCATCTCCTGGTATGCCTGGCTCTGACTCCACCCCGGGTGCCCCGCACTACCGATCCTGAGTCATGTGGTTAACCACCTGTAGGTTTGGTCCTATTGGACCTCTCTGTCATCTATATAATGCCTACAGATGACTCAGCTAATAGTGGAAAACCCTACCGTAAGGCCAGAATCTCCTAAACACGCTCATAGTGTAGAGTCGCCGGTATAAATTCCACCCTGGAAAAAGTCTAGAAATTTCCCCAGGTGATGTTCATTTCGTTGAAAAACTAGATCACATGGCCCAACCACCTCTCAGATTCTCCTTGAAAGATATTGACATCATGGTACACCATCAAGTTAGTGGGTGTCCCAGCTGTGTGGAATTCTCATGCTACTAACTCCAGCGAGTGCCCAGCCATTTGAAAATCTGACTCGCATTGAATCCTCGGAGGCCACTGTCTCTAGAACTCATGCAACGCGCTCATGAGGCGTTCACTCTATGCTGGTGTGTCAACTAGGAGAGGGTCATGTACTAAGGCCTCAATACTCTTTGGGATATCATCACGCTCTCCACTTAGTACCCACACTGACTGACTGGGTGAAGACATCCAGAAAGAAACAGATGTGACACGATCAAAAGACTACACCTAGTGAGGTGACCTGGTTTTGAGTTGACTTAAAGGAATGCTTTTGGAAACACACACACAATCAGTTTTTTCATGCACTGAGTCGGAAATCAGAAGTCAAGGTCCTGGTGTATGGAAATGTCGGTTTTCTGCACCAACATTGGACTCCCTGAACTAAAGACCACACTTAGTACCTTTAACACTATTGCTTCACTGAAAAGAAATATCAGAGTCCTATGTTATGCGATAGAACTGACTCTTCTGATACCAATTTTTCACGACCCATCCTTGGGGCCAATGACATGACTACCCAAATCACGCCTTCCATAGGCCAGGGGCTGGTGACTAGCACTAAAGGTGTATATCCAGATAAAAAGGTAAGGCATTTCCTTTATGGAACGTAAACACACACAACTAGAGTACAAACGGAAGCAAACACTAAGTAATAAAATTTAAAAAGTGTGATGAAAGTACAAAGGGGGATGGAAATACATTCCCAACAGTGAAGTAAAATGAAAAGGAAAAACAACACGAAGGTTTCAAGATGCTCTTGGACCGTCCTCTGGAATTCCAACTTGAAGGGTAGGTACAGATGACAACCTCAAAACTCCATGTCTGTCTGTCACCTCCGGGTACCGTCTCGTCGTTATGTCCACCTCCAGGTACCATATCGTCGTGAAGTCCACCTCCGGGTACCATCCAGATCTACAAGCCTCAACCATGATCATTGTTGTCCGTCGTCTGAATCCAACACAGTGAGCTGCGGGCATAGCCCGTGCAGGGGTGAGTATAACGATACTCAGTAGGGGCCCCGAGACCCTCAAGGTCTCACTAAAACCGACAAGGATAAACCAAAAATAAAGATCTCAATAGATAACCTTTACTTAGGTATTTGGCCATACATATTCCTATGTTATCAAGTAACCCATATCAAACATGAGGTAAACACAAAGGTCATTGATTCAGCTCAAATAATGATTTCTATTCACAATGATGAAAACACGGCTGCTGGAGAACTCCTCGTCTGTCGATTGCAATAGTCCTTCATGACTCGGTGGTGTCACTCACTACCCTTAGACTGCTATGGTACTCCTCCTGTTGAGAACAGTGGGTCCTCCACCTCACAAAGTAGTGCTCCTCCGCCATGGGTCTTCCACCTCATAAAGTAGTGCTCCCTCTCACAGCCTTCAGAGGTCCTCCTCCTGTCGAGTACCGTGGGTCTTCCACCTAACAAAGTAGTGCTCCTCTACCATGGGTCTTCCACCTCACAAAGTAGTGCTCCCCACTGGGCTATACAAGTAACTCCAAATCGAATCGGACAAGAACTCATCATGTCCCAGCCAGCTACAATGTCATCGTACTCCATATACACGTCTCTGGGAGGATCTACTTCACGAGATACTGGTCGATGATTACAAGTATCATGTAATCTCACATGGAAGTATCTCAAAGGACCACCTCATCCTTGGGGCCTTAACACAATAGATGGCGCGTCAATAGAATGCATGGTCTGTGAGTTATTAGAATTTCCGTTCTAGGGGTCCGGTTGGATTTCAGTTACAATCCATCACGGCCATACTCCAAATATGTCCAAACCTCAGGTTAATTATGCAAAAACAACCATCTCATCAATATTAATCCAACATAGTCGACGGAACGTCAATTGGATGTCTGGTCCTCAATTTATAAGTGTTTCCGCTCTGAGGGCCCGGTTGGTTTTGTGTTCGAACCAACCTGGTCATTTTTCCGAAGTCATCCAAAACTCACTAAGAGTAACACAAAAGGATCACCTAGTTGAAAGGGTCCTAGTTCCACAGACAGCGCGTCTATTGGATGCACAATATTTACTTAATTCACGTTTAAAGGAAAAAGGGTGTGGTCCATTAGGCCCGATGGGCTGACGGGTCGGGTCAACTCGGTTTTGGCGGGTCCGACCCGGCAAAGGGGTCGGACCGGCCCAGTAAGTCTCTCAGCCTGGTCCGAGGGGCACGACCCGGCCCGATGCAGCTCGACACGGCTGGGCGAGGCCTGGCTGGGCGAGCGGCCAGGCGGTCTTGGCCTGCCGGCCAGGTAGCGAGGCCCGAGGGCCGAGCAGTCCGAGGGGTGTGGCCCCTCAGCTGTCCAAACCCGTGGCACCAAGGGGTGCCACCCTTCCCAAAATGGCTGGCCTTCTAGAGTAAACTACCCGCAAAGTGGGTCATGGCTCTTCCGGCATGTCTCCCTTCTGGCGACGCAGATCTGCTCAACCCAGCCGACAGGTTTTCCAGCGCGACTCCCTCCTTGTGTCGTGGCTCCCCATCGCCCGGCCGGCCGGTCCTTCCGACGAACCGGCCAGAAAAGTGGGATGCGGTTCCCACTGTACAACTGGCTCGATGGCGCCAGCATCCTCCACCACAGTGTACACTGGCCACAGTTCCACATCCCCGACACGGTGTGATGATGTTGTGCTTCCTCCGTCGGGGCCTACGCTGACCGCAGTTTTTCCTAGCTTATGCGACGGTGGCCCTTTTGCCGCCAGTCTCTTCCATCTTCCACCTCCAATCGTCGGTTCTGAAAAGGTCAAGTTCTAGAGGAGTGTCATCGGAATGTGTTCGTTCAGCCCACTCCCTCCACGTTAAGCGATATCAGGAGGGAAAGACAAACAAAGATATACAATGAAAAAATGAGGCACAATTTTAGTCCATTAAAATTGAACATAACCCCTACCTCAAATATGGATAGTTCGTCGTAGATGTGGGAAGGGTTGTTGGTCCGTCAAAATCGGGAAAGAACCATCGTCATTGGAATGTTCCCCATGATTATATGTCCTCCTTTGATGTAGAGGATGAAAAGGAAGAACGTCGTCGATCTTCATGGAACCAACATTCCTCTTTGAAGAGACGTCATTCCTCAACGAAAGTGGAATTCTCTTCTTCTTCTTCATTACAAGATCTCTCTCAAAATCCTCCTACCTAAGAAGTTCCAAAGTAAAATAATAGGCTAATCATTTTCTTTTATTAATACTAGAAATTTAAATTTCAAAATTTCAATCACTTAATTAATTATTTGAATAGGATCAAATTATTAATTAAGGTGTTTTGTCAAGAGTTAAAAATGGATATTGAGGAAAGGAAGAGTTATACAATTAAAGAGGAGTTAACAAGTTAATGAAGGGGGTTTAAGGGAGTTTGGGGAAAATGAAAGGTTGGGGCTTGTGCGGTCCCCACCTCTCATATAACCACACATATGAAGTTGTGTGGTTTTGGGATCCACCAACCACTTACCAATGAAGGGTTCAACTTAAAAGGTTATAAAATAGAAAATTTCAACAATTTTATTTATTTAAAACTAATTCCACAAATTATAATTCTCAACACGCTTAAAATGCAACTACTGTAAATGTCCCCTTAAGAAATTACTAGCGATGCGAGTTCATCAGTGCCCTAAAATTTCAATTCCGAGCAGCTGTTCAAAAGATAGAAAACCCCGCCCATTCGTTTACTGAACATACCAGAGCTAAACTTCAGAAATTGATTCTAGGCACATCGGGCCTCGAAATCATGTGTCGTCAGAAGCCACTGACACGTAAAATTCCAAGGTAATTAAAAAAATTCTTGATATTTCCAGGTCTTTACATTATAACCTTTCATAAATAAATTGTGTGAAATAAATAGAAATCATTAATTTTCTTGAAATAACCATTGTAAAAGAAAAATCATTAATTTATTGAGTTATATATCATAGTATATTATCATCATAACATAATCATAAACAACCCAGATAATGAATAAGGATGTATGGGAATACACATACCACATTGTTAACTTCAAAATAAAAATCCCCATGAATGAAATAAACATATATAGATACAAATAATTCTTAATATTAATGAGATTAATAATATATTTCAATAATCGTAATTATATACACCGCATGAAAGAAACAAGTGGTGAGTATTGCTGATGTCCCATGGAAATAATAGTGACAACAAATCCAATACATCATGTTTAAATATTTTCATACATGTTAATAGATCATATAAAATAGATATAGTTTTATTATTAATTAATTTAATAAACATAATAATATATAAAATATAATATATAATTTATGTATGACCTTTTATAAACAATTTTTGGAAAATTCATTTTTAAAGTCGCATTTCTATTATTAACACCTTCAGTTTTCATGTATGTTTTATTTGATATTTTTTGTATTATTAAATTAATCATGATTAAATAATATACATAATGTTAAAATTTATATATGTACCATATATATTCATTATAAATATATGTATATTAATCCATAATGGTTAATGGTATAATATTATTTACATTGTTCATTGAGATGGTTGGTCGAGTGTAAGTGTGAAAATTGTTTCCATTTTGTTAACATATGAATATAAAGGAAGGTAAATATTAATTCACCTTCATAGAATCGTTATTATAGAATATTTATTTTTTATATTAATTCAATATTCAATCATTACTATCCATTTCAGTGTAATATAATAAATACACCACATCGCTTCGTGGAGGTGGTAGTCCACACGTACGCACACACAACATTTCATTCTCCCATGGATATAAATGTAAAAAAGGTAGATAATATATTATAATTCGATAAGTTCAATTATTCTATAATGATGCTATATATATGGTAAATATATATGTATATATTATTTGAAATAAGGTGATAGAAAATGAATTTTAATTGTTTGCAAGGTCATTGTAAAACATAGAAATGATCAAGGGTCTCAATTCCCATTTTGTGGAATAGAATAAGGATATAGGATATGAAATTAACCAAATAAATTGATAGTTTCATGGATATTATTATTTTAGTTTATTATTGTTGTTTAATAATATTTTATATAGGTGTGAGAACAAATAAAACAAATATGATCGGTTAAGAATGATTCATCTCCTTCGGAAAACCTAAATAGGTTCACTCCAAAATCATTTATATGAAGGTAAATTAATCAATATAAGGAATCTACAAAATATATATGTATTTAAAAAATAAATTTGGGAAGTTAATGGATGAAAAAGGTGTTGTGGGATTGTAAGGGGAAGAGGATAAGGGGAACCCGTTTATATGAGTTAAAGATGACACACATAGAATTTTCAAAATATAAAAAGTTATACCCACATTTTACACATAAAAAAGTAAAAAATGACTTATTATCAAACCATATATGATATGATTATGTAATATAGATATAAAATAGTCTTTTCATATGTTATGTGGCCATTGTATCCCTTATAATTTTTACTCTAACCACTGGTAAAAAAAATTAACCCTAACCAGAATAATTAATTTTTTTTCTATTTTTACTATTCATCTTAACATGAAATATAGTTGAACAGATTATATAATATGAATTATTATAATTAATAACATGGAATGAATTTTTTTTTCTAATTAAATAAATATATGTGGAATAATTTATTTAAAACTAAACATATAAACAACAATAAAATATTTTTTCCCTAGTAAAAAGTTATCATATGTACAAGTGTTTTTATATAAAAAGTGAACATGTAAATGATTTTTGGATATTATATTAGATTAAAAATATAATAATTAGACTAATATAACATTTAATGAATTTTAAAACAAAATATTACATTTAATATGATTTAAAAAAAATTATAAAAAAAATTATTCTTAATTATTAATTAAAAAATTATAATTTTTGTAGAAATAAAAAAAGGAGTCATACATTAATTTTTTATAGTTGATTCCACAAATGATGATTATTTTTCCAATATGTTTTTTAAAAAATTGTATGAATAAGTTTTATTATTTCCCATTAAAAATAATAATATAATTTTTAATGTAAAATTTATTTTTGAAGTATTTAAATATTTAACAAAGAATATATATTACCTATTTCTAAAATCATTCTAAATGTATTAATATATGGTTAATTTAATTCATAAGGAAAATAATAATGTCTAGGTTATAATTTTCATGTTATAATAAAAATTATATTGTTATATTTTAGTCTTTCAAATCACAATGTTGCATGTAATGTTGGTTATCAATGAAATTTAATTTTTTTTAAACATTTATCATAAAATCATAGGTTGTAACACTCAGTAACATTAGAATGATTTTTTGAATAAACTTGTTTTGATTATGTCCAATCATGGGATACCTTAGGCATATGTTAGATGGACTATTTGGTTGTATCATTACATGGACACTCCTCTAGATTCCTATACACTAAAAATATTTAAATGCTACTTATCATACCATTGATTTGATATAAAATGAAATCAATTACAAGGGTAATAGACAAATCTACTAAAAATAACATATCTAAAATAATTTATATTTTATTTCATTCACTCGTTTTTATTTTCAATTATTTTAAAATGAATTTGTCACTGTTAGAGGAAAAATATAATGAACATACACAATAAATATCACTAATGTGGTGTTGGAATTATTTATATATATAATTTTTTCTTTCAACCTTTTTATGAACTCTTTTCTCCTCAAATATTTATTAAACATATAATGAAATACTTTTAGATCGTAAATTAAAAACCTTAATATCATTCTTCTTATTACTCACCTCTTTATAGTAGGATTCTACCTTAAATACATAATTTATCTCTATGTACACATCCACATCATGTTCACCATTTAGAATATATGATTTAATATCAATAAGGAAAACCTTATACACTCTATAAGAATTTATATCCTGATTTATTTTGAAATATTCAAGTATGGTAAAAAGAGTAATGATTTCCAAAAAATTAAACCCATTTAATTTGTGAATGAACCATTCTTGTCAACATAGACATGTTTCTATACACATTTACTTTTACATCACAATTATTCTGAAAACACACATTTTTGTAAATAAATTTTTTCTTTAGTCATGGAACAGGTTCCCAAGTAAAAAAGATTTAATTTTGATAATTTAATTTATTCATAACACTAATAATATTTTATTTTTAAATGTTCTAACCAAATATTTGAGGTTCATTTATTAATTAAAAGTTTTGTGATTAGTTTCCTTGGATATTATAGATTTTTCAAACCCATTATTCTAATTACCAGTAATGTTTTCAAAGTAACCATGTTTTCCAATCCCAAAATTTACACAATTATAATTTTATCATCATTATCATCACTAAAATTATTAGAATATTCAAATTACATATGAATTTATGTACGCTTAGGTGTTTCCCCAACACTTTCAGAATTAAAAATTTCATCTATCCCATGAAAAACTATTAATTTTTTATATTTAATTCAATTTTTTGAACAATAAAATCATCAAAATATATAATCTCTTATGTAGTACATCCAATATATAAAAAACAATTATATTTATAATGAAATAATGTTCCTTTTTAATATTTATATCAAGATCTCCACAACTTCTCTAAATTATTTTTTATTAAAAAATAGAAAATAAAAAATATAAAGAATATTTCATATTTGTTTATATTAAACAAATTTTTCATATGGTGTCAGTATTTTCTTTTCTATTAATAGAAATTTGTTCTCAATAATTCAAATAGTTATATTATAATGTATCCAGAAAAATATTGAGGTGTTATTCTATTAAATAATTGTTCTATACATATCAACTAAACATGTATTCTTCATATCATCAACTCAATTAAACTGAGGAGTGTATTGATCACTAAAATAATGAATGATTCCATATTTATAAAGATATTTATTAAATTATTCATTAAAATATTTAATACCATTATTATACCTTAGTATCATAAAAGATATACCCATTTAATCCTTTATAAGTCTTCCAAGACTCGTTATTTTATTAAGTTATGTCAAATGTGTTTCATGAAATTGATAAATTTAAATATTTTGAATTTTTATATGAAATTTAAGAATTATATTACTAGTCATATTTACTTCTTTGTTAGTGTTCCAAAAACATTATAGTAGATAATCTCAAGAGGTCTTGCTCTTCGAATTTAACGTCCCATATGATTTTTTAACCATATTTCATTTACAAAACATCTAAAATAGTGGTAGTGGATCCATTGTTTTTTTGGATTTTCCAGGAAGCCTGTTATTTGGGAAATAATTATATTCTGTTGTCCAATATAAGACTATCTTATATGAAATAAATTATATTTTAATTCTTAATCAAATAAAATTGTGTTCAAGATTTCAACAATGAAACAAATTCCATATTGTTCAAAACCGTTTAGTTATAATTAACCATATTTCAATATATTTAATAAAAAAATCTATGATACACGTAACAAACCGAGGTTTAGTCTATGAACAAACAATATATTATTTTGACAAAACTATTTTCTCCGAATAGTATATGTTTAAAAACAGTTCATTTTTAGGGAGATATAATTTCCAAAAATTATATACCATTAATCATATTTGTGAAAATTATTTATATTTTTCAAATCATCAATTATATGGGATGAAAAAAATATCCATGATCCCTGGATTACCATATTTTCCAACATTAAATTCAACCGCATAGAATTTTTGTTGGTTCTTCAATTAGTTATATAATATTATATATTTTTAAAAATTATTAATATAAGCTAGATTATATGTGACTCATTAATATTATATGTGAGATTATTTATTACCCTCCCACAATCATATTTCAATCATAAAAAGATATAATTGACCTCTACATTCTTTCTAGATAGTCGACTCCCCTATTGAGTTCTCATTGATGGTTGTTTTTTCCAAATGATTCATGTTGTATTTCTATTAAAGGTATAATAATAATATTATTATATTGGAAATATTAATTTCAATATATAATAAAAAATATATAAAGGTAATAGATCCATAATATAATGAAATGTTTCTACTAATTGAATTATATCTCATAAATATTTTTAATATTCATATTTATTTTTTTCCTAATTATTTTTCCTTTTTTAATTCTTATTATACCCTAGAAATTAGGATAAGTATATTTTTTATTATCTTTCAAAATTTTGAAATATGGGTTCCATTAAATTAGGTTTCTAATATAATCCATACTATATAATTTCACTATGTTATTTAAAAATCATGTTATTATTCTTAGGTGAACACCATCAATATTACAATTAACCCAACTATATTCATTGTTAACATCAACACATGAAATCTTTGGTTCTAAAAATTTACACTTTTTCTCAGACATATTATTCAATTATAATTATATACTTCCCTTTCATTTTTACAATTCATTAATCATATTCATCAGTCTATCCATTTTATTTTCCCAATGAAATATAGAAGAAGTCATTTCTTGAATGAATTATAATTTTTTTCTAAAATTATGAAATATTTATACAATTTTTTTAATATATTTTCATTTTCATCTTGTAGTTCTATTTTTTTATCTAGCCTTATTTATATATATATAATTCGTTCTATGTACGTCACTTTTTCATCCAAACACATATTTATTTCAATTATCATATTTTATTGTTTATTTTTCACAATTTTTCTTAATGAATAATCTATATTATTAAATTACTTATCCCATAATGATTCCATGTATTTTTCTTCTTAATCAAATATAACTTTTTAATAACATATATAGAAGATTTGACATTATTTTAAATTTATTCACTATTTGATAAAACTTTTTCAAGTAATACATAGTTCAGTATCAAGTATTTTGATGAAATTTTCTTTTACCCATTAATTTACATTTATTAATATAATATCACTTATTTTTTATGTTCTTGTACAATTATTCATCTTAATTTTATCATCATCATAGTATGTGGTAATTGATAGAAAAATTTCCAACTGTTATAAAATTTAAACATTTAAAATGGTTTTACTCTATACATACCTCCCTCTTGTGTAAGGATTCCTTAATTTTGATAAAGTTTCTGGAAAAAATACTCAATGCACTATTAAAAACCATCAACAAATTTATTTTCATCCACTTTTATTCCATTTAACTCTTTAAAAATGCCATATCATTTCTTTATCATAATTTAAATTATTTACATATTTACCATCTCATAATTTATTGTAGGGTTTGGATGTTCTTGATTTCTTATGTAATGTAATTCATTATTTTTAGTGGTTATGATCGATGAATAAAAATTGTTCAATAATACAGTTATATGTTTCTTAACTACTATTGAATCTATTTGATTTTATGAATAAAGTATAGTGGTGGTAAATATAAGATTATCCATTATATATAATTCATTAATAATTTTATTTTATTTCATTTTAATATCTTCAAACTATTTTTTACTAAGGAGTAATTTGGAAACACTTACTTTTTTATTTCCTTGATAGGTACAATAAAGCTTCTACCAAAGGGAACTATTAGTTATATATATAATAATTTTTTCAATATCAGTATAAAATATTGAGAATAATAATTCATTCTTATCCTTTATATTGATTTTGATAAATTTATTTTCAATCAGAGACAATGTGAAGGTCACATATGGAATAGTGAATCCATATTGGGTAGAATCAATCAAATCAATCCACGTGTAATCATGGTACAATACCAATCCCCCTTTCTATATATAAAACCCATTTAAATTGAATGTATTAATACATTTACAACAAAATATATTTTTTATTCCATGAAAATTAATAGAATCAAATATCATAGAGTTGAAAAAATATATATAACCAGTTATTGTCCCATAAGGGGTGAAAATAACTATGCTGGTTGAATAAATATTGATAGATCTTTTAGAAAACTATCTATCACTTTTTTTCATCACTATTTTCTTAATAAACTCAATAATGCCCTTAATAAAATTATATTATCCATTTTTATTAAGGATCACAACCAAAAAGGATTAATATGTCCCTAGTGTTCCATGAATTTTATGTAATCCAACAACTCACCATTTATTTTCATGAATTTCATAGATATCCTTGTGTACATTATGATAAGGCCTAGTGTTTCCTGTTATATTCCTATTTTATTTTTGGAAATTCTAATAATGGAAAAAATCCTCGAATACTAGAAATATTATAAATGAATATATTCACCCCATGAAATCAACACTAACATTGTGACTTATGATTT